>OY293309.1:6268362-6956708 GCA_958502075.1 Orchestes rusci
AAAATTAAAAAGAGAAATTTAATCATTACAAAACGTGTCCCATACGGTTCTGTACAAGGTGTTCAAAGTTGACATCAATAACGTGAGCGATAATACAAAAATCCGCACAAAAAACCAAATATAAACAGACTACACTCTATTCAACCCTGCTCTATACGCCGCGTCAAAACAAACTGCCAGATCCCCAAAAATCTCGAGCTGCCTTCTGATTGGTCGAACGACCCATAAATCATATTACCCGGCACACGACGCATTTATCAGAGTTGTACTCAGGTTTCGCGGATCATTTTAAGCCGTCTAGACCTGTTCCTATTCCAAAAAGTGGCATAGTAAAGTCTGATAGATAAGTCTTATATTCCGTACATTTATAATCCAATCTGTATATACATAATCAAAACATAAATTTATTCAATTCATTTATTTGAGATAGAATAAAGTAGAATACGACCCTGGGAAGCCGCAGCGTGCTTCTGTTAACATCAGGCGCTACTCAAGATTGAATGATTCAATGGACTGTAGGTGGGTACGTCGTGAAGCACAACCCATATTATTTTTTTTTAGTTTGTATGTAGCTTATTTTTAAGCTTTTCAAAAGTTATTTAGTTTAATGAGTTCTCTACACAGTTAAAATGAAAATATCAACTGTGTATCACAAGAAGGCTACTTTTTTTTTATTAATACAACAGTCCCGGAATTGAATGCAAAAGGAATGATTTTAATTAAAAAACAGTTTTTAATAGTAGATATTCAGATTTAAAAAAAATAAAAACACGCATTCGCAGTCGCAAATTTTCAAAAAAATATTCTACATTATTTTTATCTCAAACATGCATGCATGATTATGAATGACTGAAGCGTTCGTTGGTGTTTTCCAAAAAATTAGTCCACTGTTTCTTACGACCATACAATACATGTTTCAAATTTTGGGTTGATCATTTTTTTGTATGTGACCTGAACACAACCAATACAAGCGGGAAACAAGCATCAATCAAAAAATAATTTCCATAATTATAATACTACTTACTCCTTATTATAATACTACTTATTCTCGTACTAAGTACTTATTATTACCAACACTATTTTTCATCTGTAGACAGTATGTCCCCGGATAGGTGTTAAGAGAGAGCAAATGGACTAAATATATAAAGATACGACAAAAAATCATTCTTGATAAAAGTTTTTGCTTGGTCGATCAAAAAAAATCTTGAAATATACAGGGAGTCAAGAAAATAACATGTGAAAATCAGAAACTTCTGATATTTATTATAAATTTGTTTTTGATTTTGGACGGAAAACGATGAAAAAGAGAGATATATATTATATAGGGCAAGTTAAAAAATATAAAATTGTTAGTTTGTGTACACATAAAGTATCTCAAGATATCAAAATCCAAAATGTAATTTCTGGTAAAGTTTTTACTTATTTTGAAAAATCAATTTTCCGTAAAAGACTTCAATTAAGATTCACAGATATAGTCAAAGTGTATTTTTCTCTTACACAAAATAATAATCTTGAATGAGTGGAAAATATGTTGCATATACATTTATATTACTTTGTTGTCACACCTTGACTTGCAAAAAAAAAAGTCACATAACATGAGAATATTACTGCTCTATTCAGCGTGACGGCAACGTGTTCACATTGTAAATTCCAACTGTAGACAAAACACTTAAACGCCACGAAACAATGAAAAAATCAGAAAAGGAAAAAAGAATAAAAGAAAAATAACTCGACAAAGTTCAGCGATCTTTTACTTTTAACTTTAATACCTCTCCACGACGTGAACGTGTATATTTTTGAACACGTTGCTGTGTTGCCGAAGTGCTTAAGGAGGAATAGCGATTTTTTCCGCATCGCCAAACACAATTTTCTATTATTTACTTCGTTTCGATGTGATAATTTCCACCAGGATGTAACGAGGCATGCAAATGGGCAGGAAAAATATAAAGAGAAAGCCCGATGAAATCAATGATACTGTTATTTAACAAACAGTTCGTGATCGTTGGAGGACAGAGCACATATTAGAGCCCACTCAGTATTCATTCTGAGATTGCCGAAATTTTCACATGTCGTAATAGTTTCGAATTTTCGTTGCTCAAGGCTTGAATGGGCATAACGTACGTGAACTGGCACGCGTTTTCATTGGAAAATACCCATGCCCATTACGTACTGATTTAAAACCCAGTCCAGGCTGTGTTAACGACATTATGATCTAAATTCTGGCGCCACAATCATAAATTTTTGGTCGATGTTCCGGTTCGCAGCTCACGGCTCAACTGCAGCAGTATGGGTATGAGTACTGCTGTACTCGTATGCAGAACGCCCAGTGGTATACACGCTTCCATCATCACAGCCGGCTGCTATTCAAAACAATCGTACCGAAATACGGCCAATGCAATGCAGTTGCAGGAGCTCGGAACAACAAATAGCTGGAGAAACGGGTCGTTCTACTGAAATTTGCGGTCTCATTTGGAAGTGCAAAATTTATGAACTCAAGTCAATCCTGTCGCAGATTTATGTAACTGTCACCTTTGGAAGTTTATATAACTGGATGGTGAAGAGGATCTCCTTCGTGAGTGTTGTTTTTGATAAAAGTAAAAGTATACTATGAGGAAGCTCCTGCCAAGTCCAAGACTTCATAATATCGGTAATTTTTCTTTTCATTGTTTGACATTTCCAATTTATTTTGAGCTTTGGCAAAACAACTCTGGATTCTGGATGCAGGAATAAAATGACAGAATCGCCCAAACAGGCGGCAAGAATCGACGGCAAGATGGCGCCCGGCTTACTAACTGACTAAGAAGTGGGCCGGGGGTCGATGGCCGCGCGCGAAAGTAGGCTCAGGGGCGGAGCAAGTGGGGGGGCGCTGGCGCAGAGGGCATCAATTTACTTTACGAATGTTTTGTTCCGAGCGCGATTATATTTTTGGTGAAATTGTGCGTGACGACGCACACGTTCTATTTTTAGCTAATCGTTTTTGGATGAGCTACGTGCAATCGGAAAATCATTTGAAGTGTGGATAATCAAGGCTGATTCGCACATAATTTTCATGGGAGTGCGGTAATGGAATTTTATGCGGAGCCAACAAGACCAAGAGAAAGTTGAGGCAAGGAAAAACTTTGTTACCTGTTAGCCCATGCACGTGCCTCTGAATCAAACCAAATCAAGAATTGTTCTCAGACATAAAAATCCTAGGTCCATGCTTCTTTCATAGAGCATTATAATACAATTCTCTCACGCACTATAAAGTGACCAGAGTGATTGAAATTGAAAATTAAAAATTTGATCTCGCGTCAAAGTCAAGACAGCCAAGCCGCAGCGTGCTCATAAAAATACCCCGTAATTTATGAGCGGGTTCCGACCTCCCAGAGAACCAACCGAGTGAAGACGTGATTCCACACCGTGACTTTCACCTTAAATTCGATTATGTGCGTTGCGTAAAACCGTTTTTCTCTGAATGAGAGCTTTCATTATTTCGATTGGAACCAATATATTTTGATGATACCTTTCAAAATTGCTATGGTTGAATAATTGCTCTTTCGGATCCGTTATGTGGAGCATATGGTTCCGTTGCAGATGTTCTTTTGGCAGTTCTGCGATCGAAATTACTGTAATTTCCATTTTGATGACTGTAATTTCCATTTTGATGACTGTATGGTGTGCCGAATGATCGGCGAAGAAGGATTTCATCAATAATATTAATTATAGCAAAAAAATAATGAATTAAGAGAAATTTTCCCCACTACAAATTTGATTCAAAAGCTTACTGTATAGGGTTATAATGTTACATTATAAGGTCAATGAGCCCATGTAATTTGAGAGGCTGATTTTCGCAACGTGCACTTGTTCTTTGCTGCTCAAAATTATCTGCAGCTTGATTTTTCGTATCTGTTTTCGCCAAGATCGTAAATAATCCAATTTGTGTTTGGAAAGTTCGTTGAACTTTTTTCATTGTTACATCAAAATGTGACAAAATTTATTGATTTATGGCGTCAAGTATTAATATTGTTGAGTTCAAGGATAAAATGATTTTTGTAATATGTAATGGATAAGCTTGGCATAAGCGATATTAGATGAATTTGTCGCTCGGTGTCGTTTTTTGCAACCTCATATGCCTATTCTTATTTTATTTATTCTTTTATATCCCATCAAATCTGTAAATAATAACTCTCTTTGATATTTTGGGTTAGTTTGGGTCTTGGGAGCGGGTGCTGATTGCTATTACTCACATGATGTAGTATTTAATCATCCGAGTGGTGATAGAAGCAAGTTATGCAATGTGATTAATAACAAGATAACAGCTTGTCAACAGTGTTATTGATGTGAACTGTCTATCATTTCATTCCGGTGTCTTGCCTGAGTTACATCCAATTTCACTTCGAAGTGCTTGCCAAATAAGAATCATATATACTATCTTCATCGATTTTGACATGAGCGTGACTTTCAACACAAATTCAATGTAGATTCTAGCATATGATTCCCGTTTCGCAAGCTGAAATTTGACAGTTCACTTCGAAGTCAAATTCAATGTAAACCTTACATAAAAACACAACAAATCAGATTATTATGATTACAGAATGACAGTGATGACACAATCGTCAAACGTTAAATAAATACCAGATTCAAAATCTTTTTTTTGGGTCCTCTCCGTTATTAATGTTTTCTTTACTGCGCATGCTTGGTATAGCGTTACGTTAATAACGTTGAAAATAACAAGGGGTTCAAAGACTCCCTATTATTTTGCGACGTATAACGAAAAAATTCCGGCCAGTGTCAGCATTGTCGGTATTACGACCTGACGCAATTAACTATCTTATGGAACAAAGGGGCCTACTATAGCGAGGGTTATCCGGACTGCTGATTGAATTTACTTAGAACGGTGAGAATATTGGAAAATTTTGAATAAAATACTTATAATGTTGACTAGAACGTAGTGAATATTAAAAAACTGATTGGATATTTAAAAAAATTGTTTTTGTATACGTTCTAACATGGTGAGTTTAGCGACATTTTTAGCAGTAAAACTATGACAAATAATTCTTTGAATTCAGTTTGATACATCCCCGTCCGTTTTGTTTTTTAAAAAATGTCAAACTTTATCAAGACTGGGCTTTAAATATTCCGTTCTGATTAGAATCAAACTTTCTATGTCGACGTTATTCATTCAATATTCAGAAAAATGTGAAAACCGTTTTTTTTGGCTAAGCTAGACAGGTGACAGGTGTACTATATTATTATTTGGTAACAATGTGTCTATCTAAAAATAAAGTATACTTTACAAAGCCGCAACACATTTGAATAATATCAGCTTCAAAAATAATCAGTTGTTCTAACAAACAACAAACATAGAAACTGAAATATTTCCAGTTTATTCTATCTGTCGGGTGAATGACAACATCTAGCTGAAAAATGTGGAACAGATAGGCACATCATGCATGGTATAATAAGTGATAAAAATTTATTGGTGATCTCAGACGTAAAGATAATGTAGCGAATATATTCCTTTCATTTGACTTATTACCGTGTCTTGGCAAATGAGTTGAAAACATTTGCGAGAGAGCGGGTTAAATAAGCTTGCAAAACAACACTCGGTTCAGTCACATCACAATGTTTCCAGAGATTTATGATTTCTCAGACATATTTTGTAGTTCTTGTTCAAACTAAGCATCTCAATTATGCGTAGATAAAAATCGGTCCAGTGTCCATATCATTGCAAAATCAGTTTCGGTAGAATGCGTACCACTTTCTACAGTAAGACCCACCTTAAAAAAGGCGAATTTCGATTCGAATTTGCCGGGTTCAACAACCCATACATTACGTGATATACAAGGGCAATATGTGACTTTTGACATGGCTAAATTCTGTTAAATAGTTTTTCGGGAAGCGAGTCGTTGAACCCACAGGATAAGCCAGATGACATGACGGTTTTTTGTGGCTTGCGATTTTCGAGTCAATGAACTTGTAGCGTGCGAACATTTTGGGAATAGTTCGCATTTTAATCGAACTAAGTAGCAATCTTTTTGTTTACGCGTTTCTTCGTTTACATGTATGTTGTTTATGAATGTCCGTTGGCCTATTTTTGGAACTTTTATTGAGTTGTAAAATGGGTGAGTATATTATACGTTTATACTGATTTATGAAAATTATTTTGTTGATGTAAATGTCAGATAAAATAGATGCTAAGTGAGGAAGCATTACAGAAAGTCTCCATTCACTTACATATAGTTACTAAGTAGATATATTTTATCGCTTGGTCATCTCAAAATAAATTCATTGAATAAGTTGGTTCACATTTCACAAAAAAGTCTGTTAAAAATTTGGATACCTATTTTTTCTGTTATTGTAAATTCATAGTCCAAAGAACTCTTTTGGCTGAAACAATACATAAATGGAATATGTCCAAGGCAGGGAGTACACGGAACTCACGTTTTGGCTTTTTTAAGACTCCCCAGGTTGTCTAGAAACATTCCACCTTTTGTTTTTTCAACAAGCCTACCGTGATTTATAGGAAAGCATCGGACATACTAAAGGCGCGTATACACTTTCGAGCCGAACGGCTTGCTAAACCTCTTGTGAACATGAAGTTATTTAATTTGTACAGGATTTTGGAACCGTTTGATTTGATGTTTGCTTGCGTGTGTTTCGCGGTTTTTCACGCATGTCAGTATCATCGTAGAAAGAAACAAGGTACGCCAACGGCTATCTCATTGTGACGTCAATTGCGGCAAAGATACAGTGTTGCCATATTGGCGATTTATCGCAAATGGGCTACTTTTAGAAACAATAATTTACGACAAAATTTCAATTGAATTATTTACTTTGATTTAAGGCTATTTTTTACTATATCTATTTTGACTAAAATCAAAGATAATTTAGTAATCTACCTATTATAAAAAAAGAGTGTGCAGTATTATTTGCAAGTTGGCAACGTTGACTGGACGTCGTGTCAGGTGTCAATTCTTCACGCGTGAGAGACTCGTTCCTCGTACATTAAGTCAATCCAATAATCTTAATTTGAAATTTGATTAATTTGAATATTTTAAGAAATAATCTCTTATCTCTTATTGCTAATGTTGTAACCTAGTCAGTTGAATTTGGTTTTTGCTTGATATCAAACTTTTAAACTTTTTTTTACGAAGATGAGAAAGTAGGGGAAATATAGTTAATGCCACACAAAGGAATGGGACCAAGAAGTTATTTTTCAAGGTATGTTTTGTGATTTTGTAATTATAACTATTCATAAATACGATGATATAACCCCAGCAAATGAAACGACTTAGATGTTATGCTATTAGTCATAAATAGCCACGTTCCTAGGTAAGTAACCATGGTTACTATAGACAAAATTGACGTAGATGCCGTAACTCCGCAATTAAAGCCATTTTTTTCTTGTGAGGCTGACTTAGGTAACCTTTTGTTTCTTTCTACCATGATCAGTATGTTTAGAATATTTGTTGATTTCCTATGGCTTGCAGTATAGGTTGGTTAAAGTGAATAGTTCGAGGAATAGTTTTAACGAAAATTTAACCAGCAAAAGACACGCCTCACGAGCGGTCCGCAAACCGTTCGGATCACAAGTGTATACGCGCCTTAAGATATCCCATTGTTGTTGGGCCTTTACGTACTTAGTGTTTTCTTTTGATTCATTTCGAGTTTCTTTTGAAAGATCACTTCATGAGACCAGAACGTGTGAAACTTTCAAATTGTATACCTATAGGTACATGGATGTAAACATATCTTTCACAAAAACTAGATACAAATTGACAAATTCTTACTTACACGCTATGGCCTAAATCTGATGAATAAACTAGAACGTTGAAAAATAGATGAGAACGATTTGACTAGGTACTTCAAAGAGACTCAGAATGATAAAATGAAATAACCAAACAAAATACTGTAATAATTAAAAATATATGAGTTTGATAGCATTCTTGCATAAAATTGGGTTCAGTATACATTTAGCTACAAAGGGTTTTACCCAAATGTGTGACCAATGAACAACGATCTTGAGGGCTCGATTCATACAAAGTTTTCCTTTTCAAAACTAACCTATTGCTCTCCTTTCATTGATTTTTCAAAGGGTCTGTTTGAATACTAGAATGATGGTATGTCACCGAAACCTTAATCTACTCACTGAACCCTCCCTTCTTTCAATATACAAAAAGGGTCAAGGATATCACATGAAAGAGTTCTATACACGTAACTCCTTGCGGGTACTAATATTCATTCAAAATAATAAAAGTTGGGGAAAAAAATCCTCTTGTTATGTTAGATTAGACTTTTGATTATTTGACAGAAAAATAAGTCGAATTATACGAGCAATCATTTCCAGTACCATGATAAATGATCATTGACAAAACCATCATTCATGCACACTCAGTCATTCAAAAACAATCATAAATGAACCCCGTAGTCTACACTATCTCGTCAACAAATAACAAAATATCAAGTGACACACTTACACGAGAGAGTTATGATGATACCCGTCCAAATGAAAACAATCGGCAGGAGTGACATTTTAAAAATATCTACACTTTGCAACCACACACCAGGTCGATGAACTTGGTGTGAATGCACACATTAAGATTTTCCGCGCTTTTGTTTCAATTTATTTTTTTCAGCGTCGCAGAGCTTTTTTTTATTGTGTCGAAAGTTATCCACCTCGAAGCGCTGCTATTAAATGCATTCGGACATGATATTTCAATTTGAATAATATCGATTAGTTCCACATAGATAATCGTCATGTCACTAATTATAAGAACTAACAGTAAAACTGCACCTGGCGGCAAATATTCCAAATCTCAAGGCAACAGTAAATAGACAAAATAAAGATACAAAATGACATTGGCTGTGGGCAAGTCAATAAATAGATCTCGGAGGACCGTTTTGTTGGCGATAAACAGATTTTTTCATTGCATTAGCATATTCGTACCGGCATAGAAAGTACCTTATTTGAACGGTGTAACTGCAAATAAAAGATTAAGTACCGCGTTACTTTAGGTTAGTTTTGTTTATGTTTGTGCAAGGGGACTTGTCTACTTAATAGGACATTCACTGCGTTGTTGCCGAGCCAAATGAGCTTGTTATAATCATACACGAAAACTACATTTTTAGGTTCCTTTGTCATTATCGAAAAGCGAGACGACCATTAATGTCATTTCTTTAGTCATTTATGGGTGTTACGATGTCAGTGATAGCTATCATGGAGTTGTATCTGTAATGGTAATAGGAGGGATTATTATCCATGTAAGGTGATGAATTGAATACCATTAATATAAAACCAAGGCCATCCTCTGGTGCGCCTATGACCCCATTAAAATTTCGGGTGTCCTTCGTAGGCCAAGAACTTGTTTGCTGTCCGTTTGACATTCCTGAGGCGCATTTTTAACGGTGCCCCAGTATTAACGGAGCTTTGTGAGGGCCCCCACACGCACCAATAATTCGTACGCACCTGCGATATTTGGCTCGTACAAGATTATTTATATTAGATTTTTGATTGTATTCTAACGGTAAGATGATCAACAGCACTTTTGCCAAGAACGGTGCTTGAGTTGGACCAAAGTAAAGCTGGAGTTTAATTTCGAAACCCCAAATTTCTGACCATATTATGCCCAATTTTCTTTGTGGAGGTATTTCATTCGATATCTTTACTTTTTGTCCAATTTCTCAGCCTTGAACAAGTTGCCTAATAATAGCCGTTCCATTGATTTCTATTTGGTTTACTTTTTTGATACTGCAATGATAAAATAATTGAATTGCTTTGTGCGTTGCATAATTTGTCACAGTGTGTTCAGGGTTATGGTATAAGGGCTATATTGCACGATTATACGATAGATTTGACCAATAAGTAGTACTAGATTTGGGCATGCCTGAAGGAGCAACTTCATTTATGTCATTTACGCATTGTACTACCCACATTCTTTTGTATATAAGTTTTTTTTAGGGACTGAAAAATTTTCATTTCCTCACCTTGCGTAACTTTCCAGTTTCGTGTCCCGTTACTTACTAAGTTGATGTCGTTTACATAGTGGGTTATTTCTCTATCATTTAACAAAGATTATAAATAATAGTTGCTCTAAGATGAGGTAAGATTTTAAACTGTTTCGAAATTATCCACAATTAATTATGGTAATTACCAACTCCGGACAAGAGTTATGGACACTTATTGATTGATATGTATCCTTTGGATGTGGTATAGTTCGTGTCCTGTTGTCTACAATAACAATAGTCTTAATTTAATTCCTCTGTTGCAAAAGTTAATAGATCCAACTTCTTAAGAACTTGAAGACATGTCTAATTCTCGTCGCAAAAAGTTTCCAAACTCCAAACAAGCCTCTCTGGAGAAATCGTGAAATGAATCCTATCCCATTAAGAATCTGCCCACTAGGGATTGAACCAAAAGCGTTGTTCATGAAAATGAAATACAACCAACGTCTGGAAATGTACAAAGTTTTGTGATAAATACACGTGGATTGGTTGTACAATTTTTCACGAAATACAAACGTGGTCAGCGTTCGTAACAAACCCGAAATTCCGCGATTAAAAAGTCAATTGAATTACTTAAATTGTTGTGCATCATCGGGTTGAAGCCCGTCCATTTAGTCTAAGTTCAACGATTGCGTTCTCACAACACATCCCATTTTTGTCATAATGATTCCGGGCTTCGTGCGAATCTGATGGTATTTTTCTTGTTTGTTCATTTATTAGTGCTTATTATGCGATGGTGTCGGACAATTACAGGTAATTAGCAGGTTCATTGATATTTTTGGTAAATTTCCGTATAGGTCAATTTTTATTTTTTTTGCCCTTTTTCATAAGTTTTGGCGATGTGGTTTTTTAACAAGGAAAATAAAAGATTCCACTGAACATTTTGAATATATTCCATGAAGTTTTGTCTTTTTCTGGTCGGGTTGGAAAATGCTTCAAGAAAAAAAGAAGAATTGACCCAAAATGAAATGGGGAACTTGCATGAGAAATCGTATTGTTTTTTTTTTATTGCAAAGTGTAGACAATCGCAAAAAAATCGACACGTATTTTTTTATTTTGTTCAAATATGATTTTTCGAAAAGTTATTCAAGTTTAAAGTTTGGTATATACAGGGTGTTTCAGAATAACATGCTAATAATAAAGGGGGTGATTCTTGGGCTCATTTTAAGAAAAAAAATTCATATGAACGTATGTCCTAAACGCCTTAACTTTTGAGATACAGGGTGTCAAAGTTTTAAAAAATAGATACTTTTTTTACAATAACTTTGTCATTACTGTAGATATCTTTATGAAATTTGAGTCATGTATTTTAGGCATTAATACTCATTCTTTGATGCACCAACAATTTAATTATTCTGACCAGTGCCGTCCATGCGGGTTTTGGTTTGCATATTTTTTGGGAAAAAAGTTAAGGCGTTTAGGACATACGTTCATATGAATTTTTTTTCTTAAAATGAGCCCAAGACTCACCCCCTTTATTATTAGCATGTTATTCTGAAACACCCTGTATAGTGACTAGTGAGTCATAACTGGGTGATTTCAGCACATTTCAAATGGTTATATCTCCGTCAATTTTTGACCAACAAGAAAAAGAAAAAACATGTGTCTTCTTATTTTTCATGGACTTTCGAATCCAGTAATAAAAAAAATTGATGGCAGTTTCCTATTGAAGTAAAATAGGTTATTACCTGTTCAAACCTAGATTATACTTAATGGGAATTAGGGATGCTTATGTTTTGTTGATGCTTGTAGACTTTTAAGTTGAAGGGTTAACTTTAAAGGTAACATTTCTATTTTATCTTTGCATCTATGTATGTTTGTGTAATCCATTTTTAATTCATAGTGTCATGCTCGTAGGGTCCTGGACATCTAATCTAAAATTTAAATATGTGTTCTAGTTTTGTAGTTTATGAATCAAACATTATATCAACAAAATTTATTGGCATTTGTAACTACCAATAAGTATCCAAGTCCATTTTACAAACACTTAATCTATTACTAATACTTCAAAACATAAATCGCAGCTTTTATGTTTATGGCAACATATCGGAGCTTCAAAAGTAGCCATGAGTAAATTTCAAACGTAAGTTAATCGTTGCACACTCAACCAATAAAACTAAATTTAAAATCGTACTACACTTCGGCTATTAATTACTCAAGCGAATGTTTACAAATCTACGAAAACTTTTGTTGGCACCATTCCCGAGCGGGGTTTTTTAACCCAGGAAATCATTGTTACGTTTGGCACTGTTATCACGCAGCTTATCAGACAGGGTTGACTAAATTTGGCAACGTTGCCGCATATGTCCGGGATGTTATATGACCAGCAATCAGCAATCAGCAATGACGACGCCTCCTCAATTCGTATATATCACGGAACATTTGCGATCATGTAATAAATGTTTTGGTGGGTTCGCAGATGCGCTATTATTAGACTTTTCAGGAGCATTGAACTGCTGATGAGATTTTTGATTTCCAGGCTCAATTGCGAATTGATTGTGTCGTGGTTTTTTTGATATGTACGTCATTTATAAATAACGCGTGAGATCGAGATATGGATGATTTTGGGTGTGGAGTAAAATCGTTCGTGGAATGAAATTTCCTTCAAAACTACAGTAACACCTAATCTTAATTATTTTGAAGAAAAGAACAGATACAGTTGGAAATGCAAAGAAATCCGTATTTGAGTTTAATATGTGGGTACACGAGTACACCATGATGTCTTTTGGTTAAAATTAACTAGGGAGTCCCTATATACGCAGAACGCTCCCATAATTCATATTTGAATTTCCCTTGAGATGGATTTGGATGAGCAAGTAATATTTTAGAAGAAAATCATTTTCCTTATACATTGCCACTTCCTTTTACATCATATCTTGATCTTCTCGTAATTACCTTTTTGAAGTGAATTGGTTTTTTATCAATTGTCTCATCCGCTATTTCGTTGGCCCAAACGAGCTTTCCTTTGATATGTTAACACCGTTTTTATGGATTTATCTTGGGTTTTTTACTTGTTCTATACGTCTCTCATGTGTCAACATTGTATCATTGAATCTCTCTTTCTTAACCACAACTTTAATTTTTTGTAATAGGTAACTCATCCCTTGAGATTTTATTCAACATGATAGCATAGGTCACAAATACAGGGTGAGTCTTTTTAATGTGTAGTACAAGGATCTCGGAAACTATAGCAGATCGGAGAAAGTTTCAATGAGCAATGTTTTGCAGTTTTGTGAGCTCTACACAAAACCATTTTTGATTTTCGACAGCTGTCAAAAGATATTTGAAAAAACTGATTTTTGGCGATTTTTCAAAAAGCCGTCAGCTCCGCGAATATCGATTGTAGAAGAGAATGTTGCCTACAAAAGTTTTAGGAAATTACGAGGGAAATTACGACATAAAAACATTTCTAGTCATGTTTGACATATGTTATAAAATTTTGTTTTTTAAATGGAAACCATATTAAATTTTAATTTTATCACGACTCCAACGATACGATATCCTATAGGGTTATTTTTCAAAGTAAAGTTTTAATGGGTTTTTTTTTATTTATGTTTTAACTTAACGCAGTTAATCCGGCAACCTATACGGAAAAAGATAAATAAATGAAATAAAGCATTGATGGTACGGTTACCATAGTTATTTATTTGGATAATTACAAAATATTTCCGAAATTTCCACCGTTATATAAAACAAAACAAAAGCTTCCACTTTGAAACATTTAAAATTTAAAGTGGAAGAGTTTTTATACCCTTTTATATCCCCCTCATATGCTGAATCGTTAGAATCGTAATAAAATTCCCTATTTAATAAGAATAAAATTTAATTGGTTTCCATTCAAAAAAACATAATTTTATGCCTTATTATGTCAAAAATGACGGTTGTGACGAAAAATGTTTTAATGTAATTTTATTCACAGTAGAATTCCCTGAAACTTTTGTATTCAACATTTTCTCCTACAATTAATATTCGCGGGAGATATCTTTTGACAGCTGTCAAATTTTTCAAAACTCAAAATGGTTTTAAGTTGAGCTCACAAAACTGCAAATCTTTGCTCTTTCAAACTTTCTCGTATCTGCTGGAGTTTCCGAGATCCCTGTACATAACATAAAATATAACTCACCATGTATATGTTCATATGTCAATTATTTTCCTACTCCTTTTACTAAAGTTGATTCAAATCCAAGATGCTGACGATGTAAACAAACTACAAGTGAACAGACAAAGCGGAACGATTGAATAGGTCACGTGAAATAAACAAACACGTGTAGTTGGTTTACATCATCGGCAGCTTGGGTTTTAATCAAGGTTTGAAGCAACTATAGAAGGTTCACTCTTCGCCAAAAGCGGCACCGGCTCGTCGCATTCCTAGTCCCTTTCTGGTTCCTACATTATACCAGGTGTCGCCTATCGGAAATTCCGACTTAGATGCGACGTTGAAGTTTGAGTACACCATTTGGAATCGATCGCCTTTTTCTGCCCCGAACATAAAACAGTATAGAGGGATCACTCCGCTAACCGAGCGAGGGTTATTATCAGACAACGGCCGATTTTTCTTTTATATAATATGCTCCGCGACCCTTTGCTGCATTCAGCAGCGCAAACGGAAATTTTTCAACGACGTACCATTTGGCGATCTGATCGTCATGGGTGTTCATGGCGCATTCATACGATGAGGCTAGTTCAAAGTACCGCGCTGTAGTGACCCTTCCATATAGTTGTATATTCGATGGCGAAACTTACTTACGGCCGCTTTTTTTTCGATCATAGGTATTTTGGCGAATCGCTTTGAAGACATAAATTTCAAACGACCCGACATGAAGTGAACCAACTGTGAATTATATACTGTGCTCAAAGTAGCATCATATTCATCATATTTCCTTGATAAAATGCCCCAGAGGTTCATGAATTTTACCCCGGTTTTCTTCCACATTCTCCTTCAAGTTTCAACTCAACCTCAAAGATACAGGGTGTTCATTTGAAAACTCACCACTCACGTTTTGCGAAACTAAATAGATTTGTCAAATTCGTCGAAACACGTCAATTGAGGAGGAAGTTTTTTTTACGAAAAATTGGATGACGCTAGTTCAACCTTCCTAATCCCCAGAACTACCACCGCAAAATGTTTAAAGGGAACACAAGTGGTAAGTTTTAAAATGAACATCTTGTAATCGCTCAACTCCATGGTTCATGGTACTTATGCTGAATATGAAGTTGATTGATTCACCCTTGCACCTCAGAATGAGTAAAAAAATTCCCTGGTTCATTTAAATTCCAGACCCTGGCATTTTATAATTCGATAATGTTCGTCTCTCAATATATTTATAATGATTGATGACGCTTGAAGATAAGAGTTCTATAAGAAAATTAACAAAAGAAGCTTCTTCAAGATTATTTGTTTCGTCGGTCCGTTCAAGAGTTCCAACATTGGTATCATGTCGAGTCATCATAAATGATTTCGTCTGTCTCGCAATCTGCATATGAATCAATCGATTCTCAGAACTAGCGGTAAAGATTTTCTAATCGAGCAATCCCGGAGTCAAATTAAGGTATGGTAATCAGATAAACCAAAGTTATGTATTTGTATACAGCGACACTGGTGACCTTGGATGGCCGAAGAGCCTAATTTTTAGAACCGTCGCAACATAGTGGCCTAGTGACCCACCGTGTATGGTAGATCAACGACCTCCTGCTGATCACATTGTTATGATTGGGTTTCCTCATCCCATTTACTAGCTACAACCATATTGATAATTTGTAACTTGTCCCTAGACTACAAAGTGTTGATATTTACAAAATTCATCAGTTTCATTCCTACTGAAGCTGAGCATTTCGGATTCATCATTATTAATCACTTTATTGTTACAAAAACACAATGCTCTTCTCCTTATTTACTATGTACATAAGTTACGTTAAACAGGTACATTAGGCGAACAAACATAATGTAATATATCTCCTTTGAAATTGCACGACCAACAATCAAAGGTCTATGAACTCTTAAATGTCTTTTGCTGGTCTAATTTCGAAAAGGTGGGCCCAGTGCAGTGTTTTGATTGTAAATCGACCAAAAAATTACAGTGTCATTCACCTTTCAAGGGATTAACACGGGTGTTTCACAACTGTTGACACTAATCAAATTTCACACTCTTATCAAGCGCCAGACAAGAAGATATATAGATATACACGAATTCAGTTGTCGAACTTTATTGATATCCTACCACGCAATCTGATAGTCTTGACTCATCACCTCTACATCATTATTGTAGGCAAACAACTTATCCTTTATTTGGAAAGTTTGGGCCGTAAAAGGAGTTTTTGGGATGTTTACAACATCAGATTCATTATATCGAGTAACGAAGCTTGTTTAACTGCTATTGTACGAACCCCCTTTTATTAATTGGATCAAAAACCTAGACAAATAAATTCACGTGCTCGACCTCAGACAAGAGTCTACGCTTTGGGACTTGTTGCTCTCGCCTCTATTTGTCTAATAAAATGAATAGATTAAGTCTGGTCATCTTCAACCGCACTAGATCATAACTCTTCAGGAAAATGGACGGGTATTTACTGCACCATAGTTATTCATCATCAAGAAGTAGGACAAAATAGAACTGAACCATTCACAGTTTAGTGAACTAATAAAATCTAATGTGCGCCGATTGGTTATGTATATAGGACGCTAGATTATTGCTTCCTAAAAATCCTATTGTTTAGAAGGCATTTTTACTGAAATTTCTATTGTTAAGAATTCTAGAGCCTGGCCCAGTGCGATTTACAATGAGTAGATTGTTAGTCGCTAAGTAGGACTATGAAATTATTAGTTGTGGAACATTTATTTACATACTTTATTATGATTTGCTGGCGCCCGACCAAGGGATAGGTTTTACTCCCAGTATGAATATAAAAGCAAGTTTCGCAAGAAAATTTATTGATGCGGTATGTCCATTTCTCGCTCGTGTACTTTAGTGGGAGGTCAAGAGGGGTCACGACATCAAAGTCATGTTTCCGACCCATCGATTTTAAAACTTAGATCACGCAATCCCTAGGGTGTAAATTCCATAATATAGAAATGAGTGATATTTAATGTAACGTGCATGGGTTGTTTGCTTTGATGTTGATTAATATTCATCCTCTTCATCACTATTTGAAAATTGCACGTACCTATTATTTATTTATAACCACTCAACACTTCAAACTTCAATACTACTTACTCCATCGATACGACTGTGTTTCTATACCATCCGTGACAATGGTCAATTTTTGGGAACGAGATCAAGATTAGGGAGTATTAATTCCATTAACGTTTAACAAATTTATCTGCGGCCCCCTAAATAATGTAGAGGTTTTTTATTATTGCCCACCAGAAACGCACGTATCTGTCCTAATACTGGTGACGTCACAACAAAAGCCCGTCGTTTTGTAAAAGTCCACCCTGTATATTAATAAAGCGTTAGGTGGTCTATTTTGTTCTGATTTCAATGATATACAACACTTTATATTTATTTTGGCATATTCGCAAAAAAACGAATTATGTACATGAAATACCATAATTTCAAATATATAATTTTTATCATAATAGTTATAATTAATATTGATGAGATAATAGTAATCATTATTAGAATTTATCCTTTGTTTATAGCCATAAGAAAAAAAAAACAAAAGAGATAATGAGGTAGAAAGTGTTTTATATCATAGAAATTAGAATAAAATATGCTAGCTAACACCTTTATAAATATACAGGGTGTACCATTAAAAAAAAACGAATTCTTGTTTGCTTCTTTAACAAAACGACGGGATGTAGTTTTTTTTTCTTATGACAAAAAACCCAAGTCACTGCAGACAGTCCATATTTTATACCTCATTGTGAACATCCGTTGTAATCTTACCATAACTCCACTTTCATCCAAAACAGAAAATGCCAAGCAAACTAATCGGCCAACATTGGATTTATATACTCTTTTACTGCATTTTTTGAACTTCTTTTTCTTATTTCAAGCCCTTTTTCACTTACTGGGGAATTATTTCCACTTTTATATAGATTTCTTGCTTTTTTGACTCATTATTTATCTACCTTTTTGCTGAATTTTGTCTACTTTTTCTCAAGACCTTTTTAGCTTACTGAAGAATTATTTCGACTTTTCACGATAGTATTTTTAGTTCTTCAGATATTTTTCACGTTTTTATGGATTTATCTCTCTTTTTGCTGCATTTTTTCAACTTTTTTAAAACCTTTTCAATCTTTGGAGGATTCATTTATTTTATTTACCTTTTTGCTGAATTTTTTAAATCTTTTTTCTCTTATTTTCAGCACTTTCTAACCTACTGAGGAATTGTTTCCCCTTTCTACGATGTAGTTTTTTACTTTTTGGGATATTTTTCTACTTTTACAGATTTATTTCAATTTTTGCTGTGTTTTTTTTTCTTATTTAAACCTCTTTTCAATTTACTGAGAGAATTATTTCCTCTTTTGGCGATATTTTTTGACTTTTTGAGGGCAGATTCCACTTTTTTATGGATTTATTTCGAATTTTTTCAACATTTTGTTTACTTTTTAGAAGATTGATATATTGATTTAATTGAATAAATAAATAAAATAAAAATAAATAAAGATTTATTTACATTACTGCTGGATTTTTCCAATTTTTCTCATTTATTTCAACCTTTTTTTTTTAAATTGCCGAGGAATCATTTCCGAGATTATTTCCACTTTTTACAACGTTCTCCTTTTTTGGAATCCTACTGCTTTTTTATGAACTCTCGTTTCCTATTTATCTTACCCATACAGTCATATAAGTACATATTTCTTCGAAAAGTGTCGTGATGCAGCCTTGAAAAAATCACTCTCCTGCACCTCGAAAACGCAATAAACAGGATGAAGCTGTCTACAAATTGCCTTTATCAGCTATATTGAGATGTCACCATAACCTGTCCATATTTTATGCATTATTGACAACCCAACTGTCACAATTTCAACATAACCTAACTTTCATTCAAAATGGAGCACGTCATCAGTATATTCTCGTTTATTATCTGTCTCTGTCTTTCTCATGCAGTCATTACTTTATCTCTTTTGCGCGTCAAAAAGTGTCGTGATGTTGACAGCCCTATTATTAAAAGAAGTCATCAAAGTCTCTCCACTTTTACCTCGTTGTCAACCCATCTGTCATGATTCTAGCATAACCTCACTTTCAGCTAAAACAGACAATGTCAACAATACTCTTTTATTCTTAGCCTCCTATCTTTCACATTTCACAGTCATAATCTTCATCTTTTTTGTGTCGTGATGCGGCCTTGAAAAATCACTCTCCCACATATACCTCTTTGTCAACCCATCTGTCATAATTCTCCCATAATCCCACATTCAAGTTAAATAGAAAACTCTCCACCTCTTTCTTTTGCGAGACGAAGAGTCGCGTGACGCGACCTTGAAAAATCATTCTCATGATAAAAAAACTTACATCTTCAATGTAGAGCAACGGATTAGCATCCTCCGTACTTTAAACAAACCTCTCACCATCCGACTTTGTATTCGTATCCTTCTCCTTCTTCTCCACCCTCACCGGAGGTTTCGCAACTTCAACCTCAACTTCCGTTTCAGCCTCAATTTTCTAATAATGCTTTTTCTCCCCATCCCTATCGGTTTTCTTGTCCTTCTTTTTGTTGGGAGGTGTTTACTATAGTTTGTTTGACAAATAAGCGTTTCGGCGGGTTCGCGGCTCGAATAGTCAACTTGATAGAAAGAGTAATGACGTCGCATCGTGTTATTTAGGCCACACCCAGTCATCTAACGAAATAGTCATTTACGCGCGATCAAAAAAATTATTGAATATTTAGGTAGTACATTTTGAAAAAATGTTTTTGTGATGACAAATTGAACATTGAGATGACAGTTGACAGACAACTTCACAGCGAATATTATTATCGGTGTCATACTTGTGACGTCATTTACCGGACTTGAAAGCTTTCCCTTGCCTAACTGTTGTTTTTCTTTCAGAGTAGATTCAACAGCGGTACATTTCCCATATCTATTGGACCAAAGACCCTTATCAGTACATCTCGCATTCAGAGGCATCACAGTGTCAGTTGGCGGACGCACAGTACTAGATAATATCGATGGCTTGGTACCTCCTGGTCAGTTACTGGCGGTCATGGGGCCTAGTGGATGTGGTATGTATACTATTATATCTTGAATCATTTGTTAATTATGATATCTAGGAAAAACCACCCTACTCAACTGTCTCAGTGGCCGGTTAAAGTTGGATTCTGGTCATATTTACTTCAACCGAAGTCCCCTGTGCAAGAGGTGGAAGAGGAAAATATGTTACGTCTTACAGCAGGATATATTTTTTCCCGGTTTAACTGTGAGGTTAGTTGATTGGATATTCTAAATTAATGGTGTCGATAAGATGGATTTGTTTTACAGACAAACTTTAGACTACCAAGCAAGACTGAGACTGCCGGACACGTTGTCCTATTTAGAAAAAATGCAATACGTTGACCATATCATGGACGTGCTGGAGCTTACCAACTGCCAAGATACAATATTCGGCGACAATCTCAAAAGGGGTTTAAGTGGTGGAGAGAAAAAACGCGTCAATATTGCCTGTGAACTGTTGACTAATCCTTCTTTGATGCTTCTTGATGTAAGCCATAAATTTACATTGACATTGTATGACATTCGTGATTGTAGGAACCAACTTCAGGGCTCGACTCGTACACGGCCCATTCTTTAATATTGGCATTAAAACGCTATGCAGTTTCGGAAAGCAAAACTGTGGTGGTCACACTGCATCAACCTTCGTCTCAGATTTTTCATCTTTGTGATAAGTTACTTTTATTGTGTGGTGGAAGGACTGCGTATTTTGGTGATACATGTAGAGTGGTGGACTTTTTCAGTGAAGCTGGCTTACATATAATGCCTCAATATAACCCGGCTGACTTTATCTGTAAGTTACTATATTTTATATTATACTCAAGCTAAGGGTGGATTTTCAGTGGAACAGATCAAGGGTCCGCCAGAAATCAGACAAAAAATTATTAAAGCTGCTGAAGATGCCAGGAAAAGCGATGAATACCCCATTGAGCTTAAAAGTCAAGATATACCATATATTCCTGATAAATACGAACATAGGATAATACCGACCCAACCTAACAGCTTAGAACGTAAGTTGAACCTTTAATCAAATTGGATCTACGGTAATGTTTTTACAGACGAACATCTAAATCAAATGGAGCCAGACGTAAGAAGACTATGGAAGGACACCAACTCTCATGCCTCTTCATCCGTCAGCTCGGATACAAATGAGTCGGATTGCTACTTTGCCTGGCCGACTAGTTTTTGGACGCAGTTCAAAGTATTATCTCATCGAAATTTCCAGGAAGCGAAACCAAGAATGCTTTCCAAATTAAATTGGGTCCAAACGATAGGGTTGGGAATTCTGGCTGGTCTTTTGTGGTTCCAGCTTGAGAGGAGCGAAGAAAAATTGCATGACATTCAAGGGTGGATGTTTTTTTCTTCGACGTATTGGATGTTGTATGCTTTGTTTGGAGCGCTGACCTCATGTGAGTATTGGACATTAACGTGACAGGTCAGTTCTGATTGTTATTATGTATAGTTCCGCCAGAAAGAGAGGTGATTAACAAAGAAAGGCGGTCCGGAGCGTATCGACTGTCAGCTTACTATTTAGCCAAAATGGTTGGAGAGTTACCACTCACCATCACTCTTCCCACTGTTTATCTTCTAATATCCTATCCTATGTTAGGTGGGTTTAATCATTAATAATTTTATCCCATTTATAATTATTAATTGCAGGATTCCATTCAACTCTTGTGTTCCTTTGCCATTTAGGCTTCTTGTTGCTGAATACCATCGTAGCACAAAGTGTCGGGTTCTTCATTGGAGCCTGTTGCATGGATATGCAAGTAAGTCAATTTTGATCTTAATATTACTATATTGAAATTTGGAAATTAATCTTCAGAAAAGTATAACGTTGAGTGCCCTGTATACTCTGGCAACCCAACTGTTTGGTGGATATCTGGCAACCAACATACCACCTTGGTTGACGTGGATGCGGTATATCTCCATGGTCCATTATGCTTACCAGAATATGCAAATTGTGGAGTTTAGTGATGGTTCACCTATACTGTAAGCATTGAGTGATTAAATTAGTTTTGAAATAGTTGACCATCAATTTGTTTTGTTATTCGTATTTTTTCTCTTATGAAACACTGCGTTTAATCGTGTTATGTGGAAATTTTAGCTTTCGAGGTCTGGTTCCGGAGTTCAAATTCTTCATTATCTTCGTTTGCATTTGCCTGTAGGTTTTGTTTTTTATCTGACGTAAGATTATACTCTTTATGCAAAATCAAAAAGATAATTGGACGTATAAAAAATCGTTTTGGTGATTACATGTTAATTATTGTCTACATCGGTTTATCTTGGAAATTGATGGGCTTTGTTGGCTCGGTCTTTGGGGTTGAAACTTGAGACACCGCAACGCCTATTACGCCTTTCACATCGCTATTTAAATAACAGGGTGTCCGGATACGGTAACAATGTGGCTGTATCTCGACAATGGTAGGACTAAGTGGTTCGGAAGAAAAATCTCTATAAGTTAAGTTGGCCAGACAGGAAATTATTTTGAAGTTCGTGATTCGGCCACTAGGGACTAGGGAGCGTACCTATTTCCATATCTTGAGAACGAAAAACTGAGTCAAAAAACGCTCAAAACAGATTCTATAAAACGAAGGGGGTACATAAAAAAGCCTATAAACTCGCTCTTATCTGTAACCCCTAAGGGAGATACACCCCTGAAATCTTGAATAGAAAGGGGGGTCGAGTGATACCTTATTTTGTAGGGTTTTCCACACTGATTACAACTGCCGACTTTCAAGTCTCTGCCGTCATTCCTGTTGATATGAAAGCTAGTCAAAATTTTATTTTTTCATTTTATTCTATTCAATAAATAATTACTCGCAAGAGAAAACTTCTCCATACTAAGAGGAAATGATGAGGTACTGAAGAATTTCAAAACGAGCTATCAGTCAGGCGTTTTGAAGAGGATTTCTTTCACCAATTTTTTTTTTTTTTTAAATACTTCTTATAATAATACCTTGTTTTGAAGGTATTCAGTCCCTCATCATATCCCCTTAGTATAGTGTAGTTTACTCTTGAGGGGAATTATTTATTGAATAAAATAAAATGAAAAAATAGAATTTTGTCAAGCTGTTATATCAAAAGGAATGACAGCAGAGGCTTGAAAGTCGGCAGTTGTAGTCAGGATCGAAGGGCCTTCAAAATGAGGTATCAGTCGACCCCCCTTTCTATTTAAGATTTCAGTGTGTATCTCACCCTGTCTTAGGGGTTACAGAGAAGAGTGAGTTTCTAGGTTTTTTTTTGTTCCCACTTTGTTTTATAGAACCTGTTTTGAGCGTTTTTTGATTTAGTTTTTCGTTCCCAAGATATGGAAATTTCATGTTTTGAAATTGTCACTCTGTATAATTCACGCTAACTCGGAAAACGCCAATTCATAGCTTGGGTGATACGCATCAGATCATTTTGATCCATAATTATTATTTGAATTCCAAAATCTCCTGGTCCGTTCAACCGATTAGAATATTTTTGGCCTCGTTTAAAAATGAGATTTCTTGTTGAATTTTCTTTCTCAAAACAAATACAACAGAGGGCGTTAATTGCGGCGATTTTTGGAAAAAAAGTTGAATTAAACGGTACTATTTTATTGACGGGTCCACCATAAAATTGGCACAATTTTAGTGAAAACCGCTTCGTTGTATCTCCATAAGTCTCAAGAACCGTTCCAGATGTAACTTGTCAAAAATAATGTGTACAGGGTGTCTCATTTTGGATACTTTTACGTGATATCTTCGTTATTTTTATAGATAGAAACTTACGGTTTTCCCGACAGTGTTCTACTTTTTCATAAAACTAGAGAGGCCGTTAACAAAATTTTCTCAGCCTTTTTAGTATTGAAGATACAGGGCTAAATTGAAAATGTTACATTTTCAGGCACGCCCCGTATCTTAACTATCAGATAACTTTTAAAAAAATTGAAAACTGTTTCTTATATCACTTTTTCCGTAAAATTCAATTCCGCCTTTGGAATCAGTATACAGGGTCAGGTCAAAAAGTCATCTGACTCAACTTTATTTTTTAAAATTGTATATTTATAGGCTATAAAATTTGTCTTTTTTTTACCTTTTCAAAACAGATAACAGTATGCACTTTTTCTCATAAACACCCAAATAAATGACAATTTTCTGAAACAAAATGTACAATTTATTGGTTGCTATGGTAACATTTTATAGCCTATAAATAATCTGATAACTTTTTGACCTGACCCTTCTACGGGAGAAGTTACATAAGAAACAGTTGTCACATTTTTCATAACTTATCTGATAGTTTAGATACGAGGGGTACCCTGAAATGCAATATATTTAATCCAGCCCTGTATCCTAAAAACTAGAGGGGCTTTACAAACTTTGTTAACGGCATGTTTAGTTTTACGAAAATATTGCACACTGTCGCAAAAACCGCATCGATAAAAATAACCGAGATACCCCGCAAAAGTAACCAAAATGGGACACCCTGTACTTCTGAGACGGCACTATGGTGGGTCGGAACAAAGCTATTCTGAAACTTTGACCTCAGGATCTAATTTGGCAGCAAAAGTTCTATTTATGCATGACACCAACGGTTTCAAAAATATTGAGGAAAATCTGCTATCGATGCAAAAAATTGTTATTTTTTCGAGAACTACTAGCCCTATGGATATCAACGAAGAGTACTTTTTTTACGTAAAAACCACGTATCTTGAGATTAGAACGTGAAAATACCATAAAAATGTTCCGTACTACTGATTCAATTTTGGCTCAAATTATGATTCAGCATTTTTTAATGTTTATGCCATGTATCAAATTTTTTGATTTTTGTTTGAACGGTTTCGGAAGTATTTAAGAAAAACCGTCATCAAGGAGCTCTATTTGAGGGGACTCCCTTAAGCCAGGCATTCACTTTCCGAATTCCCGTTTTGCAAATACCCTACATACATGGTGTCCGGAAATGATGAGCAAAAAAATCAGGGGAGCATTCTAGACCAAAAATAAATGCTACCTCTTCCCATAAAATTTCAAAAATCTTGAAAAAAAATTGAACTTAAATCTGTTTGCGGTTTTTTTGGCCATGCCTTTTGCCACGCTCATGATATTTTGACGAAATCTCGTATTTGTGGCTTTTTCGGGATGAGGAATTCAAATTTGCCCACCGTTTTTTTGCATTTTGTAGAGGACGCCACATACGAGCCTATACTTTGATTTGAATGGTCCTAACTTTTTTGTGCTACACTGTATGATACTTTTGAGTGAATATTTTTATTCTTCCAACCTTTTGGCATAAAAAAGGTATACTTCTTTTGTTTCGATAAATCTAACCGTTTTCGAGAAATACGCTGAAATAACTTTGCTAGCATGTGACGAATACGAACTTATTTCAACTTATTTTCAAATTTTAACATAGCATGCTTTGGAATCATGCGCTATAAGTTGCCGTAGAAACCAATTTGATTAGAATCAGTTTTGACCGTTGGAAATTTTTCACGTTTTTATTTTTTTTTTAATTTTCAGTATTTTTGTCATTGACCACCATCAGCGTAACAACAAATTTCCCAAAAATTAGCAACTTTTAAAACTAATTTTTCCAAAACTTGTCTCTACGGCAACTATAGCACTTGTTTCCAAAGCATGCTATGTTTAAGGTTGAAAATAAATTAAAATAATTTCGTATTCATTACATGCAAGCAAAGTTATTCTAGCGTTTTTCTAAGTTTTTCAAAGAAGTATCCCTTTATTATGTCAAAAGTTCGAGAGAATAAAAATCTTTGGTCAAAAGTCACATACAGTGTAGCACAAAAAATTTAAGACCATTCAAATCAAAGTATAGGTTCGTATGTGGCGCCCTCTACAAAATGCGTAAAAACGGTAGGCAAATTTGAATTCCTTATTCCGATAAAGCCCAAAATACACGATTTTGTCAAAATATTACAAGCGTGGCAAAAGGTATTGCTAAAAAACTGCAAATAAAAGGCAACTTTAACACCCTGTAACTCCGTCAATAATCAATTTTCGAAAAAATATTATAGGAAGAGGTAGCATTTATTTTTTGTCTAGAATTCTCACCTGAGTTTTTTGCTCATCATTTCCGGACACCCTGTATAGCTTAGTTCAAAAGTTGATTGTTTATGGTTTAGAACATAGGTATACAAAAATATACAGAAATTAATTTCTCGAAAACTGCTAAAGATAGGTATGGGAAAGTACTTTGAAAAAATAACCGGCAAACAATAGATAAGTGGAAAATACAATAACTTACAGGGTGTTTAATTTAAAACAGCAAAGTTGTTGCTACTTTTTCAAAGAAGCGGCATTTTATCCTGATATCATTTCAATTTGATATAACCATTTTATTATGATTTCAATAATAATATGTAACACTTTATACTTGAGATTAGTGATTTAATTTTCGACATATTAAAAAAAAAACGAATTACATGAAATACGATAATTTCAAATATTATGTCTTTTGTTTCTTTTTTCTTGTATCATGATAAAGGTTTTTAACTTGGTTTTTGTTAAAAGAGAAAAAAACGGCATATTGGTTAAAATTATTTTTAAAATTATGATATTTCATGTTAGTACCTACATAATTTGTTTTTTGCGAATATGTCGAAAATTATTGATATAAAGTATGAAGTGCTATACATCATTGATATCAAAATAAAATAGGCTACCTAATGCTTCATCAATATACAGGGTGTACCATTAAAAAAAAAACAACTCGTGTTTGTATTTTTTACAAAACGACGGTCTTTTGTTTCTTTTTTTCTGGTGACAAAAAACTTGGTAAAGATGCTCTTTGGTTTGTCTCTCTATCTTTCAAAATAAAAAGTTACAGCAAATGAAAATGGTATCAAGATAAAATGACCACACTGTAAAATATGACTCAATTTTCAAAACGATCTCATAGGTCGTGCCCCGTAAACATCTAAAGTATTATCGATCGTGAATCACCTTGTATAGTGTCAATCGAAAAAAAATTGTCTAGAATCTAGAATTGATATCTGAAATGAAAAAATGGACATTCCATTCAAAAAAACAAGTTTTTTGGAAAAAACAATTTTTTTATGATTTGTAAAGACCCTATAGATTATTGTCAATGATTATGATTATTTTTCTTATAAGTACCCCCAAAATTGCATTGTGTCACATCTTTGAGATACAAAGCGTCAGAAGCTGTCAAATGTTGTCTTAAATTACAAATATCTCTAAAAGGGTCAAAGATGGCCATAGATATCATTAATTTGATAAACTGATTTTGATTTTCAAAAAGTATTCTAAATGTGGAATAAAAAATGGGGGTTGCCATTTAAAATAAGGAAGTTGATATTTACCTCCGGTGGTAGAAAACTGCCACTATTTTACAGAAGAAGTTCATACTCGAGAACCTTTGTGTGTAAATTTTTATTACCGTATCATTTTAACTTTCCCATCAAGGCTAACTGTAACTTTGAAAGAAATACCCTCTATACAGGGTGGGCCAACGGTCGTTTTTCCGGAATTCAGTATTTTTTTTCAAGAAAAACCCTTGGGCCCATCGATTTGAGGAGGAACAATTTATGTGATTTTTTTATCCCCGTAACTACAACCCCCTCGCGGTGGTCAAAATGTTAAATGGGAAGGGGGGTCGAGTGATACCTTATTTTGAAGTGCCTTCGACCCTGATTACAACTGCCGAGTTTCAAGCCTCTGCTGTCATTACTGTTCATATGACAGGTTGTCAAAAATTGTTTTTTGAATTTTTTCTTATTTAATAAATAATCACCCGCAAGAGTCAACTTCTCCAAACTAAGAGGATATGATAAGGAATAGAAGATCTGCAAAATGAGCTATTACCCAATCATTTTGACGAGGATGTATTTCACAAAAAAAAAGGAGTGGAATAAAGTACATTTTCTTATTTTATGACTTGTGTGAATACTGGTGTATATTGACATCAATAGAGAATTTGAATTTGAATTTGAAAAATCCTCGCCAAAATGATCGAGTGATATCTTATTTTGAAGAGCCTCTGTTCTCTTGCGGGTGATTACTTATTAAATAAAAAAAAACATGTTTGACAACCAGTCATATCAACAGGAATGACAGCAGACAGCACAGGCTTGAGACTCGGTAGTTGTAATCAGGGCCGTGGGCCTTCAAAATACTCGACCTCCCTTCCCATTTAAAATGTTGGGGTTGGTGTAAACCCCCGCGAGGGGGTTGTGGTTACGGGGATCAAAAAATCACAAATATTGTTTCCCTCAAATCAGAAAACGACGAGCTCGAGGGTTTTCCAAAATAAAAACATTAAAGACCGGAAAATCGGGGTGTTAAGTTTTTGTTGGCCCACCCTGTAAAAGACGTTTCGTATTCAAATAACCACCTTCAACTTAATTTTTTCAATTACGGATTGGTTTTCATTATTTTTAAAACTTCATATTTCATACCCATACATTTTTATCATCATGTGTGATTTTTTCAAACAACTTTAAACCGACCAGATGAATCGGCAACGACGGACCTATAAGCTGGCCACAGCGATCACATGACGGTGTGTATCGAATTACGCCGCAGAATCTAGAGATGATCATGATCTGATTATAAGAATTTGGCGGGCAAGCGGGTCATGTAACAAAATCACTCTTGGAATGTTGGAAAAGGTTTTCAAAAAGATTGTTGTAAATTCTTAAAAAAAAAATCAATTTTTTTTCGACAAATCTACATTGAAGAATAGCTGACGTTGTTATTTATAGATACAAAAATTATTGATTCTTAAGGGGATTCATCCGCTCGAAGAAGCACTGCTTGCAAAATAAGTTTTCATTTCGTCAGCCCGCGGGCTGACTGGGGACGGTCGCCAGGCGATAGAAACCGATAGACTTATGCGAAAAATATACAGTACAGCGGAATTTTCTATCATCCTGGCTTCAAGCATCGCTCGTTGTTCAAATGGGACGGTTCCCATATAGAGTTAATAGGTATATGGGCGGAATATGTAGACTTTTTGTATTTTTTGACCATTGAGATACCGTTTTTGTTACCTTTTTTTTTCAAAAATAGATATTGGGTAGTTTGATATCTTACCTACCTCATAAAACTTGAATTGTTCCAAAAGGTGATGTAATAAAAAAATGGCGCATTCCAGAAAAACTGCTTGCATTGAGTAAGATTTCAGGCCGGATGAATCCCCTTAACGCCCGATCTTGTCTTTGCGATAATAATGTCAAAAATGGCTACTGTGTCGACTCCGTTCTCAGCATGCTAAACTTTTCCAGGGAAATTGTGATGTAATATGGGCCTGTTTGAAGAAGACATTGAGATTAGCATTAGCGCATACATGAAATTTTTGATTAAAAAATAATTTTTTTTAATTCGAATTATTGAAGCATTCTGGTTATTGGGAGTCCGGATCCGGCAAAATGTAGTATTTAACGAAATTATTTTGGGCAATTTTTATAAATCACCGTTTATCTCGCAGACTAAATAACATTTTGCAAAAGAGCGCATCATCAAAAATGGAAACTTTTTTCCCATTCAACCGGCATCGTAGCAATTAACGTTTCGGAGGTAGCAATAGTAATAGACGCTATTTAGGACCCTGTATGAATAACTTGATGTTAACTAACTCATAGATTTCTACCAAGTGGAAAATTAATAATAGTTTTTAGTTATAATAATTCATGTGCATATCATGAAAATTGTTTTATTTCAGATGCGCTGAAAAATCAAAGTTCAACATATGTCATGTATCGAATGCTATTCCGGTTGATGCGATACTAGAAGCACAAGGAACCTTCTTTTCCCTCTGGGCCAATACTTTGGTTCTTTTAGGGTTCTTGACAGTGTTCAGATTACTTGGATACATTGTTTTGAGATATTTAAATACACCTAAGTAATACGTAAACCAAAATTCTAATAATTAAATAAGCACTGGATTTTGAATGCCAAAATAATCAAAAATCTTAATGTTATGAAATGTATAGACTGACTGCATTAGATATAGAAATTGAGTAATAAATAGGATGAACGTGAATGGAAAGGACCCGATTAGGGATCAACATTGTCATTGCCATTATGTGGTTTGAATTTGATTTCCAGTGTTTTTGATTCGATATAATTGTGATATATACAATAGTTTTCCGATTTCACTACTATTTATCTGATGCTAAGTTATCTACTTTGCTATTTTTTGAACCTTTTTAATGAAACCGAACGTTGGTGTTCTGGACAGTTTCCACTACGCATATACCAGATAAAAATGACAGGCTGTGCTTAAGAATAACGTTAATTTTAGTTTTCTACATTTATCATAACAGGTAAGACTAGTTTTAGTAAGTATGGATCATTCCAGTTATGTTTCAACAAACAAAATTTGTATTTCGAAGAAGGGCCCGCAATTTGTGCCTTTTTGCGGAGTATTCAATGTGCCAATAATTCGAAAAAATTGTTTGATAAGAGAATTGGAAAGCAACCAGCTACGTTAGTACTGCCAGATGATAGGGTACCCATGCAAGTGGTACATTTAAGTAAGATAATCCCGACCAAAATGGAAAGGAATTGTATGTTAAGTTGGTGCTAAATCAACGTTTACTGGGAAATTTATGAAAAGATTTCTTTTTTTTTGGAATAACGACATAGATTGTTTTACATAAGTATTTCCTTTCAATCACGTTGAAACCTAAAAGACTGCCCATTGATTCACATCATTATACGTTTTCATAAATTTCCAATACTCATATTGTACATTTCACATTTTTAGATATATAACATCACCACATTTTGTCAAATTGTCAGTTTTATGAATACTGAATCAGTCTGTAGATGATAGTTCATTTTTATAAGTCAAGCTTTTTTGCTGCAGAAGAGTATCGTCGAATCATGATCATTAAATTTATTTCGTTTGTGATACAAATCTCGCCAATAAATTCACCAGTTTTGTGTTCAAATTACGACATTTGTTAGGTTTATCAAAATTAAATAACCTAACCGGACTGATTTTTCCTCACTTGATACTTTGCTACTCTATTTAACCTAAGATACTTTTCTTCAACGAAACAGTGTACATACCTGACGAAAATGATTACCATTAAGTGTTCCATCACATTTAGTCAAAGAAACTACAGCCACCTTTATTATAAAATCAACACTTATTTGTATAGATATCATTATTTATTTTTTATTTTGTGTTCATTTTTCGTAAAGGCTGGGCTTGTATGTAATATAACCATATACATAACAATATATGCCCTTTTTTGTTGTCACTTCATAACTTGTAAATATAATTTGTTGTATAGAAAATTGTTTGGAATTGTGATGCTTGTTGTTATGAATTTTCCTTTTTCTTCAGTATCACTTTTCGGATTAGATTATAATCATCTTGAATATCCTAGACAATAAATGTATAAGCATATAAGAGGAGACCGAATTTTCACTGTAATGAAAAACCAGTTTTTTGACATCAATTGACTGTAGCATCATTAGAAAAATTATGTGAAAATTCTTATGATTGTTAATCAAAATCTAGGCAATCTTTTTTACATAGTTTTTAGACTATTATCGATGTTACTAGGTATAATCAAAATTTATTAAATTCGCTTCTAAATTCGATGTTGTAGTTCCCTGAAAATAAAAGACCAAATCCCTACTGCCATTTTATATAGAAAAATTCAATAGAGTAATAAAGTTATATCAAAATGTATTCATATCATACCCTTATCGATTTTATTTACCTTTTTCCTCTCCTAGGTGATATTCATTTATGTTGTGAATGTGTATATTATTTTGACAACTATTGTACAGCAGAAACTCCTTGTATTTAACATGTTATAGCTAGATCTATAGCAACAGATTATTTAGAATTTTTGATAATTTAATATAAAATAAAACATTTTCAGTTTCAGTGTTGTTTTTTATCAATGTGCTTCTTAATTTCAATGCAAATCTACACAGAATTTATCAGAAAACGATGTGATCTGATGAACTTGGCAACGTTGTTGATTGTCAGAACTGTCAGAATGAAAAAACTCCACGCATGAGCGTGCCATAAGGGTACTTTTACATGTGACGCTGTCGTCTGTCAAAAGTTTGTACAGTGCTGCCATGTCTGTGGTGTGCTGTGAACCTTACAATTCCTAATCACCATCGGATTATGTTTCTACATACCTAATTGACGATTTGATCGGTGACATTATACCGGTTGTGTCACGCAGAAAAGGGCGTAACGATTATCGTCACAAATTGTCGTTAATACATCAATCGCCCTGTATATTGAAATTTTGCTGGATTAAGTGGTTCATATAACAGAATAAGTGTATATACAGTGTGACCCATTTGTTTTTTGGTCACCCAAAAAAAATGTTTATCAATTGACCGATTTGACTCGAGCTATTTTTTTAAATTGTAGAGCTTGACTAACTGTATCTTCTCACCAAAAATGCAAAATTCTGATAAATCACAAAAGCGATTTTTTTTTGAAAAAAACTATGCTGACAAAAAGAAAAAAAAAAGTTGGTAATAACGTTTTGGAGAGTAAATTCTGATAATTGAATATTTTTCATATTACGAAGTATTTTTGTTATTCTTATATTGCTCAAGGCAAAAATACCCTATCTATTAGCACAAAGCTCCCGCGCTTTTCGCATCTTCTAGTCCCTTGAATAGTCACTGTGCTGTCTGTCAGCCTGTCCCAGCCCATGTGTGTATTTGTTCGGCGCTCAAGCTAAATGCATTTCTTCCATGGAGATCAGTCGGAACTATTCGGGAAATCTCCCGATATTGGGGCGCCACCGTGCGCTAATTGAAAACACTAGGACAGGTAAGCGTTCTTACTTTTCAGGTGTGTCCCAAAACTTGTACAATTTTTGTGCTGATCGTACTGATATTTTAGATCAAAATCGTGTTCATAACGACCAATTTAATAAATTTGTCATTGTTCCAGTACAATAATCGTTATCTGCCTTGTCAGTTGTCACTATTGTCATCCTGTCAGTCCGTTCTATCCTCTATACACATTATACACGCCGATACGCAGGTGTGACGTCACGAAAAATCTACCAAAATCAATTCCAAAATACATAAAAACCCAGGAAAATTACGATATAGATATCAAATAAGTTCAACTCTACCGTTGATGTTGAAAAAAAAAAAACATTTATTCTTGGTAACGGCACGCGTGAAACATAATATACGTTAAATTTGACAGGACAAATTGGCATACCGCTCTATGTGTATCGTGGTTCTTGTAAACAGAAACGCAAGTGCTTTAAAATCCACATAATATATTTATCTATGATGACTTTTGTTGGCTGTTTTTTCTGCTTTTGTCACACTCAATATTCATTTATTGTTAACTGGTACGAGTTTCACGAATAATGTCTTGGGCTGATGCTGTTCATGCTTCGGAGGGTGCTGGTCGATATGAAAATTCGAGAATTAATTCGGTGTGCGAAACATAATTTCAAACATTTCCTTCTTTAATAATTATCTTGAAAACCGACGTAAGGACTTTTTATTTAAAGATCAGATTCTTGTAAATACCAAGTTTTTTTAATTAATTAACGTATACCTACTTTTGCCGGGGTAGACTTTTTTTTAATGGTAGGTAATAATAATTGAATTGTGTTTTTACGCAACAATACTATAAGTACTGTTTTTTTTTTGCTGAAGCTATAGATATCTACACCGGATTTCTAAATTGGTTTATTGCGATTTTGTTTGGATCTCATCTTAGTTGAGTCGCAAACCTTGAAAGTAATTATCCATTATTCAAATGAGATGGTGAATTCACCGTATTTTTTCCTGACTTTTTTTTTGGCAGTTCACGTGAATAAAATCAATAATAATCAACGAATTCGAATTGACAGCAGACCGTATTCTTTCGGTTGTACTCCGAACTCATCGTGTTTTTGACAGAATCTATAAAATAATGAAACAATCGACGAAATCGCATTAAAAGCAGATAGTATTCTTTTGGTTTCACTACGAACTCATCGTCTTTTTGACAAAATCAACAAATTAATAAATCAATCGACAAAATATCATTGAATCCGGACCATTTTCTCTTGGTTTAACTCCAAACTCATCTTGTTTTCTGACAGAATCAATGAAATAGGTATACAAAACAATGAAAGAGATCGTATTGACAGCAGAACGTATTCTTTTGGTTTTAACCCGAACTATTGGTGTTTTTTTTGTCAGAATCGATAAAATAATGAAACAATTGATAAAATCGCATTGACAGCAGACCATTTTCTTTTGGTTCAACTCCGAACTCATCCTGTTTTTCTGACAAAATCTATCAGATACAGGGTGATTCATGAGGAAATGTCAATACTTCAGGAACGTATCCATGTCATACCAGAATCTAGTTGTTTTTTCATGACTAACTTGGAGTTTTGAAAACAAATAAATTGTCTATTTATTTATCTACGAAATAGTTACTACTTGATATTTTCTGGAAAAATTTGGAATTCAAGAATGCCAAATCCAGTAGCGTGTATAGATTTTTTCTAAAAAAATCGCTAATGTGATTTGTCGAAATTTTGCTCTTGAGAACTGACATAGTAAACCTTGGATTATCTATGAGTGATGCCATTTTTGGCGAGAGAATACAGATTTTCAAGTTCCACAATTCAAAGAAAACTTGAAGAAATCGGCCAATTGAATAATTTTTTACCAGGGTGACTCTAAAACAAATGGGTCACAGTGTATGAAACAATCTCCAGTCCAAATTTCATGTTAACATCGTGAAATACAAGGGGTTATGATTTTTTGAACATTGACTTTGAAAATTCATAAACTCATTAAACACCCTGTATATCCTAACACAGACATCTTGATTGATGAGGTTACTGATATACAACCGAAATATATACCTTCATTGATATTTCAATTAAAAAGGGAAATGTGAATTTTTGGAAAAATTGTCATATTAATTCATGAATCACCCTGCGTTTCTGGAATTTTGAAAAAAATAGTGGCTCACATAATGAAGTGTATACATGAGAGCAACTCGTTCCAAAATTTCAGGTCAGTATCTTACAAAACAATAAGGGAGCCAAATTTGAATGAAAAAATTGTCATCATTTATCAACCAATAAATCATGCACCCTATGTGTAGCCACCAAATAAAAAAAAACGTATAATCAACCGATCAATAATGAATAAGCGGGGAACATACTTCCTATCCAAATTCGAAGTTGATATCACGAAATTCGAAAAGCAACGATTTTTCGAACCAGATTTTTCAAATACACTCAAAATTTAAATCTGTTTTTATTTTCAAAAATCAATTGCAGTTTGGGGTGCCATAAAATCACCTTACAAAGCGGTTTTGAAGCACCTAGAATTATCTTTGTTTCCTTTTCAAATGGCCACCTTGTACGTATATTTTTTCGAGATGAATGGCATGATGTCCACATGTTTAATATGTAATTTAATAAACCGCGCGTCACTGACAATTAATTAAATTAAAAGTTCCAAAGAGTTTATGTTTGTCTTGTTAATTAAATACCAGATTATATTTCTGTGAAATAAAAGTCACTATAAAACTCCTTTAACTGCCATAACCGCTAAAACCGACGCCGAGCAAGTGGTGGGAACCCGTCTTCCTTTGCCATTGATGATTTCTTGCCTTAGTGAGCCCAGTTCTATTCATGCTTAAGGTCAACGTTCGAAGTGCGGTGTTGTTCAGCGACTAAAATGGAGTTATCACATTCGATACAGGTGATTTACAAGAGATTTTATTTGATTACTGATAATAACATGGATATCTTTGAGTTTCGGTGGTTTTAATGAAAAAGCTTGAGCATGTGGTGTATGTAGATTGCAAGTCGCGTTACCGGTAGTCGGAGACATCTAGTGAGTGGTTCTTGTATTGAGAAAATTGTTGGTGGATACGCCTCGAGTGACATATAAAAAAAATCAGTTGACGTTACATGGAACGAGTTGAACATCATTTTGTTTATATTTTACAAAAACACTCTCGTTACAGGTCATAGATCATGAATTTTATCAGCTTGGCTGAATTTATTCAACTGCTGACTTGTATTATTATTTATTTACAGTAAAATGTTGGCAGGACCATTGAGGCGATGCAAAAGACTTTGGCCTATTATATTATTCGTCAACTCTATTATAATTCTGGTGATATGGATTAATGTTAGTAGAAAAGATGATATAAATCCCAAACATATATTCAGGTGAATTTGTATTACATGACCCATCAGTAACATTATTAGTTTATTAATTGCAGGGAAAACCAGGAAGAATACATTGATAAAAACGGCATTAAAGTAGTGATAGGCCACTATGTGGGCAACTCTCTTAGAAAAATACCAAACGCCACCTATGACATGATCAACACCAATAAATTCAACCCTCAGCCCAACGCAGGAAAAAATGGCAATCCTGTTGTGATCGAACCAAAAGATCTTCTGGAGATGCAGCAGGTGTTTCAGATTAATCGCTTCAATTTGATGGCTAGTGATAAAATACCGTTGAATAGATCTTTGCCTGACTATAGAAGAAAAAAGTAAGATTTTAATCTGCTTGATCAAAAAATGACATCACATCAAGAACTTTCTCTATTATTGAAGATGTGCCCTGAAATATCAAGACTACCTAACCTATCCCAAAACAAGCGTTATTGTAGTGTTCCACAATGAAGCTTGGTCCACACTTCTCAGAACAGTATGGAGTGTCATCAACAGATCACCTAAGGAACTATTAGAGGAAATCATCTTGGTGGACGATGCTAGTGAAAGAGGTGACCACTTCATTTTTCACAACGTACCTACATCACACATCATTTCAGCATTTCTCAAGAAACCACTAGAAGACTACGTTTCAACACTACCAATCCGAACCCTGGTTCTGCGTAGTGCCACTCGTATTGGACTGATCAAGGCTCGTCTCAAAGGTGCCAAAGTGGCCCAAGGAGAGGTGCTCACTTTTCTGGATGCTCATTGTGAGTGCACCAAAGGCTGGCTGGAAAGCCTACTAGCTGTGATCAAACAAGACAGAAAAACCGTAGTGTGTCCTGTTATTGACATTATTCATGACGACACATTTGCGTATGTTAAAAGTTTTGAGTTGCATTGGGGGGCTTTTAACTGGAATTTGCAGTTCAGGTAAATTCTGTCTTGCCTTTAAAAGTGATAACAAAGTTCTAATCAGATGGTACACGCTTGGTGGCAGAGAAATGTCACAGAGAAAACTAGATGCAACCAAGCCTTTTCCATCACCTGCAATGGCAGGAGGATTATTTGCCATTGACAAGAGCTATTTTTTTGAAATTGGATCTTACGATGAGGATATGAACATTTGGGGAGGGGAGAATCTAGAAATGTCTTTTAGGTTAGTACAAGCACGTAGTTGTCTATACTATAAGTCACCATTTTTATAGGGTGTGGCAGTGTGGAGGTCGCATAGAAATAGCACCTTGCTCCCACGTAGGACATATTTTCAGAAAATCCTCTCCATACTCTTTTCCAGGGGGAATAAATAAGACTCTATTTGCCAACCTAGCCAGGGTGGCTCTAGTTTGGGCAGATCAATGGGCGAATTTATTCTTCAAATTCAACGAACATGCTAGAGAGATGAAGGGTAGTCAAAATGTGACCTCAAGACTGGAGTTGAGAAAGAGACTCCAATGCAAAAGCTTTGAATGGTATTTGGACAATGTGTGGCCGCAACACTTCTTTCCCAAAGATGACAGATTTTTTGGTAGATTCAGAAATGTTGGGACTGATTTATGTCTGTTGAAACCGGAACGCAAGGGGTTGTCTAATCAGCCCATGGGGTTGGCCACTGTTGACAAGTAATCTTCTGATGAAATAGCAATATTTTTCCTAGCAAAAAGTTTTCAAGGTGTCTTGGAGATGATGTTCCTGATGAAATATTTGTGATGACGAAAGAGGGGTTTATTATGACAGATGACTCTATTTGTCTGGATGCACCGGAAAAAGAAGCACTGGGTCCGATGAAAGTGCGGATAATGGCTTGTAGTTCTTTTTCCAGGCAAAAATGGGAGTATGATGAACACGTGAGTCTTCCCGGGTAAAATGATGAAAGTGATAATTTTACATTTTACAGACTAAAGAACTAAGGCATTTGACCAATCAGAAATGCGTGGACATATTGGATGACGACTCATCGAGGAATATTAAGCTTGTGATCAAAGATTGCGATGGAAGTGATAATCAAAAGTGGATTAAAGAGGCTGTTTCTTGGAAAAACTAATATGTAATACGATTTGGGAAATTTTGTACATAGAGTTGTGCGTGAAAAAAAACGGGCACAGCAGAAACTTTTCCATCTTCTAGACTATCAGAAATAAACTTTTAGTAAACAAGGATAATCAATGATTCAGTAATTATATCGCCTCATATAGGGTAAAATAAGAAAATTACGGAAAAACTGTTTTTTTCAGGGTTTGTCAGCGATTGTGAAATTGGGCTTTTGAGCAATAGGGGTCATTTTTTTGAATTGTGCTACAACAAAATAATTACATGCAAACTGTAGATAAGAACATTCTCCATAGCTTTTGTTATGAAATGTGTTCATAAGTCTATTATTTCCCGACTTAGCGGCCCTTATTGAGTCGTTTGGAGTGATTTAATAAAAAAAAACAGCAAATTGACCTGAATAAAAGTTGATCATAATAAATAGATAAGCAACTTTTTCCCATGAACTTTCGTCCAAGAAAAAGTAACAATGAGAAGCGACAAAACTTCTCCAGCCAAAAAAATTGAGTGGGGATCAAGGTTAATTCGAATCGGAAATCCTCGAATGTTAAACCGAATCGATCCCATATTGGTGACGTCGACGAGCTCCATTATTGACGTTCCTGTCATCGATGTGTCATCTAATGTCATAAAATATCCGTATTTTCGGGTTTTGAAACTTTGTCTTTATTGTTGAACGGTTTGAGTACGTATAGTATGAAAAAAACGTATCTGGCACTTTTTTTACGATTGGGCTACGTCAAATTCTTGTTAAACAGCATCAAAAATCAAATTTGAGAATACCTCAATATTTGTATTTTGAGCCCGGACTATCTAAACGTTACGTCAGAGTAACGTCATCTGAGAGGTAGGGCATTGTCACATTTTAATTGCAAGGCCAAATAAATGCGTTCCCATTGAAGTAATGCGGAAAACAGGCATTTGTCGCTTCTCATTGTATTCTCTGCTTTCGTTGTCACTTGATTATTTTTGGATATATCGCCCAGTTCATAGACAAACTAGGAACTGGAAATGTCCCATGGTTGATATTTTTGGTTTTCATGGTAATTTGTCAGCCTATATTGTAGTTTTTGTAATAGACTGGGGGCTTCAATACTGTTTTCGCCGTTTTGTTCAATTGCAACAGGACATTGAGATTCAATGTAAAAATATAAAACCAGTATGAAAGCGGTGTTGGATTCGAGCATCCACCATTAAACAAAGAAACTGATCTTTTGGTGAAGGTATTTGGACGAGTTGGCCTTTCTACCGGTCAGATAACATTTATGGTAGTTTTCAACAAACTGATATTTTGAGATGGTCAATGCCCAATAGCTTTTTGTTCCATCATTAAACTACTTTTGATCAAGCTGGCAGTCCTGGCTAAAATTTGAAGATTTCTAGCAGGAATGTCTATGATATAAGTGAGCTAAGCAAGTAAACCATTGACCTCTAATTGGTTAGAGGTCAATGGAGTAAACATAATCCTTCAAATCAATTTTGTTGACAGAAAGGTCCAGACCAGCCATAATAGGTCGGTCTGCTCAAAATTGAGATCGGAAATAATTGCTACAAGAGATTTTATGGTTTTAGTGACTTCATTTGTGGCCTCCTCGGCGGTGCTTAAGTGGTGGAGGAAAACAGGGCCGTATTAAAAGTATTAGGGCATCAAATTCTGCATTTAAGCGCATATTTTTTGGACCAACCGTTCCCATACTAGTGCTTGAGTTTATATGTAGAAAAACTAGTTCTATTTTCTGATTCTTTAAAGGTAGAAAAGGGGTCAAGACCAAACTTTGAAGCTTAACAACATTTGTACTTATGAGTAATCTTGAAGCAATGTTGACGGGCTGCTTCAGATATGTAGGTAGAATGAAAGGTTTGATTTCTTCGAGGAAATATTTATTTTCTACCAATAGCTTCATCACTTTCTTCTTGCCCTGCTGAAGTTTGATGACGTATCACATCCACTTATGGCGCGAAGAAAAACTAACCCAAACTAAGGGGTGGTCCAAAAAATAAGCGTTGCACTGAATGGGACAGTGTAGAATTAAATGCTTTGGAACTTTTTATAGGACCATTTTATCGATATTGTGAGTCTTTTACGAGATATAGCCGTAAAACCACGAAAATACCCCGTTTTGGGGGTACATTTTTGCCCCCAACACTTGACCACAACTTCACCGGGTGAGAAAACTCAGGATGGTAACATTGGTTCCCAAATGAAGCCACTGAAACAATCAAACTTCTTGCAGCAATTATTTCCAATTCGGGAAAAATCATTTTAACGCTTCTTCGCTATAACGCTTTGTTGGTGGTGTTATCTGGCCTTTATACCATCAGAATGACCTTAGATTTCTCAAGATTGATTTTTATTATTTTGCAATCGTTTTGACTTAATGGATGAGGCCGCTCCATTTCTAACATACCTAACAATTCATTCTTGTCCATTTACACTTTTATTTTGATTTTGTGATGAGTTGAAGGACCTCTTTTTAGTCAACGTTGTTCTCTTCACCTATAACCACTTTTTTATTATTTTCTTCAATCGTATCATTTTCTTGATTTCTTTATGTGTGTTTTAAAATTTGTAAGGATTCTGTTCGATTTGTTTCGATATTTACATTTACACTCTCTTATTTGATTGGATTTTGTGATTTCGTATATTTTTATATGAGTATGGGCCCTGAATACGTACCTGAACCACCTGAAGTATTGACATCTTCTCATGAATCACCCTGTATCTCATTGATTTTGTCAAAAAAAAACACGATGAGTTCGGAGTTGAACCAAAAGAATACGGTCTGCTGTCAATACGATCTCGTCCATTGTTTTATATACCTATTTAATCGATTCTGTCACAAAACAAGATGAGTTTGGAGTTAAACCAAGAGAAAACGGTCTGCTCTCAATGATTTATTGGTTTGTCGATTATGTCAAAAAAAAGATGACTTCGTGGTAAAACCAAAAGAATAATATCTGCTGTTAATGCGATTTCGTCGGTTGTTCCATTATTTTATCGGTCCTGACAAAAACACGATGAATTCGAAGTAGAACCAAAAGAATACGGTCTGCTGTCAATGCGATTTCGTCGATTATTATTGATTTTAATCACGTGAACATGCGATATAGGGGTTGATTTATGAAGGACAAGTCAGAGTTCACTCTGTCTCTTCGGCAGCCCGTGTTTAGAAGAGTAGGAGAACCAGGACTCCCGAAAAAATGGTAGTTTTGGACGTGCGAAAGGTAAAGAAAAAAGGAGCATAATACCAAAACTTATAGATCAAAAATTTCCAGAAAATCCTAGAAATAGCCAACCAAACGTTGAGGCCTTCTTGAACAAATGTCAAAGATTTGATTTTTAGAAAACATACATTTCAAATTGCAGGCCCCTTGTAGAAAAAAATCTTTTTTTGCCAAGTTCTCATAGATTTGAGGAATTTCTTCGTTATATCTTTATTCAAAATAAACTGAAACATGAATTCTAATAAGTGCATAATTTAATTAACTAGTGAGGGTAGTGCGAATTTCATGATCAAAAAAAATAAAGGGATGTATGACACATAGGCTTTTATTTCAAACGATCTTATTGTTAGTTGAACATTTTAGGTTTGGGAATGTGTTGCTCTTAGCCCGTCACGACTAAGGTCGAAATACAATCGATTAAAACACTTAAAATGGTGTCCGCAGGTTTCTATTCATACTGACCATCTCAGTAACAGTTTATACAAATTTTTCCTCAATCCCAGCGCTCTCCAATGCAGATACAGATCACAGCACACGTTTGACCATAGGCCAAAGTAAATTGTTGTAAAACACGATACAGAACGATGCATATTTTCAGGCCATTTGCACATTCATCATTTCGTAAATATCGATTGGTCGAGGTACGTTATGATGTATCGTTTCCAGGATATAAGCGGTTCCTATTAGGTAATGCGTTGGAAAAAAGTTGACGGATATTACTGAAACCTCAGTGAGTAACGCAAAAATCTATATTTCCTTCTTAGCATCGAAGCCATTGTGCTTCGTTGTCGTGGGTAGACCAGTCTTAAAAAGCGCATTAATAAAGATAACTCCATTAAGATGAGTCTCGGCTCGCTCCTACTTCTTCAATTAGAAAGCAATAATGTCGCCTACTGATTCCCTGGAAAATGCGATTGAATAATCAAGATGGAGGACATAATAATTAGAGAGACGTGACGGTGCTCTTCTTTCGGCCTACGAGGATTTTTCATTGTATTGTTTTCTTGATCTGATCTATAATACTGCTTTTCTCGATTGTCACTGATGCAACTATGATTCAGGTCAGCGTTTATGACAACCGGACATCAAATGCTGCATTATTTAGGACGAAAACATAGACAACTATTATTCAGCAGGACTGCCTACGTTTTCATAGATCTATAATAGCACGAGGATGGATACAAAAAAAAAGACAATATACAATTTTGATGTTGGCTTCATAACCTTATTACATTTTTGGTTTCTACGAATAATTCTAGACAAATTCGATAAATTATGTCCTATACCTAATTATAAGCGTTTTTGAAATATTTGTATTTTTATGTCAAAATTACGCTTGTTCAAATGTAAATTTTTCGTATAAAAAAGCTTTTTTTGTTAAATTTGTGTTGGATTTCTTGTTGAAAAGGACCTACTTTCAAAGATTTTTCACAATATTTCGATATCTAGTATTACATGGTGGCTCAAAATAAGATCCAGAATTAGATCAAGAAAACTGCCAAAATCAATTTTTTCAAATGAAACCCCCAATTTTATAAGTTCATCTCAATGAGCATTGAAAATAAAGGTTAGTGGTTTGTTTAAGATTGTCCATTCCAAAATAAGAAAAAATTGGATAAAAACAAGAATTTTGCCCACATAACAAAATAATTTACCTAGAATGTGCTCAGAATCTTCTTCTTGGTATAAGAATATGCATGTGCTAAGAATAATACTTATATATACAGGGCTTTTCACTTAAAACTCCGCACGTCAATATCTCGGAAACGAAAAGGAATATTTGATTTCTGTTAAAAGTAGTCAATGTATGGGGTCGAGTAGTTATTTTTCACAGTAAAAAAAATTCGACGCCTACCAAGAGTGAAGCGTCTCGACGCATCGAAAATATTAATCGATTGCAGGGACTTTGAAATTGCGCGCATGCAAAAGTACAAGTTATTTATAAACTTTTTTGTTATCAAGTCGAACTTATTTATTCTACTCAGTTTTGAGATATACAGTGTGTCCAAGATAAGGATGTCTATCACGCGGGGATCTTGGAAACCGTGAGAGATACAAGGTCGGTTAAATGAAGGCAAAGTTGCGTATTCTGAAGCTTAACAAAATGCCGTTTTAAAAGCCAAGAAATTCCGACTAAGTCCGAAATTATCCGAAAAAAAACGAAATTTTTCAAAATTGTTGTCATTTTTTTCTGACCACATTTTGAAATAAATGGAAATTCTTCATTGTCACTATTTGCCCTTTACAAGATAGCGCTATTGAATTGAAGAACCGATGTTTCGTCTATGAGCAGCCATCATCAACTTTGTTTTTTCAAATAGATTTTTCATGACGGATTTTGAGGGCCTCTTATATTCCTAAACCAACAATGTATCACAATTATTCAAAAAAAAATATGTTGATGGATTTTTCCATAAGAACTCATGTGTTAGAGAGAGACAAACAATACATTTTTAATAGGATTAAAGACACCCACCTCTTTTTTAATTAGTGCGATACCTCGTTGGTTTAGGAACATAAAAGACTCTTAAAATCCGTTATAAAAAATCCAGGACCGTATTTAAAAAAACAAAGTTGATGATGGCTGCTCATAGACGAAACTTCGGTTCTTCAATTTAATAACGCTATCTTGTAAAGGGCAAAAAGTGGCAATGAAGAAGTTCAATTTATTTCAAAATATCCCTTCAAATGTGGTCAGAAAAAAATGAAAACAATTTTGAACAATTTCGGTTGTTTTCGGATAATTTTGGACTTAGTCGGAATTTCTTGGCTTTTGAAACGGCATTTTGTTAAGCATCAAAATACGCAACATTGCCTCCATTCAACCGACCTTGTATCTCTCACGGTTTTCAAGATCCCGATGATAGACATCCTTATCTTGGACACACTGTATATCTCAAAACTGAGTAGAATAAATGAGTTCGATTGAATAACAAAAAAGTTTATAAATAACTCGTACTTTTGCATGCGCGCAATTTCAAAGTCCCTGCAATCGATTAATATTTTCGATGCGTCGCGACGCTTTACTCTTGGTAGGCGTCGAATTTTTTTTAACAGTGAAAAATAACTACTCGACCCCATACATTGACTACTTTTTACAGAAATCAAATATTCCTATTCGTTTCCGAGATATTGACGTGCGGACTTTTAAGTGAAAAACCCTGTATACTGGGAAGGTGCTGAGTTTTATCTTTTGTCCATGAGTAGCATGTGCTATGGGAATTCGATCAGGAATGTTCTAGGAATATTCCAAAATATACCAGGAATATCCTTTTTTATATACCCCAGCATATTCTGTGGACATACCTGGAAATAAAATCAGCTCATTTATTTAAAATATTTTATTTTTGTCAAATATAAACAAATGAAATTCAAGTCACGAATTTGTCAAGTGAAAATAAATCCAGAATTTCTAAATCTGAATACAGATCTAAATAAATTGTAGGTACAGGGTCATTTCGTATATATTGAACCATATGCTAGCGGCGTTATCTATGGAGAAATAAGAATTTTGTAAATATGAAAGTTTTAGCTTCCGAAACGTTTGATATTGAGAGGTTTTATTGTTCTCTAATAGACTTTTTTTCAGGTAATATCCGGTATATGAAAACTGGTTTGATTGTTTTTTGATAGGGTGTGGCGAAGTACCCAAAAAAAATCTGGTAAACCCCAAAATACTTAAGATAATTACGTATACACAGTAGGTATACAAATAAGACTGTATACTATTTTGCTGCATACTATAAATAGGTATGTAACTACCTAGGCCTATCTTTTTTGAAAAAACTTGATCGGGTTGGATCGAGAGGGATGGTTTTTTTTTCATTTTATATATAACAAGGATATTCCACGCACGTTCGAAGACATGGTGAAAATCACAACCTGCCCAGCATTTATAAACATAATATGGTGAAATGTCCTTGGCCAAGCTGAGAATATATGTACGCGAATATACGTTAAAGGATATATTTGGTAGATGAGTATCTATCCGTAGAACATGCTAATGATATGCGCATAAGCATTTACGCACGTTTTGAGTACATGCTGAAGATATGAATATGCTTTCATTGTTATGTGGGTGGTACCTACAATTTTTCTGGAAATTTGGAATTTGTAGATGTGTGATGAAGTAACCAAAAAAATCAGGAAATGATGGATGCGCACAAAACTACAGAGCATATCCAGTTGAAAGTTATGAGGGCTTATTTATGGTCTTTTGTTAGGTTATTAGAGGATGTATAAAATACAGTCATCACTTATTATATTTTTTTAATAAAAAAAACATACAATTTAATACATAATCAAGCTATAACTGAAAACATCAACAAAAGTATCAAATAAACTAAAAGTTGAAAAGAATTCAAAAGAAGAATGATCATTTGATTGTAAAGACGTAATTTGAGAAAAAATTAAATATCCAAAAAATACGCGAAAAGATCATAAAAAGGGAAGATTACTCGAAACAAAGCATAAATCAAGGGAATTACACAAAAAACAATCAAAAACAAAAAAAGAAGAATCACTGAAAAGAGAATTGAATAAAAATTAAAAGTTAGAAAAAACTTCTGAAAGTTAGAAGATATCCAAACAAAAAATGAAAAGAACTATTTGCAAAAATGTTGTGAAAATTTCTAAAACGAAGGAAGATTAATTAGAAGGAAAATAAGAAAATAGAATATCAACAAAAAAACATAACTCAAAACAAAAGGTCGAATCGATCACCAACAAATTCCTGAAAAGGAAAAAAAAAGTTGTAACAAATACTTGATTGAAAGATTTAAATTATCATAAGCCAAAAAATCCGAAGAAATCCTTAAAACAAATTATTTCTTCAAAAAGAACACTACTTAATAAAAGTATAAGCGGATATGAAAATATTTCTGATGTCTCAAAAAAACAAACAATCTATACAACGTGTAAAAAAAGTAAAAAAAAAGAGAAAACCACCTACTTATATTGAAAAATAAAATTCTTCAATAAGGATGAACTGAAGGTGCGAAAAACTCACTTGAAATAGATAAAATAAATAACTTCCCGAAAGTTGGATGTCCAAATCCTAACCGATAAAAATCTCTTGATTCAAATTTTTAAAAATTTGAAAAAATAAGTTGAACAGAGATTAATATTAATTAAAAGAAAATATTAATAAATCTAAAATATTTTTAAGAACGGAAATGTTACTCAAAATAAAATAAAAAAAGAATAAAAATAAAAGTTAACACATGTGAGAAATTATTACTGAATACTAGATATTCAAAAAAAGAAAGAATGAATATGTTTATTTAGTTAGTGACAAAACGGTTATTGTTATTATACATACATATTTCGCAGGTATAAAAAGATTCAATATTGATAAAAATCTCGTTCATAAATTAAGATAAGATGAAAAAAAGTCCGTCAATTCATAGACCATTGAAAGTATTAACATATTTTAATAATTACAAAATTGTAGCAACAACTAAAAGAAAGATTTCAAAAAACAATGGAATGACAAAAAAAACTTCTTTTCACAAAAATGAAAACTAAATTTGCGTGAGATGTCTTGATAAAAATATTTTTATAAAAGTATTTAATAATAAAAATTAAAGTAATTGAAAGTAAAAGATGCCGGGGGAATATTTGCTATTTGTCATGTATCGGATTCATTCATTCATCTACGTTATCTGATCATCCTCTGCACAGAACTACATAAAAATGTTGTGAAAAAAACAGTCTTTCTGTAGCAGTTTTTCGACTAGTTAAATAAACGAAATAGCTCTGGCACGCACTATACTTACGTATATTTGAAAAAAAATCTACAATGATCAACAGTCACATTTCAATTTCTAACAAAAATCACATTGAAAAAAATATAATTTTTACAGACGAAACAGCTTTTAGTGAGACTAGGTTGTCGTTATCAATCCTACTGACATTTCGACAGTGTAAGAAGTGAGAACCTTCTTACCTTTTTTTTCGATGTTTGTGACTTTCTTCAACTTAATTTTCACAGGTTGCTCCTTTTATGTTGTTTTGAGTGTTTGGACAGTAGCCTGCATTTTTTCAAATAATATATGCCGAGTGATTATTTTGTCAGCCCTCAAATTTCCCAATCAATAAAAACAAATCTTCGAAAATTAGACCAGTGGCGTAGACGAAATGACGAAAAAAGTCCAAAAAATTCGACAAATCCACCCAAACAGTGTTATTTTGTTCGAATAGATTATTAATTTAGAGAAACTGTTGTTTATATTTGAAAAATCATCCAGTGGCGTAGAAAAGTCGAGGTAAAATTTTGACAGTATTCTGCATTTTTTTCAAATAATATATGCCCAGGGATCTCTTATTTTGTCGGTTCTCCAATTTCCAATCAATAAAAACAAAATTTTGAAAATTAGACCAGTGCACTGGTGTAAATGCAAAGACGAAAAATCTAAAAAAAAACGAGAAAATTCACCAATAGATTGTTGTTTTGTTCGAATAGAGGACTATTTTAGAGAAATTGATTTTTTTCCAATTGAAAAATCGTCCAGTGACGTGGAAACCGCAAAGTAAATTACATATTTCAAATAATATAATATGCCAAGTCACCCCTCATTTTGTCGGTCTTCCAATATTCCAATCAATAAAATGAAATTTTTGAAAATTGTGCCAGTGGCGTAGATGCAATAACAAGAAAGTTAAAAAAATCTCTGTCAAAATTCACCTAACCTTTGTGGGTCTGTCTGAGTAAAAGTTTTACTCAAAAAAATGTTTTTTTTTTATATTTAAAAATCGTCCAGTGACGTAGAAACAGCAAATTATAATTTGGACAGCATCGAGCATTTTTCCAAATAATATATGGCTTGTGACCCCTAATTTTATTGGTCTGCCAATATCCCAATCAATAGAAACAGTTTACCAATCAATGTAAACAGATTTTTGACAATTGGACCAGTGGGGTAGATGCAATGAGGAGAAAACTAAAAAAATCTCTGTCAAAATTCTCCAAAACTTTGTGGTTCGGTTTGAATAAAATTCTTATTCGGAAAAAATATTTTTTTTCAGATTGAAAATCTGTCCAGTGACGTAGAAACAGCAAAGTAGAATTTGGACAGCATTCTGCATTTTTTCAAATAATATTTGTCATGTGACCCCTAATTTTGTCAATCTTCCAATTTCTCGATCAATAAAAACAAATTTTTGAAAATTTAACCAGTGTTATAGTTGCAATGATAAGAAAACTAAAAAAATCTCTGTCAAAATTCTCTGTTTGAATAAAAGGCTTATTCAGAAAAATCGTTTTTTTCAGATTAACAAACCGTTCAGTGACGTAGAAACCGCAAAGTAAAATTTGGACAGCATCCTGCATTTTTTGAAATAATATATGCCATGTGACCCCTCATTTTATCGATCTTCTAATTTCCCAATCAATCAAAACAAATTTTTGAAAATTTGACCAGTGGCGTAGATGCAATGATGAGAAAACTAAAAAAATCCCTGTCGAAATTCACCAAAACTCTGAGGTTCTGTTTCGATAAAAGTTTTATTTAAAAAAATTGTTTTTTCAGATTAAAAAAATCTTCCAGTAACGTAGAAACAGCAAAGTAAGATCTGGACAGCATCCTGCAGTTTTCGAAGTAATATACACCAGCCCCTCATTTTATCGGTCTTCCAATTTCTCAATCAATTAAAACAATTTCCCAAGCAGCGAAAACACATTTTTGAAAATTGGACCTTATGCGCAACTAGAATCATTATCAGTGCGCGAAACAAGCAAAACAAATCCCTTCTTCCATTGGAAAATTATTTAGTCTTTCAACGTGCTTTGTAGGGTGAAAATGTGTGTTGAAGGTGTAAGTGAATTGTTTATGCGCAACTAGAAACATTATCAGTGCGCGAAACAAGAAGAAGAAATCCCTTCTCCCACAAGAAAATTATTTAGTCTTTTTACGTGCTCTGTATGGTGGAGATGTGTATGTTGGAAGTGGAAGTGAATTGTTTATGCGCAACTAGAACCATTATCAGTGCGCGAAACAAGCAAAACTAATCCCCTCTCTCATTAGAAAATTATTTATTCTTTCGACGTGCTTTGTAACCCTACAAAGATGTGTATGTTGGAGGTGGAAGTGGATTGTTTATGCGCACATGAACCATTATCAGTGCGCGAAACTTGCAAATCAAATCCCTTCTCTCACTTGAAAATTTAGTCTTTCAACGTGCTTTGTAGGGTGAAGACGTGTACAACCTACAACATACACTCGGTATGTTGGAGGTGGAATAGACGCGCATAGTCACGTGTTTATCACTGCGCAAACCCCACTCTTTATGGCACCCACAACTTGCTTGACAGTTGAACAGTCTTTCTTCCGTGCTCTTTCGTTAAGTAAACATGTGTCCGGGTTGAAGGTGTGAATACATTGTTCTTTGATAAAATAGACGCGCAGAGTCAAGTGTTTATCACTGCGCAAACCCCACTCTTCTTGCTCAAACCGATTCAATTGTTCCTTGATAAAATCAGATGCGCAGTCACGTGTTTATTTCAGCGCAAACCCCACTCTTTATCGCATATCTACAACTAGCTCGACAGTTTTAAACAGTCTCTCATGATCGTTTGTTGAGTGAACATGTGTTTGGGTTGAATATGTATAGTCTTTTCATGGCTTTCCTGCGGTTACGTCATACTTTTCCGTCTCTCTCTTACACATTGAAAAAAAAAATCACGTACGTCTGGACGAGGGTCTTTCGGATCAATTTGACAAATGTTACATGTGGAGCGATCAATCTACGACATACTGCCAAACGTCAAATACTAACCTAGTTTACATCGATAACTCGTTTAGTTCGCTCCGATAGGACCAAGCTGGTGGGGATAGTACGGTAGGACCAATGCTTGCTTCCTGCCCGTTTACACCGACTTGCAACGCGTGAACTAAATGTGTACGCCCGCAATTCGTCAAATGTCAAAAACAAGTCGAAATTATTCATCAACACAATCCGTAACCGAAAAAAACATGAGTAAGTACGCTCAGATTGCCTTAGAAACTCAGAACCAACACAATTCACAATAATAACAATCAACATAACCTCATAATTTTGATCCAGATCGAACCAAATTTAGTTCGGTACACTTGCTGGCGAGTACCGAACCAAGAGCGGACCAGCTTAGTCCGCAACTGTTTACACCATTCGAACCAAATATTTGGTTCGGATATAGTCCGAATTTGGTACTTGGTCCGCGGACCAAGTTGTCGGTATAAACTAGGCTAGTGTACGTGATCGCAGAAAAGCATTGAACAAGCTGTAAGTGAATTGTTCTTTATCAAAATTAGATGCGCAGTCACGTGTTTATTTCTGCGCAAACCCCACACTTTATGACATTTATAACTAGCTCGACAGTTTTAAACAGTCTTTCATGATCGTTTGTTGGGTGAACATGTGTCTGGGTTTAAGTTTAAGATCTGCGTGAATAACCTCTTACCCCTCCAAGAAGCTGTGAGACCTTGTCGTGGTGGAGGGGCTCAGTAATCACTCCTTGCCTCTCTGAAAAGGCAGAGGAGGATGGAGTGAGGAAGCCAAGGACAGCTCAACTCAAATCTTCGACACTCTATGGAGTGAGAAGAATGGAGTTTTTTTTTGTAAACTGATATAATGTTCCCTTACCAGAGTGTAAGTGAAGTTTACTGCAAAATGTTTGGTATATTCAAGTGAAATAAAGTGACCTTAGTAAAGTAGTAACAGTTACAGTATTACATTTTTGAGGTAGGTGATTTTTTTGCATTGAAATGACGATAAAAGAACCCCCTCTTCCAAATTGCCCGCTCTCCATTAACTTCCATGACCTTCTCCTTCCTCAACTACCCAGATGCGATGCGGCGTTCCGGCCTTGATGGCATAGTTCCGAACCGGTGCCGACATTATGTGGATCTCCCCTGGAGTATCTGAACGTGACTGCTACGCACTGAGGGTTGGTGAGGGATGGAGGTATGGTTGAACGGCTGGAGAGGGTGGCGCTGAGAGAGGAGCACATGTCGGTTTAGTAAAGTAGGAAATTTTGACTTCAGGTGAGGAGTCCAGAACTCTGTGGTCTTGACGCAGTGGACAAACTACATGCAATTTTTTATATTTTAGTGAAGGTGAAGTTGAGGGCAAAATCATGTTTAGTGTATTCAAGTGACGTAAGTTAATCAATGTTACCGTACTAAATTATTAAGGTAAGTGATATTTTCGTATTGAATTGATAAAGAAAAGCTCCTCCTCCCTCATCGTTCGCTCTCCATTCACTTCCATGACCTTCTCCTCCCTCAACCGCCCAAGAGCAACGCGGTGTTCCGGACCTTGATGGCATAGTTCCGAACCGGGGCCGACATTATGTGGATCTCCCTTGGAGAATCTGAACGTGACCGGTTGGCGAGGGATGGAGGAATGTTTGAACGGCTGGAGAGGATTGCGCTGTTGTAGGAGCACATGCCAGTTAAGTATGGGGGAAAAATTTTGAGTTTTATGCAGTTTTTGTTTTTAATTTACTAAAAAAAGTATTTAACTTCAGGTTAGGAACTCGGAGCTGAGCGGCCTTGGTGTGGAGGAGAAACTTTATATCCTTATACTTGAATGTAGAACTTTGCTAAATAAAGATTATTATTATGATAACTACATTCCTTTATCAAAGTGAAGGTGTAGTTGAGTGCAAAATCGTGTTTAGTGAAGTCAAGTGAACGTAAGTGAACTAATGTCACATTATTGAATTATTGAGGTAAGTGATATTTTCGTATTGAATTGATAAAAAAAGCACCCCTCCTCCCTCATCGCTCTCTCTCCATCCACCTCCATGACCTTCTTCTTTTTCAATACCTCAAATGCGATGCGAAGTTCCGGACCTTGATGGCATAGTTCCGAACCGGGGCCGACATTATGTGGATCTCCGCTGGAGTATCTGAACTGACCGCAATGCATTGAGGATTGGCGAGGGATGGAGGGATGGTTGAACGGCTGGGGAGGGTTGCGCTGAGTGAGGAGCACATGCCAGTTTAGTAAAGTAGACATTTTTGACTGACGAAATTATTGTTCGTGAATTAGGTATTGAACATTCTTTTTTTAATTTCAGATTGGGAAACAAAAACTCTTTGGCCTTGAAGTGGCGTAAGAACTACAATCAACATCGAGGTCTCTTTATCTAAGTGAAGGTGAAGTTGAGTTCGTTTCTAGTGTATTCAAGTGACGTAAGTAAAGTAATGTTATGGTATTAAATTATTGAGGTAGGAGGCAAATGATATATTGTCGTACTGGAATAATAAAAAAACCCTCCTTCCTCATCGCTCACTCTCCATTCACTTCCATGACCTCCTTCTTCAACTACCCAGATGCGATGCGGCGTTCCGGCCTTGATGGCATAGTTCCGAACCGGTGCCGACATTATGTGGATCTCCCCTGGAGAATCTGAACGTGACCGCTACGCACTGAGGGTTGGTAAGGGATGGAGGTATGGTTGGACGGCTGGAGAGGGTTGTGCTGGGGGAATGGCACATGTCAGTTTAGTAAAGTAGAAAATTTAGTTTGTGATTTATTGAGAAAACTATCAACTTTCAGGATAGAGTTCCAGAGCTGTGCTACTTGACGCATTATGTGATGGAGGAACTTAAGTGTTGTTCGGTGGAGAAATGAAGCTAATAAGAAGACAACCATCATCAACAAAAAGATTCAGAGAGGTGCAGAGGTGACGTGGGGGTCAATTCGGGCCAATACACAAAGAAAAGGTGAAGTTTCAGTGGGTATTTTTGTAACATTGCACTTTGATGAAGAACAAATCCCACACTGTGTCGGTTATTGATTTATAGATCAAATTGATAATTTATTTGTAGATTTTTCCCTCCAAGAAGCTGTGAGACCTTGTCGCGGTGGAGGGGCCCAGTAGTCACTCCTTTCTTCTCTGAGGAAGCAGAGGAGGAAGGAGTGACGAAGCCAAGGACAGCTCAACTCAATTTTTTTCCAATCTATTGAGCGAGAAAACTGAGTAAACTTTTTGTGTAAATTGATGTGAGGTTCCTTTACCAGAGTGAAAGAGAAGTTGAGTGCAGATTCATGTTTAGTGTATTCAAGTGAAATAAAGTGACGTAAGTGAAGAAGTGATGTTACAGTATTAAATTTTTGAGGTATATGATATTTTCGTATTGAATTGATGAAGAAAAAACTACTCCTCCCTCATCGCTCGCTCTCCTCACTTCACTTCCATGACCTTCTCTTTTTTCAATACCTCAAATGCGATGCGAAGTTCCGGTCCTTGATGGCATAGTTCCGAACCGGTGCCGACATGATATCACCTGTAGGCGCATTCTGTACAGTTGGTCTTCCGGGCACTCGTTGATCGAACGAACGATGGCTTAATTCTAAAACACGTTCCGAACGTCGACGATCGTTGCATATAAAACGACCGCCCAAGCGCTCGATAGCCGAAATTTGAACGCAGTGTGCTATATTACTTGACAACTAAATTTCAGAAAAACACTATCAATGACAAGCTCAACGACCACTATCCGATTCGTGATCGCACGAATGCCTGTAGACGGTAACGATCACTGTCGGGAACCCCATTTGACTTCCGCATATTATACGTAATATGGATTGGCGTTCTTCAGGCGCTCACACAAACGAATGTACAGAATGCTCTAGCTGGAGTATCTGAACGTGACCGGTACGCACTGAGGGTTGGCGAGGAATGGAGGAATGGGGTGGGGGCACATGTCGGTTCAGTAAAGTGAAAAATTTGATCCTTAATTTATTGAGAAGATTATTAACTTGTGCTGGGTGTTTTTTCCGTTGAACCACCACCAGTGATATGGGCAAAGGCCTTGATTGCTGAAATTGTCGTGGTAGCTGACAGTGGCTAGCTTCATGACTTTGCGCACCAGGCTGAATCCATTGCTGTGCACTCCTGATGATGGTAAGCCATTCAAAACGTCGCCTGATTGCATTCGGTTGATGTGCGGCATTAGTTGGTTGCGTTCTACTGCACCCACCGCGAAGCCAGCAAGTTCATACTTCCCCTTCTGGTACATATAGAGCATCTCCGCTGTTTCTCCTTCAATCAGCGCACACCCTGCCAGTCTACACCACTCGGCAATGCCGGTTAAAACCTGTTTGGCAACTTCCACGTCCAAAAACATGCAAAGTATAGTCCAAGAAAAACAATGGCTCCGCCCCATGGACCAATACGTCGTTAACGCACATGGCCACCTAGTCTATGCCAATACTACCATGCATACCATTTTTTCATGGGCAATTTTTAACTTGGTACAACAGCAAAGTGAATTTTGGAGTGTTTTGACAGACAACATGATAAAATTAAGTCCTTCTGAAGTGATATCAGCTTCCTTGTGCATTTCAAAACTTTTCTTCTTATTGTTTAGTGAAGCCAAAATAGAGCGATAACACTTAATAAGTTTTGAAAAGAACTATATTTGATCAGTAAAACGACACAGACACAGAAACTCGTAAATCTTATCAAAATGTCGACAACAATCCAAAAGTTAGGTTAGAAAGTGGATTTGGTGACTGTCATGTAATAGTGTTTGCGATGTTAGCCAAGACATACGTTTTTTTAAACAATTGCAATCCATAGGTGAGCTGACCGTATTTTTTATTGAACACTCGTTATCTACAATCCTATCCAATAATAGATACAAGACCATAGAACTTGATTTCATATGGGAAATTCTGGATCACTGGATCGAATATAACTACGCACACGCCGTTTCCACATATCCAGAAATATCTCACCAACTTAAATTAACCCACTTCAATTCACCATCGCTTTAAATAAAGCCTATGCGAACGTGCCCATTCATTTAAATTTGTATATCGTTACATATGGATGAACGGTCTTATAGAAAAGATGCATAATGCATGTTGGTGTGTATTCAAAATTTAAATTGAATTAGATGGAAGATGGATGTGGCATGGTCTCTACTTAAATTAGGTGGTAGCTCCCGCCTATTTTCTAATTTAATTTTCATTTATGACTGGTGATTGAAATTTTGAGCGACATGCGTTGGCTAATCGGTGCATTCTTTACTAAGTGGAGCAACTGCTTTTAGATGGGTCCCTTTTGTTGATTATCTTCAAATCTGGGGTTACTGAATCCCAGATGACTTTAACCTCGCGGAAGCTTGGAGCAAAGTGCAAACTTTCTACTACCACATTCAAGAAATCCATTCCAAGAAACACCGCGTGCTTTACTAACAATAAAATGTTCCATATGTCACATACAAGCCACCAAACAGAGCCAACAATACAAGATAGGTCAAACTTCGTCTTATCTCCGTTGGAATCAAGATTCGTGATTATCAACTGTTCGCAACACGTGCATGGGCTTCGCTATGATGAAACAATTGCTTGCGACAAAGTCTGTTGTTTGCACGTGCTTCATTACAAATTTGGCCAGGTCTAAAGTGTAAAATCATGTTTTCCGAAAACGGGGTGATATTTGGTTTATGGGTTGGAGGTTCGAAGGTGTGCGTTACAAAGGAAATACAGTCAGAAAATGTTGGTGCATATTTGATAAGATTAGAAACAAATTCTACCAGTTATGGTACCTTCTGTTAGAATCAATAAATTTCTCTATAATACCTATAGATCCAAGTTTGAAAAAAATCAATTGGTCATCATAATAGTAGCTTGGAATTATTGCAAAAGGTCTCAACTGACAAGTAAATAGTTTGAAGCATAATTGAACCTTTAAAATTAGCTAGTCCAAGTGAATGTGTAAATGTCATCTGCTAGTGTACAATTGACAGATAATATGAAGCAAGAAGTACCTATACTGTCCCACAACCACATTAAGTTTTTCTAGTCAAATCTCCTTATAAAATAATATCAAATTCAACTCCAACCAAAGCCGTAGAAATGCTAATCGGAAATACTCCCAGATATTTTAATAAACAAACCAACGGAGTGACTGGGTCGAAAAAATCTAGTAATGATTTCCTGCACGTAGATTCTAAACGAAAAAACCATGTCGGCTCCTTTGAACCCTAATGAGAATAAGTGCTTCTTCGTCAGTTAAAAAGTTGCAAATATGACGCATGGCATAAGGAATAGGCTCTCGATAAGGTTGTGCAAGGTCGGTGGGCTTTTTCACAGAGATGCGGTAACGGATGTAAGTGCTGACAAAATGGCAATAATAAAAAAAGATGCAGATTTTATTCAATTTTTTTCTAGCAGTAAAAATGAAGCGAAAGATGTAATTAAGTGTCCGATTGCTTGATTTCGCAAAGTACGATGAATTTCAATGTTTTACGAAGAGGTGGTGTTTTTACTTTGTTTTAAGAAGGTTACGGTTAGGAGTATTGACCCAAACATCATAGGAGTCATAAGGTGACTTCCATTCTTCTTAATTGACATGAAAAATTTGGTAAAGTTATAAGAGGACCTTACACCGCCAGAGAAAGCATAACAACATAATGCTCAGATCTCAATTTGGTAGGGTCAGCATTCCGACATTCATCTCAAAGGGCAAAACACATTGCTGAGATCCATTTCACCAATAAAGATAAAGGCTGTTCAACCTGGGATGACGCAGAAAACGAGATTTGTGACTCCTACAGGCTGTCATAGAATAATCCGTCGATGCAGTAGTGACTTTGCTCTTCAATGATGTTCGGAACTCTCTTTCAGAGGAAATATCTCAAGGCTAGTAGGTCAAAAACTTTCTTTCCTTGGTACATAACGGACTCTTGGGTTAATCTAGACTCTGGCTTATGTTGCTGGTACTGTGAACGTCACAGTATGGACAGTCTATTTTTCGTTGGCATGAAACCTCCACATAATATTTTTTGCACCACGAAGATTGCCTCCAATGTAGGTCCAACCAGAATCCCAAGATGATGAAGAACAAAGATCATGTTCAGTGGACTCTGCATGCCGCCAACTCAGAAAGCTACTCCAAACAAGGAGAAATACGTTGATAATTTTTCGGTCAATCCCAAGACGTAGTCCTCAAACTTCAATCTACCATCCACTGGTCACACTAAGAGATCGGATGACATTTGTGCTGTATCTCATCACGATGAGATCCCTCAATGCAGTCTCTAAATCGCATAACACTTATTTTTTCATGTTAAGGGATAGCCAATTGGAATTGAACCACTTTTGTATGATGGCATTTCCAGCTACTGTTATGCCAATTGGTTTTAAACAAATTGACTCCAGCCCTGTGAATAGGATGTCAGCCTCATAATACTGGTTCCTAATAATTCATGGCATTCAGTTTGAATAGAAGTATTCCATGGTCAGCACAGTCGAATGCTTTGGATAGGGCACAAAAGACACATGCAGCCACGTTTCCCATGTTCAAATAGATGAGGACTCTTTTAGTTTTGAACTGCATCTCTAGTAGATGATAAGTGAACTGGAACGAAGTCGCTGTATTGTGTTGAAGTAGATAGTCCCATATCCTCTTGACCACCATTTTTTCCACTACTTATTTGGACATGGCAGAGAGAAGCAGGACTGGCAGTTGGAGGCATCATCAGAATCCTCTTTCTTGTAGAAAGGAACCACCAATGCCTACCCAAGACACCCTGGGAAGGTACCAGATGTCCAGAAAAAGTTTATCAGAATTTGATCATAGACTTTAAGCTTTTTTATTCTAAATATCTGCCACGGAATACCTCCTGTGATTCGACAGGAGGAAAAAATCCTTGATCCTATTGGGGACTCAACTGATTTAAGCATACGCCCCTGGTGGGAAAATGATGATCTAATAAGGTGTCCTTTGATTTGACAGATTGCCATTGTTTTTATCGACACAGAAAAAAATCTCTCGACTACCACGATAAACACAAACACGATTTGTGACAACCACTTTGGCAAATTCAATGGAATAAATAATGAGGTTATTATCCAAGATACAAAGTGATGTTTCGAGAATTGAGCGCTCCGGCGCTGTTACCTTAGTCCAAATTCCCAATAGAATATCTTTGGAATGTTCTTCAGAGCAGGATCTTGACCTTCTCTGAAGTCAACCGCTGACAATTTAGATGATCTAGCGGACATGCTAAAGGAGGAATTCCACAACATACTTAGAGAAATCATTCAAAATTTCGTGAACTCTATACCTGGACGTTGGCGTTGCCAAGAAGTCCGATTGGGAAGAGACGGGCAAATACATTATTAAATTTTCAAACTGTATGTTTATTTTTAAATAAATACTATTTCAAAGCATGACGGTTCCGCAAAAAAAGAAAAACCATTTTTGCAGGATCAAAAATAAAAACAGGAGCAAGTGATCAGAAATTCATTTTGACTAGTTCAGTTTAGGGGGTACTGTTAACCAACGAACATGAAATATAGTTGATGCAGTTTTCGAATAAAACCACATTCTAAAGTGAAACCATAACCCTGAAACTGCAAAAACTACACAACAAAAGTCGTAAAAAAGACAGAAAAAAACATCATATTATCAAAATTGGTGTAGACTACATTCAAAATTTTATGTGTATAAACACAATGTATTTCAAATTTTAATCAGAAAAATTCAGCAGTCGACAAAACTCGCTAAAATAATATGGAAAGTTTCTACAGGGTGTTTCCCAATTGCGCACATTGTATTCAACGGCGTACTCTTGAGCTAATTTCTTTTTAAAAAATCCATATCAACATGGGTCCGAAAGTAAAAAAAAATCTACGCCACTGACTAAATTGTTATTGTTATTTTTTTCGTAAATGAAGCAACCAAAAATACAACTTTTTGCCTCTTAGTTTTTGTCGTATCTGGATCGTTTGTCATGTTTTAAAATAATTTACCCATATAAAATAGGAAAAAAAAAAATTTGCGGAGTATGAAAGTTTTTTTTTTCGAAAACTAGACTAGATACGAAAAAAAACGAGGCAAAACAGTTGTATTTTTGGTTGCTTTACCCAAGACAAAAAACAAAAATTACAACAAAGTCAGTGGCGTACGACATTGGTCTTTATAATTTTCACCACTCAGCCTTAAGCAGAATCACTAAAAATAGGTCTTCCAAATTTAAAAAAAAACGGTGCAAGGATATTTGTGATATTTGTAAATGTAAAAAATATGAACTTTTTTTCATGAAACTTTGAAACTAGCTCAGGAATACGCCCTTTAATTTAATGTACGCAATCAGGAAACAACCTGTATAGCCTTGGAGCATCGTTTTCGAGATAAAGCGTGTTGAAGTTTTGCCAGAAAAAATGAAAATTGATGTGATTTTTTTCAAGTTTATGAATCTGCATCTCGAAAACGAAGCTTCAAATCATACAAGTTTATGGAAACATCTCTTACTATTCTTGCGAGTACTATCGACTGTTACCTGAAATCGGAAATACCCTGTATAATATACAAGCCAAATGTTTGTTTTGTTTTGAACACAATGTGAAAAAAAATTAAAGCTGTGAAATCTAGCAAAAGAATGTGAAGAAACGTAGAGATAACTCAGACACAAACTTTTTTCAAAAAGTTTTTATAAAATGAATTATTGTTGTTGGAAAAAAAATTTGAAAAAATAATAACAATTGCTCATATTGAAGTTTTTATACATTACAAATATAGATATTCATATTAATTTGATTACCAATCAAATAGGCAACACAAGAAAGTCTATTTCATTAAATTAACGGTATAAATAGTAAATAGCCTCACCCTTAAAATCCTCAAAAATTGAAAATTGATTCAATTGAAAACTATTCAAAATAAAACATAAAAAATCTCCTAGGTCAAAAAATCATAGAGAATCAATGAAAAAAGACACTTACCCAAACTTTTGTTAATTTTGCATGTTTATGAATTTTTATAGGAAGGTACTTATGCTTGAAAAATATTTTTAGTATAGTGATAAACAGCAGTTTGAAAATTTGGCAAAAAATCAGCCCAAACTCAGTTCTGATCAGCTGCGATATGCTTTAACTTCTGCTCAAATTACAATTTCAAAAATTCAAGAGTTATCGGTCTCCGATTTTTTATTTGAAGATTGTTGAAGCAGTCCTTAATAAATTCTCAGGCTGCATCAAATGAATACTTGGAGTAGTTCTCCGACGATTAATTTTTATGATGCCCCAACTAAGCACAGCTAGATTTTTTTGTTGAAAGCAATTCAAATCTCGAACTTTTTTCCCATTTTTAAATTATTTAATTTTTTTCCGACTGTGTTATAGAAATCAAATAATGCGATTTGCATGGTCAATAAAAATCAATAATATTGCTGCTATTGAGAAATGAATTTACTGCTAGACACGGTTAGGTGAATTTTATCAAAGAAAATAATTCGTGATTGACTTAGATTGGCTAAGACCATTTTTAGACCTTGTCTACTGTTGCGACTCACATTTTGGGCAGATTCAAGTCCATTTACCAGGTCTAATCCTAATGGCCTCTTAGATGTCCAGATTTACCAAAAAATACATTGATTGATAGAACAATGAAAAGGGATTATCTAGCCTAGCAATACACTTAACCCAGCCCAGACACGAAATTAGCCATAACCCATATAACTGAAATCCCAAGTAGTTAATATTCGATAAATCATATAGATACATCATCTACGATATTTCTCAAAGCTAACATTATATTGTTACACAAGCCCGCCAGATTCCACGAGCGATAATCAACTACTGAAAAAGTGTATCACCTTGGACGAGAAAATTTCAGAGAGCCACACCCAACTACTCATCCATTATAAATAAATATTTCACGTGGGATTGCGTTATATCTCTGCGCCAGTGCCTTGAACAGAAAAATTATTGAATCATCCTTATATGATTAAAAATAAAGACTAGTTATTACCCGTTGCCTTATCGAGGAAAAAGGCATCTCAAGGATTGTGATATAATTAAATTGATGTAAAAAGTGTCATTTTACATGACATTTTCATACCTCGTTAAGAGTTGCACGGCATTAATTTAATTTCGATTTTATGTATTGGATTTTGATTATTTTTGGGTGGAGTTTATATTTTATGAGGTGTTTGTGTGTCATTGGACAAAGTTTAGGATTAAAGATGGCTAAACGAGGGTAATGGATTCATGTTTACGAAATGTAAAGGACATTTTTGAATGAAATATGGTGTCAAAGTGTCAACATCAATTATTACGTTCTAGCCAATTTGCTTAATGATAATTAATTGATTCTGGAATTTATCAAGTGGGTGGCTGCTCCAAATCATGCTTAGTCCTTGTGTGAATACGGATCCCACCTGCCTCAACCATATCATCATGTTGGATGTGAACCAGTGAACCCATCTTCAGGCCAAGGCTCTTTGATTTGCATCAAAGATTAATCGAAACAGCATCAGCATATCCTGAAAATTATGGGGCAAGCTAAATCTTCTATTAGGAACATCTTGCATAAAGAAAATCTTTATTCGTTTCATTTGAGAAAGAAACCGACTATTCTTTCCTCAACGAGAGTTTCCTCTTGCTTAAACGAAGCGGATCATTTAAATTATCTGGAAAACAGTATTGGAATTAGTAGTTCAGTCGCCTGACTTGAATCCTTTTGATTTTTGCGTCTTAAAATCGTCAATCAGTTCTCTTCCGGTTGAATAAAAAGGTTCAGCTTTGGAAAATAATTTAAAATGCTCTGCCACGAATTTAAAAACAAACTTCTAATTCACGGAAGAATGCGAAGATTTAGTTTATACCGCTTAGGAAAAAACTTGAAAATGATTTTTTTTCCAAGTGAGCATAATATTATCAACTTGGGACAAGAGTATTCTATACAGGGTGTTACTTAATGGTATGTCATAATTTTAAGGGGGAGTTCCTGGATAAATTTAAGTCGAAAAGGTCATATAAACTTGGGTCTTAAAATGCTGTGTTTTTAAGATACAGGGTGTTAAAGATTTAATTTATTTTCAGTTTTTAATACATTTTCCAAAGACGGTATGAGATATTGAACTGAATTTTGCCACAGGATATTATGGTATAGAAACACACTTTTTCTATTTCTATTTTTTTATTTTTATTTTATTTTTATTTTATTTTATTTTTTTTTTATACCCAAGTTTATATGATCTTCTCGACTTGAAATTCATCCAGGAACTCCCCCTTAAAATTATGACATACCATTAAGTAACACCCTGTATAGTGCACTGAAGAGAGGCAAAAATGATTCATCTTTTTTTTGTCGTACAACCGCATGAGATGTTTATGAAATGATAGACTAGGTCTCTGGGCATTGGAAATCGGAAATCACAACATTTTTTATCAGGACCGAAATTTTTTATTGCGTTATGATTGAGAAGCGGTCCTTGACCCTGTGGGTGTGAGTGATGGAGCGATCCACTATCTCTGTGGATGCTGGTACGGTCCATGGCCCTTGTGCGTGAGAGAAATGGTCCTTGTTCCTGTAGTCAGTGTATGAGTGTTCACACCATGTATTGTTGAAGCAGCTGGAACTTAGCTCACTCCGAGAGCGCTTTAGATTGTCCCTGATTAGTTTGTAGTTGTCTTTTCCAAAAAGGACACGAGGCTCTAGAGGCCTGAATCTGCTCTTAGGGTCAGGTTCCTCATGAACCAATGCCTCAAGATCCTGTTACGTGGCGTGACTGTATAGTTTGTATATAACTAGCTTGGTCCTGAGTCCTGCTGGCCCCTATGGGGGGGGTGCAGGATGCGAACTTTTGTGTTGGCTTCCTGCCTGCTTATCAAATTTGAGTTCCAGGTATTCTACCTCCGTGAACCAAGGAAATGGTGTCTTGAGTTACTGAGGCTGTCAGTCTAACCGCCTCGTTGGTAATGGAACAGCATAATTTGAAGCCATTTGGTCCTCGAAGAGGATGTCTCGATTGTCCTTCTTTAGCAGATTGAGGATTAACCATTCAGCAAGCTTCCCGATGGTGGGAAGCAGACTGATTAACCTACAGTTTTTGGAATTTGCCACGAGCTCTTGTGCTTTCCTCATCAGGTTAATTTTCGCAGGCCTCCACTGTTTATGAGTGTGTTTCAAGTGTATCTAGGTCAGCTGAACAGCAAAAATCATCGATTCTACCAGCAGATGTGAAAAGCAGACAAACGAAGATCGTTGATGGGCACTGCAAGGTCTATATTCTAGAGTTAAGAACACAGGTAGCCTGGTCCTGAGTAAGGGTTTAGCAACCAGCGACAACGAACTCAGCACACTGAAGAATATTGCAAAGTCCAATGACCAATTTGGAAAGAAGGAAAATATCAAGATTGTGGCGGAATGATGTGTAGCCACAGCATAAATAAGAACTGTGATACAGTGATTAATTCATTATCTCTCTCTCTCTCTCTCTCTCTCTCTCTCTCTCTCTGTGCGTCCAGCCGCTTATGCGTGATGATATTATACATTTAAATTGCAAGCTATTTTTCCTCAAAGCTAAATTTTGTCCCAAATAATCTGTGCGACGCTTGAGATGTGTTGGTGGGGAAGCTTTTCCCGGGTATCATAACGTGCGTGCAATATGGGATGTATTAATGGAAGTTTTTTTTTCAAATATTATTAGAGTAAATCAATATAAAATCTTGTTGATTATTTGGAAGGTCAATGACTATTTGACCCTATTGTAAAGCTGCCGTTGAAAGCAAATGGAAAAACTCGTCTTCAACCCAGCAAATACTACAGGACCAGGCAAGCAGATATTGAAAAGAAAAAAAGTGAAGATGGTTGATGAGCACTACATTATGGTCTATATTCGAGATTTAAAAACAAATAACCAGAATAGCACAAAAAAACACATGGGTATCCTTTATAAGTAGTATGAGCACCTAATGACCCTAGACAGTCGATGTCAAGAGTCTTGGAGCATTTGAAAACCGAAGAATCCGTATCGCTGGCAACGCAGCAACTAACCTAGTAATATAAGAATGATAGGATCCGACATTCGACCAAAGGTGGAGCGAACATGGATAAATATATTACACGGTTTACCAAACCCCACAGCGCAACCCATTCAAGGCATCGGCCTGACACGACGCGTCGTCATGGCAACCGACATAATAAAGCATCAGCTGATTCATATACTATATCACGCGTCCGGCTATTGTGTATGGTTCTAAGGTGATGAGAAAGAATAATATATGGACAAAAGCTGTAGCACCAGTGGTTTAATTCTGATCATTTGAAGCAGTATTCGTGGTTAATGGACAAAAACTGCGGGCACAAGCGGCTGCGATTCATAGATTATACAATGTCGTATTTTTTGTTTAAAATATAGTCTTGAATTGAAAAATATAAGTATGTTTAATCATTTATTATTGGTGAAGTGGCACTTCACCTGAATAGCCGCTGCTGCCTCTTGGTATCTCAAATACTTAGAATATCTTCTGCTTCTTCAAACGTCTTGATCTTGAGAGTTTCCATCGTTGAAAAGTTATATTGTTCATTTGTGTCATATAAAACAGAACCACGATGTGATCTTTATTTTTCTTTGTTGAACCAGATGGAATTGAATGAAACTTCGAATTTTCGTTAGGAGTTTTTTTTCCATTTCTGTTAAGATTCTTTTGGAGAAATTTAGCGAGGATCGTCAACTCAATGATAGGCTTGCTTTACTAGGTGTGGCATAATGATCTAGCATAACGCACATATTTATGCAGATGAGAATTCACATGCAACGGAAATAAAGCATTAGTAATCATAAGTGATTTTATCTTTAGTCCCGTAATTTCACCTGCTTGATTAACAACTGCACAATATTTGATTTATATGGAAGTATCATTGTTCTCAGTATTATGACAAAATATATAGTTCACTTGACCATATTCCTATCAAAAAAATAATTAGTAAATCTGATGATTATATGTCATCATATTATCATCCATGCAAAAATCCTGCCTGAATCACACATTCTTCAACGGACAATCTAAAACCCAAAAAGATCAATACCTGACCCATGGCTTCACAAGTACCATATTACCATCATAGCAATTTGGGTGGCATACTCGTCTTACCAAATTGATATTAGTATCACATGTACCCAACTTGATTTCAAATTTTTCAGGGAATCCTTATTAGAAAATTAAATCCGAATTGGGGTGGTCCAACATGTGCTACGTATAAAGATCCCTTAATTATTCGAACAAAGTATAATTTTTTTAAATTGTATTATTTGAAAATCTGATTTTGCAATACTGACTCATTCACCACACTAAAAAGATTTATACTGTATGTGCTCAAAATCCAATGAAAGCAGATCTTTTCACGAATCCTAAATCACGTTCCTTCTAAGCTTTTGTTAATAAGAGACAGTAGCGTCATTCTTCTTTCATCATTATAAAGCTTCCAACTAAAACAATTCAAAGCTTTCATGTGCATACCTGTGGGTGGTCCATTTACATCAAGATCTAATCTGGAGCAATTCTTAAGAATAATAAGCTACTTATGTTGAAGATGGCCAGTAAAAGTATGATGAAAGAGACATCGTAAGATCTCATTATTTTGAAAACGTCTGAGATTTGAGAATCTACTTAGATGATATTTATCAATGATATCAAACCGTGGCCGCATGTTTTTTTTTTTTTTTTTTTTTTTTTTTTTTTTTTTTTTTTTTAATAATAATATCCGTTGATCTCAGCAGAAGTGTTAATATGATTGAAAAAGGGAGAAATCAAATATCAACCTGATTTCATTGGATTTCATAATCAAGTAGCATCCAACAATCTCATTATTCGCGAGAGAAAATGCTCTTGATAAATTGACGTTAAAAACATACATAGGATAGTACTTATACATATCAACAAAGAATTCCGCTTTATTGCCTTCAAGTGAGTCCCCATCAAGTAAAACGATGAGAATGATGAGTTAATGAATGAATGCATTTGTCGAGAATGTCTTTAATGAGCGGCAAACACGTCGATGAAAGTGGTTTCCATGTACAAGAGACAGGATTTTTACGCAAAATTAAAGAATAATGGTTTCAATTAAACTGTCAGGCCGTGTGAACGGCTAGTGTTTGCGACATATTAACAATTGATTTGGGATGAGATATCTTCTTCCAGATGCTGAGACAATTCAAGCATAAATTCAAATGTCCAGGCCAAAACTGAATAGATACTGATCTGAGGCATGTGTTCCTTATTTGAGCAATTTAAAATAATAACGTTCATGATCATTCATTTACTTAGCGGGCAAGGGAAACGTGCACGACGTGAGTCAGACGCACGCCAAGCTACGTCATTTGTATATGGAATGCACTGAGACACATGGGTATAAAGGTTACAAGAAACTGTACTTTATACAGAAATAAATGTATAACTAATTTGTATGTGGCAGACTTGATAGATTTAAATAGGGCTAGTTTGAATTTTATTATAATTTCAATGTTAATTTCACTTAATTATTGCATCATAACTTCAGATTTCACTTCATTTTGCAATTTTTATTGGAGACTCGAGTGGCCGAGTAGACAAGTAACCCTTGAATATGTTAAAGTGACCCATTGAACCGCTTTAAATATGGAGACCAGAATAGTTTTTCAAGGGCCTCAATAGAATCAGAGGCCTAAAGTGTTATATATTAACATATGCTCCAACGTTGGATGAGTCGTTCGAGTCAAATAGATTTTATGCGAATGATAAGTGTATCACATGTGTGTGTAGCTAGCTCAACAAGAGAAAGGGGATGAGACACATGGGTATGGAGGTTACAAGAAACTGAAATAAATATATAACTAATTTGTATGTGGCAGACTTGATAGATTTAAATAGGGCTAGTTTGAATTTTATTATAATTTCAATGTTAATTTCACTTAATTATTGCATCATAACTTCAGATTTTACTTCATTTTGCAATTTTTATTGGAGACTTGAGCGGTCAATTAGACAAATAACCCTTGATCATGTTAAAGTGACATGGAGGTCGAAACCATGAAACCGCTTTAAATATGTATACAGATCAGAACAGTTTTCAAGGGCCTCAATAAAATCAAAGGCCTCTAGTGTATTCTATGAACATTTGATCCAACGTTGGACCAGACGTTCGAGTCAAATAGATTTTATGCGAATGATAAGTGTATCACATGTGTGTAGCTCAACAAGACAAAAGTGATGAGACACATGGGTAAAAAGGTTACAAGAAACTGAAATTAATGTATAACTAATTTGTATGTGGCAGATTCAAATAGGTCTAGTTTGTATTTTATTATGATCCCATTGTTAATCCTGCTTAATTGATGCACCATAGCTTCACATTTTACTTCATTTTGCAATTTTCATTGGAGACTTGGGCGGCCAAGTAGACAAGCAACCCTTAGCTGGATGAACCATAGACCTAATATCACAAGACAAGTAACAAAACAAATATTCCTAACTCAAACATCCCTCATTTAAATATTCAGTCGTTTTTCAGCTTTGTTGTCATGTGCTCTGAATGTTCTTCAGCTTTGTGAATAAATGACTGGAAAAATACGTTAATTCAACTGCCAATCTTTTAAATCGCCAATCCCAAACAACCATAATTTCATTTATCTTCAGTTTTTTATTACAAATCACTTCCCTGTTATGAAAAAACACTTTTGACGGTGCAAATTTGCATTGAGGTTAACGTTTTGTGTTGAAACTTGGCAACACCTGACCGCAAGCTTAAGGCCAGTTTTTCTGACGCCATTATTTACAAATACCGTTTTGTGACATAAGGAGGTTAGAATTTAGTTTATTGCTATTGTTAACCTAGCTCTGTGAATTATCTTTTATCCTTCTATCATTATGTTTGGGTCAAAACATTCGATGCTTAAGGTGAAGGCGTTATCAGTCTTGTTATTGTAAGTCTGTGGGATGAACACAACCTGTATCCAGGTTCCTCTACGGAGAGTCAGGCAGGAACCACTAGATCATCAGAAATAAAAATATCAAAACAGTTTTCAAGGGTTATGGGCAGAAATGACAAGAATGAACCTCATCCCATCTTTTCATCAACACTGTTTCCATAACCGGCATTCATTATCTTCTAGTAGGTACACCATCTATGTGAAGTTCAAAAAATTATCAAGTATACAATAATTTTTTAATAAATATTGTACCAGAACCTCACATATCACTTTATTTTGATGATAATTATTGGAGACTTTAGCGGTCAAGTAGACAAGCAACCCATCATGCTAAAGAATACCTCTGCTTGTTGGATGAGGTTTCTATAAGAAGATTCAGTTGGTAACAACAAGATCAAAGTAGCTTTAAAGGGTTTCAAGCTGTTGCATCACCAATTTTGTCAAATCCCTTGCTCTGGGTAAAACCAACCTGTAGTGGGTGGGGCGAGGCACTCCTATCTTCTTGACACAATCAAATTCACAGGGACAGTTTAAAAAGTATTTCACGAGGTATGTTGTTGAAGTCTCCATAACTCATTTACTTCAAAAGATAGAGGAAGATGTTATCTTAACCATCTCACAACAGCACTTAAAACCAAACTGCTCCAGCTTCCGCATCACCTATAAACCACCTCATTGTTCGTAATTCAAATGATCTACAATGCTACCACACAGATGCCCCGTTATCTAATTAGCTGGCCTCAAAAAATCCAGACAAAAAGCCGCCAACTTCATTACCGAGCCTGGTAGTTAGATGCAACGGTACGGCCAATCGTCATCATTCGGTCATCATCACGCAACAATCCGCTTGCCGAAAAAAGCGCGCGCTAGTCACGATTCCGCCGTTCGCCCTGTATAATTGGGTCAAAGTTACACAGAGTTATTGAATCATAGGCGGCCCGGCGTGGCACGATCCACGCGCCACATTTCATTACAACCGATACATCGTTATGTGGAAAAAAAATCGTTGATATGCCACGGATGCTGACTTAGTACTTGGCAGGGGAATGCACGTATTTAGTGGAGCTGATAAAAGTCTACATTCCTATGATCATTGCGATTAATGTTGGGAAATGGGATATGTAATTGCCTTTGATATATCTGACTGAATATGATATTGCTCTTGGTTTGGGTGCCATACATGTTGAACCTTCAAGTTCTTTCGATGAACTGCAGGATTTTCAATAATTGTAAGTTATTGAAACGCTTGTTGAATGTCTATTCTGGAAAAGACAGATTTTGGAATTTTCCTTTTATTTACTTTTCTAGGGACTTTGGATTCAATCTTTCACTTTTGTTCATAATTATCTTCTGTCTTCTTCCCCTATAAAGCAGCTGCTCTCTGGGAGCATCTTACCTTTCCGTCGCCTGAGGCTGGATAATTTGCAGAATTTCTGGAAATGTGAAAAATGTCAAGATTAGGCCGTGATATTGCCATTAACCTACCAAAATTAATCTGCGCTCTTCAATAATGTGGTAGTTAATTATTGAAAATTGCGCCTGGCCCCGCCTACCAAAAACTCACCTATTCTGTCGAAATGGACGTGACGTCACAGTAGTGGTCGAATATATTGAATTTCGTCCCTATCTCTCTATTCTCAACTGGGGCCGGATCCCTGTGGAATTTCATAGCGACACGTCGCTTTCTGTGTAAAATAATGGGAAAGCGACTGGACGCTTCAATTCCACAGGTACACAGAATTCACGCCATAACCTACAAATTTTATTGATATTTTAGTTTTGATTGTGTCGTGATTATCATTTCTCAAGTAAAAGATTAATTCTCTTTTCTATGATCATTTCATTACCGAGTTTTAGCAGAAAAAGCTCCTATTAGAAAATCATATCAACGTTGTGTAGTAGCAGGATGCAAAAACTGTCGCCTATTCAAGTGAAATAATAATTTTTCTTATCCAAAAAATCCTGAAATGCGAAGAGAGTGGTTTCGTTTCAAGCATTGAAAAGAAGTGATGCCCCATTGGCTGTTAGATGTGCTGTTTGGGAAGATCACAATGTTAGAATAGGTTGATTGATGATTTTATCATTGATTCAGTTGCTTCTGTTTCTAATGGGCCTGTCTTTACCATAAAATGAAAATGTCCGTCACTGAAAGTATTTCTTTTTATAATAGTGTCACTGTCTCAAACGACTAAATGTAGAGCGGTCGGCAAGGTAGTAGACATGAAAGGATAGATCGGTAAACCATCGACCAATGACTATTGACTTGATCGCAAAGATGATGACATCACGGGAAGTGATATGGCCACTCCCCTTTTCGTGTTCAACGTGTTAGTAAACATTGAAAACAGTGTTGAATGATTATAAATTGAAAGTGCTATTATAGGTACTGTTGACATGAACAGTGAGTTGTGACATATTGCGTGTATATGAATATTGTGAATATAAATCGATGGTTCATTGATTACCGCGATCGTTCATTGATTACTAATCAATTCATAATTTTCGATTATCGTCTACTGTTCGAAAAATTTTGAAGTTTAATTTAATTTTCAAGGTATATTGCACTGCTTTTTCGTGATAAAAATGGCAAATTTTTTTTTATTAAATAAATCATTATGCCACTGGATTCAGAGTACCTCCAAATCGCTGTGACCAAAATTTCAACAAAATTTATTCATTAATAACAAAGCTACGACAACCTAAAATTCATAAATTCTCTAAGCTGATGGTCACAAAAGAATACCTTGCATCAACAGTTGTCATGATAATTGAATTTGTTTTATCACCTGTAACAATAAACTACAAATTGGATAACAAGATGTTCAAAATAACATAACATTTAATGAAATTAACGGAATAACATATCACAATCAAGAACTAGTGGATTTTTTCAATGAAAAATAATAAAATTTTGGTTTGATAGGTTCAATACTGTTCTTTTGAGAAATCAAAAAAAAAAAAACAAACTATGATTAAATATTTTTGTCGATAAATAGGTAATTTTACATTGACACTAAGTAGTTGGAACAAGTAACTCCATCTCCATGACAACTGTTAATACAGGATGTTCTTTTGTGACCGTTGACTTGGAAAATGTACGAATTTTAAGTTGTAACTTTGTTATCAATGAATATGTATATTTGTTTGAGATTTTGGTCACAGCTATTTGCAAGCACTCCAAATCCAATGGCGTATTCATTTATGTAATAAAAAATCGCTAATAACAATTTTTCAATTATTATTATTGATTGATTACCGTCAATTCCAATTACCGTCTTTTTTCAATGATTTCCGTTCATTTTCATTGAACCGAAAAAAAGACGGACTTTTGGAGAATTTTGCATAGCTTTGTCACCCTTTATACAGGGTGCGGCGGAACAATGAGTGCAGTTCTAAGGGGCTACTGCAAAAGCGTTGTGTCCCACAAAAAAAATCGCGAATGCTCAAATCCGGCGACCAGAATAGCCGCTGAGTGATGAAAGGAGGACCGCCTCCAAAAAACGTGCAAACTCCAGACCATATCTTGATTAGTGGTGGCACTTCTGGCGAAAAGTTTATGAACTAAAGTTTGTTCGGGCTAATAAATCATTCTGACAAAAGTGGTGGGTGGGTACCTCGATGAGTGACGTTTACTCTTAAATTTATCACCATTTAATAATAATAGTTTCACTCAAGTAATGACAACTTTATAGAACCACTTGCATAGAACAACTGACAACCATGTAGAGTAGGTTCCTGATAAGAGTTAACAAACAACCCTTGACCCTCTTGGCTCAAAGTAATCGAAATTGAAATGATTTACATTTGAGAAACAATGTTGGTCATATCCTTTTAACATTTTATTTTTCAACCTTAGGTCTTTTACATCCTAAAATTGCGATCTGTGATCTTTTTGAAGCTGCTTCACAAGTTTAGACGAAAAAAGATTATATTACTGATACAAATCAAGTCCTAAAGTTTCTTAACATCTTGCTATGTCTAATTTAACGTAGTGATACGACTTTTTATCCGCCCCTGACACTCACAATATACTGTTCCCATAACGAAACCAAACGCAAAGTCACTAACTGTAATAAATAGAGGATAATTTCAGAATAATTCGCATTGCATTGAACAGTACCGAGATATTTGTGTCTAAATCGCTTTTATTCAGAATACAATACAAGCGGGCCCGCAAGAATTGCAATTCATAGAACTCGTGTTGCAATTAGTTTTCTAGTTGCATACTTTATCTCGGCGGTATAATAATGTTTACACGATATCTTTATGTTAATGAGACGTAGATATGATCTTTTCGGTGATATAGAAGACATGAAATGTTATTGCCCATGTTGAAAATTGCGTTGGTGGAGGTATTTTGAAGTTATTGAATATCTAACATTTGATACTGAAGGAAACACCCTAGAATGCAATACGACAACAAAAAACTGTAATCATAATTTGTAGCAATCTCTTGCAGCAATAAATTATACAGCGATGTTATCTTTTGTAGGCAACAATGTTTTCACGACACATCTCGATTCCGTAACCATGAAATTTTGCTGCTAAGTATCATAGATGCATGGTAAAGATTTTCTGTTCATGTTCAACAACGATCTGAACAAAGACCTGGTGATTACTCGAATACATGTGTGTATGAATACTAACGTCCACTAATGTGAATTTAGTCATTTTTATTATTTTTTTTTCTTGTGAGATCTTGGAATTAATGTAAAGAACCAAGGTGTAATAGTAATGCTTGGTCAACCCCTGAGTTCCTGGGTCCAGCTGTTTTTCCAAAATGTCGAACTTTCAAGTTTCCGTTATATGAGATACTTCTTTTGGTGATCACTATAGGCTGCGCTATGTTTTTTTACTGGACTTGGTAGCAACTCACGTTTCCAGATATTCTCAAAATTGTAAGCACAAATATTTGTCATGAGCGTTTTTAAACAGGCCTCATGATGGGCATCAAAGATATATCACCATTTTAGCCATTAGTACTCACTGGCGTAAACTTTTTTGTTTTTCCCACCTCTTCACTAACCCAAATTTTTAGAGTTGGAAGGTTGAGTACGCCAAGCAAGAACTCGGAGATTTCCATTGGGTGAGATTTATTGGTGCCAGTAATCCCATCCTGCGAATCAACACCATTCCAGGATTCACTGACTTCAACAGATTAAGGAAATCCAGCCAAGCTGACAACCAAGCCTCTCTAATCTTCTCGAGGTCTCACTAGTGAAGGGCCTTTCTCACTCTCTGGAGCATAACTTTAGTAAACTTCCCAGGAAAGACCCTATCCCGCGACACAATCTAAGTAATGGGCTCACAAATATGCCGGAGCCTGTCGGTGATCCACTCTACTTGGAAAGGAAAGGCATGCTTGTTTTGGCGCTTTGGGAAGCAAGGGACCAGTTGTTGCCCAAGGCAAAGTTTACTAATAATAAACTGTTGGGCCACTTTCGAGAACGCGCAAAACCAGCTCCACCCTTCCACTTCGTTTCTCTCGGATAGCCCAGGTCCCATTAGTTCGGAACGTTTGTCGGTCGCTTTGAACCATTTTTGTTGCAGGCTTCTTTGAACGGCATGCTTTTACGCACGGCCGCTTGTGTTACGGGTTTTTCAAATAAGCCGACGTCAAGTGAACTAACTTATTGCCCAAGGTTACTATACAATAGGTTGCCCAATAACTTATAATCAGAAAAAATATCTTTTCAAATATCTTATAATATACAGGTATTGCCATATAAAAACAAACATAAGTTGTACTTTTTCACAGATGTTTATTGTTTTCTTGACTACCAATTTTATGGCAGTTCACAAGAAATCGTTAATCTTTCATAGGTGATACGAATTTTTTTAAAGTTATTTTTTGGTTCCTTATTGTTACTTTGGTACATTGGTTCTTTGGTATTTTGGCTATTTGGGTCCTTGGTACAATGGTTCTTTGGTACTTTGTTACTTTGATTCCTTGATACTTTTGTTCTTTGGTAATTTTGTTATTCGGTGATTTGATTGTTTGGTACTTTGATTCTTTGGTACTTTGGTTCTTTGATACTTTGTACCTACTTTGGTTCTTTGGTACTTTACTTCTGTGGTACTTTGATTTTTTGATACTTTGGTACTGTGTCTCTGTGGTTCTTTGGTTATTCGGTACTTTGGTTCTTGAGTTCTCTGGTTCTTTGCTTCCTTGATTCTTTGGTATTTTGTACTTTGGTTCTCTGGTTCTTTGCTACTTTGGTTCCTTGCTTCTTGGATCGTTGGTACTTTGATTCCTGGGTAATTTGAATCTTTGGTTATTAGGTACTTTGGTTCTTGGATACTTTGAATCTTTGGTTATTCGGTACTTTGATTCTGTGGTACTTTGATTCTTGAGGTCTCTGGTTCTTTGATACTTGATGGTTTTTTGCTACTTTGGTTCCTTGGTTCTTGAATCGTTGATACTTTGGTACCTGAGTATTCTTTCGTTTTTTGGTTGACTTTGATTCTTTGGTTATTTGAAACTTTGGTACTTTGATTCTCTGGTACTCTGGTACTTTGGTTCCTGAGTTCTTTGGCAATTTGGTACTTGATTGGTTCTTAATACTTTTATTCCTTGCTTCTAAGTATCTAATGACCAAAGAACCAAAGTAATAAAGAGCCAAAGTACCAGAGAACCAGAGTACCAAAGAGTCAAACTATCAATGTACCGGAGAACCAGAGTACCAAAGTAACATAATTTTAAAGAGCCAAAGTACCAAAGTACAAAGGGTACCAGAGAGCCAATTAACAAAAGTACCAAAGAACCCAAGAACCAAGGTGCCAAAGAATCAAAGTATCAAATATCCAAGCAATCAAAGTACTAGAGTACCAAAGAACCAAAGTATCCGAGAACCAAAGTACCAAAGACCTAATCAAAGTACCAGAGGACCTAGATACCAAAGTATCAAAGAACCAAAATACCAAAGAGCCAGAAAACCAAAGAAACAAAGTACCAAAAAACCAAAGAACCCAAAAGAACGAAGTTATCAAAGAGCCAAAGTACCAAAATGAACCAAAGTATCAAAGAGCCAAAGAGCCAATGAGACACAACAGAAAACGAGCTATTCCCTCACACTCTCTAACCAAAATCAATCGCACGATCCTATTTATTTCCTGTAAAACTATGAATAACTTCCCTGTAGTACTACCTACACTACATTGTAACCTCTGCGTAAGGAAGTTCCTTTTCAAAAAATAAACAGTAACGACGCAAACTGTCCACAAATAAAATGGTAAACACCATATAAACTCTGTTCTGATTCCGACCAATTTCAACAAAAATGACGTCACAGATTGCCCCTTCCGTCTGTCGCCCCTCAGTTACGAGGTAACCTTGGTTGTTGCCTAAGTTCATGTGAACAAACCTAATGCGGCTATCTGGATGGACGGCCCTGACTTTGAGGTTTAGAATGAGCAACGGATCTCCCTTGGTGTGTCCAGAAGCCAGTTCATTTGAATGCATTGAACGAACCACGGTCGAAAAACGGGAAATAAACTTGATTATCGTTGATATTGATGGTAGTCCTCCCTAAAACTCGGTGGATATATCCAATACCTAAGGCACTGGAGAACCAGAGGCTAGATTAGTTTCTCATGTCAATAAGTGCTGGGTGCTGTGAGTGAAAGCTCCACTAGACATGGTACTAGCCCAACTCAGTGTTGGTCATGTCTCTGCATAGATCACCAGAACCCAGACGCACCCATAATGCTTCACATTCCGGTCAAAAAGATTCAGATTGCAGTCGCTTGAGGTGTTCTTCTTGGTTGGGTGGCAATATCTAACCTGATTCTGCTCATTATAGTATCAAGAACTGGCTCTGGATCCCACCTGGGCCGCACTGACTAGCCCCCCTATCAAAGAGTCTTTTATCTTGTGACATAGGATCCTAAATTCTATTTATACTCAAGGAAAATCGTTGTTGCTCGTCATACATAAATCAATCAGCAAAAAGCTAAACGTGAGCTTCACTAGCAAAACGATACTCTCTGGGGTTGTATTAGAAAACTCAATCTTCAAATTTTGTTGTGAGGTTTAATGTATCTTTTTGTTCATCGTATCCACGGAAAGCAGGTTCAATGACACCATCAAATTTAATACCGTAGTTTAGATAAGATATATCTTTACTTGGCCATTATGTTTTTTTTATGTTTAATAGGTATGTCCCATCAAAATGTTACCAAATATATTGTTTATTTTTTTTCACTAGTCACTAAAGGGCACGCCACACCACGTCTAATGAAAAATATATCCTTTTCCACGTGGTGTGTTGATAAGTGGGTCTCGACCTCTATGCACCTGCTTACCCATCATTGCTTATTTGTGAATTTTTGAAAAACAACATCGTAAGCATACCCTGGCGACCGTGCGACTTTCTCCTGTTCCTAAAACTGAAGCGACCCATGAAAGGACGGAGGTTTGCATCGATTGAAAAGATAAAGACCGCATTGCTAGAAGAGCTCAAGGCCATACCGAAAAGTGAGTTCCAGGAATACTCACAAGAGTGCGCGGACCAACAGTTATAAGGAGAAGAAGGCATGACCCTCTGTGATTATTGATTCCATTTCTCCAAGAATGTGTGCAAAAACTTTTTGAAAATCACTCCATTGAAGGAATAATTGGTAAAAGTAGTGATGTGAATGCTACAAGTGTACTTCAATGTATTTACTGCCAATAAACCTTCACCGGAAATACCCGAAGATACAAGACCGTTTCTATTCGTTGAGGAAAAAATGGTAACAACTGCCGATTTCGGAGCAGGACACTCTCTATTGTAAATTTGTCGCTATAAGGCGCTAGATCTGTACCGAGTTGTACCGGAAAGCATCCATCCATGTCGGAGCATTTCTCGTTGTGTCTCTTATATAATCCGCCATTCGGGCGGCCATTAAAAGACTTCGATTAGATCGTCGAACAGCCTAATGGGCAGTAAAGATCGTAAAAGTCCATTCATAAGCATAAATCGTTGAAAAAGTGATCGCGCGCCAAACCGTACTTTCACTATGGGCCAGTCGGCACGAGCTGGAGATACTCATTTATAAGATACCAACTCGAGCAAACTATTTCAAATATCGTATTTGGAATTCGTAATAAATGGTCCGACAGATCGGATAGTTGAGAAGAAAACTGACACGACATAACTTTGACCGGTTGGGTGTGGTGTGAGGGATGTCAAAATTTACTAGTTCCATAAACTAGAGTTGTTTTGAAATGCGAATCGTTTACGGAGTATTTCTTGTTTGGTTTCGTTCTACGTAACACGAAATGCTAATAAAGGGAATATATTGGACGATGAAGACAATGAGTCACTGATAAACTTGTGTTCTAATCTAACAGGTTTCAAACTATTTAGAGAGAGGTATGTTCGGTACATTCCAAGCATTCAACATGTGTTGAACTGTATTACAATTTGTGTAAGGTATCAACCAAAAGTTTTTGACAAAAAAATGCGTTTGAGTTTGATTGATCATCATAGATAGCGGGGGGTCAAATTTTGTATTCTTGGAAACAGAAGTTGGTGATGTAGCGGTTATGTGGAGTACCATATTAGTACAAGTGTACCAAGCAAGCCTGAGCACTTTTGGTTGGTACTCTTTCAAGTTTCACCTCTTTTCGAGGCCAAGATTTTACTTGATTGCTATTTTTATTGAAGACTCGAACGGTCGAGTAGACAAACAACCCATAGTTGAACTCGACCTGTTTGAGAAGGTTCCTATCTTGAGTCAGGTTGTAACCACTGAAGCACCCAGTCTATGTGAGTGCTTTTGTGAAAAGATAAACATTCTGGACGTCCAGAAGCTGCGAACCACCATAGTATCGATGAAGTTCACCAAATAGTGCTAAGTAGCTGCAGCAGAGCAGTACTAGCTCTATTCAGACCAAGGCAGGAGTAATACACAAATGCCACCCCATAGAGGAATCGGTAAATCGATCATTGGACACGGTTGCGGCAGAGCAAATGGGGCTGTCAATTTTCAAGTGGAAGTGGCTGCTAGATCACAACCTACCAGACCAGAGTTTTTCGTGGAACTGACCATGACGTTTGCCAAGATATGATCAAGGAACGCCCTTACATAATGAGACGACATCATCAGTTACAATTTATCAAACTAAGACACCAAGACATAACCTGTACCTGATAAGAAGAAGACCCACCAACAAGAACTCTAACCGATCAACTCAGGCTATGAAAAGCATGGAAGTCACGTTCCGACTAGAAGGCAACTGGTCTCATTAAAGGCCATGCTCCCCTAGCATAATGGAGATGGCAGATGACTTATTATGCAGAGAATGTTGGAGAAAGGATGAAACACCTCTATTCATGCACTATGTCACTGTGGAGCGTACATCATCTCAAGAGAAACCTGGAATAGTCTAAACTCCAACAAGAGTAAGTGCAATAACTTCCACTGGCACAGCTTCAAAGCTTCTGAGAAGCGACGGAGCTGGAAATGTTGAGGTAGAACAAGATAGGGGTACTTGAGAGGGAGTTTTAGTGATTATACTTTGTGAGGAGGAGTTCCATACTACTCAAGATCCCATAAATCGTGATTGAATTTGTCCGCCGACAAAAAAACATTCTAGTCCTAACAGGGGAGGTATTTTTTAGGTATCAAAACCGACACTCCCCCCAATTCTGACCTCTGCCATTTGTAGGTCAACTTTCGCTGAAGTGGTCGAGAGCAGACTTCAAAGAATTCCTCAAACAGATTTGAACAACTCATCAGACTCATCTGATTCTCTTTCTAGACAACTTCTGGATAAGTTAAATGTAATACAGGAAGAACTGAATGAAGGTTGCTGAGCAGCACTCTGGGTTTTCCAGTCGTCCTTCATCTCCCAATGGCTAGTGTACCAGAGTGGACTATTTTCCCGTTTCAAAATTTCTATTTTTGAAACCTTTTCTAAATTAATTTTAACATTTCAAATTACATTGTTTCTGTGACACTACAGGGGATGTCCATTTTCTATAGTTGCAATTGGTAGAATTTTTGAGGGGCATAACTGATAATTTTTGTGATTGTTTATTTTTTAACCGTTTTCTCAGGCTAATTTTAAGTTTTGAGTTATCCATTTGAAATTTTTACTACATAGTATATTTATTTTCCAACTTAATAAAACCTTTCAATAAAAATTTCAATATCCTCCCTCTTCACAACTTGATGAAAAACCATCAATAAAAATTCCATTTCCTTTTTGTAGTATCTTTTATCAGTCTTCTTTCTTCAAAAGGTGTACCCCAATTTAAAAAGCAGGAAAAGAGATCATCAGAGACTAGGCCCGAAGTCAAACTCAGAATCAAAAAATGAGGAAGCAAGAACGTCACCCACATTTTTAGTCCATACATCGATTCAGTAACCAATCATTTGCAGAGATTTGTGGCTGAAAAATATTATTTCTGTTGAAATAGTTGTATCTATTCAGACTACGTGACATAAAAAGGAGAACACTCATTTATTCTACTATACCTACGTTTAAAAATGGAAATCTTCGACATTTCTTTTCAATTAATGACAATGACAGTGAGTTGGGATAATGTTCAAGTGGGAAGACAGTAATTTCATTCGATACTAAATGTTCTATTGGTACTTACAAAACATCAAGCCGTGTTCACATTAAATAAATATTTGCATTGTGTGGTGAATGTGAATATGAAACGGTTAGTAGAATAGTAATATTGTATTGGATGAATGTTTGTTTGATGAAAACTAATAATTGGGAAGTTTGTTATTTTATATTAACTTACAGACAGGCGGGCGGAGAGGCGCGTTTTCAGCTAGTCTTCCATAAGATTCAATGTAAGCATGATCTGATACAAAGTTTCATATCTTACTTGAAAATGAAGATATCATGTCAACTCATAAATTATAAAGTTCAGAATGAATCGAGCTACAATAATTTGGCATAAAAAAATCATAAATTTTTTATTTTTGAACTTCACGGAATGTTTCAAAATTTTGGAGCAACACTGTCTTACTTTCTTGCAAAAGAGAACAACTACGCCTGGAGCAGTTGTAGAGCGAATTGAGTAGCTCGACAGCTGTCACTGCCGGTCCCAAGCCAGGATAAAGAAGGAGGGTTGTAGCAGCAGGCCAGCTCCCTGCCCTACAAAAAGAAATATACTCGCTAGAAAACCTAATCTATCGCCTGGGAACAAGACGGAAAATACACAAAGATTAACCAAGCTAAAAAAACAGACAACGATATGCCGTACATGGAATATATAGGGCCTCAACAATAAAATAAACGAAGTTGCCAACGGATCAAAAAATCTTCAAGTTGACATCTAAGTTTTAACAGAGACAAAAAGGAAAGGAAAGGGGTCGGAAAACTGGGAAAGTTACGATCGTTTCTCTAGCGGAGTACCCAAAGACAAAATCTCAATTATAACACCTCAAAAATGGAACAGATACTTTGAAGATATGCTGACTGGCACAAAGTACCCGTTGAATGGAAGACATCAAACCTATCGACTATATACAAAAAGGGAGACAAGAGTAACCGCGATATCTATCGGGGAATAGCTGTCACATGCGCTATTAGTAGAGTATATGAGAAAATCTTAAAGAACAGGATAGAGAAAGAATATGCCGATATGCAGGCAGAAGATCAAGCAGGCTTCAGAGCATAGAAATCCACAATTGACCACCTGTTCACGCTAACTCAAATTGGAGAAAAGAAAGCAGCACGGAACCAAGAGGTACATCTCCTGTTCGTAGATCTGAGAAAGACCCATCACAATATACTCTTGGTAAAGCTTTGGGAGGCTCTTCAACATAGCAGCATAAACATGGAATTAATATAAGCTATAAACGCGAGGTCCACATCCTGAGTCAAAACCAACGAAGGACTACCATCCAGATTCTCCAAGGGTCTTAAACAGGCTTGCTGTATATCTTTAACCTCCAACGCTATTCAAAATTTACTTTTATTACGCTCCAAAGACCTGGGAACAAAAATTCAGTAGCATGGGCATGCCCGTGGATGACGACACAACAGTTTATACCCTCTCTTTCGCGGACGACCAAGTAGTTATCGCACAAGATATAGATGACATGGAATATATGAGCCTAAAGCTTATCGAGGAGTATGGAAAGTGAGGTCTGGATATATGTGCATAGGAGGATAGCAAGAAGACCTACATACAGCAACGAGACAAATCATCAAACACTGCAATATATGTATAAAAATACCTAGGATTAAAAATTTCTAAGAAAGGGACACTATATAGACGAAGCAATATCGGACAGAAACGTACAGTGAAGAAGAGATACCTCCTTGCTGAACAGTATTCTATGGGACAAAATCAGCACATTACGGAATGAAAAGTAAATACAACTTCATCGTGAAAGGCATAATAACATAAAGCTCGGTGGTGTGGCCGATAGAAAAAACAAAGGGAAAGCTGAAAGCCACACAAATGGACTTCTGGAGTGGAGCAGCGGGGAAATCTAGAAGAGATGGAGTCCCAAACGATTCCATTAGACAAGAAATGGAAATACATGACATTATAACTGAACAGCTAATATGGTATGGACACCTCCAAAGAATGCCAGATCACAGTATACCAAAGAAAGTATATATATAATAAAAGAGGTGGGAATTTCTAAGACTAAGGTTCAAAGAACTTTGAAAAAAATTAAGCAAGATAAAGAGAGCAATGTTTAGGTATTATATCCTGATTTTTACATTTATTGATTTGTAACGAAGATTTTGTGATGAAATAATTTTAACATAAGAAGTATAATCTGATGGTTCCCTTACCAGCAATAATGGTATACCTGGGTGTTTAGATTTTTTATAGCGGTATTTAGAAAATGAAATATATTGTAGTCAAGTAACATTGAAGAAATACAAGTACCGACTGAAGATCCTTCAGAAATGATTCGGGCAATTTTTCATCATTTTAAATACTCTTAAGAAAATCGAAAATATGTGAGAGTGGTGTGTAAGTGTTTGACAAAAACAACATCTATTGAAAAAACGGTTTAAATTTTGAATTTTGAATTATTCAAGTTTGCTCATTGATACATTTTGTACAATGACTTGGTTATGAAGTTGTCTGAAGAGATCCATAAATTGATGTAGAAATACAGTAGCACAAAATACGTCTAATATTTATGAAAAAAATTATTCATGAATCAGATGAAAAAATATATGATCAATAATTATTTGTATTCATTTATTCATCACTTATTGTCGTTTTTTTGTATAAATCGTATGTATATTAAACAAGGCCAGGAATTATATTATCTGTAAATTAAACAATTTAGAAATTCATATCATTATGAATATTTATCACCCTTTTTACCCCTTTCGTATTTCCTAATAAAGATCTACAACCATAAAGAGTGAACAATTTATCTTATGGATTTCTAATCGATTTCTCAGTAATTCGCTTAAAACAAATACGGAAAATGTCGAATTAGTCTCAAGAGATTGAGCTTGTATTCGTTAATTAGACAAACGTGTGAAAGAATTAATTATAAGCTGTTCGAATTCTTTGCATATCTTAGAATGGTTATGTAACATTTGACTTAGGTGTCGCCTTCAATAAGTTTGCTCGTAATCTGATTATCCTGTATTAACTTTCTCAGAGTGTCCTTAATGAGAGTATTCGATTGACTTTACATAATTTATTAGATGTTTTTATCGCAATTTCTTCAATTTTGAAGGTTATATTAGACATTAAAAATGATCTAATTTATTAGATCTTGTGAATTAAAGAAAGGAAAGCACACTCCTGAATTTTTAATACACAGCTAACATTTTCATGTGACTAACATGATCCAATACTTCTCTTGAATGAATATCACCAACAGTAGACCTTCCGTAAACTCATCATTTTACTAATCTGCCCATACAATCACTCAAGGCAAATTTGCGAGTATGAACGTAAAGCCAGAACCGCCTACTGGTCCGGCCCAACATGGGCAGCATATGTTCCGTTGAAAGATTATCTGGACCAGATTTATCTTTATTACTTCCTTAGACATTAGGAAGACGGACGGACATTAATTCGACAGGACGATGCCTCGCAGATAAACCGTCAGATAGGTTTATTTGGAAAAAGATGAGATCGCAGAGTGGGATGTGAAGATTTAGGTTTATTATTTGAGCTAAATGGCGATTTTGTAATACGCCCTGGATAAACAACTTAAAGGCTGTTGATTGAAAGAGTGCCAACGGTCTGAATTTGAATTCTCCATTTGAATATCTATAACAAATCGTCGATTGGTTGGATTTTTGACACTTGCCACGAGAAAGAAAAAAATAACAGAGGAAAAAAGAAAAGGAAAGAGGTGTTATTCTTACCATTCAAGTACGACCAGGGAATGGTGAGTATTGGTGAACGTTTATAACTAGTGCAGTGGGTGGCCGTGGGTTTGGGCTGTTGCGACTCCAATTTGCGCCACCCAGCTGCCAAACTGCTGCCCACGTCAAAGACTCAGAAAATACAATTTATTCACAACTATGTAACATCTACAAAATAAACACTCATCGATCTCACTTGTCGATATCTACATGACTCGACCAACTCTAGTATTATCCAACATCACAATTCAGGCTTAGCACCAAAAATGACTGATTAATGAATCGATAGACAAGGAACGCTGGTTTTTATAAGTATGACATACCTTCACAGTACAACCTTCCCAATCGGGACATAATGCGTATTAATTCAGTCGAATACCGCTAAGTGATCACTAGGCGTTTACAGAAATAAGTGCAATCATAATATGCCAGTTGTGTGTTGAGCGTGACTGTGAATCGTAAGTGACTGAAAATCAAAATTACACTAATAACTTATGGTTTGAACGTGTAAATGTACAATATCACCCCAACTAATAATTGTTGATGGTCGTGATGTAGCTTGATGTCTCCCAAACGATAAAATGAAAAGGACTTACCAAATGGGGGTTGTTTCGCCCCTATAATGTTGCTTATGGATTATGGTTAACCAAATCAACGTATGGGTTTGATGAATGGTTTTGACTGGAACCTTGACGCAGAACTTCAGATTGATAGAGTTGTCGAAAATGTCAACTTTGCATTACAGCGATGACATGATTCCATTCCTGTCCCCCTGGACGAGGAGAAGGCTTTCGATAAAGTTTGGCATAACGGACTCTTGTACAAAGCTTCTCGGATTCCAACAGAGAGAGAGTTAGTATCTAGGACATTCTTCTTCACCAAGAGAGTATAAGCAGCTCTATATGGTGCATTGGTCCACATATCAAGGAAATTTTCGTCAATGATTAAATCAAAACTTTAACACTTGAATGCTGCAGCTAGTGTTTTTTTTGTTGTTTTTGTGGAATTTCTAATGCTGTTTTGCTGCTGCCAATGGCCGTGTATAAGGCAAAATGGAATTGTACAAATGGGGGACCCAAATGGACTCCGTCGTTTACCTCCTTTTAAAAATGTTAGGGAAAAGTAAGAGAGCACATGAAGCTACTGCAACAAGCAGGACGATACAGCTGAGAGCAGGTGGAGAAAGAACTAGAAACAGACCTGGACCCCTATTCTCAAAGTTGTGAGATGCGGAAGATCCGCTGTGTGATGAGAAAAATCTCACCACCAAGTTTATTCCGTATTCTTGAAAGATGAACTGAACTGACAAATTGTGAAGTTTCACAATCCATGCGACTATGATTATCAAATTGCAAAATTTAATCTTTCAAGATTGTGATAAGACAAAAAAAAATCGGAATCACCAACTCACAATTTATATGACAATGTTGTTAAATTGAAAAAAAAATTATCGATTGTGTATATCCGCCCTTCTTATTATTATTTGTTCTCATACTCATATTCGTCATCAATAATGGAACACCCTGAACCTGAAGCCACTTTTCAGGCCTTCTTGTTCAACATGAGTGCTTATCGAAGCCAGTAGCTTATGGTAAAGTGGACTATCTTGTAGGCAGAGTCTTAGATGATGCCCTGATAACACAAATGGACATATTTTGTCGTCATTTAAATAAAGTAGCCATTCAAGAGCATGTATGATTATACGGAGTTGATTAAATAAGATATTCAAGGTGGGAGTGTTCCATCAAAGTACATAATTATACAAATAAATTATGAATTTCTTTCTGTAACTACCAATTTTTCAATGCAATAAATCTTCCGTGTAGAGATGATAAATGTTTCATCATTTGCTTTTTTTTCAACGTCGTTGATGTTATTTTGGCTGGATAATAATAGTGCGATGTAATTAATAGTTTGTTGATTATGACGCTAGGTATTTATTTGATTTGGGTTTTTGGTGATTAAGGTCAGTTTGTAGCGTGCCGTGTGAGATTAAAGCATGATTTCGGCTTCAGTTTTGTTGATTGCAATATTGGGTTTCATTGTATGCAATTATCAATCAAAATAAACACGCTGAATAGAATGGCAAAAATCTTGTCATGACTGATAATGCTTGATTAGTCGATAATATGGTTGACATGTATGCGACTGTTTGATCGGTTTAGTGTCAAAACATTGGTTTCTTGATTTGCAAGTGGCATTTTTGAAGTGATTATTACAGCAGCTGAGAATGGTTCATTAATTTTTTTTTCGTATCAATTAGTCACTGCTTCATATGGGAAACTGAAAAGAAACAAATCTACAGTCTAAGATTTGGAAGATCTATATAATTGCAGGAAGGAAAGAAGTTGAAGTACTCTGAGCAAGTTTATTTAGTAATAACTGGCAAAGCGCTTTCGGCTAATACGCCATCTTCAGTGCCCCAATAGTCAGTGTGATGCGCAGGTGACCTAATTCAACATCAAAATTATGATTAGCATCTGAGCCCCTTTTTCAAAGGTGTTTGTCGGTGAGACATAATGGTCCGTTATGGTTCAAAAATTAGTTTAATTGGTATGGTCAATTGATCAAAGCGGGTACAGGTTTTTAAAATAACATTAAACAAAGCACGTACAAGACATCACAACACTTTAAAATTTGATGACTAGTCTAAACTACGCATTTTGTTAAATAAACTTGAATTGACCACGAGAGTATAATTGGCTGCTTTGGTTAGTTTAGGCAGGTTCAGTTACCAATGGATTTTCTTAGGATTCCATTTTCTAGCTTGAGATGGACTGCAGGCAACTATTCGAGTAGTATGGTATGCGTTTCTAGCTTGAGAACCATAGATGGAATGCAGAAAGATGTAAACGTTACAGTGAAGGATAATTCCATGATTTTACTGTTCTCTATCTAAAAATGCTTCTTGGAAAATATGCTTGTGGTACTGCAAAAGAGAGCCATCCAAACAATCACTGGGAAAGGCAAAAGATAGTCATGTTGGCCACATATCATGTCTTTAGGTAGTCTTGAGGAGCTACATGGATACTTCTGCTAGACCAAAGATCCATGTAGCTCCTCAAGACTTGTCATTGGCCAAAGAAAGGGAAACTCGGAGAGCCCAAATAATCCCTTCCCACTATTTCCAGAATTGAGGAAGGACGGTGTGATCAGCAACAATATATTTTCTCTCAAGAAATGTTATCCTGTGTGCCGACACTGCTCAGCATACATTTCGGAATTCTCAGTGACCTATTCCAGACTCTATATTTATGTTTGAAGAAGGAGGATTTGGGCGTGGCAGTGATCACCTCTGGTCCCATGAATAGCAGTAGTGAAGTATTTGGGCCTATACGTTCTTGACAGGCTAGGATCTGATTTCTGATGAATTGGCGAAGATTGGCCTACTTTGTGTTGAAGGCTCAGATGGAGATGACGTGCCAGGTCCAGTAATGATATCTTGATGTTTTAATTGATATAATCTACCTTTCTGGTTGTGTCATTATATGGTCAGTTTTTGAAGTTTATGTAAAAAAGATTGTAAAACTTAAGTCTCCTGTTTCAATTTATTCAAAAGGTTATGGGCCCAGAGTTGCTTTGAATGCGCCAAGGATAAAGAGCAGAAGGCAAGTCAAATAATACAACATTTGTAGAACTTCAAATTCAGTGCAATATACCATGGACAAGTTTCCCAAGTTCGAAAAATTACATGGCAAAAATAATTTTCACTCCTGGAAGATGATGGTGTTTGCTTACATGGATTTAAACAATCTCTATAAGATAGTCACGAATGAAGAAAAAAATCCAGAACTCAATACAGCTCCAGAAGATAGAAAAGAGCTTGAAGCTTACAGAGAAAAATGTGAAGATTGGCGTTACAGGCATTCTCTTGCGAGAGCATTCATTCTTTTCAATGTTGATTCGGACATAGTTCCTCAGATAACTTGCTATTCAGATGCTCAAGGTATGTGGAATGCTTTAAACAATATTTACGACAAGAAAAATGAATATTCTTTACATGCTCTAGTCAAATCTATTGTTGGCATAAAATGTGAATCAGTTATAAGTATACCAGATCATATTTCAAAGTATAATGAACTTTGGGCACGTTTAGTTGAGAGAACTGATGGTAGTGCCAGTCAAGAGAGGGATTCATTAGAGGCTGCGCTTCATCCTTTAGCAATTTCTTCGAAGGCCAAGGGATCTTTATTTTTAACTACTCTTCCTGAAGAAATTGACAATGTGATAGACAATCTGAAAACAAAAGACAGTCTTACCTATGATGATGTATGTTCAAGGCTCTTAGAATTGTCTGTAATCAATAAGTATACAGAAGATAATCAAGCCTTTTTAGGTAGCCAGAAGAGAAGTAGTTTCAATAGGATCTTGGAGTGTTCTTATTGCAAGGAACATAAAAAATGGTACAAAGGACATACAGTGAGAAACTGCAGAAATAAAAATAGAAATTCAAGAGAAAATGTCAATATTTGTGATGATGAGAATCTGGCATTTCCTGCATTCACGACTAGAGAAAATAGTTCACAATGGATTTTTGATACAGGTGCTACCACACATATGTCTGGTAATAAAGATGCATTTATAAATTTACGTCCTTTTGCAAGTTCCATACGCTTGGGAAATGACAATACCATACATGTTACTCACATCGGTGAAGTTATAATAAATGCTCTACTTCCATCAGGAAAATCAATTAAAATCACTTTGATTGATGTGCTTTATTCGCCAGAATTGAAATGTTCCCTTATTTCTTGGCACAAAATGAAAAATAAAGGAATAACTATGCAAGGAAATGGTGAGGAAATTACTTTTTGGAAGAATGAGAAAATCGTTGGATGGGTAAAGCCATGCAATAAGTTACAAGTATTTCAGGAGGCTCATGAAGAAAGTTTGAATGTGAGTTCAACTGAATGGCATCGGCGTCTAGGACACACTGATGTAAAATCATTTACTTACCTTGAGAGATCTGTATCTGATCCTCATGTTTTGCCAAAAGAAAGAACAGATATTGAATGTGAAGCGTGTATAAAATCCAAGATGACAAGAACCATAAGTCGAGAAGAAGGTAATTCATGTACGAGAATACTCGAAAAAGTACATTCAGATGTTTCTGGGCCATTCTGTACTAAATCTATGGGTGGAAAACAATACTATGTGACATTTATTGACGAATATTCTCGCTACACGGAAGTAGCATTCATCGCACACAAAAATGAGGTGGAGTTAGCGGTCAAAGAATATATTCGAAGAATGGAACGACAAACTGGTAAAAAAGTTTGTACTTTCAAGAGTGATAATGGAGGAGAATACAATAATAATTCTTTGATAAGTTTTTTCAAGAATTCAGGAATCAAATTTGAACATTCAATTCCAAGGGTGCACGAAACGAATGGTTTAGCAGAAAGAATGAACAGGACTCTAACCACAATGGCAAGAACTTGTTTGATTGATTCTGATCTTCCACCGTCACTTTGGGCAGAAGCAGTCTCTTACTCTGTATACACAAAAAACCGAGTTCCTCATTCTTTTCACAAACATACTCCTGTAGAACTATTTTTTGGAAATAAACCTGCAATCTCACACCTCAGGTATTTTGGACAAAAAGCATTCATCCATATCAATGCAGAAGATCGTCCAAAAGGAAATAAGTTTCTACCAAGATCTCAAGATTGTGTCATGGTAGGATATTCGGAAAAAGAGGGATGGTACCGATTTTATACAGGGAAGAAGGTGGTTTTGTCAAGAGATTTCAAATTCCTGAAAGAAAATGAAATCACTTTCATAGAGTCTCTAAAAAGGGATAAAGAATTGAAAAATGTCGAATCTGCAAGCTGTGAAAAAGAAACGGAAGGCAGTGAATCTGCAAGCTGTGAAAAAGAAACTGCAAATCCACAAGAAAATTTGGAAGGAAATAAGAAATTAACTGAAATAGAACATTTCGAGTTGCCAATAGAATTACAAAACGAGATAAATAAAGGTAGTCTATTACGAAGAAGTACTAGGCATCGTAATCCAGCAAGATTGTCTGATGATTTTCTATATTTTACAAACGAGGAACCAATTACTTATCAAGAAGCTATATGTGGACAAGAATCCATTCAGTGGAATTCAGCCATTCAAGATGAACTGAAATCCATGGAGAAGAATGAAGTCTGGAATATTGTCGAGCAGCCCTCAAATTCTCGTATCGTAGGATGCAAATGGATTTTCAAAAAGAAATTCTCTGACAAGGGAAAATTAATTAAATATAAGGCGAGGCTGGTTGCACAAGGATTCACTCAGATTCCAGGGATTGACTTTGATGAGACTTATTCTCCAGTGATCAGATACGAAACCATACGAATTTTATTTGCCTACTGTATTCATCACAATATGGTAGCACATCAAATGGATGTCAAGACAGCTTTTCTCAATGGTGACCTTGATTTCAAGATATATATGAAAATACCAGAAGGTGTTGAGGCGGAACCAGGGAGAGTATGCTGTCTCAAAAAAAGCATTTATGGATTGAAGCAGTCACCTAGAAAATGGAATCAAAAACTAGTTAACGTTTTAAAGACAATTCAAATGGAACAATCTTTTGCAGATCCATGTATGTTTGTGTCTGGTAGCTGTAAGCAGATAGTAGCTGTTTATGTTGATGACCTGCTGATTCTAGGCTCATCAGAAATGGAAGTGAAACAAATTGAAGATGTTTTATCTTTGAGCTTTGAAGTTACCCTTCTTGGAATTCCATATTTGTTACTTTCATTACAGATCTCTTGGACCCCTACCAGTGTATCAATAAGTCAAGAAAATTATCTAGAAAAAGTTCTTGATAAATTTGATCTATTGAATTGTAAGTCAGCATCCGTGCCAATGGACATTGGAGCAAGACCACAGAAAGCTAAAGAATCAGAAGAAAGGGTGGACAAAACTTTGTACCAGTCAAAAATCGGTAGTCTCTTGTACTTAGCTATGGGTACCAGGCCTGATATATCTTATGCAGTGAACCTATTATCACAATTCAACACAGATCCAACTTTTACTCATATGAAAATGGTTCATCAAATATTCAGATATCTAAAAGGAACTCTGAAAAAGAAACTGGTATACATGCACACTGTTCAACCTTCTTTGTGTGTTTATAGCGACGCATCATATGCCGATTCCTTAGATACACGAAGATCTACAAGTGGCTATATTGGTTTTTATGGCGAAGCAGCGGTTTCATGGACATCCAAGAAGCAGCAAAGTGTAGCTGTTTCCACAACTGAGGCGGAGTACATGGCATTGTCATTAGCATGTAGACAAGCAATGTGGATGAGCCAGATATTATCTGACTTGGATGAAGTTAACATCAAACCTCGCATGTTATGTGATAATCAAGCATCTATCCACATATCAACAAATCCTGTTCTTCATCAGCGAAGTAAGCATATTGACGTTCACTATCATTATGTCAGGGAGAGATATTTAGCAGAAGATATCACAATACTATACATTCCTACTAAAGAAAATGTGGCTGACATTTTAACCAAGCCATTATCTAAAGAAGTATTCCAATTGTTGATCTCCAAGTTTTTGAAGACATCATTACTGAGGGAGAGTGTTGAAGGCTCAGATGGAGATGACGTGCCAGGTCCAGTAATGATATCTTGATGTTTTAATTGATATAATCTACCTTTCTGGTTGTGTCATTATATGGTCAGTTTTTGAAGTTTATGTAAAAAAGATTGTAAAACTTAAGTCTCCTGTTTCAATTTATTCAAAACTTTGCTCTCATTGAGGGACTTTTCAGATATCACTTTCCCTAATGAGGCTCCTGCACTGGAGCCTACTCTGAATCGATGTTTGTGCTCTGAATTGAGCGATTTAACTACAAAATACAGATGGGAGATTCTTGCATCATACATCACGGCATTCTAAAGCTCCCTTCCATGCATTTTCATCTTAGAGATTGTTAAGTTCATGTTGAAGAACCACTGAGTCCAAGACAGTTCAGTGCAACCTTATCCCTCTTCCGATTTGTGAATAATAAAAAATCGGTTATTTATGATGGTATCCAAATGTTTAACCACCTGCCAAGTGACGTGAGAATGTCCCTATCTCTTTATATATTTGAGAGAAGAATGACGAGGTGCTTATCATGATACCGCCATGGACGACGATTTTGTGGACTAGCCTGAATGCTGGGTTGTTTCTATCGAGTGTGCATTATCTGTACCCAATCCAATTCCCCAATTGGATCGACACCACAGAGTTCTATCGAAATGCAACTGACGAGGAATACACAGATCCTTCAACGGTCCGTAAAAAAAGACCCGCATTTGAAATCTGGTGATCGTGGAGGCCAAACTTGTTAACAATTATTCCCAATCCATTATTTAAATTGGATTCTTCTGGCTTGAGAGGTCTCTGAAGTAGAATGTGGTGATGTTCCATCGTGCATAAGCTGATGTCCCAGTCTAAGTTGTAATGGTATCACTTGCACGTCGTCAAGTAGATCCGGGAGAGTGCTCTGAAGAAGCTCCAAATGCGGTGAAAATTTCTAGTAGAAAAACATCTCAGGCATTTGGACAGTGCAAAGCAAAAATTACTAATCAAATGACTCACTTTCCGGATGGTCTAGTCTGACGTTCGATTCCATAGCCAACGGTGAAATCGACAATTTTTATATGACAGCTACAATACGTGTCTTCAGATATTTGGGTTTTTGATAAAAACGACCAACTTTTTGAAAAACAACAGGAGTGAAAAAAGTTTCAGAACTAAATTCCTCATGGAATAAAAGGAGTCCAACGGATTAAAAAAATCTGTTGTATTTTAAGGGTGCATCATACCTTATCAACCCTTTGTATTGCCTCAATAAGCCTCCAATCACTGTTGTTTAATGCTCCTGATACACTAACAACGTGTACCAAATTTGGTGTTTCTGAGTCAAGGCATAACTGAGATATTATTTTTTTTCGAAAAATGAAACCTCACTTGCGTATAGGCGTATTACTTCCTAGGGTGCAACTTAGTATAGAGGTGAGCTGCGTTTGATCAAAATATTTTTGGTTACCCTACATGCTCCTTCTCTATGTCGGCTCTTATGCGGGTGACCCTGTATAGTATTGTCCAAGTTTTGATCTATCATTTCAAACTCTCGGAACAATCAGACAATCATTTTAAAAACTACGTGATTTATTCCTGGTATCTATAAAATGCTTATGAAATCTTACCAAGAAACAAAACTTACTCATTATACACTTCCATATCACCAATCGTTATCAAATATCATTATTATTCTCCTAATCGTTCCAGGTAATAAGACCATTCTTCTAACAAGTCTCACGAATGCCAAAGGCAATTACACGAAAAACTGATAAATGAACACTTTGATTTTTCATGACAGTACATTTGACGTACCAACGGCTATAAAGTACCTTGATTGTCTATAAAAAGCATTTTTTCGCGCATTCTCACTCTAATTGGTAGAATGCATAGTAATAGAAAAAGTTCCCCATCACGAGTTGTGTATTATTATTATTAATTTAATCCAATCAATCTGACATTTCCCTTTCCTCTGTATATATTTCCTGAAATAAATGATCTGATGTTCATGCAACCCAAAACTAATCAATTCAAAATGAAACCACAAGGTTAAGTTTGAATGTAAACTTTTATTATCTCACTAAACTAACAAAAACATTATAAAAGTACAGATTAAATATCGCGAAAAAACTAATAATAATTATTTTTACGGAATCACCTTGTCAAAAATGCAAGGAAGACAATCTCTTTACAGATAATTAAAAATCTATGGAATGTACAAATTGGTAACCACGTTTGACTAAAAAACTTAATTACAATTTTTTGGCAAAAATAGAGAGCTTCTCAACCACGAAGCTTTCTATTTTCTACATTGAACATAACAATTTCAAAATCACATTTACAATGTTTTTTTGAACAGTCTACATTCATATAAACTACAAGGCAGTGAATTGGTCTTCTAAAAGCACAATATACAAAGTCTTTTGCTATGGTACAAAAATGTACAGTAGGTGAAACAACTACAAACTTAAACATTTAAAAGGTAACTTAATAACAATTGCACAAAAACATTTCGAATGTTTTGAAAAAAATAACGTTTATCCATAGGAACACATCAAAATCTAGTTCTTAAATAGATTGTGGCAGTAAAAATTAGTTTGGACATCTTAAAGTTTAATGTTAGACATTTTTTGTGCTTGGTCTATGTGTCGGTTAATCTGTGCTGATTAAAAATATCTGTAGTTGAGTACTAAGGCTATTGTGAATTGAGGGATAACTAGGAGGAACACACAGTTTTGAGTGCAGGCAATCAGTTGTTCAATGAGTCTCATTAGGTGTTCATGGTAAAAATGCTATTTTGCTTTGTATGAGGAAAATGCCAAAGGTTTCACCCCTACGCGAGAGTTTATATCACAGAAACTTGAACGTACGAGTAGACAAGTAACCCGGAATGTTGCTGTTGTGCATAATTTTTTTTTTACCTCAGGATAATTATTAGTGTTTGAAAATTACTCCTTAGTTAATACAGTGAACGTACGGATCAATAAAAAGGAGCAGGTCAGACTTTTACACCACAAATACTTGCAAAACAAATTATATGATATCGTCAGTAGTTAATTACTCCGTACGTTCGATGTATTGAGTAAAGTTGAGTACTATTGAAATTTATAGTCCGAGAGTCGGTGACCAAAACTGCAAGAATAATGTGAAGGCACTTGAAAATAATGCTGGGGAAGTTATAAAATTATGTTGAAAGTTTTGGATGACTGAGGGTTTAATTCTTTCCCATTATGTATTGTCGATAAGGAAATAGTCAACCTCAACTGGTGCAGGAAGGGTTGGAGTTGAAAACGCTTTATCATTGACGTTGCCAGTGGGTGCTGACACATGAGGTTCTTTGTCGCCTGAAATCTTCCCATAATTGCCTGAGGAGACAGCAACAAAATAACGAATGGGAACCAGTATAAGACCACTTAACAATACCAGTTCAATCCACTAAGTAGGTTTGAAGAATTCAGATAAGTGGAAACCCATCAAAGCAAAGTGTTCTTACAATTTGCACATGAAATCGCCTCTCAATACCGCCTTAAGGCCCCGAACAACAAACAACTATGATCCAGCTCACAATAATAGACACGTTTTAAACAATACAGTGTGCGCAATTTGAATAAATCCCCGTTTATATGCGCTTTCAGCAAAATCCAACGGCAGAAATAATTGTTTCGAGCCGGCCGGGCCATTAACGAGACAACAAACTGCTCGATAAAAGTGACTTACGATCGGCCGTAACGAGAAGTCAGGTTTGGCCCACGCGACTGGTGCACCAACCACACCCATCGGCTATTTATGATATTTTGATTTAGGGGCTTATCGTCGTTAGATGGGTTTATTATTTGATTAACGTTCGCGAGGCTTCTTATGCCCGTATTTGTCGCTTCCTGGGGGTTCCGCTAATTCAAAGAGTGTTGGCCGCAATAGATCTGAATTGCTACAATTTTATTGTGTACAGCAAAGGCGTATCCAGGAAGAGGAAATATCATGCCAGTATTTTTTGATTTGAGTAGAAAATTTACAAAATTCTTGTAGCAGCTGGAAAAATTTAAATTCGGAGCCGGAGTCAGCAGGGTACCTTCTTCCAACTGCCCGATAGATGGAAGGCTGATGTTATTTTTCTATTTGAAATGTGATTTAACGTTCACAAGACATTAAAACTGGATAAATTGATCAGTAAAACGTAGGGACCTTGAGTTTATCAAGATGAAGAATCCAGGAAAATGAGGCTGTGCCAGTATTCGGAGCGTGCGCAAGCGCAATACATCCTTGATTGGAACTGCGCAATTTAGGTTCAGTATTGGGACTGATCACTGGTGATTAGTGGTCCTTCAACTGTCAACATTTATCACGGTAGCCTAATTAATTTCAGGGAAACTCGGAACATCCAGAATGGTACGTATGTGCAGGTTCAGGTATGATGGGTATTTGTTCACCCGAGAAATCAAGTGGTCATTTAACAATTCTTCAACGTTGTAAGTTGGTTAGAAAAGTGACGTTTTAGAAAATGACGTGATAATAACGTTCTTTCTGAGGTAGCAGAAAGGAAGAAAAAAAAAGAGGAGTTTGTGCTTCATCATTTCTTTTCGATAGATGGTTATCAAATTGGAGGTGCTACCATCTGATCGCCCTCAATCAATTGATTTCTTGAACCATTTTGTAATTCTCAATCTATTTTTGAAAGTCGAAACCCAAGCAGCTGACATATTGAACTCAAAATTAGAGGATTTATCGCTTCAATATTTGATGAATGATTATAAAAATTGAGGCGCTACCATAAGATCGCCCTGAATAAACTTATTTTTTCAACCCTTCCGTGATTTTGAATTTATATTTGAATGTCTGTCAAAACTCAACTAACTGAGACAATGAACTTAAAATTAGGGTACTGCTTCAATGTTCATTTTTAATGAATCGTTATCAAAATTGAGGTGCTATTGTGAGAGTAAGTCTATTTCACGTGTTCTCGACCAGATCTTAGGATCTCGAAATTTCTAATCAACAAAGAGTGACTATCCCCAGAAAAAAAACACCACCCCAAAAGTGTTCTCCCACTACTTGAACTTCCAAATCATCAACTTTCTTCTTTTTTTTTTGAGATCTCTCTTATGAAAGTGGCTCAAGAAGGCCACACTTTGAAAAATGTAAAGGCTCTGTGAGGCGACTTTAAAGCTGTCATCGAGGGTCCGAAAACTTTATTTTGCGTACCTCGGGCGCCACTCTCCAGATTTGTTTGGAAGAGGACTCACAGTGTCTATCAGGTAGACAGTGGAGAAAGACTCCAGGCGTTCAGTGATAGTTAAATGTTGCGCACTATAATAATGATATTTTAATGATGATGATGATGAATTGATCATGACAAGGCTCAAAGCCATCTTCCAGAGTATAAGAATCAGCATGAGGGTTGGTTACTGCGTTACAGTTACGACGCGGAACTCCACTCCATGATAAGAATAGGCCGTTTATAGAGAAGTTTTGTTAATTGTGACGATTTTGATCATGAAAGAAGTGAAGCATGAAGACTTGTTCAACTTGTCGATCAACTGAACTGAATGGTGTGTGGCCAAAATAGTATCCAACTGGTTACGAAGACTGTCTATTCAATCTGTTGAACAATTTGTCGTTCAACCAGGCCTGTTGAGATTGTAGATGATTTGTTGATGATCCCAAACATAAACCCGCAGTCCGCAGTGATTTGAAAAAATGTTTGATGAATTTGTCAGAATTATAGAAAATGGTGGAGAGAAGAAGTGTTGCTAAGCGGTTCCATTTTCCAAAATACTCATCCACATTTAAAATAGTTTTGACGACAAACTTGACAATAATTTTATCTAGTATCACATTGTTTTCATTGAAAAGAATTGATAAATTAGTCTATTTCAGTAGGACAACTTTCATAAATCAAAATGAACAATAATCACATAAAACAGAAACATACATAACAATCTTAATCCAATATGGGCAAAGCTCCGGCATTTGCTAATTTTTATCTGATATTTCCGCGCATCGCTTGATCTGGGCACGGTACTGTTCTGCCCATCGAACAGTACCTTTGTGTTTCTGCCAATCACGTACATATCAGGAATTTATGAGGTCTGATTGGTGCCAATGCAATTACTAGGGCTAGGTACTGCGATAACGATTCAAGGCTTCGAAAAAAAATGACAAATTGCCTTTACGAACGTGAGTGTTAATCATTAGATTAATAGAGGTAAAGGTCAAGATGTCGAAAAAGATTTGTTTTTGATATATTACGCAATGTAATTGAATAAGAGATAAGTATCAAAGTCAAGGCTTTGTTTGTGGAATTATGCATCAACATGACACAATGAATGGAAAACGTTATTAGTCATCTAAGGTGATCTTCAAAGATTGTTGCGGTTAATCAGCTAATTGGCTTAAAGTGATTAGCGAGCGGTAGTGAAACATACAATGCTCATCTTTTATGGAAAAGGATCACTTATGTTCTTGGTAATAACGTTTAGGTGTTATAATTGTTATTTTACTACCGTGCTTTTAGGATTATCTATGTTCAATGGAAATGGTTAGTCAGTGGCGTACAATGATTGAATAGGAATAGTTGAGAAAAAAATTATATCTAGAAGGAGGATCTTCAGATGAGTTTATGGTGAGGAGAAGAAGCAAGACCAGTTAACATAATAAGATAATTCTCAAAAGGCAAACAAGCGAGAAAAAAGAAGACTTTCTGAGAATTCAAAATATTTTGAATGAAAAGTAGAACAAAAAGTCACCAACAAAACAGTCATGAAAATGATAAAAAATCGAATAAATCGGATAAAAATAGATAAAAAAGATAATAAAGGAGTTCATTGCAACCTCAAGCTTGGTTGCAATGAACACAAGAATGAAAAGAAGAAAACTCATGAAGAAACCAAGCTTTTTATCTTTTTATCAACAAAGAAGAAAAAAAATCAGAAAGATGAAACAAAAAAAGTTATTGTACATACATAGAAAGGATTTTCAGAGAGTGAACAAGCGCAGGTAAAAAAACATCAAAATTGGAAAAAAGTATGATAACGACAAAAGGATACATTTATTTAAATCAATTCCTTTGGAAATAAGAGGACTGAAAGTTACAATGAAAAGAAAAATGAAAAGCATAGCAAAGATGAAGATGAAGATAAATTGAATGAAGATAAAAATCAAATGAAGAAAAAAGGAAAGATTGAAAAGATAAAAGAAGAAAGTTGTAGAAAACAGGAAATATTCGCGAAAAAAAATATAGGTATATAAACAGAGAATCCATCAGAAATGAAAATCATGAGAACAAAAAATTTTTTTAAAACATGTATTAGCTTCGGCAAGTCTACAAACATTTTCTATGCAGTTAATAATAAATCAATCGCCACCACTGACTAATGGTACTCGTCTATTCTTCTCCACTTTAATGGCACTCACTCTAACACAAAGTGGTTCTTATAAACAGGCAATCTTATTCATACAGCACTCGTACAATTGACAATTGTATTCTTTTATGGCTCTTACAAGTGTTTAACTTCTTGTTAATAATTCTATTCGGCACGTGGCTCGAGCAGATAATTATTAGTGCCGTGCGTTGTTATGGCGTTATGGGTACTATACCGGTTAATTTACCATGGCGAGAGTTTTAGGAATAAAATTATTTATGTGGAAGAATGCAAATTGTGATAAACGCGGATAATTAGGCGGCTTGGTGATTTATCGGTAGTTCCGATGAAGAACTAATTGAGGTTTTCTCGGTTGCTAGTTGATTCATTTACTGGAAAAGTGTGATTCCCCGATAAGGGTACTTGTAAATGAGGAGAGATAATTGAGATGTAAGGATATAACTGCTTTGATGAATATACAAATTAGATGTTCAACTTTTGATACAGATAATGTGAAGAAGAAAAAATAGAGCAAGAGAATATGTTTGAAGCATACATGAATCAGATGAAAGAAACAAAAGTAAAAAAAAAGAAAACAAGAACATGAAAAAAAAACTCACATGAACGCTCAAAAGTCGTGATGTTAAAAAATGAAACAACACAACAGCTTTTCAGTAACAGAAAATAAAAAAAAAGATAAAATTGTTACAACATGATAAGGCTGGAAAGAAAGTTGATGATATTAGAATGAAGTCAGTAAGAATGATGAAAGAATAGAAAATGGAACACGAAAGAAATTGAGGTAGAAAAAAAACGAACTAATGAGAATAGAAGATGAAAAAAGTAAAAGATGGACTATTGATGGATGAGAACGAGCATATTAAAGTTGAAAAAAAAACTAGAAAGAGTACAGTTAGAACATGAAGAAAAGAAAACCATAGATATTCACAAGAAAATTATGAAAATCGAGAAATGAAAAATTCTAATTTTTCCCAAGATTGTGTCGTATCTAGTCGAATAAAGATAGGAGTATGTAAATGGGAAAAAATTAAACAAGAGTGAATCAGGACAGAGAAGTGATGCATGCGAGGAGAAAGAGATAAAGATAAAAATAAGCCCGAATGAGCGATTTGATTTTATTCTGATAAACAAAATGACAACCATTAGACAAAATTCTGTATAACAAGCGTAGCAGAGGAGCACCTCAGTTTTGTATGTTCTTTCTTCACAAAAACAAGAATGCCCCACTTTGCTTCATTTTTCCTTCCGGAGGCGAGGAAAATTTTACTCAAAAAGACAACCCCATGAATAATATGAAGGCACTGTGAGGCGCTTCGGATTTGTAAAGCTGCTATCGGGGCTTCGGAAACTTTATTTTTCATAACTCGGGCGCCACCCTCCAGATTTGTGTGGTAGAGGACCCACAGCGTCTATCTGGGCGTTTATTGATGCGGAAATGTTGCACACTGTAATAATGACATTTCAATTAAGCCCAATCAAACGCTGGGTGGTCTGTTTTCAGATTATCAGCCTTGGGTACCGGCTGCAAGATTATTCTCACTCTTGTGGAGCATAGGTCTATTTAATTTTTTAATTTGGGATGGAATCAAACTTGTTCCTCATCCTCCTCATCATCGTTTTTGCAGCTCAGTTCTAACACATTATCTACATTGAAAAAATCTTGAGTAAACAAACTTAAATATACAGGGTGTTACTTGATGGAATGTCATAAGGGGGAGTTTCTGGATAAATTTTAAGCCGAAAAGGTCCTATAAACTTGGGTCTTGAAATGCTTGGTTTTTAAGATACAAGGTGTTGAATATCTATTCTAGGTATTTTCAGTTTTTTATACTTTTTACTAAGACGGTTTGAGATATTGCACTGAATTTTGCCACAGGATATTGTGGTATAGGAACACACTTTTATCTATCTAAGTTTATATGACCTTTTCGACTTGAAATTTATTCAGGAACTTCCCCTTAAAACTATGACACCATTAGGTTACACCCTGTATTTTTTTCTGGTATTATATTGAATGAAGAGAAAGTTGATGATATTAGAATGAAGTCAGTGAAGATGATAAAAGAATAGGAAATTTGATATGAAGGAAATTGAGGTTGGAAAAAAACATAATTAATGAGAATAGAACATGAAAAAAGTTGAAAAAGGGTACAGATAGAAAAAGAAGAAAGGAAAACCACAGACATTGACGAGAAATGAAAAATAAAAATGTTCCATTACATTGTGTAGTATCTAGTGAAATAGTGATGGGAGTAAATAAAAAAAATAAAACAAAAAATTAGAACAGAGAAGTGATGCAAGCAAAAAGACAGACATAAAATAAAAAAAATGTCTAAAAAGTCCTCAGATCTTTTAAATGATTCTACCATTTACAACGCCAAGAAACTATACAATCATCTCCCGCTAAACCTTAAATCTGGTCCCACATTTACTGGCCTCCTCCTGGAAAGACCTTTTTATTAAGTTTTTCACGGAATACTTCAACTTCTCTGTTTGGGCACCATAAGCGGCAGTTTCATAAAATCTCATTAGTTAGAGTAATCTAGGGCACACGAACAACATTAGAGAGTTCATAGTTTTTTGGATCATCAATTGCCTAGCTTATTAATTCATCTAACACATGAGACTTGGGTACTTCGTCTGTTGATAACGCCAACTAAACATTGCTTATTGCGAGCAAACCAAAAACAAGTTCATCAATTAAATTTCAAGTGCACCGAGGTCGCGCATCTCAACTTTTGTTTATTTCCTGAATAGGAAATGGATATCAACACGTTTTGGTTGCAATAACGTGAACAACCCCAAGTTCCTTGTTTATTATTCAAATCAAAAATAATCATATACTTCAGACAGGGCGGAAGCAAGATGATTTCAAGTTCATCAATTAAATTTAGAGTTCACCGATTTCCTACCGAACTTGACTTCATTTTTCCTTCTGGATTATTAAAATTTTCACAATAGTTCTTGTTTTTTATCTTTAATCCATCCCTCGCTAAGATGACCACCAGAAACAAAAAGATATAAGAAGAGAAAGAGAAAGGGAAGGGAATACAAGTAATGATTAGGAAAATGAGTGAATTGAACATTAATCCAAATGCAAAGAAAAAAAAGATGGGGGAACTATGATTGGAGATAGTAGTGGAAAGTATAAAAAAAAATGATGAATATAGAAGTTTGTGTTGTGAATCAGTTCGAAAAGAAGAAGATATGATAGTCAAAAAAAAAATCTGAAAAATAAAAGAAATACAAAAGATTAGGTGAACAAAGAAAACAAAGCATAGTGTTAGCAAGAATTAGAGAAAGAAAGAAAATTGAAAATGGCAAAATGATGCATGAGCAAGTATCATAAATTGCTGGGGTTCCAAATTTAGTTTCCCTGTAATTGCATATTCGTTACTAATAGATGAGAATTTTTTTAAATGCAGAAAGTTATAAACAACCAAAACTAAAAATATCGGAACGCACTCTAATATGTAAATAAGATGTAAGACTTGCCTTATCTTTAGTCAACTTCTCGTCAAGACAACTCCACCAGAAACAAAAAGATATTAGAAGAGAAAAAGAAAGGAAAGGAAATAAATGTAATAATTAGGAAAATGAATGAATAAATCCAAATGCAAAGAAAAAAAAAGATGGGGGAACTATGATTGAGATAGTAGTGGAAAGGATAAAAAAGAATGATGAATATAGAAGTTTGTGATGTGAACCAGTTTGAAAAGAAGAAGATATGATAGTTATAAAAAATTATATGAGAAATAAAAGCCATACAAAAGATCAGGTAAACAAAGAAAACAAAAGGAAAGAGACATAGTGTTAGCATGAATAAGAGGAAGAAAGGAAATTAAAAATTCAAAAATGATGCATTAGTAAGTATCAGAAATCGCTGAGGCTCCAAATTTAGTTTCCCTATAATTGCATATTACTAATAGGTGAGAATTTTTCCAAATGCAAAAAGTCATAAACAATATCGGAACGCCCTCTTATATGTGAATAAGATGTAAGACTTGCCCAATCTGAGGGACATATTATGACAAAATATCACATCAAATAAGAAAAAAAAACAAGATTAAGAGAAGAGATGAATTTAGAAATTAATTGAGGAGAGCACAAGGATAGATGTTGAAATTGAAAAGTAAAAGAGTAGTGGAAGAAGAAAGGAGACAGAAAGTTAGTTAAACGAATGAGACTATTAGTAAATTTATTGGAATGAGCAAATGAACAACCAAACACACCCAGTTCGATTTTGGTATCGGCCATACGGTACTGTCCACCGTTCGATTTTCCTTGTGAAGGTATGCGAGTATTGTTATTCTGTGATTGCAGATTGCAGCCCGTGGCTAATAGCATCATCAGTCGTGTTAAAGAAAAGGCGTTGCGGCAACCAGCAGAGGTCATACGTCAAGCTGCAACCCGCAGTACCAGAGCCAGGAAGTGGGTGGTGCAGTAACTGCACCGATCCGCTTTGCCCCGAAGGCATTGTTGATCTATGGTACGTGTGCTCGAATCGGTTCTAGGTACCCGCTTGATGTAGCCCGTAATGTGGAGTAGTGCGATTTGATTTCATAACGTGCATGCCTGTACCGAAGATTGGAAGATTGAAAGATTGTAAGGTGTGTGCATTGAGCAGCCGGTTGATGGAAATTGTTAACGACATTGTCTTCAATGTGGATGCCTCTCTTTCAAGCGTATTTAAATTGGATCATTAGAAAAATTCTTTTGGAAAAATCGACTTTCATTATTCGACAGATGTCTCAACAATCATTCAAGACAAATTTTCAATTATACTCATCTGAGTGGGTAATTGTTCCATCGTAACTTGCACACCGGGAATGCGCTTTCATCGCAAACAATCTGTGAATAATCCTTGTCCCTCGAATCACATTAATAACTGTATTGTACTTGATGCGAATTTCTTCATCTTCTCTCTTAATTGCCGATTCATTAATTAAAATCGTCGGTTCATAAAATCTTCAATTGAGATCTCGGCTGCTCATGCGATCAATTTTGATAATGGTTCAATATAGATATTGTGTTACCAAGCATCGTTAAATTAAATTGTTTGCTAGAACTTGCTCAAGCGTTCATTCTATATTGATTTTGTTGTCTAAAGTAATTTTCCTTTATTGTTTCCTGATCTCGCAATTAAGAAACTGAACGGCAAACTTCTTGGGCGAATCCACGATTGTAAATACCTATCCTGGGAAAGCATTTGTACAATTCGAATCAAACTCTCATAACAATAATGGAGCATTTACACTCTAGAACCATCAACAACTAATCAGTATGCCCATTCGATCGTAGTCGATCTGGGAATTAACATTCCCTCGGAGTAGCAGTCATCCAAAAAATTCCCATTAGGCCCCATAAAATCCTAGCTGAGGGAACTACCTGAACCGATCAGAAGGTCCGTATTTGGTCGTACTAATAACGAAGTAGCCAACGATTTAGCTAATTAAAAGTGCTCATTGGTTGAGGTTAAACATGAACAACAGAGTGTAATTGGTGGCCTTATAGATGCAACAAGAGGATCAGTTAATATCGATATTTTTGTATCGATTAATGTGGTGAATTGGTCAATGACTTTCATGGCATATTTGAACCAATTCATATTTTAACCCAGTTCCAACAGCGACTTTACAATAGGGTCAAATGGTCATTGACCTCCCAAATAAACAACAAGATTTCATATTAATTTACTTTGATAATATTTTAAAAAAAACTTCCATCAATACATCCCATAATCGCTTGCAATTTAAATGCAATATCATCACGCATGAGCGGCTGGAGGCACAGAGAGAGAGAGAGAAAAGTGATTCGCGTAAAATCAGTGTGTTAGAATGAGAAAAAATATGTCATGCTAGGCATTGACCAAGACAACTCCCACATCGGCACGGGGTAAATTTGCGCCTACGCTAGCGTTTTCGAACGTCTTCCTTCTACGTCACACTTTTTGTTGTTTTTTGTATTATGCATTTTGAGGGGTTGTCGAGTAATGGTCAGCTGATGCTGATAGATTTCTATTGATTTTATTTTGCGGGCGGATTGTGCACAAAACATCGATAATCGGTCGCGAGAGAAATGACTCGAGGAATGATTTTAGACTACATTTTATGAAAAGATGAGTTTTAAAAAACTGCCGAGTCTTTAAACTAGTGGTTTTTACTTTTTTGCGATTAGTACGATTTATTTCAATTATGTATTTGCTTTCCTTTGATTCTTTTCATATTTGAACATGAAATATCGCGTTAAATGTTAGAGGATGGGGGCTCGTGACATTTTTCTCGTCTCCGAATGTTTGCGTTGTTCCACTGCACTAATCATATTATTTTGACCTCCCTATTGGATTAACCTCGAGCTGCCACCTCCTTAATTCAATCATTTTTGTTAGCCGGAGTTGTCTTTATGGCGATGGAGCTTGGCGAAAGTACTCGAAAAATACACACCTACCGAGAGTAGCCGAACATCCAAGCGAATTGAAAAATGTTACCGCATCTTGGTTGAGATTTGATACATATTGACGTCATCGATCATAGTCGGTAATCGATGATCGAGGTTTTTTTTGTTTTGTGAAGTGAGTTTGTTGACGCTAAACTTGGTCGATAGTTACTACAATCAATTAATTGTTTTTGCGTATTTTGTGATTTTAAGTTTTTATGGTCTGTAAGTGAACTGTTTAGGTTATAGAGAAGAATAGACCTGAAGTTCCATATTGTTCAAATGTCGATTTAGATGGTGAAAATCAGTGTTGTTAGGTATTCCTATTTCCAAATCTATGTTAGACCTGCCAAGATAATAATTTTTGACCAAGAACTGCCAATAAAATTCTTAAATGTGGTCATTCAATAAAGAGGAAAAGTGAACTAGAAAGTATAAATGTTGAAAAGCTTAAATGGAAAAAAGAAAGATTTGAATAGAAGAAAGGAAAAAAAAGACAAAGCTATAATGATTAACCATAGATAAATGAAGTGGGAAATATATGAAAAAAATAATAATAGAAGCAAATTTTGGAGTGGACCTCAAACCAATAATTACTCTCTCAATATATAATTTTTTGTGAATTATCTTGAGTTATGAATGGTGTCAGTCGAGAGAAAGTGGTTGCAGTATAGATTGAGAAAGAGAGAAGAAAAAAAAAGAAGAAAAGGAGCAAAAGATATAATTAAAAGTATAGTAGAAGAGATTGAAAGGAGAAAAATAAGAGAATGGTAGAAAAATAAGAATAGGGACAAAAGTAAAACTTGTATTGGGAGCTCAAATCACTTTTGTTTTCAAAATATCAATATTCTTTTTACATAGAAAATACAAGATAGATGGCGTTATGTACTACAACTTTTCACAAAATACAAGATGTTGAAAACTATTGTCTCCAAATTGACTTGTTTTCACTTTTCATGAAATATTGCTAAAAACATTGGTTTTAGCAAAAACTTGCAGAGGAGTAAAATTGAGAAATCAAAGAGATTGCAGGATACATAAATAGTGAAAGGGTTAATTGAGAAAGAAGGAAAAAATAAGAATAAGAACAAAAGATAGAAAGTAAGGTATAATAGAAATCAATAACAGGAGAAAGATAAAATGAGAGAAAAGTAGAAAAATAAGAATGGGGACAAAATAAAACTTGTATTCGGAACTCAAATCAGTTTCCTTTTCAAAATATCAATAGATATAAGAAGTTGAAAAAAAATATTGTCTTTTTTTTATTTTTCGACTTGTTTTCACTTTTCATAAAATATTGTTAAAACCATTGGGTTTATCGAAAAACGTTAGAGGAGTAAAGTTGTAAATAATCAAAATTTTGCATAAACAACGTTGAAACAAATTTCTTTCAATAGATACCGTTTTGAGCTAAAAGAAGTTGAAAAAAAAAATTTTCTATTGAATTTCCTGACTTGTTTTCTCTTTTTATCAAATATCGCTAGAACCATTGGGTTTATTGAAAAATGTTAAAGAAGTAAAGTTGTAGAGAATCAGTTTTTGTATGAAGAACGTGATGAAATTTGCTTCCAACATGAACAATTTTCGAAATACGAGAAGATAAAAAAAAATGTCTCCATTGAATTTCTTCGATTTAATTTAGCTTTTCATCAAATATTGCTAAAACCATTGACTTTATCAAAAAATGGTTTAGGAGTAAAGTTGTATACAATCAATTTTTGCATGAAAGCGTTGATAAAATCTCTTTTATTTTTATAGATCATCATGAGTTCTGAAAGAGTGAAAATAGATAGCAGTTTGAAAAAATAGCACAGAAAAAGGAGAAAAAGAAGAAAGGGATCAAAATATAGAAAGAAAGAGATGATAGACGAAATTGATCGGAGAAAGATAAGATAAAAAACAACAGAAAATGGACGATAGAAACAAAAAAAATATCTCTCATTTGAAATGCAATTCAAATCAACTTCATTTTTAAAATGTCAAATTTGCTTTTATAGATTATCTTTAAATGGTTGAACTTTTAAATGATGACTTCCATAGAAAAAAGGCATAACAGGAGAGATTAACCAGATAGAAATTAAATAAAAAGAACATTAAAAATAGGAATGAGAAAACTTTCACTCGGAACTCAAACCAATTTTCTTTCCAAAATATCAATTCAATTTCTTACTATTTAAAACAAAGAAATTGTATCTACTGACTTTGCTCTTTGATAAAATTAAAAACAACTTTCTAAGGTAATATAAAAAATACTGACTCACATTTATTGTCGATTTATTAATTAACTTCCCTCAAAATAGTATTGTGAACGAGATTTTTGGCAAATATCGATCTTCTTCAAAGATTAACAGTTTCTGAGAAAACAAACAAAAAAGTGTTTATTGTGATTCATTTGTGAATAGAGAGAAAGTAAGAATGAAGTAGGAAAAAAAAAGAAAAAAAAAGAATTTGAGCAAAGAAGAAGCATCCTTTGGAACAAGTAATAACAGAAGAAACAATGTAATTTGAAATTGAAGTGTGAAGATAGAACGAGAATGGATCACTTTGGTTCTAGATACAAATAATATTGAAATATGCAAATATATAAATACAGCAAAGAGGAGTAAGTCAATTCAAAATAATTGATGGATGGACATTTTTCAACGGAACAGTTTGTTCGTCTTCACTGATCCTTTCCACATACTCAGGAAATGGGTGGTCTTCATATTTCCCTGAGACCACTACGAAGAAATTGATGCGAACAGTCGCAGGCAAACTGAAGAAAGCGTAATGGGCTATACATTACGATTAGCATGACGGTTATTAGGCAGAATATTCAGTTGTGCTTTGAATTAATCCATTACAACTCAGATAATTGTCAATTAGAAAAGCAATTACCGGAGAGTTTTCGTATTCTATCACAACTTTCACGCAAAAAATGTCCCGTCATTTATTTTGAAATCTGAACAATATCTCATCCTTATCAAGCAATTAAATTTACAACCAATCAATTAAATTGATTTCTTCCGGTCTTCACGCAAAATAAATCAAATCGCTCAATTTAACAACCAAAGTACATTTTTTCATGATTTAATTTACATTCGAGCGACCTTGTTTGATTTCTTCTTTTTGTTTTTGTTCACTTTCTCTCTTCCTGGCTGCACAAAAGAAAGATAATAGAAAACGTAAAGTCGCATCTGAGATATCATAGAAAAAGAAGACAGAATTGAGATGAAAGCGATTCGATCAAGCGTGAAATAAGTGAAAAGTAATTTTTGTTCAAATTGAATGAAAAGTATTGTAAGTGGATGCCCTGGGCGCAATGGTTTATTGCACTGGTGGGTGAATTTCCAAAACCTTACGTCCATTCGAATTGACCATAACTTACCATATTTGTGTTGATACTATCAGCACATGTTTTAATCAGAAAACCCATAACCTGACAGTTGTTGATTACTTCTCGATGCGAAAAAAAAATCTCGATGGGCGAGTACCACTAGTAAAGGTCAACCCATGGGTTACTTATTAATGAATGACTTGCGCAATCCATATGAATCTGAATTAAATAGTAAACTTGATATTAAAACTTGCAGACAATATTTTTTATTACCTAGTTTCGCAACTTCCGGCGTTGTCAACTTGTTGCAGAAAAATTGCATCATTTAGAATATGATGAGATACTTTCACTCATGATTGTCTGATAAAATTGTTTGTTATAGATGACGAATCAATAAGTGTAGCATTTAATCATTGCCTGCAATTGCGAATACACGAAATCAGTGACAGTGTGGGTGTTTTGGCATTTACCTTATACGCTGGTACTAAAAACAACTCAACAAGGCTAACGAAATGTCGCGTAAATTACATACACTTCCAAAGAGGATTTGGGTGAAAATCGCTGGTCTTGCAGAAAGTGTGGGATCTTTGGATGTGATCAATTCAACAAATTATCACAGTAAGCTTCTACCTTAATCATGTGTTGTTATTATTGTTACTATCTTCATCTTCTTGCTTTTTGACATCTTCACTCTTCACAGTCATGTCCTCGTCTTTATGCGACGTTTCTGAGCTTGTCGAAGACCGCGATGAGTAGTTATCCTTATCAGAGAAGTAGGAGGAGTCCCTCTTTTGCTCTTCAGTTGGTAAAGGACTTTTATTATCAGACGACTTCGAATCAAACAATTTTGTTGGTAGTGTCAAAGGGAAGTTCGGAAGATTACCAGGTTTCAGGTGTTGCAGCAGTCGTCCATCAGTGACTTTACCCATGAACGATCTGATTTCCTCAAAGTAACTTTCCTCACTCATATTCCGATTCAAATTCCTCCTCTGTAGATTCCGCTCATCCAAAATTGTTGGACCATCAGCCTCGTGCTTCTTCAAGTGCCTATCCAGGTTCGTCTGCTGTCCAAAACACCTCTCACACAACGGACACTTGAATGGCTTTTCTTTATTATGGATATTCCTCACATGCCTTTGCAGATTGCTTGATATACTGAAACTACGTTCACAGTATCTACATTTATACGGTTGTTCTCCAGTATGCGTTCGTAAGTGCCGCGTCAAGTTGGCACTTCTAGGAAACACTTTACCGCAAAACTTGCAAGCGTATCTATCTTTGGGTTTACCGCTTGCAGGGTCGAAGACTTTTGGCTGTTGTGGAGTTGAGGAAGGATTTCTGAGCATATCGAAAGGAACATTATTTACAGGAGGACTTAGCATGCTGGGACTTAGGAACGGGTACCTTGGTGGGTAGCCAGGTGACGTGGGGTAGGACAGAGGTAGTCTCTTATCTCCACCTTGTGCTCTGTACATTGCTTCCAGCATCATAGGATGAAGCGGTTGAGGAGGAAAAAGCATACCAGGATAGCCTTGCAGTTGCGGCGAGAATGGTGGGTTGGGTAGGTTTGGAGTGGGTGGAGAAGAACGGTCTTCGACTATGACCTCGTCTTTTTCGCTTGAGGTGCTGGGGGCTGGAGAAATTATGTTTCTATTTTCATCCTCCACCTGAAAGTTATCTCAATTGTTACTAAATTAAGTGAGGTTGGATGATGATTACCTGTCTTCGAATGATCAAGCTAAGCTTTTTATGTTCTACTCGAAGATCAAGTGGTTGTTCTTCACTTTGTTGATCATGAGGGCGGCCTGCTGGACTCATGTGACCCGGAGAGGATCTGCTGGTGTTTCTACTCAAGTCAAATGGAGCTTCTTCTGGTGGAGGCACTCTCACCTGTGACAAAATTTGTTTTGCATTATGGTAAAATGATATTATAGCTTACGGAAAGTGGATAAACAGCGGCTTGTTTTGGAGAAGAGTGCCCGGTCTGAGCCACCATCATCTTACGAGGGGAAGAGTCCTTTTCTCTCATGATACCGGATGGAGGTATAAGGTACGGTCGACAACGGGGTAGCCAAGAGGGATGCAGAAAGCTGAGGGTGGCGTCCGCAGTGGACATTGAGAAACCGGCCAATCAGTGCCGGACCTGAAAATCCAATTAGGTCAAAAAGAGTGAACTTTAGATGTACTTGGACTTAAAACTAATAAATGTAATTAAAAATATTTATAGCAATTACACATATCAACGAACAATAATTATCTGGGGGTTTTCACATTTGCTACCAATCGGCCGTAACCTTTCGATTGCGCTTCTGATAGATCAATTCACGTAATTATAATTTTTAAATGCCACGCGAGAAATTAGAAAAAAAAAACGCCGTTGCCTATGGATTGGGTGGAGTCGGCTTCGATTAAATGTTAGATTACGCTAGAACATATCGCCCTGTATAATGGGATGTGCATGGCTTTTGATTATCTGATCATAATCGGTTTGTGGCTCGAATCAGGGTGTGTAAATGGAGCCCTTATCTGAAGAATGTGGTACTGGTTCCTTCTAGACTTGAACCTATTGTCAACTCAACAAATGACAATAAAAGTTTTTACGCAACCGCCGCAATTGGCAAAATTTCGAAGAATTCATGGTGTTTTTTCACAACGTACATTACCAATTCACTTGATGTTCCTGACAGTTTTTCTACTAGCCAGTCGTTTGTACAATACGCGGACCCGTAACGACGATTCTATGCAGATTTTATGACAGATTTTCGTTTGCCGCTCTTGGAACTAGTTAATTGACATTCGGGCTCAATTCGGGGAACGCGCGGACATTAGCCACTGCCGAAAAACTGGGTACTACCGAAAAGGATACCATTATGGCCTATAGGAATGATTTTATGACTGGGTGATTAAACCGGGGAATATTAATGGCAGATTTTCTCGTATAGCACAGGCTGATTATTTTCGTCGGCCATCCTTAATTAAGATGAGACAGTCAAGATCATCTGACAGAGTTGCTCGCATAAAAATACCAAAGAGCGATGGTATTTATATTACCATGGTGAGGTTTGATGGGAAAACTGAAAGAAACCTTCGTAACCGGCGGCTTGAAGAGTTGCTCGGCACGCGATCTGCAGGTAAATTGACAGTGATATTATTATAGAACACTTAATGTATGTCTTGTAATTATTCACTTTCTTTGCCTGGAGCAAACAGGCCAGCGGCGCTACTGAGACGATTGTAGTACTCTGATTTGCTCAGCGGCGCACTAGATAGCAAGATATAAATCCAAGCTCCACGCCACTGTTTGTTCAAAATTATGTAGGTAGTCTTTCAAGTGTCGCAATTATTAGTATAAATGTAAGTAATCAAAACTGATGATGACTGACATGAGTAATCAAGTTGTTTTGATACTCTTATAGCCAAGGGGCTTTTGTGTGATGAGACTGTAATCAATACGATGCAGACCACTAGGTCAAGTGTTTTGTTCCATTGTAATAAAAGTGTGAGAATAATTGAGTTTATAGACTAGTACAAGCCATTAGATTAAGTAAAACAGTGCCAAATGCAGATGGAACATTTTATGTGTTGAAGGAGAGATTTAATTGAGTTTTATTGAAGAATATGTAGCCTTGATTGTAATAAATATTTTTGGTGATGAGGCATCGATTGGTGGTGTGATTTATTTTATTCTATCAAAAAGAAGCATCTGGTGAAAAATTATATTTGGAAGATATCGACATATCGAATTCTTCTTTTATTTTATGTCACAGAAATCAAATACTGAATGAATGATGCATATTTCTCGATTTGAATTTCACTTTTTCTATTTTGAGGTTGTTCTGAGCATGGAAGCTCTTGTGGTTAAAAGCTAAATTTTTTGTGTATATGATTGTCAAAATCTTAGAATTGATTCTAGAAAAGTAGATATTTGTTTTGACACAGAATCCATGTGCTTTTTTTTAACATAAATATTGATGAATCGTTTTACATATCATATAATTGTTCTACGCCACTGTTCATTTTCTTTCTATCTCCATTCGACATAATAATAGTAAAGATATTCTATTGGTTGAGCGTGAGGGATAACTCTAGGTACCTATCCCTATGTTTAAAAGACATCATTCAGCTCTCACCACTGTCGATCTTTTCTGGTATAATGATATAATAATAATTTGATGGCCAGAATATTTTATCGTCGCTGTGATTATGGGTATTAACGAAATTGCTTAATTTTTCAGTATAAACTTTCTTATTATGCGTACCAAATATTACACTATATTTTGTATTAATGACAATAACTCGACCAGGTGGAAAACACGACCATTCACAACAATATACAGTGTGGCTCAAAAAGGTCCCCGCTTTTTTTTTGAATCAGTGCACCCAAAATTTTGAAACTTGAAAACTTAAATTGCTATCGAAATACTACTTTTTCACTCTACTCACAATAATTAAAGATAGACAAAGAAGATAATTCGAACATTATTTTTGAAATCCACTCATATCTAAAGTGAAATTTATCAACAAGAGACTTGAAAATCTCGATTCTTTACACATCAATAAAACAGAATAAATTTGAATGTTAGGATCTTATCATGAAGCGATCATATCGGTAAAAGTGAAGGATCACTTCTACTGAGATCCGAAATGTCATATCATGGGAATGATCACATCGCATGACAATCGTTCCAACGGGGTCCTAGGACAGAGAGAACATAGAAACACTCCGAAATTCAAGAAACAGAGAGAACATGTACAGGGTGTTCACAGATAAATGGTCCCCCCATTAACTTTTTAATTTGATGTTTGGGAAAAAATGTTTCAAATAAAAGATTAATGGATCAAAATGAATTTTGTGAAAACAAGGTTTTCACATATACAGGGTGTTTAAAAACTTCTGGGCGTGGTCCAACTTTCTTAGTTCAAATAACAAACCTATTTTTTTGTTTGAGTTTTGCATTCTCCTTAAAATTCTAAACAGTTCACATATAGCCCTATACCCAAATTCAACCAATAAGAAGATATTAACGTCAGAAGTTTGCTATTTTTTCGAGCATGTTTCAAAATGTATGGCATTATTTCGAAACCTGGGGAACGAAGTGGTTTTTAATAGATGTCAACTTGTCAAGAAAGATTTGAACATGTTATATTGCGAAAAGGAAAAAGTTGAAATATTCTCTCTATACATACAGGGTGATCAAGTTTTATCCTACAATAATCCAAATTAAGATTCTACATCGGATTCTACTAAGTTATTAAAATGACCAATTTTTATTCTATGAAAGCCTTTAAAATATTTAGTTTCTTTTTAGAAGCTTTTTTAAAAATGGATATAACTCCTATTGTTTGTCTGAATTTTGTCATGGCTCGAGAGGCTATTTCGTCGTCTTCCAGAATAAATGTCCATAGAATAAAGATTGTTCATTTTAATTAGTAGAATCTAAATTTTAAATATTGTCGGATAAAATCCGGTCACCCAGTACGTTGTTCAAATCTTTTTTGAGAAGTTGACATCCATTAACAATTACCTCGTTTCCAAGGTTTCCAAATAATACCATAAATTTCAAAACATGCTCGAGAAAATAGCAAACTTCTGACGTTAATATCTTTTTATTGGTTGAATTTGGAATATAGGGTATGCTATATCAAAAATGTTTGGAATTTTTCGGAGAATGCAAAAATCAAACAGAAAAATAGGGTTGTAATTTGAAATAAGAAAGCTGAACCACGCCCAGAAGTTCTGAAACACCCTGTATATGGGAGAACCTCGTTTTTACAAAATTCACAAAATTCGTCTTGGCAACATTGAGAATCTTCCAGGAGTTATCACTCGACACCCAAAATACGGCCATTAGAAAGAGTATGATATGAGAGATCACTGGTGATAGGTCACCCGATCGATCATATCCGACGCCTCCCAGAATCGGTACCCAGTAAGTTTCATTCTGAATGGATATTTTTGTTAATTGATTAACCCTATAGTTCAAATTACCAAGGTTGGGGTATTTTTCCTGAACCTTCTGATTCTGCAATATTGAATAAAAAATAGGAATTCTATCTGCGAAAATGTTGACTCGTTGGCGTTGATCGATTGTATTTTTTCTTCTGAATAATTAATATTTTCGATAGATTTTGGGATTTATTCATTTATATTGAAGACCATGATGTCAAATTCAATATTTAAACCTTCAAGTCAGCTAAAAAAGATATCTATCTTAAAATCAGTCAAAAATATCGTCAACAACCCATATTATACTTTTAAAATCTGGAAAATCAATTCATCGATTAACGCCATCAAAAACAGGGTGTTCCATTTAAAAAAATGGTCAACCTGTCAAAATTTCACAGAAAGAATTCTTATTTCTGATTTGAATTTGCAGAATCAATAAATTTGGAAAAAATACCCACACTTTGAAAATTTGAACTTTTTTGTAGAAGCAAAATTATTAGAATTATTCATTGAGTAATTCATAATGGAGCGGTACACAAATTGCCATTTGTCATCAATAAATTGATAAAAGGTCGGCACTTCATTGTGCTCTTCAATGTCAAATTTAGTTCGTCAGGTATGTGGAACCTCATTTGACAGTTAGTACCTAGGTAAAGTTTTAAATAATATGGTTTAAGTGAAAAAAAATTATAATTAAATCTCTCTTTTTACATATTATTATATCTCTGCTGGTATCCATGTACAGGGTGATTTATTTTCAGCGACAAGGTGCCAGTTCTCGTAAACTATTCATCGTAGAGGCTTGCGGCAAAAATTTTTATTACTAAAACGGCGAAGAGAAAAACCTGGAAGATATTTTCAAGTTTCTGAAATGGTCGCTAGGGGGCGTAACAACCAACACCAAGTAGAAAAATATGATTTTGATGGAATTTTGTCCAATGAAAATATATCGATGAGCTCATTTTCTGATTAACTGAATATTTACCTACACTTTTTGTCAAAAACGTTTTTTTTTCTATCATAATAAAGTGGTGGGGAAAGTTCAATAGTTTTATTAAACAAACGGAGATTTCTACCGTTTCGCTTGACCGATTTGAACGAGCTTGGGCTCATATGAAAGAGCATGATCTGCACTTCAAAAAACTTTTTTGGTTTGAATTTTTGACCTTCGCCGTCGCCGCTAGATGGCGTCAACCGAAATGGTAGCATATTTTTGAGTTTTTTCCAAAAAAATCAAATGTAATGGTATATCCATTTTCATATATTTTAAAAGGGGATACATTTTCCTATAAAATAAAAAACCAAAAATTTATGTTTTTTTTTGTTTTTTTTTCATTTTTTTGTTGTTTTTTGCAAATTTTTTCATAGAAAAATGTATCCCCTTTTAAAATATATGAAAATAAATACACATTTTGATTTTTTTAAATCGGTCGAGCGAAACGGGAGGAATCTCCGTTTGTTTAATAAAACAATTGAACTTCCCCCACCACTTTATTATGATAGATAGAAAAAAACGTTTTGGACAAAAAGTGTAGGTAAATAGTCAGTTAATCCGAAAGTGAGCTAATCGATATATTTTCAATAGAAAAAATTCCATGAAAATCATATTTTTCTACTTGGTGTTGGTTGTTACGCCCCCTAGCGACCATTTCAGAAACTTGAAAATATTTTCCAGGTTTTTCTCTTGGCCGTTTTAGTGATAAAATTTTTTGCCGCAAGCCTCTACGATGAATAGTTTACGAGAACTGGCACCCTGTCGCTGAAAATGAATCACCCTGTACTTTGTTTTCAGAGCCTTGAGAAAGACAGTAAATTCCTTGAAACGTTGGTTGGCGTTACCAAAACACTGGGTTTTATTTAATCTGATCCTATAAACTCAAGAAAAATCTCTCATCCATTATATATTATTTCAGTTCTAAAACAGTGATAAAAATATTCCATGTATTGACGACTGTATTTTATTTACCTTTTCCAATACTTTTAGGGATTTTTATTTGGCACGTAGGGCAGTGTTATGAAGTTCTTTCATGAACCAACTTAAAAACAAACAATTTTTGAAGTTTGGAATAGTTTTACAACTTTTCCAACATCTATAGGGTTCGAATCATTAAGCGTCCACCAAAAATAACCGACAAAATAGACCCATGCGAAATGGATACCTGATTCCAAAAACATATTGGCAAGCTGTCATCTGGAATAAGACCAGCGGCTTCAAACTTGGAAGTTGTGAGGTCAAATATTTTCTAAATCACTTTCCAACATCCTTGGGGTTTTAATCTCACCACCAATTAGGTCGTGAAGATACGAAATATAGGCGCAGAGTTTTTCCTCTTCAAAACAAAAATCAACGTTCACCCCGGCAGTTTTTGAGTGGATACTACAAATAATAGAAATGCGACATTTACAATTTTTTTGATCACAATGATGACATTGACATTCTGATATTTTAGAACATTAGTTTGGGTGCGGATTTTCACAATCGCATTCTAATATATTATGTTTTGACTCTAATGAGTACATTTATAAAAATAGGAACACTGATGGCATCATCAATCTTGTATTTCAGATCAATTTTGCATTTTTTTTTAGGTGAATGGATAGTTTATACTTCAGAATAAAATCTGATGATAATAAAAACTTTTTGTTGAAAGTAGTAATTCCAGATCAGTACAACAGATAAAATACCATGTACAACGTGGTGGAGGAAGATACACCTCCCCCATAAACCAGCCCAACCGGACATATCTCGGACTGTCGTGACATTTTCAGTTCGTAATGCGACCAGATAAGACTCAGGAGGTGTTGTCTAAAAGAAAACGGAGTGTGTTTACGTGACAGGATAATGTTTTGTGTCGTCGGCGAATCAAGATTACAAAGCGGACGACACAAATGGTGTCGGAAGACGCCGCAAAAAGATAATGGCGCGTTTATAATGCAGAATGACTGCGGACATGGCTCAGGGGACGTGCCGACTTAGATTTGGACACGACGGTACTGAGTAAGAGTTTTTTTCTTGCACTGACAAAAAGTACTGAACAAGTCAATATAGCTTGACATTCCATTGGTGCAGAGTATTGTAATGAATATTCATCAGAGTCATTTTCAATAAACACCATGAATGATGGTAGTGCCTTACTCACTGACGCTAATTTGCATCTCTTGGCGGGATATTCTCAACGGTAGGATGTCTTCATTTATCTTACGGCTTATTAACATATTTATGTTATGGAATTTGTTGCTTCGCTTCCGTATATTCTAATTATTTTTATGTGATCATTTGTTTCGTTGCATTGGAAAAACGTCATTCATAACAACGAAGGTTATGAAAAATTAGCACTTTTCCAGCAACGATACCGTTACAAAATGACTGGCGCCCAACATCTCGTCAAGCATCTATAGACAAAGTTTTTTCCAATAACAAATTGAATAGATCATTATCGGCAATATAGAACAGGCCAGAAAAATGCAATCTTAACAACCTATCAGTCATAACAATCCATAAACATATCTTCGCCAAATATAGTTACTGTTATCTTGCGGAATGAATGAAAAATCTCGAGCCATTTTATTAACATTCTTATCGCTCTCGGCACGTTGCGCTGTTTTTTCGTTATTATTGCCAATATCGTAAAGAACACGTTAAATAACCGTTTACAGTCAGATTGTAAACGCAGATAGATCGGATAACGATTACGTTGGTCTTTTTATTGATTAAAATATGTCACATATGAGTTTTGAGAAAATACTCATTTTGTGTTAATTTGATTGTCGAACAACTCTCGGATTTCTCATGGGAATTCTTAGATGATTATCCGACTTGGAGGGACGTCGATATTTATGATAAATCTGTATATGCTAAATAGGAGAAAACGGCTTCTGAATCGCGACTATTAGTGTAATGAGTGCGGCGAATTATAAATTAGCATCAGTGCGATGAAATGAGTTGATTTAATAGTGTGGGTTTGAAATAAATTGGAGCTAGAATCTTGCGGTGATAACTTTGTTTTATGAGAGAAAATCGTATCTGCAAGTGGAACGGTGAAGATGATTGATTAAGAATCGATGTCGAATTTATTATTGTATTTTCTCAACTGCATTGATAAATATAATAGCGCAGTATTTGCAGCTGTTATTGTATGTATAGAATAATAAGTGGTAATATGACCAATAGAGCAGCTATATCAGAGATCTTGGCTCTCAAGTTTTTTCGGTGATTTCCATGGACCAGTAAAATAGACTTATTTTTGACAATATTGATGTCATAGGATTATTCTAGGAATGTAAAAGTCTATCGATTTCTCACTAGTGTGATCCTGATGAGTATTCTTCAGGGATTTTTATTCTGAACTCATTGCTCTTGATGGAAGGTTAATGAGTTCTGCAATTGTTATTTTCCTAACAAGTTCGCAAAGTGATGCTTTCCCGCACGCAAAAGCAGTTAGACGGATATGCTTTAAGGGCGGGAAAGACACTTTGCGAACGTTTTAGGAACAATATTTTTTCTACGAGCGTTCAAAGATTAGACACGAAAAACTTTAGATAATATATTATTTGAACGCACTTAAAAACATAGAACTTGAGAATAATGATTATTTATGCTTAACAATATATTTATATTGAAAGAACAATTTGTGGCGGCAGCTGGAAATTGGATAATATGGGTATAATCAAAATCATAGTTGATTTATTTTATATTTAAAATGCAAGGGCATGTCCGATCACTGTTCATAAAATTTCCTCTTTTGTCGCCTTATTCCCTGCTATTGGCAACACTGTTTTGATTTGACATGACACTCTAGACAGCTGCGTCAGGCGTCAGTCAGTCTTCGTTTAATCGTTTATACTTTTATAAATTTGATTGTCCCTGTCCGTTTGTTTGTATACATGATCAGGTTTTTTTGATGCCAGTATTCAGCTCAAATCTTTCGAAGATTTTCGATAAACACAGTACTTTGCACCGAAATCAAGCAAGAACAACTCACAAATGCCGATTGAAAGTCGTCATTATCAATGTTTGTTTACGTTACTGGCGAATGCGTTTTTAACGCAAAAAAAGAATTGTGTGTTTCATTTTGATTTGACTGAAAAGGGAAAAGTAACAAGAACATTATTTTGTGCATTACAAAGTGCATTATCTACAGTTTGGTTGGTATGGAAACGAAGTTTAAAACAACAAATTGGTAGGTAGTTATTTGATTTGGCATTTGAGTGCGGGAAAAATTTTTCCCGCACTAGTGCGGGAAAAGGCTACTTTGCACACGCAAATGGGTGTGCGAAGTGGTTACTTTGCGCAAGGTCGTAGAAAAATTGATTTTCCGTCTTCACTCTTGATCCACCCTATAATGACTATTACTTGGAATCTGGGAGGATGCTATTGGCCAATTTATTCAATCTCTCAATAGTAAGTGTCAATTTACCAAGACCATGATGGTAATGACGATCACTATAAATACCCAGAACAAACCTTTTTTCTTGACATGCGTTCTGTGGGAGACCTTGTTTCCAAAAGAGATATTTCCAGGTATATGGTCAGCTCTTTTGGGTTCACAAAAGTTGTTATTTAAGGCGGAGCCAGGCTCTTCTATCCCCGATCTTGCTGACCAATTACTTATTGTGTCTCGCCCTTTCAATTGTGTCCAGTAATTCACCAGCAAGTTTCTAATGAAAGAGTTTGTCCTTGTGGGAGCCAGAGCGTCTCAGTCAGATGATGTGTGAGGAGGTTTAGTCCTCTTTACCATAAAATAGCAGATTGTGTTACTTTTTTAGGCAGTCACTATCTGGTACTCTTGGATGGAAGTGCTCTGCCACCACATGTTTTGTCTGAGTAAGCGTTAGCCGCAGTACTTCGTCGGTCAGTTTACTCGACAGGTTGCCGATGGTTGATTTAGAGTGGCTTAGCCTTGGTGGCGTGAAGGCAAAAAGTATCAATAAACAACGCACAGCACCAAAAACTCGCGCTGTATTGTGATATGTTTTGTTCTCGGTGAAATGCCAATTATGAGCAGACAGTCCATACCAGTGTGCAACGCAGGCCAATCATGATAGGGGTTATTTTCTTTGATTATCTGTTCAAATTTTCTATCGATTGTATACAAACCTGCTTTGATAAACGTTGACAGATTTTTTTTTGTAGATAAAATTGGATTTTTCTGTTATGAACAGTTTTTGTAAAAAATTCTTCTGCCTAATTTTCACACACACTCATGGTCTATGCTACCTTGGACGTTTATGGAAAACTTGGCTCATAACCGATTATATTCTATTTTTTCTGAATATTTTCAGTTCACAGTGTTGCCGCCTCTACCTCAAAGTTATGGCAACTTTCTCATTTCAAATTGAACAATATATATATATTTTTAAATTCCTGACTAATTTGATCGTCCCGATGTTATACAAGGTGCTTTAAATTTACTTTTTTTGTAACAAAAAAAATTAAACACCCTGTATATTACTTGAAAAATGCACAGATAACTTTCCTTTCAAGTGGTGTCCCATGTTTCTGTATCTAAATCTTCAGCAACAATAAAACCGGATTTTAATGAAAAATAGATGATCTGAACGTTTACTCATTGTGGTTGTCTAGACAATATTATGTAGGTTCTGATCCAACTCCTTTATCCCCATTTTTCCTACCCCAGTATATTTTTTTTTCAAAATTTTTTCTTGTCTACAAATCCCCTTCTCAGCACCTCATTTCAACTCCTTGACATTCGACGATTTTGAAAAGTAACTGTCGCTAGAATTCATTGTACATATTTGATGTGTGCCAAATTTGAAGTTGATTGGTCAATTCGTCCAAATGCTAGATCGTCAATAGGCAGATGAAATGAACTTATTGAGTGATAAATAACCAATAATTGCAATAGTTCCCTTCTAGCGGATGATAAAGAAAAAGAAAAAGGAAAATACGAACAATTGAAACAATAAATTCAGAATTCACACTTGACTGAGTAAAAATTAAATATCCCGTGAAATCTTCTTTGGCAATGAAATAAAAATTCATTCGATAAACTTTGGTCAAGACGGGTGATTTTGATTGTCGTCAAAAGGATATTAAATCGATTGAGAAAGATGAAAAAATTCAAATTGAATCACTCTAATAATCTAAAAACAATTAAAAAGACCAAAGAATGATAAATGTGTGAAAAATAAAGTTAACAAAGTGAAAAAAACAGAATCTAAAAACAAAAAAAAATTAAAAACGTTAAAAAGGTAAATTCAATTAACAAAAAGATTAGATAAATGTAGGTAGATCAAAAATAAGAAAAATATACTAAAACAATCAAGAATATCAAAGCAGGGTAATGAAACGTACCATGAATTCAAGATGTAAAATCAACAGAAAAATGAACAATCGGGACAATAATTCTAGAACCCACACATTGAATAAAACATCAAAGTGTCACAACGGGTAATTTGGATTTAATTTCCCGACAATTGGGCATAGTATAAAAGTTCTTACTGTCAATCAAGCGATGATTAAATGACACAAATAAAATTAGAATTATTGAAAGGAAACAAAACAAACAAACAAAAATTCTAGAATTCATAGTTCATTGGATAAAATATTCATATGATGATGAAAAACCAGTGTCACAACGGGTGATTTTGATTTTGTTCCTCAACAATGGGGCATCAAGACTTCTTAGCTGGTTTGAGGTTCTAGTACCCTTGAAGGCACTTTATCCCTTGTAATTGTGAGACTTTTGAGTTTCAATTCATGACAAAATTATGATCAAAGCAAGCTTAAAATCTCAAAACAATTGAAAATCTTCGAGAAGAACAAAGAAAGATAAATGTAAAAAGTAAAGAAGAAGAATTGAAAATATTAAATCAAGAAAATGAAACGTGAATCAAATTCAAGATGTTAATCAGAAGAAAAGGGGGAAAAACCAACAATGGAAACAATAGTTCTGAAGTTAATTGAATAGAGCATCTTTGATCAATCAAATGTAATAAGCTACAAAGTCATTTTGATTTTATTTCCCAACAATAATAGAGCACAAAAGGATGGGAGAGAATTAAAAAATCGAGAACAATTGAGATGTCTAGCGTATGGATTCCACCAATTTTTTTCAAAGCTTATTTCAAATTTCACATTTTTACTTTCTGATAAAATTATGTGATCAGACGCATCATAGATCAGTTGAAGCTATTTATCACAGTTGCGCTACAGCCAGGTATGTACTGATATGCTTAAAATGCCCACCATAGTGTACTACGACAGAACACAGACGAGCGCTGTATTATGGTATGGTTTGGCTTCACGTGGCTCGGTGTTCCATCCAGTTTGTGAGATGCTGCTCATATAACCATCCCTGGACTGTCTCTTCAACCATCTTTTTAGACACTCCTATTAGAGGTCTAGCTCTCTGAACGGTATGGCTGTGCCGACAGTTGTTGTATACTGAGGCTTGTGCTGGGTTCAGTGTCACATATGAAGGCGTTCCTGGTAATCTGCAGGGTCATCTCTACCATGTGATCCCATTTTATTATCAGAATGTCATCATCAATCAGGTTTGTGGCTGTGTCTAGACCTGTTGGCTATTTTGTGTTAGTTTTGAAAGAGAGAGAGGATCTTCTGATTCAGTAGTTTAAGCACTTTAAATTATCAATGGTCAACCAATAAAATGATTATTCCCGCCTACTCCTCCTGATTATTCTGGGAGGCTTCTGCAGCGCTCCTTTATATTTTCATCAGAAACTGCACTTCTTCAAATTAAATTTGTCTAAAAAATGTTCTTCTTGTATGAAGACATACAGAGATATTGTATCCAAACAAAAACGTCAATAATCATCACCTCGAAAGACATCCACCCCTTCCGGCCAAAATGTTCAAGTCATGGTACGCCCACTTCATGTATCAATCTACTACACTTAACCCAAATACCACACATTCTATGGACTTGAATAGGTGAATCTTTGTAGGCAATCAATTTAAATTGAATTGGTTGAACAGGTGCTAATGCTCGTCAATTTGACCTGAGATGACAAAAGAAGAAACTCAATTAGTCAAATAAGATATTACATTCAGTGTTCTCATAGTCTAATGGCCAAGTAATGATGATGACAATAATAAGATAGTGAAGAAAAACCTGCTAACGATGTGATTTTATTATACCAGCCAAAAAACTAGAGTTTCACATGGAGATGGGCTTGATCTTAATGGCGTGAGATGGAGTATACTATTCCATTCACATTCTTCCATCTGCGTTGGAGGTGAACAAAATTTGGTATATGTCCAATTATAAGCTACCATATAAACCACAAATCCATGTGTGGGACGTTTCGAAACAATAGTGAAAATGCCGCTCTCACTAAAATCAAATGCAAATTGAAGAAAATGTAACAATAGTTCAGTGCGGTGGTCCGTGTCAATTTTTCATTGATTTCACGTTGGGTCATTAGACTTATTAGGCAGTGAGGTTCATTAGTATTTGGGCCTTGGGAGGTCTGTTTGGAATTAGTGGGCTCAGTGAATTGTTCTTTCGTCATAAGCTACTTCCTCCATAATAAAGTCAACATTCACTTTTCTCTGATAGCCTGCTACCAATTGAAAATCAATAAAACATATCCTTCCCTATTGGCGCTATCTAATTGGAAACAGTTAATCACGTCATTAGCTTTGGTTGCAGTATCATGTATATGGACGAATTCTGCACAGTAAAAAATCAATTGCCTCGTTGTAATTCGGTGTAGATTGGCTATTAAAGATATTGGTGATGGTTTGAGCGGAATGAGCATTTCGCAACAGGCGTTTAAAAGGAGAATTGGAGAAAGCTGATGAAGTGTGGTTTGATGTTTTGGGAGTTTTTTTATAAAACACACGTCTCATCTGGTCTCGTATTTTTTCAATATTTCAAAGCATAACTCGGGTAAGGTTTGTGCTTCATTATTTTAGATATAGTTCACACTTGATGACCATCTTCGATGTCATTTTAAAAACCTAAGAAACAATAATGAACTGATTTGTTGTACTATTTTGATTGATAATTTGAGAAACACCCAGTTTATTGCACAGAACAGTCTTAACGTAACTTGGCTATTTTCAGTCAGTTTATCCCGTATTTTCACTGAAATATCGTTTTCCGTGCGCCGCGTCTCAATCTACTTTCTAATCACTATCCGGAACAGTCCACTTGACGATTTTTTCGTTGTTTATTAGGATTTTTCTGCGCTCTGGTCTATTTTGTGAGAGCGCCCATTCTTAACAGAAATTACTAGCATTCGAAAGGAAAATCAGCCTAGGCCATTTAGAAGTAGTGAGATTTTGTAGGATTGATCAGTCGTAGGGCGCACAAATTGAAGAAAACGTAAAATAAGTTCTTGGGAAATGTTATTTGTCAATGTTCTGGGGTATCTATATTTTTTTTTGCCGTAGAGCTTAGAGGTTATGTACACTTGGTTGGAAAAAGGTTTATTTACACCAAAACATTCGAAACCGCGCTTTGTTTTGGATTCAACGTTTTTTTTGCTATTTCTAAGTCTTGAAATAAGTTCGGTAACTCTGTATCGATGAAAAACCTTCTGGAGCCGAACACCTGAACTTTCTCCACTGTCTAAAAGCTACTCGAAAGGGAGGTTCTTTATCACGTTTATCCGGAGGGTGGCGCCCGAGATGAGGAAAATACGATTATCTCATTCCTGTCGAAAATTGCCGGAAAATCCCAAACAGCGTCACAGTGTTGCATCTCAATATTTTGGATTATGTTGTCAAAATGCCTCTGAAGTCACTACATACATTATTGAGATCAATTTTCTTTGACATGATATACATATTATAATCAATTTTCTTTGATATGATATGCCGCTTTTTTGATTTTTTTTTCAAATAGTCGCTTAGGTTTTTGGTGATTGGTTTGAAACTTGTGCGAAATATGGAGTTTATTGGTTCACGAATGTGAGACCCTCATGCCAGGAAGAAAAAAAAACTACTGGCGATAATGACCAACAAAACAGTGCTTTTTTCAAAAGAGAACTTTCACAATCACCTGTTTGTTGTTTGATGTTTCAGTGGGTGGCTCACGCCAAAACCTGCTTAGGCCTCCTGGGCCCGTTGCAACCCACAATAGATGGAAGTGAGATTATTAAAGGCACGACGCTTTCGCGCAGCTCAGCAGGTCCCTCGAATAGATCCCTTCCAATTTCGGGAGTGTTGTGAATTCAGCTCCGAAGTATTCCATCCTTATGCTACGAAGAGCCGTACATTCCATTAGGATGTGGGCTACGGTCTCTACGTCTTCAAGGCACCACCTGCAGTCTGAATCTTTCCCGATTCCGATCCTATGGAGGTGAGCCTTCATATTCATGTAACCAGTTAATAGACCGATCATTGCGCGGAGATCATTTCTGCTCATATTTAAGAGCTCTTTGGTTCTGCCCGTATCAGGTCCTGTTATCATTGCCTTGGCATGTAGCATGCCAGGGGCATTGTTTCAGCATAGAGTGGCCTTTTCGAGTAGAAGTTTCTTCGCCTCGCGCATTCCGGTTGCTCTAGGGATGCCAATCATTGGTTCGGGTCCTATCGGCCTGTGCGATGAACCAATTTTGGCAAGTCTGTCAGCTTCAATGTTCCCCTTTATACCGCTATGGCCCGGGACCCAAATTAGCCTCACTCTGTTATTATTTGGAATTATCTTATGCAGAACCTCTATGCATTCTGGGACTGCTTTGGAGTCTACTGCCTTTCTCACAACAGCCTTTAATGCTGAAATGCTATCTGAACAAATGTTGAATGTTCTGTGATTTGTGCCGCTCTCAAGAATGTTATATGCACATTGTGTTATGGCAAAGATTTCGGCCTGTAGGGTCGAAGCGTGAATCCCGAGCAAGAAGGTCATTTTGTTGTCCCTCCTGCTCTTGCAGAATCCTGCTTCTGTGCCTCTCTGATGTTTGGAGTCATAGGTAAACCACCACGACCCTTTCCGTATTTGAACTGGTCTGTTCTGATCCGTCCAATCCTCTGGTTTAGGAATAATCAGCTCAGGCGTGCTGCCAGCATAGAAGATTGGAGTCATGTAGTCGGAGTGCATTAGCAGCACTCCATCTTTGTGTGTCCCTTACTCCTCTGCTTCAGATGTTCCAGACAGTACAGACGGTATGCTGTTCTGAGTGCAACACTCTCTACAAACAGGTGAAGTTGGGGTAACTCCAAAATTACCTCCAACGCTCTCGTTGGTGTGGTCCGTACTGCGCTTGTTATACTGATGCATCCCATCCTTATCCAGCTGCCTCTGCATGTATGCTTCCTTAGTTGTGGGCCACCATACTATGACTCCGTAGATGATCAGAGATCTGATAACCATAGAATAGATCCAGTAAACCATTCTAGGTTTCAGTTCCCATGTTGTCCCTATAGCTCTTTTCCATGCCCATAGGGAGCATATGGCTTTCCTAGAGCGCTCTTCGATGTGATTTTCCAGGACAGTTTCTGGTGAAGGGTTACTCCTAGGTATTTGACCGTTTTTCTGTATTCCAGGATATCTCCGGTTTGAGTCCTTATTTGAATTTCCTGGTGAATAACAAGATTTGGATCTTTTCAGGGTTGATCCTTAGTCCTCCAAGGGAGCACCACTGTTCTATAATAATAACAGGGCTCGCATTGTGGGGGCTCTGAGCTCCTGAATGTGGTCACCCGTCGTTAGGATCACCGGATCATCAGCATAGGCATGTGTATGAAATCCCGAATCGTTCAGCTGCTTCAGCAGGTTGTCTACCACAAGACTTCAAAGTAGAGGAGATAACACTCCACCCTGGGGACAGCCTCTGGCAGCCATAGTTCTGACATTTTGTCCGTTTAGTTCGGCAAATATCATTCTCTGTGATAGCATATTTCAATTGCGCCTTCAATGTCTACAAAAGCACCCAATGCTGATCTATTTCCGTCAAGCGCTCCTTCCACCTTGGTGATAAGGTGATGTAGCGCCGTGTCCGTCGATAGATCCTGACGATGTCGATAGGCATATTGATTGTTATGCAGTGGCATGGATAACAGATGCGTTTCCTTGATGTATCTATCAACAAGTCTTTCTAGCGTCTTGAGTAAAAAGCTTGATAGATTGATTGGTCTGAAGGACTTGGGATTGGTGTAGTCTGATTTCCCTGGTTTCGGGATAAATATCACCTTCACTTCCATCCAGCTAGAGGGAATATAGCCCATAGCTAGGCATGAACGAGAGAGCTTTAGCAGGAATGTGGTTTTGCGATTTCCTGCCATTTGCAGCAAGGCCGGAAAAACCACATCCATCCCTGGAGCTTTGTACGGACAAAAGGACTCGAGAGCCATTCTACCTTCTCATAGTCGATTATCCTCTTTGTAGTTTGAGAGTCGAGAGCTGAGCGGACTCTTATCTGATGTGGGAGTGCAGCGACTTGCCTCGATCCAGGAAAGTGCACTTCCAGTAGCCTGTTAAGCGTCTTCTCCTCGGACAAGGTTAATTTCCCATTCGCTTCAACTAGGCATCCTATTTTGGCTCCAGGGTCCTTTGCTAAGATCTTGCATAGGCATAGGAGCGTTGACGGAAGGTCGTTCAGCTCTTCGCAAAAGCTTTGCCAGCTATGTCTCTGGAGATCAGCGATTATCACCAACAAAATAGTGTTTTTTTTTAAACTGCTACAATCAGATCAAAAAGTGTCAATTGAGATGACAGTTGAAATGAATCGACCATTAAAAGAAGCCACTAAAACATAAAAACATCAGCGAAATCACCTTCAAAATAGGGCTGAAAACTGTCAAAATTACACATCACTGACAGTTGAAACAGTGTATTTCTCGGAATTACCACAAGAAGGCGCCACTGAAACATGATGATATCAGCGAAGATCAACGTCAAAACAGTGCGGTTCGTAAAGAAAAATGTTAAAAAGAGTGTCAACGAAGATGACAGTGTATTTCTCGAATTATCCACAAAAAAACATAACAGAACATAACAGCGAAGATCAAAATAGTGCCTTTCCCTGAAGGAAACTGTCAAAAACCGTCAATTAGGATGACAGTTGAAACAATGGATTTTCAGAATAAACCACAAGAGGGCGCCACTGAAATATGGAGAAATCGGCAGAGATCGTTTTCAAAATTTTCAAGAAAACTGTCAAAAACAGTGTCAATGAAGATGACAGTCAAGACAGTGGAAACCCACTAAACAGTGCCATTTTCAAAAAAATGATAATCCTATGAATAACAGTGTTGATGAACATGACAGTTACAACAGTGTTTTTATCGAATTGACCATAAAAAAGCACCACTGGATCATGTAGATATCAGCGGAGATCATCGTCATTGGTGCTTTTTTTTGAAGAAGACTGTTAAAAACAGTGTCAATCAAGATGACAGTCAAGACAATGTATTCTTAGAATAAACCACAAGGAAGCGCCACTCAAATATTAAGAAATCAGTGGAAATCATTGTCAAAATAGTGAGTTTTTTTGAAGAAAACTTTCAAAATCACACGTACGTATGACAAACAACCAAATATTTCAACTCGTTACTCTCAAGACCACTTCACTTTATGCAGAAACTTAAAACCCCTGAAAAATGTTTGACAGGCATCTGCCGGTTAAGCCGTTTATTTTTCAATGACATACTGGTTCATGTCACAAATTATCAATAAAACGGCTATCACGTCCCAAAAAATCGTGAACAAAAAAAATGGCAAATCAAGCACAGAAAATGTGAAAGACTTGTCCGATAGAGAACGCCCATGCATCTCTCTAGCCAGCATTCAATAGTCTAAAAACATGTAAATCGTTACCTGTGCCGGCATGTCCTTTACATGGACCTGATTGGCACTTGAAGCACACTCAATTGATAAACGATCGAAATGGGTGAACTTTCGCCATGTTGCGGACTTTACAGGGTGAAGCGCTGACGTTTTAAACATCTTTCAATCGAGCATTTCTATTGTGACATATCCATGACTAGCGTGGTTACGTTCAATAGACTTTCTCTAGAAAAATTGAAAAAAAAATAAGTTGCACATTTCTGATACTTTCGTGGTCAATAGTGTTGATTCCACGGAGATTTCTTCTGAGGTCACTCAAACTTCTAGCAAAGACCGACAAAAATAAATGCGCAAATTGGCGCACATATGGCAGCGTCACGATCTTGGCTTGTTGGTTAATGGTCCGTGATAGTACGGACTACCTTTGGAGAAAGAATTTAGTCCGCTCTTGATACTACCGGAATCCGCCTAGAGTCATTCAGAAAAATTCGACCGCTACTTAACCGACAACAATGCAATCTTGATCAATGAAAATGTGTTCTAAAAAAGTGTATTAGGTGCTGCAGCTCCTACACATGTCTAATACCCATTAAAATGGATATCAGACTCATTTCAAATACTACACACAACAGTACTTTGCTTAAACCAATATAAATCACCTTTAGCTCGTGCTAGACGTATTTGATTACCGTTCGCGCTGTTCGTTTGGTGTTTTTTCACAGCTTTAGCACAAGGAAGTGGAAATTTACTCAGAATTTAATTCAGTAGACACGAATGCCGTGTCTACAATCCAGTTTTACCTCTTTGTGAGCCATTTTACACTGAGAGATACAAATCTTCGCCTCGCTCGAGAGTAAATAATTATGCCGATCGGATTCGTTGACATTCGTACAACTATTTCAAGTTGTACTGCAGAAAAAAAATTGGCGCTGAGTTAATTTCCTTGTTTAGTGAGTTATCTCGGTGGGAGATTGAAGACGAGACGACAGACATTGGAGTCTGATGAGGTTGTTGGACTCAAAGCACAAATTATATCTTTCCAGCAACATATCATCAATATCTACTTCCTCATCACCAAAACTGCAATAAGAAACTAGTCTTCTGTCGTTGTATACTTCATCATCGTGCAAAAACTGGTTAGCGAATAAAATAATTCAGAAAAACTGGAATTTCTCACAAAGTCAATATCGTTAAGTATATGTTATGATTGAAAGATGTCGACTGATAACTGGGTGTTATTATTATCATTATACATAGGATCAGTGGCGTGGTTTCTCACATCGAGGGACATCCGAGCTTCTTGCGATCAAATCATTGTTCAATCTGATCCAAATTGATTGATTACTACTGATAGATATCATTGCAAACCTCAGCATTTGGATATAATAGACGGAAAAGGAAGCAGATCAAAAACATGGAGAACTTACCCAGCTCACATCAAGTTGGAAAAATCTTGAATTAGGAAATTATGCTATTGCTGATAAGGTCTGACTCTTCAATTTACCTTTTTTCACTACTAGGAGTCGGTTTAAAGTTTGTTTTCAAAAATATAAAAAACAAATCGGTGATTTCTTTGAGCATACCTGATCTGTTCCAGTTAGTCAGCGATGGGTAGTGTAGGAACCAATTTTTGTTGTAACAATTTGACAACTCATGATGTTTCCATTACAAAGGTATTGGTGAGAGTAATTGAAGGCGATTCTGGAGTACCTTCTCAAATTTTGAACCCTCTTATTCTTTCAGTTTAGTTTTTATAGTATTTGAAGTTGGTGATGATGTTTTTTTGATTCACTGGAGAATCAATGTCTCAGAAAAAAAAATAAAAATCCGAAAGTAAGGTTATACAATCTGAATGATATGAGTTATTGGACAAGTTTTCTGGAGAGCTTCCTCCTCAAAATTTAAACCCTCTAACTCCTTTAATTTAGTTTTCATAGTCATCCAGAGTTGATGATGATATTTCTTTAATTTACTGGAGGAACAATGTCTCACAAAAGCCTCCTCACACTTTCAATCCTCAAACTCTTTTAGTTTTTTTATGGTTTTCCAAAGTTGGGGATGATTTTTCAACATTTTCGTATCTGTTATTGTGAAGGTTTCTGGAGCGCGTCCTGAAATTTTGAATCCTCTTTTGGTTTAGTTTTTATAGTCATTCAAAAATGGTGATGATGTTTTTTTAATTAACTAGATCAATGTTGCACAAGAAAAATTATTAATTCGAAAGTAAAAAATATCATACCACGTAAATGTATGAGTTTTTGGAAAATGCTTTTGAAGTGCCTCCTCAATCATAAAACTCTAAAGTTTTTTTTTATACTTTTCCAAAGTTGAGGAGGATTTTTCAAAATTTCCTGGAGAAACAATGACAAAAAAAATTGTGAATCCAAAAGTAAAAAAAAAATATGCAAATCATATGAATTATTGGAGAAGGTTTCTGGAGTGCCTCCTGGAAATTTGAATCCTCTAACTTTTTCAGATTAGTATTTATAGTCATTCAAATATGGTAATGATGTTTTTTTAATTAACTGGAACAATGTCTCACAAAAAAAATTATAAATCCGAAAGTAAAAAATGTCTCACCACATAAAAGATATGGGTTTTTGGAAAATGTTTTTCAAGTGCCCCCTCAAACTTCCAATCATCAAACTCTTTTAGTTTTTTCATAATTTTCCAAAGTTGTGGATGATTATTAGAATTTTCCTGGAGGAACAATGACTCACAAAAAAAATTGTGAATCCAAAAGTAAAAAAAAAATATGCATTGCAAATCATATGTATTATTGGAAAAGGTTTCTGGAGTGCCTCCTGGAATTTTGAATCCTCTAACTTTTTCAGATTAATATTTATAGTCATTCAAATATGGTGATGATGTTGACTGGAACAATGTCTCACAAGAAAAATTATAAATCCCAAAGTAAAAAATATCTTACCACATAAAAGATATGAGTTTTTGGAAAATGGTTTTGAAGTGCCGCCTCAAACTTCCAATCATAAAAATCTTTTAATTTTTTCATAGTTTTCCAAAGTTGGGGATGATTTTTCGAAATTTCCTGGAGAAACAATGAGTCACAAAAAAAATTGTGAATCCAAAATTTGAAAAAAATGCATTGCGAATGAGATGAATTATTGGATAAGGTTTCTGGAGTGCATCCTGAAAATTTGAATCCTCTAACTTTTTTAGTTTAGTATTCATAGTCATTCAAATATGGTAATAATGTTTTTTTAATCAACTGGAACAATGTCTCACAAGAAAAATTATAAATCCGAAAGTAAAAAATGTCTTACCACATAAAAGATACGGGTTTTTGGAAAATGTTTTTCAAGTGCCCCTCAAATTTCCAATCATCAAACTCTTATAGTTTTTTCATAATTTTCCAAAGTTGTGGATGATTTTTAGAAATTCCCTGGAGGAACAATGACTCACAAGCAAAGTTGTGAATCCAAAAGTAAAAAAGATTATGCAATGCTAATTGTATGAGTTTTTGTATAAGGTTTCTGGAGTCCTCCTGAAATCTTGAACCCTGTAACTCTGCTCGTTTAGTTTTTCTAGTAATTCAAAGATGGTGATGATGTTTTTACAATCTACTGGAAATACGAAAGTAAAAAACTTTATACAATGTAAATGATAGAAGTTTTTTGGGAAGGTTTCTGGAGTGCCTCTTCAGAGCTTGAACCTTCAAACTCATTTAGATTTTTTATAGTTCTCCAAAGTTGGGGATGATTTTTTAGAATTTTTCACCGTTTGTGACAGGTTATTTCATCGAGAGGACGCCCGACCTTTGTTTTATTTTGGTGATTACGGTGTAGAAAGCTTCACTACTGTTACCATTACTTTCCTTGAGCTGGTCTAGATGGTCTTTCAGTGTCGCGTGTTTAGTGTAATTTTCTATTTGTAAATTTATTAAAAACCATAAGAAATTTGCGATTATCCTCATCACTCCAGAAGGTGTTTTCTGTGTTCAGGATGAAATTGGCCAGATATATCTATAGTGTGAACCATCGTAGTTGTGTGAAGTTTCCTAGCTCTTAGTAGGGTATGCATTGAATTTCAGTTGTTTGTCGGAGACCACTTTCAACAGAGGTTCTCGGATAATCCTTTCCAGTCAGTTAATCAGTACCTGTCTGCATAGTGTCCTTGCTAAAACTGGTAACCCGACACCATCGTATCATTTTCCATATACATGTAATTCCCAGCCATCAAACGAAATCAACACATAGTTAAAACGCAATTTGACACTACAATACCATTGCATATCTTACCGACGCTATTACTTGTCTCACCACAGCTATAATCTTTGATAGCTACACGAGTAATTAATTTTTTTCCGCTTTATGAAATATCAATCTTGGTCAGTAAATTGCAGTCAAGTGACGTTTAACGACTTGAATAAATTCACTTGTGAGCTTGAGCTCTGTTATAAATTATCATGGCATTTTGTATGGAAACATTAAGCTATGACATATTTTACGAGTACAGGTCATTCTCATCATAGTCTAGATTTTTTTTAATTTCAACTTTATTCTGAATGTGTATAACTATTAAATACCGGTTTTGTAATATGCCAATAATCTTAAAGTACAACTTTCAATTTTACTTGCACTACATAGTTAAAAGTATTGTTGCCAGACCTGTTTATAACATGTGTAGTTTTAAATGATATTCTTCATTGTGTGACACTGCACCGTAGCGTATATCATTACAGTTCTCGAGAAAGTTGATATGTTACAATTGTAAATGGTTTATATATAGGGTCATCTCAAGTGCGTAGGAAACCAGGTGTAACGGAAATCTGACTTGAAAGAGAAAATATCGTTTCTATTTCATATGTGTCTTATCATGTTGAAGATGAATGGGTTTCAAGTAAGAGTTCCAACAGACATGACTGACATCTTTGATTCAAGATTTGATAATGTGCTTTTAGTTCCATTTCAAACTAATGTATTGGATTATAACTTGGACTTGATCAATTCTTAAAAGTGAACGTCGGTTAAATTTCATGCATGAAGATAACTATTGTGCATCTTCTTCTACTAAAATATTAACGCCACCTGCATGTGATCACTCTCACATACAGTTTCCCGACCAATAGTAGACGAGGTGAAAACTTCTTAACACAACGGAGACAGAAACGATATTGGTTCCTGGCAGTTTATTTCTTCCAGGATACTCCGTTAGATGGCAGAACTTCCAGAATTTTATTTTTGATTGGGCCCTTCTTAACATCTGATGCATTCAGGAAACCTTCCACTTCCTCAAGGAAAGTGGGCCTCAATTTTTTAGGAATAGATTCTTAGTTCTCCACAAAAACCTTCCAGTTCTTCGTTTGGAACACACACCATGTATACCAATCCCCTCCTCCCGTGAATTATTTGGATATTCCTTGCATTCCTTCCCAAAAAGTGAGAAATCACTTTCTAAGGAGAATTGTCTTGTTCGTTTAAATTCCCTAGGAATTGCTGCAAGGGCTAATTCACGTGCTTGTTTGTCAGATAAGTAATTGTTTTTAGCCATTTCAGGGCCTTTTTAAGGTTGCAGGCCCAACTTCTGATACGGCTCCTGCAACTCAAGTTTGGTCTGTCGTTTACTTTCCTCTTCTAAGGAGAAGACTGGTGAAGCTATCAATCGCTTCAACAATCTCCTCAGTGGAGTCAAGAGCATAGTCAAAGTCTTGAGGTTCTCTAATTGTCTAGTAAGGACAGTTTTAAACAACAGGAATGGGTTTGAAATGGATTGTTTGAAAGTGTCAATACATTAATTCAAGCCGTTTGCCCACATCATCGGTTGAAAGATGAAGAAAGTTGCCACTCTATAACAAAGTAACAAAAATTTGAAAAATCCCATGTGAAATTGGAAGTTTTAAGCCGCTTGACAATTATTTGACAGAAAAGGGTCTGAAACCAATTGGAAACCACAGAGCATCATTTGTTGGTTTGAATATGAAGGAAGTTGCCACTCGGTGACAAAAACTTGAAAAATTCATAACTCGTTTTGCAATCGGAATTTTCAAACCGCTTGACAATTTATGGACAGATAAGGATTCAAGATGAACGGCTTATCAATTTCAATGCTTTATTTCGAATCGTTTGTCCAGATCTTTGGTTGAAGGATAAAGAAAATTGCCACTTTTCGACAAAGGAATAGAAATTTGGAAAGTTCATAATTCGTTTTGTAATTGAAATTTTCAAGCCGCTTGACAATTGTTTGACAGAAAAAAGTTCAAAATAAATTGCTTCAGAATTCCAATACTTTATTTCAAGCCATGGGTTGAAAGATGAAAAAAGTTGCCACTAAGTAACCAAAAACTGAAAAATTCATAACCCGTTTTGCAATCGGAATTTTCAAGCCGCTTGACAATTTATGGACAGATAAGGATTCAAGATGAACGGCTTATCAATTTCAATGCTTTATTTCGAGCCGTTTGTCCAGATCTTTGGTTGAAGGATAAAGAAAGTTGCCACTTTTCGACAAAAAAAACAGAAATTTAGAAAGTTCAAAATTCGTTTTGTAATTGAAATTTTCAAGCCGCTTGACAATTGTTTGACAGAAAAAGGTTCAAAATAAATTGCTTCAGAATTCCAATACTTCATTTCAAGCCATGAGTTGAAAGATGAAAAAAGTTGCCACTAAGTAACCAAAAACTGAAAAATTCATAACTCGTTTTGTAATTGAGATTTTCAAGCCGCTTTACAAGCCGCTCACATCATTGTTTGAAAGATGAAGAAAGTTGTCAAACTTCCACAAAGTAACACAAATTTTAAAAATTCATGTTTGCAATTGGAGCCCCTTGACAAATTTAAAAAAAAGGTTTGAAATAAACTGCTTGTGAATCTCAAAACATCGTTTGTTGGTTGAAAGATGAAGGAAGTTGCCATTCAGTAACAAAAGTTTTAAAAATTCACAACTTTTGTAATTGAAATTTTCAAGCCGCTCGACACTTTATTAAATAGAAAGGAGTTTGAGATATACTGCCAATGGATGTCAAACATTATTTCAAGCTGTTGCCCACATTATCGATTAAAATATAAAAAAAAGTTTCCACTCTTCAACAAAGTAAAAAAATAATTGGAAAATTCATAACTTGTTTTGCAACTGAGTTCTCAAGCCGCTTGACTATTGACAGAAAGTGATTTGAAAAAAACTTTTTATGAATTTCAATACATAATTTCGAGCCGTTTGCCCGCATTACCGTTCAAAATATGAAAAAAGTTGCCACTTTCAACAAAGTAACAGAAAATTGAAAATTTCATGATTCAATCTGCAATTGGGATTTTCAAGTCACTTGATGATTCCTTGACAGAAAATGATTTGGAATGAACTGCTCAAAAATTTCAATAAAAAAGCTGCCACTTTTCAACACAGTAAAAAAAAATATGAAAAATTCATAACTCGTTTTGCAATTGAAACATACAATCCGCTTGAGAACGTGTTGACAGAAAAAGGATTGAAATAAATTTCAATACATTATTTCAATCCGTTTGCCCACATTACCTGTTAAAAGATGAAGAAAGTTGACATTATTCAACAAAGTAACAGAATAATAAAAAATGGATAACTCATTTTCGAAAAATTGAAATCATCAATTCACTTGACAATGATTTTTTTTGGTAAAAAAAGGTTAGAAAAAACTGTGTGAAAGTTTCAATTCATTCAGATTGTGATCCGAACTTGAAGCATCGATGTTATGAACAGCCAAGCGATAATACAGATTCTTTGATAGAGCGCAGGAATTCCTAATACTCACTATTCCTGCTAGTTCCGTCTTGTCTAACGCGGAACTTCATCTTATTTCTGGAATGAGTTTTCTTCTAAGAGAGTAATATCGACTCTGTTTCCACTCAAGACGTCTTCCAATTCTATTTTTCTGTTGTTGTTTTTGTTGTTGAATGAAGCTGCTTCCGCAAGTCCAGAATTGGCTTCATCTTGAAGTTATTCTATAAGCTTGCATCACTTTTCCAGATTATCATTTTTGTATGTCAAATGGATTTCCCTTTCACTTATTTGAAGTTTTTTTTTATATTTAGAATTGACGACTGAATTAACGACACTGTAGTCTGATTAAGTATTAAGTACCTGAACTTCTGGATTATCAGATCGGCTTCCTAGTCCTTGGTAAAGACATCAATATACTTGAGAACCGAATTGAAATATTTAAGAAAAGGCCCTGATAACCTTATCACTGGATAGGGTTCAGATTTACTTCATGTAAACAAGAAATTTCCAGAATGACAGAAGACTATTTTTATGTCTGAAACAAAGGATTCAAAAATAGAGGTGCATTGGCAAGGAGTGCACAATATTCTAAAGAGTATCCAGAAGGTCGGAGACCAATATCTGGAATATTTCAGTTGATGATACGTGGAAGTGATGAATAATTTATAATATTGGGAACATAAGCTCAAAACCTTACGAGATAATCAAATCTACGAGATGAACAGAAGTGTAGGTTTGGAATAAGCCACAACCAAGAACAGTTGACGATACTGGTGACATGTATCTTTACATAACAAACAATAATTAACACAGCAAACTTATAGCTCAGGTTGCATGGATATTCGTGAAGCGGATAATACTAGAACTGAATTTATAAAATGATCAGAAACCGTGAAGTGGAACTTGGCTGGTCATCTTGCACGAATAAATAGATGAAATATGAATAAAGTATACTCGGAAGACCTAGACAAGTTGTCCTTAGAAGTAGCCTCCCAACAACGAAGCAATCGAAGAAACTGAATGTGACACAATGAAGTAGTGGAGTACAACAATAAAAACTAATTAAAAGTATTTGAGTAATCATTACCCTTTATCTGATCAATTCATCGAACTCATCACATGACACACCTCAGATACCATAACTTCAATCAATTCCAGTCCGAGTTGATCTCATCGCAGCGCAGTTTCCATCTTTAATAGTGCATGAAAGGCTCTTCAATTAACGTGCGGCAGATAAAACAGGAAACTACTATATCAACATGCCCTGATCTATAACATACGATGCGACTCGTGTGATGTGAATAGAGGCACTTTCTCTATATTTTATGCGTCCGTTGCGACCGATGACCATTACGCTGATTTATCGCGTTCAGATGGTTTCCGTGCGCCGACTTTGTATGCTCAGATTTGTCTAGTTATGCGTGACCGAGCCGATATTGCTTTATGGTGACAATCTATTCGATGGGTTTCATCGGTAATTGAATTAGAGAAGGAAAGTTGGTTCACTCATGACAAAAATTCATAATTTATACGATGATGATAGTCACCTTCTTTCCGATCACGATCTACTTAGAACTCATTCTCAACTCCAACTGTATACCTGAAACAAAAAAAAAACTTAATATCTCGTGGACTTTTTATATTTTCTGTGTTGGAGAGAATTCCAAACCAGCGACATAGTAAAGCATAAACAATAAATCATAACGGGCCCTCGTTTGCACCACGTGTTGACTGACCTAGACCAAAGCGCAGCAGGATGTTGCGGCTATGAGGAAGAGCCCGCGCTCTTCACTCTTCATCTTGAAGAGAACAGCCCCGTATCGGGCTATTTGGTCGAGTGAACTCGAGGAATTCGCACCGGGCCGTACCCGCTGTCGGCGTCGTTTCTATATCTTCCTAGGTGGAGGACGTTCCGCTATTTTGCCGAATGTTTGGGAAGTAAGAAATAATTACAAAACCACACTGGGTCATCGGAGACTTGTGGTTTTGTTTGTCAATGTCAGGTTTTTTATGTAACAGGAAGACTTATGCTATGGACTTTATTGATATGGATATATGTTCTTGTAGGATTTGAACAAAATTAGAAGCAACATTGATTATTCATTTCAGGACTAATGAGTCTATTATTTTGGATGAAAATTGATTGATAAGCATTGTTTTTTGGCGTCTGGCTATCGGCAGAATTCAGAACACATTTTCAGAATAAGATGAAGGATTGGGAAATATGGTACGATTGTTTTTACATTTTCAATTACCATTTCCTTTATAATTTGTGAAATACCTCACTGTTCTAGAAATGGCAACATGGCTCGCGAAACTAATTCATCTTTTAACTTTGTATCGTGCCGGCACGGAGAAGATTCCGTTCCAGTCCTGCGGCTGCTGTTGGTTTGCAATTTATGCGATTTGCTGTAGCGTACTTAGGTCAGGTCGATCGGAAGGCCCCGGAAGTTTCGAACCTTGCCTTGCTACTCAGGAAATCAACTCATTGCTAACCATCTTAATTATTCGACAAAGAGAAATCTATAACAAATCAAAATTTAATATTCCGCGCTTTCAGCTACCATATTTGTCCCTAACCTTTAACGTTGTGCTTCTCATCAGATAGAAGCCGTACAGATGATTATCATTTTTAAATGCCATATTTAATAACAACTTATCTGTCCTGAGAGCAAAAAACCAGGTTTAATTGGAGCAAGTCGGCTTGTTCTGTGGGTTTACTTGATTATAGTTTCGAAGACATGATTTGTGTTGGGAGAGGTACGTGCTACCTCAGCAAGGCTGCCTGACTCATACTGATCGTGTCGAGTGAATTATTGTCGTAATTTCCTAGCTCGCATAAATTAAGTGGAAAAATTACATTTTGTCATAAATAGCAACATCAATTAGGTAAATAAGAAATAAAAATACCTTAATCGTTTGGTAGGATAAAAAGCTGGACATATAGACCTATTCTGTTAGGCGCACTTCCTTAAGCAGCCTCTTAATTGACTATTTTAGAATCTCTGTGGAGGAAGACCAAATATGGATTTTGTATCGATCCACTTTCGTACGCACAAGAATTTGAAAGAGAAAACTTAAAACCATGATGCGAACGATGTCCGATAATAAGTCGATAGCCCACGGTAATCTCGGCGAGCTGATCTACATTTTTGCCTACTATGTTGAGAGACCGTCAGGTACATGGAGGATAACGATTCAACATTATGAGTTTTTTCTAGGAAAAGAGTTCTTATGAGGTAATGGTGGGAATTTTTGCGTTTATTTGTCTCTTCTGCTTTGTTAACTATTTTAGTGGATACCAAAATTGTAGTGTAAAAAATTAGCTCACAGGATATAGTCCTCATGATCTAATGTACTTTTGTTCATTTCACAATTTGTTATAAGCAATTTTTAAACAGTTGTGTTTTTTTCATTTCAATTTTAACATCATTTTTTGACACAAAATTTTCTAGTCTAGAAATATATTTTTTTCGCTAAAAAATTTGTAGTTTTCGGGATGCTTATTTATTAGCATTTTGTAATCGTTATCTGTTTTTGCCTTTTTTTAATTCCTACATATTTTTTCCATATTCATTTCTTGCACCAACAGTGCCGATCAAAAGTGGAGAATTTTTTTAAAAACTTTTATCTTAGGCAAAACCATTTTTTGTAGGCATTTAAAAACAACTGAGATCTTTACTGAAGCGATGTAAGTAGTAAAACATTTTTTTCTGTGGACATTAATGGAGACACTTTTTAGGTATAAACTGTACCTAAATAATATAGTTTTTGTTCGGAGATAGAGGATGGAGCAAATTTAGTTTTTTCTGCTGAAGTTATGAAAAAATGGAGACACAAGTCTCCTTCAGTTTGGTCTACTAGAAGGCGTTTATGTAACGCACACTTAAAGGTCGGAGCCCAGTGAAAAAGGCTTTTTTTTTCAACAAAAACAAGAAAGCTCCATTGAGATTTGCAAACGAACATGTGAACTGGGCCTACAAACAGTGGAATGATAATGTTATGGTCAGATAAAAGTTTTTTTTTGTTTGGATCCGATGATATGAGATGAGTTGGACGTAGAATGGATAAAAGATGAAAAAAAATCGGGTCTTGTGAAGATTTAGGCATACCCAAACTTCTTAAAATCAATGAATGCAATCGTTTTTGTTTGTATATTTTAATATACTATGACAAACATAATAAAACAGTAAAAAAAACAACCATATGGGCAGGAGCGTTACTTTCTAAACGATATTCAAGAGAACATCCACCTGCTACGCTGGGCCGGAGCGTACCTTTTTACTCGTGCAGGAGCAGCCATATGGGCAGGAGCGTTACTTTTTAAACGATATTCAAGAGAACATCCACCAGCTACGCTGGACGGGAGCGTACCTTTTTACTTGGACAGGAGCAGCCATATGGGCAGGAGCGTTACTTTTTAAACGATATTCAAGAGAGCATTCACCGGATACGCTGGGCAGGAGCGTACCTTTTGACTCGGGCAGGAGCGTTACTTTTTAAACGATATTTCAGATATGGCGGCATGATGGACATCTGAATATACACCCCATTTATGAAGTTTCCCTTCTCTGGAGTGTACATTGCCGACGACACCGAACTTCGGGACATCTCAATCTCCGACGCACCAAACCACAGTCCTGCAAACATCCAAGCAAAACTTCATCTACTACAGACAAGAAGGTCATCAGATGGAAAACATTTCCCACAGCATCCATTTTGAACCGGCCACAAAAACTGAATGATTTCTTCAAAAACACAACAAAATGTCAGCAAATGTAACCCGCGAATTTACAACATCAAACGGATGCGTCGCTATGTGCATAGAAAAAATCACAATCTAATGCGCACACTCCCCTTGGTAACTTTCGCGATTCTCAAGCCGACCGTGAATAAAATGGCGCCAAAACGAAAAAGCAAAATAAATGAAAAAGGAAAACTTGGCAACACCGCGCGTATTTTTCACTCTCGGTCGTTATTTAGTGAGTAGTGTTTTGACAATCTTGACAGTTATTGAGTTATTGATAATATCGAATTCACCGGGATGTTCTGTGGATCAAATTTTTAAAATTTATTTTTCCTGCTCAACTATATGTTTTTACTTTATTATAGTGGTGACGTGAGGAACTGTAACACATGAGAACAACAGAAATTGTCCATTTCAATGACCCACAACTGGAACAAATCGAGATTTTTGGAAAATGTTCGTATGAAACAATGTGCCTAAAATAGTGTTCTTTCTATAAAAAAGTGATTCATCCAGCATTTTTTCTCTTGAGAATTGTTAGACGGTGGATAATTTTCCAAATTCGCCTTTGAAAAGTGAAAAATACGTGGATGCCTAATGTTTACAAGAACCAAAAAATCAAACATGGAGATGGTATGGTCTTGGTGTGGGAATGTTTTTCCGACTGCGGAGCGAATCATCGATAATTAATATCATCTAAACATCCTTAGATTATAAGATGGCAAGATGGGGTTACTGACAAAGCTTCCGCTCTTGTACAAATTCCAAAACTGCAACTCATATCTCGAATAGTAGATGGCGTCGTCAGCGCAGTAATGTCTTGGCGCCAAACTTGACCTTGAGAATTCGTCATTATTTATTTAGACTCATTGGAAAACTTAATTATGTCGCAGATTTTGGTAATTTTTTTGAGCACGCAAGTGAGTGTTAGCTTTGAATTTCGCATCAGATGAGTCGCATTTCTATAAAAAAAATTAAAATAAAAAAAATAATTCGAGGGCAAGGCAGAGTCGAGATACAAAAATGGACTCTAGCAGAAAGTTTTGGATTTGGAGAAAAAATACAAAAACGACAAAAAAATAACAAAACGATAACTTTTAAGAAATTAAGAAAACCAACTGAAAAAACCGTTGCCATAAAAAGTAAAAAGAAAAGTTATTCAATTGACGAAACGAGCATTATAGTCAATGGACACAAAAATGGGTTGAGTGCCCTATCACATGGAAGAAATGGGATCATTTTTCCCACGCTGTAAAGGAAGAAGACCGGTCCACTTTCTGCAAATTTTGCAATAGTAATTTTTTTAAAATACTTCATCATGCCCCGTAGTCCTTCCTACCCCACACTGAAGTGCACTTTTGTATTGTTCACATTATTTGAACTTAAAGAATTGTTTATTTTTCATTTTTAAATCTGTTTTGTAAATAACAAGCTTGGAGTAATATTGCTTCGTGCGTGCTTTTTTTAATGTTGAGAGAAGTTTGTGCAAGACTTCCCCTCCCCAACCTTACGGACCTATCTAGCCCCTGTCTTAGGGGGCAGTGCAAACAATTCAAGTTTTTTAATTGTTAAGTTGTCCATAAAATAATAATGAATATTCTAGTATATTTCATTTGTAAATATAATATACCTACATTAAAATAAAAATATTTAAAGAGTCTCCACTTTTGGCCGACAGTGTATGTCATCTTATCTATTATCCTTTATTCATGCTTATTTTTTTCATTATTTTGTAAAAGTCTGCCTGGAAATTTATGGATTATTGATTTTGGCCTTGAGATAAGTACAAACAAAGTACCATTTTTGCTTATCTTGGTCCTTCAAAGAATAAAAAAAACGCATCTCGAATAATTCGTCATGGAGATCATGGATGCTCCCTGTACTCTGAATGTTGCTGACTCTGTGCTAGATTACATCATCCAGAAAAAAAAATGATCTGTAGCTTTTCACGGACACTTTCCATAGAGAGTGTGCTTCAATGATGACGGTTTTGTGATTTTTTTTTTTCATAATTGAAGTGGTACTATTGAAGATATGTTCATGAATTTTGATTCACGTCTTTTATGCAATAAGAAGTATTTTTTGACAAATTTTATTATTTCTACGAAGAAATGCCACGCTACTGCCCTTCCTTGAAATTATCTTCAAAAATCTATTTCTGAGCAGATTTGATTTTTTCACTTTGGGTTCCGTCCGATGATTTTCTTCTTATTATTCTTCTTCTTCTTCTTCCTTCTTAGAAATAGGCGAATTATTATTATAAAAAAAACTGGACATTCACTTTCACGATATTTTGAGAAAAATTAAGAACATGCGCTCATATAAAGTTTTTTTTTAAGTAGGTCCAAGACATGACCAACTTGAATAAAAGCAAGTCATTGAGGATCAAGTAGCGCTCTGCAAAATTATATGGTTATCCTGCTATCAACTTCCCATTTCAACATTTATTTTGATATTTTTCATGAATAAAATTATCGAATCCATATTATTATGTTTTTGACTGAAATAGAGATAAAATCTTCAACATCGTCATTGTCTTGATCTATGATCTAATAAACCACCATGTCGTCAGACAAATTCATCGGATCTACAGAAACAATGATGGCTAATCAACCAGAATCAGAAGTTTGGCATCGAGATCTTCACGGTGCTCAATGACTATGACTATCTGATCTCTCTCCGGTCAGTACGGTACGATCGTAGGCCCATCTCTCTGCTACACATTTTCTATCTTCCAATCGCCTATTACGCATCGAACTGAACTAAAAAAAATCAACTATACAGAGAGAGCTCGTAACGGTTTTTCAATATCGATAGTTGTAGCGTCTCCGATAAGACTGCCGTTGCAATTGTAGATGCAGAGATTTCTATTTCAATGTTGTATTATATGTTAACTCGACTAGACTTTTTATACCACTATCACAATTTTTTCCACGTGATATCTTCCGCCATTAATCTGCGAAAACTGACCACAAATCAGCTTTTTGCATCCAGTGCGTGAGATGGTCTCGAAGAGACACTCTCCAGTGAAAGCAGTCGAAGATTGATTCCGTTACAAATAAAAAATGCGAGCATAGATAGGAAACGATTTGCATAGAAATGGACCGAAGAAAATTGATTTGGTTAGTCGCGGTTTTGCAGCAAAAAGACTGCGACTACGTGCAAGCCGATTTGGAAGAATTTCACATTTGTGATGGCAGGCTTTTTTGTGAGATTATCGATTTGGTATGCTTTCGTTGGAAAAATCGTGATGTATGGGATAATGATAGTGAGAAGTGTCATTGTGTAACAGTACAATAAGACAAATGTTTTGCTGTAAATGTGTCTGCCGTGAAATGTCAAACAAAAAAATGTGAATATGGCAGATTCAGAAGATGATTTATCATGGAAATTATTATTTCTTAATTTGTGAATTTCTTCGTTTGTATCTACTGTTTTTGATCTCTTCATTTAATAAAGCGTGTTCTCTCATTTCGTAGATTATCAAGAAAAGTAGTTGTTTTAAAAGTACTTTTGAAGGCAAGCTCAAAAATGGGCCCCTCAATACTCCAAAGCAAGCATTCATACTCATTTAATACCATGGGTAATATCGGGTTACTGGTCTAATTGGACGTTCCTGTCTCCAGTGGTTTTTGTTATAAACCCAGAATTTGTGAAAATTAAGTGACGAAGAAAAGGATTTATGCAAAAAAAAACGATATATTTTCATCAAGTCAAGACTAGAAAATATTCCCCTTAATATTCCATAGTATCCAAAGATAGTTGTAATCTATAATATCGGGTTGCTGGTCTACTTGACCCTTCAAGTCCTTGATGCTTTTCAATCAAAATTGACAAAAAATTGGGAACTGGGTGTATTTTAAGTTGGATTTTTCCATTTAACAAGAGACTTGATACATGATGCAAATTTCACAAATAACATTTTCTCGAAAATGAAGGGTATTCGGATAAATAAATTCACAGAGCGAAAATTGTATTTGATACGAAAAAGAAGCCAGAATTCTTGGAAAAAGTGTAATAGACCTCAAATAATATGAGTAAAACATTCGAATGTGAAGCCTCAAAAAAAGACAAAAAAACCAAAAAAATCCAATTTGCTTCTTTTATCAAGTCCTGTATCATGTTACAAGGAGAACCACAACTTAAATACACCCTGTATAATAATATTGTAGCTGAATATGATATGCAATACAAAAAACTATTATTTTTAGTTTACATAATTTATGATAAATCATCGAAAGGGACTCATGACGTGATGATATCCAAAAATACTTCAAATAATCATTTGCAATGGAAAGAAATCGATCGAGCTCAACTCCCTGTGGTGTCTTTTTCCAATTCGTTCGTAGAATTCATATTCCAGGAACCAGAAAGGCAATCAACGATGAGCTGAGATTGAAAATAAGCTAAAATACGGAAAAAGAGACCTCATATGATGAGGTCACGTCGGAGTAAATTCGTGCTTCCACCCAAGTTTTCTCTGGATTATTCGTATTGTTTTGTGGTAGAATGATATAATTGTAGCTGTTAAGGATTTCACTTTCATGGGGCTAGTACCACAGGCCATATGACTTCCGTAAGTCTGGAGTAGTGAGTTGAAGAGTCATTCTCTCTCAAGTCGGCAAAAATACACTTAATTTGATAAATGGAGTGTTCTCTACTATGCTTTCCACATTGACGACAGCAAAAATGTTACTAATAAGCAAAAAGTGAGAAAACTCACTCTCATTTCTCAAAGTTTTTCTGTACAGAGAAAATATGGAATGACGTCTTACGGGCTACTGGTTCGATTGAACGTTCAAGTCTCCGACACTTTTTAATCTGATTAACATAGAATGAGTAACCACATGTGATATCCATAACAAAGCCTCAAATTAGCATTGATATCTCCCAAAAACAATCTCAAATACCAGATTTGCCATTCTAAACCATCTCGATTTCTTCCCCATCCAACAATTGCAATCGCATAATTCATAGTTCCTAATAATACATAATTTAAATAAACAAATTCATCGTTGTATTGTACTTGCATTAAATAAAAAAAACACGCTCCTTTATGTTGTCGTTATATAATTTTATATTGTCTTAACGCCCGCCGCATAATTTTATAGCCTCTCATTTGAATACAGGACGCTACGTTTATTTGAATAAACGGCGCATTAATTATTAATGTGACATCTTCATAGTGTTAAATTGTTTGTTTTTGTTAGGGTAAGGTGCATAATGTGCGTACTGTTTTTGTCAATTTAGTCAATAATTCACGGAAAAATCTGCATCGATACGATAACCTTGATCAGTAATAAATATAGGAATGTTATTCAGTGTAAGTATAAGAACTACGCCCAACGTTAGATGTTTCTTAAACTAATATGCTATTTTAGAATGCCATTCAATGCTATTTTGATGCAGAGGAGGACTTTGACAATTTGTTTATTCTATGAAATTGAATTAACTTATTTCGACTTCAGTTTATATTATACTTATACTTGTATGTACGTCACTGATTTGGAGATTTCTCAGAAAACCACATCTACGATGCTGAGTGCAAAGGAGAGATGTTAAGGTGGCAGGAAGAAGCCCTGTGTAAATGTAAGAACCATTTATTTTCTGGGGATAAAATAAATTTGACAAGTGAAATCACTTTCTCCCTTGCCAAGCGTACGTAATGATTTCAGAATTTGATTATTCACTTATTTGGAGTTAAAGAAAATGGTGGAGCTGCCAAGTCCGCTGTTGCGTTGAACTGATCTAAATAAATCAAACAATTTCAATTATACACAGTGTAAATATTATTACAATTATGAAATTTTGTTTCATAATATTATTCTGTCTCGCAATTCTGAAGTTTTCATAATTCTCGTATGGTTTTCTTCTGTAATTTTTGTACAGTTGTTTACAATGGAACAAGAGACTCTTTTTCAACTGATTAGCGGACAAAAATGTATGAAAGTGCTTTTGAAATAAACTTAAATTTGCAAATATTATTTTCACAAGATTTCTTGATAGATAATCTAAATATCAAGTATGTCCCTAACGTATTTATCTTCCTTTTTTTATTGAAAAAGATGAAATGGACAGATCGTTTTTTTTTTCAATATAAAAAAAACTTATAGAGGGTTTTGATGTGTTAAGGAACGATTCCTAGCGTGATTTCAAGATAGACAGCTTATTTGAGCATGATGGTGCGTGTTCAAATTTTATGATTACTACAATTACTTTAATATCATTTTAGATAAAATTATTTTTTAATTGACTGAAAACTATTGGATTCAAAGCAGAGGTACCTCTTCAACATTGGATAGGAGTTCTCGACGGAAAAGTTTTTTTCAATTTCTACTAGTTGTGTTGGTAAGGGGTTTGGATTGAATATTTTTTAAGCCATGTATCAAGAAAGCATGAATAAACACTTTTCAACTCGAGAGTTGAACCAGGGCTCCTTTGATCCTTTCGCAGACACATCAATGTTTTTTTTTCGAATTTTCATGCAAGTATAGTATAGTTTCGAGGCTATAGAACAATTTTGACACCAAAAAATGCTGGATGGACCACTTTAAACAAAGAACATAATTCCAAAACAGACTACATTTTTATCAACATTCAGTACAAAAACTCCCTTGGATGACAGCTTTGTCACAACTAATCCAAACTAACCCAAATTTCTTGAGAACCACGACTGCTATATTTTTTGTGCTTATACTTGACTTAGATTGAAAAAAATATATTATGTCTGGATGAGACTTTCAAAAATTGCATGGTGGTGTCAAATTGAACTGACTCAAACTAACCAAAACTAGCCAAAACTAACCCAAACAAATCCAACTTACTCAAACTTACCCAATTTAACCAAAACTGACACAGACCAACACCAGAACTCTACCAAAACAAACCACTACTAACCAAAATTGACTCAAACTAAACAAATCTGAACCAAACTAGCCCAAGATGATCAAAACCAAGCCAAACTAACTCAAACCAACTCAATCTGAACAAGACTGATTCAGATCAACACATATCAAGCCAAAACTGACTCTAACCAAAAAGATCCCAAAACTTATTTCTATCCACCCATAAAAAATCAACCAGATCCAAACCAAACTCACAAAAACTATACCAAAAAAATTACCACTTACTCAAACTAACCCAAAACAATAAAAAGTAACCAAATCTAAGCCAAACTAATCCAAAATGACAAATATTTACCCAAACTTGGGTACTAAAATTGACCCAAACCAACCAAATCTGAACCAAACTTATTCAAAATTGATCAAAACTAACCCAAACTAACCAAAATTAACCCAAACTAATCTAAACAAACCAAAAATAATCAAAATTATTCAACCTAACCCACCCAGACTCTAAATCAAACTAAAACTAGCCAAAACTAACTCAAATTAATAGAAACTAACCAAACTAACCAAAATTAACTTAAACTAAACAAATCTTAACCAAACTAACACAAAATGGTCAATACTAAGCCAAACTAACCAAACCAACTCAATCTAAACAGAATTCAGATCAACACATATCAAGCCTAAACTAAATCAAATAACCAAAACTAACAAAAAATATTCCAAAACCAATCACTGCTAACCCAAACTAATACAAATTAACCAATAGTAACCAAATCTAAATCAAACCAACCAAAATTAGAAAAAACTAGCCCAAAAAAAAAAGCTTTAACCCAAACTAACCAAAATCAACCAAAATTAACCAAATCTGAGCCACCTAATCCAAAATGACAAATACTTACCCAAACTCAGGTACTAAAATTGACCCAAACCAAACAAATCTGAACTAAACTTATTCAAAATTAATCAAAACTTTCTCAAACTAACCAAAATAACCCAAATCAGCCATAATAAACCCAAACTAATCTAAACAAACAAAAGCTGATCAAAAGTATTCGAACTAAACAGCTCAGACCAACACATCAAACAAAAAATAACCCAAATTAACCCAATCCAACAAATAGAGAAGACAAAATCAACTTGGCAACACTGCGCAAGCTGCTCAAACTTCGATCTTTGTTTAATAAGTAGTGACTTGACAATCTTGACATCAACATTATTGCCAAGTTATAAAATATCGAATTCGCGATCAGTTGTGAATCAAATTTTGAAAATTGGTATTCCCGTTTAAATATTTCTTGTGGTTACGTTAGCAAGTGTGACTCATTCAGTATTTTTCCTCTTTAGAATAGTGAAACGAAAGATAATTTTCTAAATCCTCCTTCAAAAAGTATGAGATACATGGATCATGGATACCTGATGTTTATAAGAACAGGTGATGACTAAAGATTTTGAGGTATCTTTTTGGGAACTTGTTTTTTGGCAACATACTTTCTTGATTCTCTTGTCTGGAACCTTTTTTCGAAAAAAAACAAATTATTCAAAATCTATCATTTGAAAAAAATGGAAATCGAATAGTTCATTGTGATGAAAGTCAATGTTAACCGTAGATGTGCTAAGACTAACCAATGTGATAAACATTAAACCAGTCGATCAAACATTTAATTCAAAACGATAGCTAGAATAACTAGACCAATTCTCCGGATATAAGAGAAAATCTATTTTCCGCTACATTTAGCAAAGAAAGGAATATGACGAATCGTCAATCGTCCTGCCGCTCGGCAACATCTGAAAACCCATCAATTTACCAGTTGTTCCCCAGCACTATCTTGATCGAATACGACACGATGATGTCGAAAGTGCATTGTCTTATTCCCCATAACCTCTAAAATATGTCTTTATATGCCACATACTATGGGAAAATATGGGAATTTTATGGTAATATCCGCTCTTTGTGACTTATACAAGATAAATCCAATGCCGCTACTAGAAAAGACCTGATGTCTTAGTTCAGTGATTGATTTGTGAGAAGAAACATGGGCACAAATACCATATCTGGAGCATTAACAAATGTTCGTGTTTCCTGTGATCTTGCCGGATTTCCCAACGAATTGGCTTTTTATTAATTTTGTGAAAAGACTGTCCTAGTTTTGTGGTCCGTGACCAATTTCCCATTAGGAAACAATTATATTTTTAAATGAACGGGAGCAATATCAAATTTAAACGCATGATTGTTGATTTAAAATCAGATTGGTTTTAACTATTACCGGATTAATGTGATTTCGCAATTTCTTGGGAAGATATTCCTGTGAATATTTAGACATACAGGGTGTTACTTAATGATATGTCATAATTTTAAGAGGGAGTTCCTGGATAAATTTTGAGTCGAAAAGGTCATATAAACTTGAGTCTAAAAAGAAAATCAAAAAAAATAAATAGAATAAAATGAGATAAAAATAAAAAAATAAAAATAAAACTGAGTGTGTTCCTATACCATAATATCCTGTGGCAAAATTCAGTTCAATATCTCAAACCGTCTTTGGAAAATGTATTAAAAACTGAAAATAAAATAGATCTTAAAAACCAAGCATTTTTAAATCCAAGTTTATACGACCTTTTCGAATTAAAATCTATCCAGGAATTCCTCCTTGAAATTATGACATATCATTAGGTAACACCCTGTATATCTTGGCTCAATGGGATCAATTTAAACAAATCACACTCAAATAGGTAATCTTAATGCTCCTCAAGGACCCATATGATGTCCGTATGCTCCCATTACCGTCCGATAAGTGACTATGTGTTAACCCGACCTAACTGTAGTGCTTCGTGAAGTACCATTCCGTATCACTAAAATGTGCCTTTTGTAACAAATAATTCCGTACAGGTGTACGCTCAGGTTAAAAGTTCAGCAGATCTAGATTCGATCCTTGGACGAACAAGAATTTGCATTTTTTTCTCCAAGTGGCGCGCGTGAAGATTTTGAATTAATTTCCACACGTACTGTTATTCAAGGAACATATCAAGGGGCAAAGGTAAATCTGAGACATCTGTAGAAGTTCATATCAGCTGGAAATCTGGTTGTACCGAAAAAGCAGCCGGCTGTGAAAACATTTGCTCAAATCAGCAATTAGATCAACGCCTACCAGTACGAGACCCAAATGCTTGAAGAGAAAGATGCTTTGATTTTTGCCGCCACACCAAGTGGTGAGATTTCTTCGGAAGATCCGGCGGTGTTGTTTCATGAAGACATCATACTGGCTTGTAGTTTCAGGTAACGTCCTGTAATGTTATCGTAAAGGCTTGTACTACATTTTTATGACAACATATGATGAAGATAATAGTGAAGTAGCAAAATCTACAACGAGCTTTGGCAGGATAAATAAAATTCCATCTTTCTTGGCTAGCCTTAGATAGTCACTTTACCCGACCGCACCACTCACACTTTCAATCAATCATCATTTGCAGAAGAATGAGCACTGTGAAATCAACCACAATCAAAAAAATCAATCAATTACGATATCTTGTAGACGCAATTCGATTCAACAAAATGGAACGGAGTGAAAATCAATCAAAACCGCGAACGCGACGCACTTTCATCATCTCCACCAGATCCATCAATATTTGATGAAAATCGACACTTTTCCCCAGAGCTCATTTTCTCTAATTGACATTTGAACAAAAACCCACCTAGCTTTCTTGTCAACACTTGCCATTATATCATTGGCATACCATCCGATGGTATTCTGCGAATTGCGTGTAAGCATTCGATTGCCCATCAGGGTATACTTTTCGAGGTACTGCCCATCGGCTGGTGCATTCCTTCCTGGTTCTGTGATGAATACTTACGATGAGTGTCCAGATTTCCGTCTTACCTGAAAATATAAACTTCATGTTAATGATGTTTTTCACTCTCGTTAAAGACTGGTTGGAAGTTATGTTATGGTTTTAATTGGTTGTCAATATTAGAAAGTGAACACTGGTGCGGAATCTGGATTTGAATTAATAAATTATCGAGCTGACGTTATTGCTTAGTTTTTGCGTTGTCAGTTTGGTTACGTAACGTTATTATTAGAAAGATTGTTATTTTTTGTTGGATGAATACAATTATTGTCAAATAAGTCCAGGGTACAAACATGACAAAACACAGAACATTCTTTACAATTTTATGCTTTGTTCTTGACAAAATAAACAAAATCAATTCAAAATTCCACTTAATATGAAGTGATTTTTGTGCGTTATTGTTGAAAATGTGGTAAAACTAGTGTTGTGGAGTGAGTTTTGAAAACCAATAAGGTCAAGTAAGACATGCGCATCATATCAAAATGGATTATGTTATGGATTGAGTGACTAAAACTGACTTTTGGACCTCTAACTGTTAGGGTTGGGATGATTCAAGTACAAAAACTCCACCAAATAGTATCTACGAGATCGTTGAGAAGTATTTCCGAAAAGTTTTCATGATGGCTCTATTTTGAAGACCAGCTATAAATCCAAAGTTGGCCAGCATAAATGAATACACCACTTTCTCTCAAGACCATAATTCAAATACAAACAAGAAATTAGCATCATCACCATATCTTTAATGAACTCTTAGCCCCTCCCCATTTCAGCATAAGCCCCATAATTAAATCCAATGAGCGTCAATGGACCAATCCATTCATAGATCAAATTCACACCTCGAATTGTTATTAAATAAGAATAATAACATATTATATGTAAATAGAATCGTCGGGCAAAACCCCCTGAGCATTGAATCCCATATAGACCAATACTTTTGTTTAAATTAACATTTTGACAGAGGCGGAGAGATGGGATGATCCCGTTTCATTGTTCGTATGGTAATCGCTTTTTAAGGTTATGTAAGGCCGCGTTTTTATTTCGAGAGTCATGCTCATTTTTGGGGTACCTACATACAGGTTCTATGAATAAATTATTCTAGTGAATTCCTGTGATGCATGAGGTGTTGATTGGATTGCTCAATGGAGAATGAGGGCAAATAGTAATTGATTCTTGTTTGTGAGTTCAAGGTGCATTATGTTTTGATTGTTCTTTTCTACATGGTTGGTTGATTGATTAAATCTTCAAAAATTGATTGCAACTCATTTTCAAGGTATTGATAATTGATTATATCGATTTCTTCCTCGAGTATTTGTCGGTTTCATACTCATTGTAACTTGGGAATATTTAAATTTCAAAGCTTTTTTTTCAATTATTTTTTGATGATTTGTTCTTATTTTAGCGTTTTATTCGTTTATTCGTCCTGATTTTTGGAAGTTGACTTCTCAGTTGATTTTCCATTCATTTGTTCTAGTATCTACATTCATAGTTTTGAGTCTTTGAAAGCTTGCTTGAGGGTTGTAACAGACACCATATCTGTCCTCACAAATCTACAGTCACGACCTTTGTATCTCAATTGCTATTTTTTTGTATCTGGAAATATTTGAGCGAAAATGTTTTAAGTAGAGGGTTGTGGAAGTGTTGAACGATAAATTTATGCTTCATGACAAACTCTGGTTCTGTAGTTTTTCTATTTAGGATTATATCTTTATACAATTCTGTACTTTTTCGTCTCTAGTATAGAAGTCCAGGTAGGCAAGAATCGTGCAAACCAATAACGTACCACTTGACATGTTCCAGTTTCTTCCAGGGATATCTTCACTTTGTATTGTCTAAATGTTCACAGTTTCTACTCAATCTCTGGGCTTATTATTGTTCAAACTTGTTTTTTCTTTGAGTATTGATGGCTCATGATGTTTTCTTGTTTATAATCTTCCCTTCCCTTTTAATGTGTTTTCTTTAAAGGCTTTCATCTATGTGTTTTTTTATTGTGTTGTTTTTAGTGATTTTATACTTTGTTTCTGTTTGTTACTGATTTTTAACATTTTCTACTGTATTTTAAATCATTTATTTCTAATTTGATGCGTGGTTTTTAATTATTCGCTATTTTAATTTTGATGAATATTTGAGAAATTCAAAGGCTTATTTTATTTAATATTTTCAAGGCTTTTTTTTGATTTTACACATTTTTGTTTAATTCTTGAGGAGCTTTATGCTTCTAGCATTCTAGAATATGTACTTAAATACAGCTGACGTCTTGTTCCTTTTTATTTTTCTTTTTAAAAAAGTTTATGATGATTTGTACATACAGGGTGATTCATCAAGGATGACAAGTTAGCGAGAATTTTCCAATATAAGTTTAGAAACAGATATCCTGAAGTTAATGCCATCATCTTTTTGATCTATGACTTTTTATCGCGAGACGTGAAATAAGGGGGGGGGCGAAGAGATTCAATTTCTTGAACTCCAAGTATCAATAATTTGGAGTCTGACTACACGGAATGTTGTAAACAAGGTCTGGTTTTAAAAAGGAAAGTTTGCTTTATAAAATTATAATACATTCATGTCATTCTATTTCATTCGCTAAGAGGCGTGTTTTAAAAAGGTTTTTCCAATTTTTTTTCGAAATTTTGAATGGGATGGTATGAATATTTTATTAGATTCGGGAAAAAGATTACATTTGCACAAAAATATGTTCAAATTTCATGTCAATATCTTCATTCGTTAATAAGTTATTGCGTGAAGAATATTTAATTAAAAAAAAGAAAAATAGATTTTAACTATTTGTTGAAACATCAAACCAACAACAAACAGATCATGATGTCTTTTTATTTATTCTCATCTGAATTTAAAACAGCAATAATGAAACAAAAAATAAAATTTAATAATAATCTTGTTAGGTTTACCCATTGAAATATTGTATATCATTAGCGAGTTTATTATTATTGTTGTTTTGGATAAAAATAAAAATTGGGTCTTGAATTTTTTTTTTGGTTTGATTTGTTCATGACAACAAATAATGAAAACTCAATCATCTATTTTTTTCCCTAACAAATTCGATAATAAAACATTCTTCAAGAGATAACTTTTCACCGAATAGAGATGTCGACATGCGGTTTAAACATACAACCTCGATAATCCGAAATAATTATTGCAAGAGACCGTTCGGATTATCGAAAATCTGAATGTTATGAAAAAACGCTTTTTCACTAGCTTAATTTTTTGAACAAAGCAACTTTTTGAAACAATCTGAATCACGCAAAAAACAAACTTGAGTGGCGACAAGATAAAATGAATAATTTGAAAAACAATTGAATTTTCGTTAAAAAAGATGTAAAATATTTTTTTTATATGTTCTGCTACTTCCACATATTTTTTTTCAATTCCTTGAGGATGATGTATATTCAAACTAGTGTCAAAATATTTCTTTGCTTCTAACTAGAAATATATTCATTTTTTTTCCTTAAATCAGAGCAGTTCGACTTATCAAGATTTTTTTGGACTATGACTATTAATCTGGGCTGTTCGGATTAGGACATAGCCGGATTATCGAGATATTATACTGTATTTTGTTGAACATTTGATCTACTTTTCAAACCTGACAAAATAATAATACCATTCCATCCAAGATTTTGGAGAAAAATTGGAAAATCGGCTCTTTGTAAAACACGCCCTCTAGCGAGTGCGGCAAGAACCAGAATGACATGGAAATATTTTCATTTTATTCAGAAAATCTTCCTTTCGTGAACTAGACCTTGTTTATAAAATTCCGTGAGGTCAAACATGAGTTATTGACACTTGAATTCCAAGAAGTTAAGCCTTTCCTCCCAACCTCATTTTACGTCTCACGATAAAAAGTCATATTATATCAAAAAGAAAGCTAACTATGGTCACATGAACGTGAGGTTATTTATTTCTAAACTTATTTTGGGAAATTTTCAAGAAAAATCCTTTTTTTATCCGAACAAAGCAATTTTGCGCTCTGGTGGTGAATATATAAATTTGAGAACATATTTTCAATAATTTCCACCTGCTGATTTCCTATGAAAGATCTTTTTTCCAAGTTCCTACGACTATTGGTTTTTGAGATATGCTACCTCGTCATCCTTAATGAATCAACCTGTATATAAATTTTTATAGTGGACTTTCTCCCTTCTGGAATGAGGAAGGTCAACATTCTCCTATTATGAAATAGATTTAATGTCAATCCATTTGTCAGTGATATTGGAAAAGGTTTCTTTTGAGCAAGAATATTTCTTTCCACATCGACGTTAATATGCTCAATCCAAATCAACATTTCATTGGAGTATAAAAGCTTCAAAGAAAATTAGAAATGAAATAAACCCAGAAATGAACCGGAAAAACCGGTAGGAGAGGATAAAAAAGTTAGGTTAGGTGCGCTCTTTATTTTTCTGTCACTCGCGCCACTGGAGATCTAATTCTCCCTGGGACGATAAAACTACATTTTTGTACAAAAATATTTCATGAATAGGGGGTTGACACAGAAAAGATCGCAAAGATGAATACAACCCGCCTTCTCTCTCCTTTTAAGGACTTAAGTGATAAGGGGTACTCCTCCCCAACACAATACCAATGGACAATCGTGGTGTGGTATTTTCAATGTGCAAGTGAGCAATTAACCTGAAATAGAATAAATTATCTCAAGGAAGAGAACCTGCAGTGTCTAGTCTGGTTGCAAAAATAATTTCAATATTTTATTCAAATCAATACCAACCGGTCGAACACCACAAAAATCAATCATGGCCGTCCTGACCTCCGCCTATGAAGCATTTCCTGCACCTCTGATCTATATTAGCATTTTTAAATGACATTTGTCTTGGCACAATGCCATCCGCCTCTTTGTATCAACGTTTTCAATTTCATGTAGAGGCGTTTTAATCTATGAATGAACCGATTTTTCTGTCTAGAGACGATGTGTTCAATGAAATGAAGCAATTCCGAATGCAGAACAGAGACAAAGATCGAAATAAATCCAAGAAAATTGCCATAGTTGTCTTGCTCTCAATCTGATCACCAGATTAAGTCGACTGTGTAATCCGAGATCAGTTGAGTCGTAAAAATGTTTGAGAACTAAATCAACACACCCACGACTGTCACGACATCTCTATGTCAACAGCTGTGATATTTTTGGACATGTACTTTCTTTTGTTGGTTGACAAAAAATCTAATGAACAATAGCACCGAAAATTGGGCTTTCACTTGCAACGGTTTTTTTTTGGTAAAACGCAGAACCAATCTGCTATTTACGCAACAGGATAAGAAATCGATGGGCTTCCTGTAGTGAATCATGATCTAGTGACTGATATGAAAAAATCTCTGACTGTCGTCCAAGCGTGCATGTCTGTTGCAAATCCAAATATCAAAATTTTCTATAGCAACGCCAAATTGACAAATGAACATGGCTTTATGACATGCTTGATTGGCCACATGGACATCTAGGTTGTGTCGGTTGAGTGAAAAATTGACGAAAGTGTTCGGCGTTGTCTCGGGTGAATGAGCAAGTGGCATTGTTAGACGACATGTGACAAATAGGTTAGGCTTCAAGGAATTGCGCCAAGATGTGTTGAGAAACTGATTTGTGAGGAAACTGACTAGAGTTGATCAATATGATCATGATCGACAAATTTAGTTGATGTGAATAATTGCACGCCAGTGTCATGATTTGGTAACAGATGACAAATATTGAGAAAACCAATCCACAATAAAGAACCAGATCTAAAACCTAAAAATAGATTTGAGGTCTTATTTGGACTGACCCCAAGCACTCTTCTTCAGTGGAGTTTGCTTGTTTTAGATTCACTCTGTACAGAGTCACGTAGTGACTAACGTATAAGCCATGTGACAAGAACCAGTCTCATTATCCCCGCTCCACCTCGTAAAGTGCGTCTCTTGATGGCTTAACTGAAAGTAACTGCAGTTATCGTTGTTCTCTCTCCATATGTACACAAATCTTAACACTAGTCTGGTTTTCTTTTTAATGATATTTTGTATAGTATTGTGTATAAGGTGTAAAGGGTGTCCTTAACTGATTATAAAGATTAATAAGAAAATCAACTAAGATATCTGGAGCTCAGATTTAATGGGAAACCCACTGGCGCAAACAAAACTTTCCAGTCTCTCATCGTTTGGCCGCTAGAGGGCGTTTCTCGAATTTCGTCGATTTTTTATATCCTGTTACTGCTTTATTAATAAAGATAATTAATCTTGGTAAAAACTTTCTCAAGACACTTTTTTCCGTAGAATCAATAATTGTAATGTACAGTTTTTTTACAGGGCGTTTAAATAAGTTTTTAGATAGTTTTAATTCCCATAAGAACGCGACCAGTTTAGAAAAACTTATCTGAACGCCTTCTGAAACTGCTTTGTAAAGGTGTCTCAGGAAAGTTTTTAAAAAAATCGACGAAATTTGAGAAACGCTCTCTAGCGGATAGGAAAAGATAGGATATAGGAAAGTTTTGTTTGCGCCAGTGGGTTTTTCATTAGATCTAAGCTCCAGAAACCTTTGTTAATTTTGTAATACATCTTCGAATAAGGGGTGTTTTCATAAGAATGCGTCCACTTTGGGACACCCTGTAGAGGGTGGTTCATTACATATCGACTCCCCCTAACTTAATCTAAAAAAGGTGTTCAAAAGAAAGTTTCCTACAAAAGTTGCTTGGTTTATATTGATTTTTTTTTTAAATTTGGTGATATCATTTATAGAGGGTGTCCCACAAGCGGTCAACTTCAAAATTTCATTTTGAGACAGAGGCTGTTGAGTTTTGTTAAAGATACGAATTTCAGGATTTGCATCCTGATAAGTATAATAATAAAGATCGCTTCATGGCTTTAGTCTCTCCCATACAAAATAATAAAGGTTCCAAGTTTAGTGTGAAAACCGCAAATTTCCATTATTAAATAAATATAAGGTATATTAAACATGGAGATTTATTCATAAGTTTACTAAATCTATTTGTCTTGAACAACAAATATAAATAGGACAATTTTAAACAAAAAATAACTCATTCTTCAAAAATTCAAAATGTCACCCATTTCTGTCACTCAAATTTTATTTTTATTTTTAGTCTGATATTATCCAGAGATCTTGGAACACCATTATTATTTTCCGTGTTTGCATTTGTGATCCCATGTCCAAATTTCTTTTTTAATGTTTTGGTAAGGCCTTCAAAAAAAAATTTGAGAAGCCATTTGATCGTCCCTTTATATCGTGCGGTGAGCGCCATCCTGCTGCCATATCAAAGCATTGATTCACTCGATCCCTGGATGGTTATGGATTGAATCAATCAATCAACCACTAGGTAATACGCAGATATGGTTCATTGACGACTCAAAGGCCAACTCTAAGGCTGCAGGAGCCCGAGTATACAGACTGGACAGGAATTTCGGGGAGACTTTCCCTCTCGGAAAGCCCACAACGGTCTTCCAAGCAGAGGTTTTTGCTATCCTGGAGGTAGCGAATGAGGAAGAGGTTCAAGGAGGGACAGAAGATAACATCGTTATCTATTCTGACAGTCAAGCGGCACTAAGGGCATTATGGGGATCAGCTTTCTGCTGGTTCAAGAGTGCAGTGATGCTTTGCATGCCCAGAGCGAGAGCAAAAAGGTCAAACTGGTCTAAGTACCAGGACATAATATGGGCATTTTCAAAAACAAACGCGCGGACAAGCTAGCTAGTCTAGGGTTTTCATCCTCCCAGCACGGTCCAGGGTCATACCTGGGTCTGAGTAAACGACTGATCTGCGTGGCCCTGAATGACTGGGCATGGGAGTAGAAAACACAGTAAAAGACTGGAAAAATTATAGGACTTGTGGGCAAGCCAGAGAGATAATTACACAACCCAACAAACCAAGGAGGTTGCTGAACAAGAGTGGGAAGTCACTGGGCATCATCGTAGGCAGTCTGACAGGACACTGCAAGCTCAACCGACACTTGCATTTCAGGAATAGGCAAATCATCCTTATGTCCCTACTGGCGGAGAAGACCTCCTTCCATCTACTGAGAGTCTGTGAAAGATGGGGTCGCCTGAGGAGGAGGGTCTTAGGAGAGGCAACCATTTCTCGGGTGAAGTTGGAGGACCTGCTCCGCTTCACAATGGAGACGGGTCGACTTGAGTGCAGAGGGTTGGAGACGCGTGGTTGGCGCAAAGGGGTACTAGCCCTACTCGCCGGGATTTTGTCCTCCCACCCTCACCATTACCATTACCATTCTATGATGTCTGTTTTCCCATGAACGTCTTTTCTGCCTACTGTGAGCCCCTGATGTAAAAAATGATGACTTGTCAGCCCATAATATGTTTTTAAAAAATCTGGATTTTCATCTGATCTTAATATCTCCTAATTTTTTCTGTTTTTGTCTGTAAGTTTTTGAACTGACAATTGTTTCAGGGCTTGTAATACTTTTTCAAATTTCTTTGAATTTTTTGATAACTTGTGCTGTCAAGTACTGTGGACAGCTTTTGGGACACCCTGTATAAGTTATACTATCATAATTGAAAATCAAGTATAAACCGAACAACTTTTGTGAAAAACATTTTTTTTTACAACTTGTTGAAAATGAGTTACGAAGGAGCGGGTCAATATATAGTTAATCACACTGTACAGGGTGTTCCCGTATATTTTTGCACCCCACTTAGAAAGTTGATTTAAAAAGATATTGAGATAAGGTTAATACAAAATGGTTTTTCATGGACTTTTAGAATCTGGCAAAAATGTCAAAAAAGGGAAGTAAATGTCAAATATTGACAGGTTGATGATTTTTTCAATTGGAACACCCTGATTTCAGATTTTTGGCAACACAATTAGATGCAAAAATAACAAATCTACCCACATTTAATTAATTGCCTGGATAAAATCTTTCATAATCAAGAAAATTCTATTCGACACACATTTCATGATCCACACATAAATCACAATGTCAGACAATATTGTGACTCAATCTAAATTAAAGAAGACATTAAATGAGCATTTTTCATTCAGTGTCAACTTAAGCAACATCTTCGCGGTTTCAAGAACGATGGGGTCTCGCGTGTGAGATGTACAGGGTCCTTCATTAGTGCGTCGGGCAATCCTAGCGTGGTTATTTACAAAAGTAGAAAAAAAAGTTTTATACAAAAGTTGTAGAATGTGACTTTATGCATATTTTAAAAATATTTTCAAACATACAGGGTGCGTCACAAAAGTATGGCACGAAAAAGTATGATTTTTTTAAATGGAACCCCCTGTATATTAATTGATATTTCAATTCTTTTTTCAATTTGGAACAAAAATTGTGCTACAACTAATGTTCCTAAATTCAACCGTTATCGAGATATCGCGTTTTAAAAATGGCATTTTTGCAACTTTGGCATGCTATAAAACTCAAACTATTCAAGTTAGAGAAAAATGGATTGCACATTCCTATCTTAACTTTTCAAGAGCTCTTCTGTCATTTGAATAGAAGGTACCGTCAACTGTCAACTTTTTTGGCACATTTTGACATTTTTTCACAAGAATTAATTTAATCTCCTTGAATAGCTCTTGAAAAGTTAAGATAGGAATGTGCAATCCATTTTTCTCTAACTTGAATAGTTTGAGTTTTATAGCATGCCAAAGTTGCAAAAATGCCATTTTTAAAACGCGATATCTCGATAACGGTTGAATTTAGGAACATTAGTTGTAGCACAATTTTTGTTCCAAATTAAAAAAAGAATTGAAATATCAATTACTATACAGGGGGTTCCATTTAAAAAAATCATACTTTTTCGTGCCATACTTTTGTGACGCACCCTGTATGTTTGAAAATATTTTTAAAATATGCATAAAGTCACATTCTACAACTTTTGTATAAAACTTTTTTTCCTACTTTTGTAAATAACCACGCTAGGATTGCCCGACGCACTAATGAAGGACCCTGTATAGTCTAGGAAGAAACGACTTATGCTTCATTTGAAGATTGACTTATTTAAACGTTTTTGGTAAAACTACAAAGGAAGGGATGGTGCATTTGAGTGAGTATGTAACTGGCTGCTTTGTTGACTGATGAAAAAAAATTACAATATTGAACTGGAGTGCTATGACATTAGTTTGGTACACTATACTTCAATTAATGCAATGTAACGGTGAGAATGGGTAAAACAATAGACGTGTTGGATGCAAATCGTTGTGGATTCTTGGATTGTGGAGCAAGGTTAGATGCTGCATGCAATAAAACCGGGTGCATTTGAATTAATTATGAGTTTGGAGATTCGCGAATCTTCTGATTGAAAATCATTATTTACATTAATCCAATTCCTTCACTTTTGATAATCGATTCATCAAAACTTTCACTCAAAATCCAAAATTCTTGTAGCAGAATAAAACATCCACAAACACCGATATCTGTCAGACAAGCTAAAATTTATAACCAATTTATCAGAGCAAACTTCAACTATTGACAAATAAACATTCTTCTTGTCAATCCATGCTATACCAAAAGAGATACCAACCAGAGGTTGGGCTATGAATGGCGTGTGCCGTGCGGTTTCAAAATCACGCCGCGAACATTGTTTTAGAAAATGAATGGTCCGGAGATGCCTATCGCCGGGTACAGCTATAAATAAAATATGTTAAATATACTCATTTGAATATTCACAGAGGTTTGGAAGTATGCAATTAGAATTCGAGCGGCTGCTACCTGATGATGACGCAATAACATGAAACAGGTCTATGAATGAACCTAATTGTTTCACTCTGTATAAGTTACACCCAAAAAATAATAGCGAGTTTCTCCGGAAATCAACCATGAATCATAAACAGCGATTTAGTGCGAATAAATGATTGACTATCTAATTAATGCAAATTAATTTTTTTCTTCCACCACTAACTTTCTTCATGTCGCTCTTGATCTACATGATTAATTGCCAAGCTGATGCCCATTATGCAATTCGCCACAATATTGACCCCAATCAACCATCCATCCATTACAGCATTACAAATGAAAAGATGTCAGTCGCATTCCCACAGGTTATGGCTTAGCTAACTTGGTCTATTGAAAAGCAGTTCCCATACTTACGAATATAATGGATGCATTAAATGGCTTATGCTAAGTGCCATTTAAAAAACATTTTTCTAATTAGCTGATAATCTGATAAATGTGTACATGAGGCATCATTTGTTTTTTTTTCCTAACGATGATGAGTCGGCTAAGAAAGTCTGTATTGGAATTGAATGATGAATAAAAGATTGAAATAACATCATCAGATTTCTTGTGTCCTTATCCCAGTACAACCAGTATTCTCTTCGAACAAAATCAGGAGATATGTAGGAATAGAAAAAGCAATAAATCTCTGTTGAAAATGAAAAATCCTCTTCAAGATGCGAACAAGCAATACGCCAAATCTGACTGTTGTTGTACCATTAACAACATTTTGTGTAAATAGGAAACAATTAATTTCATGTCATTGATCAAACATTTGGTGGGTGGATTGAATTGAAAAAATTTTGGTCCTCCTCAGTTGTTTGATAGCAGATCATAGGAATATGTTAATATAATGAGGTTTTCTCTGAAATTATAGGTACTCCATAATTTTGAATTTCTTTAATAGTAATTCTCAAGAATGAATGACTACATAAAAAAGGTAGCTACGGATCACTACAGTGCGAAGACAAGTGAGGGTATCAGAATAATCATTGAGATTTTGTGATAAAATCTGTCCCAGTAAAATCAGTTAAAATAAAGTAAATAAATTAGCAAACTCGTTAAAAATGGTAGACAGAGGGTGTGCAAGTCTACGTGAAAGAGAAACTCAGTTATAGAGACTACATAGAGATCGCTATTTTCATGTATGTCCGTCAGAATTGTGTATATGATTGTATTTTTTCTGATGTCCCTGCGAATACTGATTTGTAGTCGTTGTAGACCTTATTTTATACAATCATTCTGATGAACAATGACTTTTTCTGCCCAAACAGCACATCAACACACCACTCAAAAGCAATGGACGTACATATTTGGTCCATATCATGTCCAGTCACAATCATGGACGTCTGGTGGACGTTGAAAATTGGACCAAACATGTGAAATTGAACGCGGATGTTTATGATCATCCAATGGACGTCCACCGTGCGTCCTGACCGGCTATTTGGCTTGGTTGAAATGAAATATATTTAAGATTCGGGAGATTTTACCATACTACATACCTCGACTTCCCGAATAAAGTCAAAGGCGAATCCTTTACAATAAGGATGTTTCTCAGGCAAAGCTGCGCTTTTTTTTATGTACAACAGAATGCCATTTTAAAATTTTGAAGATTTCGACTACTTTCCAAGATACATTCTGGACGTCTTCAAGCTGCCCGGCCATGTAGTCAATTGGACGTACGTTTTAGATCCATTTTATGTTCAAACATCTATGTTCAAAAATCGAATGTATGTCTATTGTGGACATGATGTATGTCTATTGTGGATGTTCAATGGACGTCCATAGGATATTCGATAATTTCAAGAAAATTTGAATAAACGTGCACGATTGTGCTCGAATTGCATAGTATCTAATTTCATGTTCTAAATTCACGAAATCTCTTCTTTTTTTTATTTTACAATGTTGAATTTCCCAATCTGTTTGGGTCAGTTTTGCCTAGTTTTCTGTGGGTTCATTTAAATCACTCAAATCCCTATTATCGAAATAAGAAACTTTGAACATTGATCTAGAGACGACTTTTTTTAATTTTAAATTTTTTACCATCAATTCTTTTTTCTAGATTATAGAAAACTCCCTTCATCAACTGCTTGTGGATTTTATCCTTTTTTGCAATAGAATTTCAATAGTTTCAAAATGAAGGACTTCAATTTTTTTCGAAATAATTTTTTTTTAGAAAGTTTTCTTAGGCAGTTTTTTTTCTCTGGTTAACTCTATAGTTCAAAAGATTTTTCTCACTACAATTCGCATAAGGAGTTTTTTCCACTAATTTCTTTTTTCTTTACAAGTTTCTTCAGATTTTTTAACATTTTTCCAATTTCAAGACATTTTCTGGACTAATTTAGGGGGCGCTGGGGATAGAGTTACCAAGTGTGTAACTATATTTATATTCTGAAAATAATATTTCATCACTCAGCATAATCACTTCAATGCTAGGAGAAGTCCGTCAAGTTAAACCAAAATAGCAAATGGTTTTATATTTAAATCAAAAGAATTTGGTTAATCCTTCGGGTGAAGTAAGATCACTTTGTTGACATGGTACCACGTGATTTAGGTATAACAAAATTAAATTTGTTTGTACTTTAAAAAACAAAATATGTAACATCCAGTGGACGCCTATTGAATCAATCTTCAGATTTTCAATGTCCAAAATAGGTCCAGTGATGGACGTGCATTGATGATCCGAAAGTTTTACAAATGTGGGGTTTATTGTAAGTCCATGTTACGTCTCAGAACAGACGATAAAATAGAGTCTGTTCGGCCAAAAATTGATACCAAATGGACGTCCAACGGACGTTTTTGTAATGTCTGGGTGAGCCTTTTGATCATATCGCATGAATTCATATTATTCTACTTCTCCCAACATAATTGCCCATTTATCATATCATTCTCAACTTTCTTCTAATGTTTGCGGAAGAATAGCTATTTTCCTAATGAAGATAATTTCCTGGCACGTGATCTTTTAGATGGTATTATGGGAGTTGGAAACTTGAGTCGCTGATCAAATGGGCTCACATTTCGCAGATAATGATGAAAACCCTCACCTATTTACAAAAAAAGTAAGCGTTCCAAGATGGTTCTGTTCAAATCAAATTAAACAGTGTACACATCTGGTATCAGAATTTAAAGACTCGATCACTATAATTAGACTGAACCACCACTCTGAGACTCTATCACCAACTCTGATCAAAGTCATTACTGTGACTAATGCTAACGATTTGAAATACTTTTCTAATTAGTCGATGGTACTGTTAAAACAAGGTGGGTGGCAAAGGACTGTATAAGATTAGTTGATTATAGGGTGATAATTATTTCCAACACTGGTGTGGACAGAAGAAATGCGCAGATAGGAGAAATTAAGTTCTTTAATGAACTTGTTTGGATGTCCTTGCAATAAAACATTATATGAAAATATCAGTTCACACGTCCACACTTGAATAAACTTGCCGCTTGAATAAATTCTTACTCAACAAGCTATCGTAGACATCCTGTATATTTTTGGCAGTAACCCGTTCAACGAAATTTCACCGGATATACATGTCAGTCTTCATCTAAAACCCATTAGTATTGTGTACATACAAAAACGCTCACGTGTACTAGATATCATAACTTGTAATTATATTGTCAAAAGGATAGTTTCTTTTAAGTAAATCTTTACATGTTGCTGTTCAGTCACAAGCCTGTAATTATTAACTACCGTAACCTGGTTTGGTTGTGATAAAACTTGTTGGATGGGCGACTCTCACCGGAATCCATGATGAAGCTTTTCTTAAAAATCAAAAATTTTCCATTCAATTTTGCAGAACTGATGACCACAATCAGTTAACAGATATGCAGATATGCAACATTAAAAAAATTACCAAACACAAATGGTGTAACAATTTACCAATTAAGCAATAAAAAACAAGGTTGCTAATTTTCATAGAATCGCATATAAAAAGCAGATCGTAGCATCATTTGCGTGATCAACAATCAACAATGCAGCGCGACCTTTAGAATCATCTTAATTACTCATCAGTGTTAAGTGAAGCAGTGAATAAATTGATTTAGTGGAATCGGCATTTGCATGAAAATGAAGATCATGGATGACTTGTGATTAATATGGAAAATTTTACAATAGTTGTTATTATTAATCATCTCAAACTCATGCAGGTATTAAAAAATTCACAATTCAGGATGATTGATTGATATACGATATCAATCCGGCACATTATCGGGTTACACAATAAAAATGAGTTGACATTATTTAGGGTTCCGATTCATGGTCATTGAAAAAGTATCTTTTGTTTGACAATATCTGGTGCGAAGGATAATAATATTATAGTGAATAAAACATCTGAATACGATTTAAAAACGTTTTAAAAAGTATAGAATTCACATTTTTTTTAGAATTTTTATGTTGGAGTTGAAGTAATATGTTCCAATACAGCAAAAATGCTAAGCAACTTTCGATTCACGTCATAATTGCCACCAAGCAAGTCATTATTTGATTTGCTTGTGACCAAATTTGGCCACCAGCATACTTCATAAAAACGAGCTTGGTGGCAACGATGACGTAGATCAAAAATTGTTTGGCGTTTACTATATACTATTGGTTACTTGTTTTAAAAAAATTCGAAAAATGAATAAAATAAGGCAAGTAAAACACTTGAGAGTGGTTTTAAGGCAATGTTAGATTCTGGAGTAGTTTGTTGAATTTTTGAAGTGAGCCTACTATTCATCTTTAAAGATAAAAAAACTATGATTTGAGATATGGATTGTGCAACCACCTGTATGGAGTGACGTTGGATTCGCCTAAAATAGTTTTATTGATGTCTATTGCTTGGAGTGAAAAATCTATTTATTTTGCAAAACTAAACTTCTTGATCTATGTACGCTAAAATTTTTCAACCTGACTAAAGGAAAAACTATTTGAATGTTGAAAAACAGTTCCTCAAATTATAATTCTAGAAGACAGTCCTCTAATCAACCCAAGACTCTGATTTTTGGCTGAGACTTCAATGTTCAATGCTTTTAATCCAATTTGTTTCCTGATTATATTCAATTCAAATGCTCATGCTAGTTTTTGTTTAATTTTGTGAAATGAATGCATTGGTTCAATAAAAGCATTACCGCATAAAATTCAAACATTGATTTGATAATCTTGTTAGCAAGTCCCGCTACAATACAAAATTCAGAAAAACTTTTCAACTAGATCTAAATCAGTGAACGGAACATTTTTAATAGAAACGATCATGAAAGAATTCTTTTGAAAGAATATATTACAATGATTAACATCAATTCTGGGTTCCACATTATTCCCATTCAAATTTTTTCTTTTGAAATTTTTTGTTTCTGATTTTATTTCAATTACGATAATAATTCTTTGGTACAATTCATTATCAAAAAACTGCTCACTCAACTACGCTAGAAGCTGACATGTTTTGGCAAAAATATTTGAATATACAGGGTGTCCGGAAAGTCAACGATAATACTGAAAGGAGTGATGGACCAACTCATAAGCATCCAGAAAAACATAATATGACCTTAGTAAAAAATGGTTTTCGAGATATTGCCACTTGAAGTTCAAAATTTTCAATAAGAAATCTTATTTTACAGAAAAATGATTTATTTTTATTTCCTTTTTTACTAAGCACGTGGAAATTTTCATGACTGGCTTGTAATTGCGAAGGAAAAGGTGGTGTGGAGCAGCCAAAAAAAAAAAAAAAACATGTTTTTCTGGAAGCTTAGGAGTTGGTCTTTCACCCCTCTCAGTATTATCGTTGACTTCCCGGACACCCTGTTTATAACATTAAAACGATAAAATTTCACGAACTTCCTTATACTTGATTGGATCTTAGTAAGGCTTCAATGAGACACGTTGAGAGAAACCAGGGTTGCTGCTGTGTCAACTATTTTTTGTTTTTTTTAATCTCATGGTTTTGGAAATGTTTCTCAGTGGAAGCAAAAGTGGCTTCAATCACATGTCACTGCAAAGATACGAGTTGAAAAAAAAACAGGGTGTTTTCGAAGTTTTGTCATTCATTTCATAAGCTCGTTGAACTCGCTAGTAGAAGCGAATTCCGGCAAAAATCACCTATAAACGTTGTTCTGGTTGTAGCAGCAAACTTGGTTTAGAGGTATGTACTTGTTCCGCTTTTGATGATGTTAGAGGAATGGAAAACGAACATCGCGTTATTTTTTTTTTTTTTTTTTTTTTAATAAAATTAAATTTTTCAAATTAGAGACAACCAATATCCTTACTCTAGATGAAAATCATTATCCTGAGCTCAAAAATGACAAGACCAATTGTGGATTTTCAAATTCGTGGAGATGACTACTGTGTTATAGATTAATTATAGTGGGAATCTATCAGCAATATAATTAATGATCGCTTGAATGATGATTTGCTGGAAATTCTCGAGAAGAACTCATACTATCTTTTATAGACCACACTTTTCCAATATCCCAAACAATAAAATCCATAGGCGGTATATCTGGTGATCGAGGAGGAACTGGATAGCAGAGCAATTTCATGATAAATATCTGTTCTCGAAAAAGTCATGTGATAGGATATCAATCTGGCAAACATTAAGGGCGAATGATCCATCTTGTTAAAAGTAGGTATTGTGCCAGCTTCACAAATTTGAAAAACATCAAACAGTCTTGTCTTTTATCAAAATACAATTTTTTTCCAGAATAAAATTTCACCATATCATCACACTGTAAGATACTCTGTTGACGGCACGTCGCATGTGTTTGTTTTCAGTCCGTATAACAAGCAGGAGTAATTTATTTGACAAATAAATTCAACGGAAGTTTCTCTTGTTCCAACAAAACAATGTGTATCACAAAATCCTGAATATGATATATAATCTCGGACTCGGAATGTGACGTCACGAGTGTCATAACGGGATACGCGTGATGGAGCCAGGCGCAATTTTCATTAATCAATTACTACATTGTTTAAGGGTGCAGATTATTTATTCAAGAGTTAACAGAGAAGCTTTTTGTTTCATCAAAATCAATTTTTTTCAAATAACTACTCAACGCGATATTTGGTTTTTGTTCCGTTTTTAACGAACACTCTATAAAAGTTGCATAATAAGCTTAAAAATGAGGAAAATCCATTATTAGTGACCCTATTTTCACAAAAATTACTCAAAATTGTCCTCATTTTTTACTGGGGAGAACGAGAGCATGGAGGACTCTCCTTAGGATGTCTTGCTTCGCATCTCTCCTGTGTTGGTATTCGTAGATACCTCCTCCTCATCCATACCCTCGGACTTGCTGTATCTTGAACTGTCTCGACAATTTTTTGACATGATTCACCAGCTTCTTTGAATAGCTCCACAAAAAAAAAACTGAGACATTATGATGTACACGGAAATATTGGAAATTCATATAGGGTGAAAAAGGGAAATGTCCATTTTCAAAAAACTACAATATTTTCCTTATTATAAAAGGTCAAATTTTCAGAAATGGGTAAGAGGATACGACGATCCTAGAAACGTCAAAAAACCAAAAAAAAATTAGGCTATTATGTTGTGTTGCTTCCGTTTCCGTTACTCCCATATATATCATTTTATTCTGAACACACGGTATACCAAGGTCATAAAATAGATGACTGAACTTGGAAAACACTCTGTATAATACAATACATGGTCGAAATGACTCTGTAGATGATAATCACTAGATCACTACCACGGAGTGTCTAGATAACTACATTATGACAATATACTCTGCATCCTCCAGCATGGTAAAAAATTCCACAAAGAGTTACCTAGATCTCATCTATGGAGCATTTTATATAATTTTTGAACTTTAGTTCGGTTTTATTTTCATTTATTACAAGTTTTTGAGTTTTTTTTTGTCACTTAGTAGTTTTTGCTGGATATGAATAATCTACTTATTGCTTTTTAATAAGCGAAAAATATCTTAAAATAATGTAATCTTCACTGTTTTCACACTTTTTCGTTTGTTCTTTGTTTCTATAATTCGATGAATTTTCACTAGAAAAATTGTGATAAGGTATTTAGAAAACTGGTGAGTTGATGAAAAAACAAAATGCGAAAAAAATTCTTTTGAAAATATAAGGAAACATTTTGGAATTAATTAAATAGTGTTTGTTTAATTTATCTCAAACAATTATTGCTAGTGAATTTAGGTAGCCTTCTTTAAATCTCTTTATAAGGAGCAATTCATCTCTATTATTATTGATTAATATCCTTAGTTTTCTCGATTAATAACTATGACATAGATGAGAAAATCGTGATGATTGTGCCTTTACTTCAATACTGCAGAATAACTTTCTTGTTGAGTTCTTTCTACAATCGCAGTTTTCAAGATAAAAAATCCTACAATAAAATATAATAATTGGAGGTGTTGGTTACACCTGGGACTATCATAATCAACTTTTGCAAGTGACCCAAGGTGATATGAGGTGTAGACGATCCCAAAATGACTCATGAATTTCATATCGAAATAAACTAGACAAAGTGAACAAATATATTATGAAACACGAATAATAGTTTGTTTATTGATATAATATACAAACATTGAGTGAGTATCCATACAAAGAGAGCTCAACCTCACGATTTTAATAAGCTTTTCACCTTTCATCATTAAGTTGTATTATCCATTTAGCAACAAACGATTTATCTCTTTTCAGCAACAATTAAAGTTAACACCATCAAGTTGGAACGAGATAGCCATATTGTGCTAACGCTCTTGGATAATAATTTAAACGGTGTTATTTATTGTTGTCTAGTCGTATTAATGGGCCAAATATGGAAAACGCATGACATTCAATGTGTAAATCTTTGGCGTGAGTCATTGAAACGTACATGGTTTTTTTGTTCTATATATTAGATAGATATAAGGTAAATGGTTATTGAAACAAAATCATAATTCATTTATCATTAACATAAAACTAATTATCGCAACATCCTACTCAAACTAATTTACCAAAGATGAACGGTCTCACTGACAAGTATTTAGAAAGTGTAACACATTATTTGCATGTCAACCAGTTTCATAACAATTTCGTTTTTTTTGTCTTCAAAGAATGATAGTCAACGTTATTATGGAACGGAACGGGTTTTTTTAACAAGAATTTCCGTTTTATGTGTCGAGAATATTCACATGTGAAATTGCAGGGTGTGGATTATTTGTCGAAATTTGCTGGGAGTATTGAACAATAGAGTAATTTGGGTGGTTTTTGTTATATTTTATTTCTTTCAACTGGATCAATGTCAAGTTAAGTTTTTGAATAGGAGATTCGTGGGCACTACTGATTTATTTATTTAAAATTAGACATGGGGACATTTTGGTGATGATTTATAACTACGCATTTAATTTTCTACTTCTAAGAATAACATTTTTCATAATATTATCATGTTTTGTATACCTTTTATTCGATTGGTGATGTTCCTATTCGAATTTTAATCTTCATGTATCAACAGATATGAGGTTTTTACAGAGGAAGCATCTCTCTCCATCTGAATATTATGGTCAACAAAAACTCGCGAAGATTCATTTTTTTTATTTGAATATTATTCAAGCATCATACACTCAAGATAAAAAGAACAAGAACAAATCACTTCAAAAAGTTTCCAAAAACAACCTTTTTTTCAAGATAAACCCTTTAAAGAATCGCAGATTATTTATTCATTGATAATATTTTTGAAAATAATCTTTGTTATAAAATATTAATAGTTTTACAAATCAAAATCCATGAAAAAAAAAATCACAATAAGCTAATCTTTTAGGTAGTAATGAAAACAATATTCTGCAATTGTTCTTTTGAAATTAATTTTCTGATTTTTTCAACTATTTTTGATTTTCTTTTGTCCAGCATCAGTTTCACAATAAGTTTATATAACTCTATGAAAACATGTAGAAACCGATCATCATTGGGTCGCATGTGTTTTCAATTACCTCAATATACAGGGCGTTTCAGAAACAGTGATGAGCTTTCATAGCAGCTAGATCTTACAAAGGAAAAAAAGATACTTTTTTTAAACATAAGCTCGAAAATTCTCTGGAAAAAATATTTTCAAATATCTAAAAAAATAGTTGTTGCTATAGTCTGAAACTCTCTGTTTACAGACTGTCCACGGATAGGGTTTACAAGAGCACAAATGGATAAAATGTTTCATTTTTCGCAAAAAACTTTGCTTGCAAAAAAAATACGATTCACGAAGAGAAATTTTTAATTTTTTATACAGGGTACGCGAAAACTTCATGAACCTGTTTGGACAGCATTAGATGTTGAAATACATACATTAATAATGACTTTATCTTCAATACAGGTGTGTCGAAAAATTTCAAAAAATTATTTTTGTGTAATCAAAAATATTAATGTTGAAAAAAAATGTTTCGTGTTTTTCCAAGAGGTGGTAGGAATGCATTCAGAAATTCAAAATGGGAATTTACAGTCAAAGTAAATGTTTACTAAAGATAAGACAAACTGAAAAGATTCAGAATTTATTTCAATTTAAGAATAAGTTTTCTCAATGACATTCTGCCCAAAAATTAAAAATAAAGGTGGTTTACTCATGGGAAAAATTAGGTTTTTGAAGTTTTTGCGAACCCTGTATAAAAAATCTTCGTGGATCATTTTCTTTCAAGCAAATCCTATCAAGAATTTGTTTTTTCCAAAAAATCAAATTTTTCATCCATCGTGCTCTTGTAAACCCTATCTGTGTGGACAGTCCGAATAATCAAACAATTTCAAGACAAAAATCATTTTATATATTTTAGTGAAGGCTTTTCACGCCATTTATTAACATACATCATCGGAGATATGATCGTTCGATTAGGCAAGCAACCCTCAAACCCAATTTTGGAAATCTTTTGATTGCTGATGATAAATCAATTTTGGTTGACAATGTAGGAATTGTTATTGAGAATACAAATTAATATTGCTTACAGAGATATCCGGAACCACCCTTGCTTTTTGATAAAATATAATTTAAAATTTTATTATTAATTTGTCTAATACTAAGTCAAATATTCTATTTAATAAATGATGGGTGAGTAGATATCCATTGAAGGGGTTTTTGCAATGAATTTTGAAAATTCGAAGTTGAATTGGTGACGATTAAATATTTCTACGTAATTCATGATTCATGATATCGCAAAAATTAGATTAAATAATTTGCATAATTCATGATAAATGAGATGTTTTCTGGATATCAGAGCAGGTGTCATTTTCTGACTACTGAACCATTAGCTAGAATTATTGGGATTTTTTTCAATGTTTGTTGATTCTTGACAAAAAATGTTGAAAGATTTTTTCTCACTGGAACTTTGATTTGATTGTGTGGATCCAAAATATATTTTCTTATCAGGATTTGGAGAAAAAATGGCTTAATACGAATTTCGATGTTTAATCAACAACCCAAAACTCACCTGTTTCTTTAATTCAAAAACCAAAAACTCCAATCAGCACAATGCAACAGTTCAACCACCGGCAAAATCCCAAGTCACTCAAAGTCACTAATTTTCTAAAACACTATCACTCAAAGCTACTGTGATATGAGTGGTCAATGAAACCAGCAACCCTACAGTGGTAGGCCCTTCGTCTCACATTGACCAAGAAAACTGTCCCTTTTCCAAATCATATGTAAACTCAATAAATGATCCATTATCAGTCACTTATCACAGCTGAGTCCTTATATTCCTTGCTTGGAGTACTGACTTGGAGTACGCGCGCACGTGCTACTAACGACCGTAAACGGACCAACGTAGTGCTGTGCGTACGACGGTCGGCGAATTACTGATCAGTACTGGCTGGTCGTACTTCGCGTTTGGACCACGCCAAAGGATCTGCTCTAGTTCTGGGCGAGATCGAAAGTGTTTTCTTCTTTGCAACAACGGATGGACCCAGCTGGGTGTAGTCGTTGGTGGAGGTTGTTGGCGGTTTCTTGATGGTCAGTTAGGTTTACTGTAGATTGCCGGACAACTGTTAGATATCGGTGGATGAATGGGTTATGGAGTGTCAGTATGGTTTGAGCTGTTCACCGCAATCATTGTTTTCTCGAAGATTTTTTTTATGATCAAATTGTATACATTGTACATGTAATCACCTTCAAAGATTTTTGAACATTGATTGGTTTGAATCAAATTTGGTTGAGGCTTCCTTTTTGTTTAATTTTTAAGACGACGAAATGTTCTCTGGAAGCATGACAAAAATCACTCAAACAGGTTATGTCCATTTTCAGAAAGCTTGTAAACTCAAAATTGTGGATTTTTGTAATTTCTTTTTTTTTTAATTGTTTTAAACAAGCACTAAAAAAATTACGAGTTTGTCAGTTTCTGTGAAACTTTCATTTCAAATTGAGATTTGGTTAGCGTTCAAAGAAATTCATTTGTTTTATTCTCCAGTAGTAAAAATATCAAAATAAGTTTTCTGTTTATCTGGATTATTATTATTATTCAATATCTTATTTTTATTTTTGAAAAAAAAGGATGAAGGAAGACAGATTTGTTCATCAGTGGTCCAGGAACCAAGTAGGTAACCCTCAAGTCTTGATCAGTCGTCCATGGAATGTTTTCGTGATTCAATCGACACAACTATTATCACTGCCTTGAAACGTGAAGCATTTCTTCAAGTAGAGGCCTGATAGATAAATAGATATTGAAAACAATCAATATTGCTATGGTAAAACTATGAAGGCCAGACGGGCATCTCACTGAATATTTATGTGAAATAAATGTACGCTACTGACTGTCTTGTAATTTTTATTTTGTCTCAGATTAAATAACCAAAAATACAAGTTTTTGCCTCCTAAATTTTTTTCGTATCTGGCTTCCGGACCTTTGGTCCCTACCTATTCACTCACTCTGTATATCCATTTTAAAAAATGAAATTGGTGTGCTTTTTATCCATTATAATGGCCTTTGTTTTGAAGAGCCTTCTTTCCTTCTTGATCATTGCGGAAAAATTATCACACCCTACTTAATAAATGGTAGGAAGAGGATTGACTCTGGATAAAAAGGACTTATCGTCAGTTGCTGTAGTGAACTGCAAACCATGCCCATACACTAATGGATATATAAAAATCACAAGAACATCCATGGTAACACATTTTCAAATAACTTAAAAAATAAATAAAGCCCCCACTTCAAAGATCATTGAGACACCAGATCTTACAGACATGCCGCAGTTGAGTGAAGATACTGGACCTTATGACAAGACTTGAGTCGATCTCAGGCTTGGGAACGTTTTGGGATAACAAAATGCCTAATATTATAGACAAATCATAGTATCAACGGAAACTTGAGGCTTGGCTGAGCACGACTCAAGTCTAGGAGAAATTTGAGAAATCGATGACGTGGCATTAAAGTTTGAAATTTCATGAACGCTTGACATCTTGACAATTACCTTGGTGGAAAAGTGTATGTGGGGATGCTCTTTCGGAAAATGTTACATTCTCGGATCCGCCAAAGTGACATTTCAATGCCAAAATACAATATTTTGGAAATTAACTTTTTGATGTGCTATGGATAGATTGTCATATTTCAAGCCGTTTTTGTTCTTCTAAAAATTTTCAAAATGTCGAAATTAGCAGCGTAGAAGCAATTTGAGTGATTGATGACGTGGCATATTTTCCAAAATTCAATATTTCATGAACGGTTGACATTTGGACAATAAGCCTTGGTGGAGAAGGGTTTTCGGGGATGCCATTTCGATTGGTGATATTTCCAGGCCAGAATAAACAATTTTTTGATTTTTCTTTGATGTGCTGTGTGATGTGTGATGTCCTTACGGTTACGGATATGATTTGAAAAAAATAAAAAATAACGAAAAATAGAGCAAATGAAGTTTATTCTTCATGCTAAAAAATCTTTATCAAAGAAAGTTGAAACAAATTCAAAAAAATCGCAACTGCAACTGACAAAAATGGTGAAAAAAAAAATCTTCAGAAATGGTTCAGGTATCTATGAGAAAATAATTGCTATTGAAATAGAGTTCAGTCGCTCCCAATAGACGTGTTCTGACTTGTCGGACAGAAGCCGTATGATAATTACGGTTATGTTTGAGCGTAAAATATAAAAAACCGTGAATGAACCATTGCATCACTCACTTCAAGACATTTTCGTTCTTGGAATGAATTTGAAAATATAAAAAAAAACAGCGCTAGAAGCAATTTAAGAAATTCATGACGTGGCATATTTTCCAAAATCATGATTCAATATTTCATGGACGATTGACATTTTGACAGTGGAATTTGGTTGGGAGGGATTTTTGGGGATGCTCATTCAATTGGTTGTATTTTCAAAACTGCCAAAGTCAAATTTCAAGGCCAGCTGAAATACGCAGTATTTTGGTGATTATTTTTTTTATCCGAGCTAGAAGCAATTTAAGAAATCGATGATGTCAATAACTCCCAAACTTCTCAAGTCAAAAAGTTGAAGTTTTCAAGGGAATTAGCTGAATATATTTTTAACATGTCAAGAAAGTACTCTACAAATCAGAGAGTTTTCAACAATCTTATAGAACACAGCACCAAAGAGCTCTAGCTTATTCACGTGTCAACGAATCCCAAACACAAGTTGCAATTTTTAGAAAAAGTGGCTGAGATTGTTGTTTAAAAAAAGAGAAGTTTGTAACTTGAAATCAAAAATACCTACTATAGACAAATCTTTGCCCAATATGATGGCAACAGCGTAGGTATGTTTGATCTGAGGCGTACTTAAATTCCACTGATCCTACCTTGAACAATGCACGAGACACAAATGCAAAGCTCTCAAATTTTATTAACGTGTATATGTCAAAATCATGTGCTTCCTCGCAATGTGAGTATGTAGCGTTTGGCTTGTATGGCTTCAAAAAATGGCGTCAATGTCTAAGTAGAAAACAATTTCTAAGAGACGAAAGGTATACATGATCTCATTTTATCAAATATTTTAAATTTTACTTTTGTTTATTGAATAAGTATTTCAGGTTTTGAATTCACAAGTGAAACCCACATAATCCAATTTCCGGACGACATTTTTTTTAACCAAACAAGCTAAATACGGTGAAACTATCGATTCATGACGTTTATGTCTGAGTCTTTTTTCTTTCGTCAATGTTCATAACCCATGCAACTATGACATCCTGGTTGTATAATCTTGGACATATAACTAAAAACTCCCGATCGCTTCGACAATAACTTTATTATCTTAAATCACTTCGCGTGATCATTATCCCAGTGTCTCAAAACGCTCATCGCCTGTTGGAGTTGTTGGGGCCAACATCTGCCCGCTGGCCTCTGCTGTCGTGGTGGTGGCTGCTTTCCACTCCTGGTGGGGGCGCATTTGCCTCTGTGCGATGAAATCACATTAAAGTGATTTATCTGTTATTTTCTGTTTATTGAATAAATGTGGTTAAAACAAGTTGTATAGGTCTCGATGTGAGTAGCATGTTCACTCGTCGTATCCTACTTTGTGAAAGTCGCCCAATATGCATTCAAACAAAATCAATCTAGTCAACTCAACATTCTTCATCAACTACATACTAGGATTGGTGACGTTTTCGTGTTGAATTTTACAACTGATGTGTAACAAAAATGTTGATATCTGAAAACATCAATGAACCCTTTCAAATTTATTGTTGTTTGGTATAGGTGTCGAGACTAAAGTCAGTAATTAACCAGTTCCAAAAAATACTTCTAGATAGAATTGAACTTTGATAATTGTTTGATCTTAACTCCAGCTTTAATCATAGCTTCAACAATCCGTCAAGGCTTACACAATATCTGATATTGCACAGCGCTAAAAGGTATCAAAACGATTCTTATATTATTGCTTCAAAATCGTTTTTGTTCATAATCGGTCACATAAATCATATACTTGCTGTTATTATTTCTTCTCCGGTGTTGGCATAGTTTGTCTTTGTTGCATGGCGCGGCTGCTATGCGTGAAGTTATTCCATATTTTTTTTTGGAATCGGTATCAATCAAGTATGATTGTTTATTGCGACAAAAGAGTTGCTTGACCGAGAATAAACAATTCGTATCTTGTCATGGGAGCATGCTTAGGATAGTTTGGTATTTCGCCATATGCACATGTGGAGTTCTAAATGAGCTCAAAAATATTGCGAATATAGACTACAAGTAGTCGACAATTATTGACGCTTGATTGGTGGTTTGTGAAATAGATATGTGTCAGATTGTTTGATGAGATAAATATCTTGATATACTGGGGATTTCATAATTGCATTGTTTTTATTGATGTTGAGTCAGGTGGGGACGGAGTTTGTGGTCAGGCGTTGGCAAATGATAAATGACCTTGTTGTATGATGGTAAATTTTGTGTTGTCTTGGGGTATGTGACTTTGTTCAAGAAATCTTTGAGCGATTGGGAAATTCAATTGCGATACTCCCCACACGAAAAATTGTTCTATAAATCAATCAAATAGGAGACATCTGCTGTCTCGAATGTAACACCTCCGTGTCTCAATAACTTTTACTGTTCTGTTGCTCAATCTCCAAATGGGAACATTGATGAGATACCATCCTATACTCAAATAAAAAAATTCTGTTTATTCCTACGAATGACCAGAAAATTGAGGACAAGTATCCTGAAGACGAAAAACAGAATGATGATGATGAATTTTTTGAAGTTATTTTTTTTGTCTCTACCACAAAAAAGCTCTTTTGGTCTAAATTGTTTGACCGAGCTTTCCTCTAGCTTGAGAATCGCAATGTTGATTCGCATGCACAAGGGTGGAGACCTAAATGAATCTTTAGTGACTTTAACAACATGTTGTCGAATCCTTTATTAGTATGTTTATTGGGCGACTGGATCCTGGTAGATGTTTGCCTGTATAAATTCTCGAGAGTAATGGAGTAACGAGGTTTTTCAAGAAACATTGGAAGTTTAAGATATCTGAGGAGAGTCGAATAACTTGAATCAAGTTTGATCCACTTCCTCGAAGTCAAATTGTTTCAAAGCGTTTCTAGAGTTCTTTGCTTTATTCTGATTTTTTTTCAACAGTACAGATCAAGTGGGAAAACCCTGAATAAAGTAAGTTTAAACAGACAACCATTGGAGTGAAAAAAAATCAATTTCTGACTGCAATGCAACGCGGAAACTCTCCGATATCTAGCTCCGCGTCATCAAAATGTAACTAGAGTATGTGTGGGATTGGCCAATCAATCAAACTTCTTGGAAAATGAAAGCAGTCATTTAATCAATGATATACGATACGAGAAATTGTTCTTAAAATGAAAAAAACAATAGAAATACAAAAGCATCCTGGAGGAAATACCCCAAAATATATAAAAATAACCCTGAGTTCTAAAACCTAATCCTAATCTATCCTCGAACTTACCGAAACTAATCCAAACCTACCAAAACCAACCCGAACTAGACAAAACTACGCCAAACTAACCAAAACCAATCCTAACCAACCGAACAACCCCAAATTAACCAGAACTAACACGAAAAACCCAAACTTACCCTAACTAGCAGAAACTTACCCCAAACTTACTAAAGACAAATCCAAACTCATCAAAAATGACTCAAACTTTTCCTGGTCAACCAGAACTCAGAATCGAACTTCCTCAACCTAACCAGATCCAACCAAAACTAATTCAAATCCCCCAAACTCACCTGAACCAGACCCAAACTGGACGAAATTGACCACAAACCAACCAAAATCAACCACAAACTAACCTTGAACCCACCAAAACTAACCCAAAACTAATCGGAACTAACCCAAAACTGATTAAAACCAAACCGAACTAGCCAAATCTAGGCCAAACCAACCAAAACTGATCCAAACTAACCAAAATCAACCAGAAGAAACACAAATCACCCAAACTCACCTGAACCAGCCCCAAACTGAACGAAGATAACCACAAATCAACCAAGATCAATCAAAAACCAACCTTGAACCAACCAAAAATAATCGAAACTGACCAAAACTAACATCAAGCTAAGCGAAACTAACCAAAACTATCCTCAATCTTTTGGTAATCAAAATCAACCGAAGCCAACTCAAACTAGACAAAACTAAGTCAAATCAACCAACACTGATCCAAACTAGCCGAGATCAACTCAGAATTTTTAACAACAACGTACACAAACAACACAAACTGACAGAAACGTACCCCAAACTAACCGAAAACAACTGCAAACGCATTAGAAATAACTCAAACCAACTCCAGCTAACCAGAACTTATCAGAACCAAACCAACCCAGAATATTTTGAACTAACTCAAACCAAATCCGATCTAACGAGAACAAACACAAATTACTCAAACTCACCTCAACCAGCCTCAAACTAAACGAAACTAACCACAAACCAACCGGAATTGATCACAAACTAACTTTAAACCAACCGAAACTAACTCAAAACAAATCAAAACCAAACCGAACCAGCCAAATCTAGGCCAAACCAACCAAAACTAATCCAAACTAACCGAAACCAACCCGATCTAGACAAAACCAAGTCAAACCAACCAACACTGATCCAAACTAGCCGAGATCAACACAGAATTTTTAACAAGAACGCACACAAACAACCTAAACTGACAGAAACTCACCCCAAACTAACCAAAAACAACTCCAAACGCATAAGAAATAACTCAAACTAACTCCAGCTAACCAGAACTTGTCAAAACCAAACCAACTCAAACTATCTCGAACTAACTCAAACCAACCCCGATCTAACCAGAACTAACACAAATTACCCAAACTCACCTCAACCAGCCTCAAACTAAACGAAACTAACCACAAACCAACCAAAACTAACCCAAAACCAAACCTTACTAGCCAAATCTAGGCCAAACCAACCAAAACTGATCCAAACTAACCAAAATCAACCAGAACAAACACAAATCACCCAAACTCACCTGAACCAGCCCCAAACTGAACGAAGATAACCACAAATCAACCAAGATCAATCAAAAACCAACCTTGAACCAACCAAAAATAATCGAAACTGACCAAAACTAACATCAAGCTAAGCGAAACTAACCAAAACTATCCTCAATCTTTTGGTAATCAAAATCAACCGAAGCCAACTCAAACTAGACAAAACTAAGTCAAATCAACCAACACTGATCCAAACTAGCCGAGATCAATTCAGAATTTTTAACAACAACGTACACAAACAACCCAAACTGACAGAAACGTACCCCAAACTAACCGAAAACAACTGCAAACGCATTAGAAATAACTCAAACCAACTCCAGCTAACCAGAACTTATCAGAACCAAACCAACCCAGAATATTTTGAACTAACTCAAACCAAATCCGATCTAACGAGAACAAACACAAATTACTCAAACTCACCTCAACCAGCCTCAAACTAAACGAAACTAACCACAAACCAACCGGAATTGATCACAAACTAACTTTAAACCAACCGAAACTAACTCAAAACAAATCAAAACCAAACCGAACCAGCCAAATCTAGGCCAAACCAACCAAAACTAATCCAAACTAACCGAAACCAACCCGATCTAGACAAAACCAAGTCAAACCAACCAACACTGATCCAAACTAGCCGAGATCAACACAGAATTTTTAACAAGAACGCACACAAACAACCTAAACTGACAGAAACTCACCCCAAACTAACCAAAAACAACTCCAAACGCATAAGAAATAACTCAAACTAACTCCAGCTAACCAGAACTTGTCAAAACCAAACCAACTCAAACTATCTCGAACTAACTCAAACCAACCCCGATCTAACCAGAACTAACACAAATTACCCAAACTCACCTCAACCAGCCTCAAACTAAACGAAACTAACCACAAACCAACCAAAACTAACCCAAAACCAAACCTTACTAGCCAAATCTAGGCCAAACCAACCAAAACTGATCCAAACTAACCAAAATCAACCAGAACAAACACAAATCACCCAAACTCACCTGAACCAGCCCCAAACTGAACGAAGATAACCACAAATCAACCAAGATCAATCAAAAACCAACCTTGAACCAACCAAAAATAATCGAAACTGACCAAAACTAACATCAAGCTAAGCGAAACTAACCAAAACTATCCTCAATCTTTTGGTAATCAAAATCAACCGAAGCCAACTCAAACTAGACAAAACTAAGTCAAATCAACCAACACTGATCCAAACTAGCCGAGATCAATTCAGAATTTTTAACAACAACGTACACAAACAACCCAAACTGACAGAAACGTACCCCAAACTAACCGAAAACAACTGCAAACGCATTAGAAATAACTCAAACCAACTCCAGCTAACCAGAACTTATCAGAACCAAACCAACCCAGAATATTTTGAACTAACTCAAACCAAATCCGATCTAACGAGAACAAACACAAATTACTCAAACTCACCTCAACCAGCCTCAAACTAAACGAAACTAACCACAAACCAACCGGAATTGATCACAAACTAACTTTAAACCAACCGAAACTAACTCAAAACAGATCAAAACCAAACCGAACCAGCCAAATCTAGGCCAAACCAACCAAAACTAATCCAAACTAACCGAAACCAACCCGATCTAGACAAAACCAAGTCAAACCAACCAACACTGATCCAAACTAGCCGAGATCAACACAGAATTTTTAACAAGAACGCACACAAACAACCTAAACTGACAGAAACTCACCCCAAACTAACCGAAAACAACTCCAAACGCATAAGAAATAACTCAAACTAACTCCAGCTAACCAGAACTTGTCAAAACCAAACCAACTCAAACTATCTCGAACTAACTCAAACCAACCCCGATCTAACCAGAACTAACACAAATTACCCAAACTCACCTCAACCAGCCTCAAACTAAACGAAACTAACCACAAACCAACCAAAACTAACCCAAAACCAAACCTTACTAGCCAAATCTAGCCCAAACCAACCAAAACTAATCCAAACTAACAGAAATCAACCCCAAATCAACCAGAGCAAACACAAATCACCCAAACTTACCTGAACCAGCCCCAAACTGAACGAAGATAACCACAAATTAACCAAGATCAAACACAAACTAACCTTAGACCAATCAAAACTAATCAAAACTGACCGAAACCAACATCAAGCTAATCAAAACTTGGCTTTCTATATCAAAACCAAACTAACTCAAACTTATCCAAACAAATCCCATTCCAACCAGAACTAACTCAAATTACCCAAAATTACCTGAACCAGCCCCAAACCTAACGAAACTAACCGCAAATCAACCGAAATCAATCACTAACTAACCTTTGACCAACTACAACCAACCCAAAACTAATCGAAACTAACATTAGGCTAGCCAAAACTAACGAAAACAAACCGAACTGATTAAAACTAGCCCAAAATTGATCCCCAATGGCAATGTTCAGTTCTGCACCGCACCTACCCTCTCATCAGCCCACAGCTGGTACGAAGAACTCAGCATCTTCCATGTTCACAGTTCGCGGTAAATCAAAAAATGTTTGCTCTTCTATTTTTTGAGAAGACGAGGTTCCCCTCACACTAAACGAACATCTCTCTCCTCCAACCACAATTTTTCGTGATTTGGTTTTAAGTCTATTTTGAGCAAACGCGGCACTCAAAGGTTGTTTAATGCGATTCGGTGAACTCAAGCGATGTTTTTGCAATTTTTGATCGTTTGCCGGGGTGTTAGCTTGGATTAGTTGTCGAGATTTATCCCTCTGTTTCACGTTTTTTTTAAAAGCTCCACTTTTCATTGGCCTGTGGAGTAAACAGAGTGCGGCAAAACAGACAGTGCAGCTGCAATGGGCGACTACATTGGCTGTCCGGATGAAGACCTGAAAGGGGATTCATTGAGTCTGGCAACTCAACTAGTTTTCAGTCGTAGCAAGGTTTGGAGTGAAGGCAATGAATTAGAAATAGGTCATTCTTTCATCATCACTCAGTGGATCTCCCAGGAGAAGTGAGCATCGTTGAAAGAGGGCATTGTCTCATGAAATAAAATGCGAAATATGTTCAATTTTGTTAAATGAGCAGAGTCCAATAACACAGACCATCTAACCTGTGGTACTGCCAAAGCTATTTGAATGTTTTCATTATAGAAACTGGAAGACGAAAGCAAGTTATTGCTGTAAAATCATACCTTTATCCCTGTAACTGTGTCAATATGTTACGACCACATCCATCAATCAGCCAACTTCTTCCCATTCTCAAAACCAAGATGTATTAATTGAAAATCCGACACTAACAGCTCAATTGATCATCCCAATGATAAATGCGACCGGGTAAAAGTATAACCAACGTAGCAAATATTAAGCGCTGATGTCGGTCCCAGATTAACTGAAGTGTGCAAAATTATAGATTTTGCATTTGGGTTGGTACCTAGCAATTAGACGTCATTAAGGGTGATTGATTGTAGCTCGTGGCGGTTGTTTCGCGGACAAAATGCGTTGTTTTTGATGAAATGGGCGCAAAAATGGCACCACTATCATTTTGTTGGTGAAATGGTGATAATTGGTCTCAAATTGATCTTTTGTGTGAGCGGATGTGTGCATGTAATGAGGAAAAGGAAAAACTAGTTATTACGCTGGTATGTGGCAACGTTAAAATACATGTTAATTGAGAGGTTCTTCTATTATGCAGACCATTTTCTTGGAATATGAAGAATAGAAGCTCGAAATAATTCGTTTCTTGGATTATTACTTCACTGCTTTGCTTCTCAAGAATTCTTCTGAATGTCCCATTTGGTAGATTGATTGGAGCCTCACAGATATTTTCATTACAGAGAAAAGAATAAAAGAGTGATGATCGTTGGTGAAAGCTAGTTCTCTTGATGGAGTGAGTTTCCAAATTCAAATTCCCAATAAACCTTATTGTCTCAAGATTTTCACTCATTGACAAAGCGTATAATAAGATATAAAATAAAATATACAAACAAGAAAAAAAAAAGAATGACATATCATAGGGGCTCATTAAAGTTGCTTGAGAGGAGTTTATCTGAACAATTGAAACAGTCAATCAGCAAAATACAGAGACTGTCAAAATCCTCTCCCTAGTGAAGTATAGGACCTGCATGATTGGTGTGGATGAAGCCTGTTTTGGGGCTGTCTTTTTTTTTATTTTGTCTTTCAAGTGTTCAAAGTCTTTACCATCGGTTTTGTAAAAAATTATAGGCACAGAAAACAGTATAACAAGTTCGACAGTTCACAACCACATTTCCAGTCAGTAATTCGTACACACTTGAACTTCTCCATTTTGGTCTTTACCAGTTTATTGTATAATAAGTTCAGGCACTGGGCGACCACTTTTCTCGAATTCAGTTATTTTTACAAAGTCAAGTTCGTTTATTATCTATGAAAAGTAAACTTGATTGACTGACCCAGTTTATAACACAAAATCACTTGAAGAAAACCAAAAGTATCAATTCTACTACAAGCTAACTATTTCTAATAAAACCCACAAAAAGATATCGTGAATATAGGTGATACGCTTTGCAATAAGCGTACCCGTTACTTCGCGTATCCGTTTTGTCGAAAGCATCATTGGCAGCGATATATTCCAAAATTCAGCGGAGGCTGAGGATCCATGACAAGGTTCAATTTTCGCTTGGACGTTCGACTGCGCTCGCTAGCTGGGCATTTTTTGCCAAGCTTTACCGCCACAACTCCGACCAGCTGCACAAGCGATAGATAAATATCATATGTGAGCCCAAGCGGCCTAAGCCATATTTCTGACTGTGCCGGTCAAAATAATATGAGGTGTATTTTGAAATTCAATTGATGATGATTGTTGAATAATTGAAGTAGGTTGAACTATTTATTTTCTGAAATATGTTTGGGAGGTCATTGAGCCACCATTGTTTATTCGAGAAAAATCAAACCAAAGACCATCTGAGGCACACCTCACTCCTACTAAACCAAAGTCTGACTCTATCTTTCGTTTAGTCTCTCGAGAAAGCGAAAGAGGTGCATTTTCAATCACTGACTTTGGCAGATATTGACAAGAATCAGAGGTCCCAAGACTGATTCTTGAGGAACCCCAGCTTAAAGCTCTCCTTTTATCGAGGTAGATCTATTGAAGTTCACTTTCTGTGTGCGTCCAGATAGACACGACTGTGGCCAATGGTGAAAAGTTTCTCGAAAACCATGCACGAACCTCCAGTTTTCGCAACAAAGTGTCATGTTCGATGCAATCAAATGCCTTCGATAGGTTACATGATACGACAGAAGCAAAATCTCTTTGGTATAGAGTTCCTCTGGTGTATGAAACCAGTACATTGTGAGTCAAAAAGTATCAGGAAGCGATCATTATTGCCTTCCCAAGCCTTTCTATGATTTGGCTCAGGGCAGGTGGGCGAGATTTGAACAGCAGAGGACTCTACATACCCAGACTTGAAAAGCGGAATCATTTAGTCAATTTCAGATTTCAGAATCCAATCACATGTTATTGTTCACCTCATAGAAACTTGGATGGTCTTGTGTGATGGTGTTCCCGTCTTTTACTATCTGTACATCCATTAGCAGAATACCTTTAACAAAATGACGAATGATTTTCTATTAAGTAAGAGCAAACTCTTTTCTTGTCGCATGAGTGACAATGAACATTGAAGTGGTGGCACGGTGCAGGCATGGCAAGGGGGGGCAACGTTTCCACACTTCCTCTTTGTGAATTAATACATAAACTGTTGTGAAATGTGTGACTAGTCAGATTCTATGGAGTGGTAAAAGTGTTTTTCATTCTACATACATGAAAATAGTCGCTCCGACTACAGCACAAGGTGAAGATAGGAGAGTGCATATTTTATCTTGGTCAATATCGTCATCAGCGTATATTTTTGAACAAAAAACTAATTGCCGATACTCTGGGAAGATTAAACACGTCGGCAGACTACCATGGTCCTAGAGCCTGCAACGCACCGACGCCTCTCGCAACTTCTTTGATTTGCATTGGGACTGACCTTGTTTTCAACAATAACCTTGGTGATTGGAACAATGTACTGCAACTCCTGAAGGTGGGTACACATTGCCCCTGTTCGTGTTCGCGCTCGCACGTGCTCGGAACATGTGTTTTTGATGTTTGCCAGCACGCGAAAAATCAGGACTAAAGGAAAGACTGATGTGATTTTTAGATAATTCGTGTAGTTCACTCAGTTTGGTGGGCTCGTCGTGTTTCTTCGTGTCAATCCCGAACAATGTGAACGCTTCTTTAGCGGACCGTCGCGGTCGCGTAGCATCGGTGTACGAGAGTTCATGGAGGTGCGTATCAATGAAAAGTGGCCAAGCTGCAGCAGCAATAAGAATTTGAAGAAGAGATCAGATTCCAGATGAATGTTCTTACCTGTCACTAACGAAGAAAAGTGCCAAGAAAAGAGCTAGAGATGCTTACAGAAGTCCGTCGTATTTTCATTTTGTGCTTCATCGGGTAGAAGTGCAGGCAACAATTCTCAATCAAATAACCGTTCAAAAACCATACCAATTTAATAAACTCTTGCTGCTTTACTAGTACAGAAGATTAACATATTCACTCCTTGTTCACAATGCAATTTTGATAGAATCATCATGTTACACATATCAAATGATTCCATAATATCTGGTTGCAAAGCAACTGAAGCCGAGAGAGATAACACTCCATTACTGCGAAATAATCAAATGATTAACAGTTCATCGTAGTCAGCATGTTAATCTTAACGATGAAATTATATCTGCCATGAAATGGGAAGTCAAAAAAGTCTTTGATGGAGCATCACTCCATGAATATTCATTGGTCAACTAGACACTACTCACATCTATCAAGAGCATCTCAACAATCCACTAATAGTTACAACAGTTATGCACAAATATTTGAATGATAATTCCAGTAATTTTCACATTATCCACGCCATCAACAAAGCATCCTATAAATTACATGTATTATAGCATGATTTAATCACACTCGATTAAATATTTATAGAGCTCTTCTTCGTTTCCGTGAAATAATTTATCTCACTTTAAGGCTGTTTAGAGACACGTGCATGGCAACAAAAAAGTCCAAGAGTTAATCACTTTCCAGGAAACCGCGATCAGCAATGCAATACGGAATAATTAGTATCCGACATAATTGATCACTTAAATCAGCCATATGGATGGACTACCAGAGTTACTCATAATCTGCGTGTTTCAACGCTATAAGCCGATGTTTGACATTGGTCATGTCATCACTTTCTGGTGTAGGGAGCCTACATAATATTCACATAGCCTAGATACAAGATGAATAAATAATTAACTCTCTATCAGAACCAATCAGTAACAAGATTAATAATAACGAAAGTAAAAGTAGGCATGTTCAATCTAAATAAACTTTTTTGTGGACTTCTCCGTTACGTCATTTGGTAGATATGAACTGGAACTGTCACATGCTTGGGCAATTAGAGTTATGGCCAGAGGGAATGGTTTGGTGAAGAATATTCATGTCATTGCTGCGGGCTTGAGACCAATTTGACGCTCGAGTTATGTCAGCTCGGTTTGGGTCTCGTCTGTATTGGCGAAAAGTAGGAGCAGATTGCTTTCTATCCGCGCCCAACCTAGAAGAAGATTATAATTTGTCTTCATCTACATTGACGTGTGTTTTGTTATCGGAAAAAATGTATAAGAGAATTTGTATTGAAATTTGAAAAAACTGAAGATCGCCGCTATTCCATCGATGTGCCAAAAAATAGTTCACAACTTCACTTCATCGCTTCTAGAAAACCATCTTGCTGTTGTGAACAATAGAGTATGATTTTGATTCAAGCGGTTTATTTTTTTCGTGAGTTGTGCTAATTTTTTTGATAGCTCATCAAAACTGCACTGTTTGTTTTGCCGCACCCTGATTTGAAAGGTGTACAGGGTGGCTTGAACTGACAGTTGCCGTTTAAAATGACTACCACATATATTACTAGGTAACAGAGCTTAAACGAGTCGGGAGGTCCAAAAACATGGTTGAAAGATAGGTTTGATTTTGCGCCTAAGGCAGATTTTTTGTAAGCTTTTTCCTTCTTTATAAATATTTTTTCCTCATTTCCTGTAAGGGAAGTTCCGTTCATTTGCCGCTCATGCGTATCGCCAGCGATTCGCCGGAAACTCATATCACAAGATACAGGACAAATATAATTATTAATTGATTATGCGTCGAGTACACGGGATATTTTTTCAAATACAGAACAGTACGGAAATCTATAAGCCAAAGATGTCTGTCTTTACTTTACTATCATGATTTCAGGAACTGGGCGACCACTTTTCCTGAATTCACCTGTATGTCTGTCTTTACTGGGTTGTCGTATCATAAGTTCAGGAACTGGGCGACCACTTTTCATGAATTCACTCATTTTTGCAGTCAAATTTGTTGACACTTTTCAGTCTTTTGATTTTCTGCACTACCGATATTTGACTTTCTATAAAAGTAAACAGGAAGGTTCATATTTTTTGATCACTTGAAAAAAGAGAACACAATCTAACAATAATATAATTATGATTCCACTATGGGCAAACTATTTCAAACTAACCTCACAAAAAATATGTTGAACAATTTCATTTTCTATAGGCAAGGAGAGGGCTAGAGCAATCCGGATATCAATATACCACACGATACATTCAATGAGTTTTTCGCATCTGCTGTCTGGAGACTGGTGAAGGCTTTCCGAATCGGGGGTCCTATTGATAGGCTGGTTTTTGATGCTTTGTATTCTCCTCCACATGGAAAGTACTTCAGCTTTTTTGAAGTGGACTAAAATCAGGTCAGAGATGTCATATGCGAAATGAAGAATAAAGAAAGCAGAAATATCTTTGGGTTTTGAGTAAAAGTGAAAAAGACCATCGAGCACTTAATCATAAGCTCGTTAACGGTGCTCATGAATGAGTGTCTCAAGGAGTCTGCACTCCTCTCCTCTCTAGAAAAACCAATATTTTTCCCATCCTCAAAACAGGTGTCCCCAATTGCTAAAGAATCACACACCAGTCTTTCTGCTACCCGTAATCTCGAAGAGAGTCGAACAATGTATGACACAGTAAATGACGGATTTACTCCGAAAGCCTGTTTGGCTTCAGGACGGGAAGAGACACTTGAACAAAAACTAAAAGTTCTGTTTCGAGTAAACAGGTTCGGGTAATGAGGAGACATGGAATAATCTTATCTTAGAGTGTGACAGACATTGGAGTTCCTAAGATCTCCATACATGAGCCTATCATGATTGTTCTGTAGATTGTTGATCTACCAGAAGTCAGCTATCTCTGTCATTGAAAGCAGCTTGGATAATGTTCTGATGGATACCAGGGCAGCAGGGAGCAGAGCTGACGGGTCGTTTTGGAAAAATAAGTTTTGCTTTTGCAAAGAAAAATGCGGCAGTCTGTCCTCACTCGTAAGAATGTTGAGATTACACTTGAAGTCAGGGTTGGTAACGTGGAGTTCCTGGGTGTACAGCTAGATGAGGGACAAGCATTCTTTTCCATCTTTCACAGTCATCTCAGCTATTTAATGATTATCTGCTGACACCCTCACTTGTGATACACTGAATGTTTATTGATTCATATCATACTGTACTGTGAAGTATTATCAATTCGGTAAATGACACTTTACATCATCAGATACTGTAATAAACATTTACTCTACTAGTCCGTTAAATGACACATTGCATAATCAAAGACTGTGAAATTGCATTTGTGTTATGTTTTGGCTGGCGCCATCTAATGGTTTCAATTGATAATTTGACATAAAATGTTGGTAACATAAGTTACCTATGTATGGTGAACGCCACACAACTTTGAACCTACGTCATCGATGGCACCAAGCGCGTTGTTGTGTGATTTGCTGTTGACCAAATGTGAATACCAGTACACATCATAACAACGCGCTTGGTGGCAACTATGACGTAGATTCAAAATTGTTTGGCGTTTACTATACAGTGCGGCTCTAAAAGGTCCCCCCCTTTTTTTTCAATTTTTGCACCAAAACTTTTGAAACTTGGCATACTTCAATTGCTGTCGAACTACTACTTTTTGATGTCACTGGCGTACTTTCAGTATTCAAAATGGCGGCTGGGCGCCATTTTGAAACATTTTTTTAAATGGAAAGGGGTGTCGTGTGACACCTCATTTCGAAGATCCTGATAATTACTCTATTACCCTTGAATATTGAGTCGATATCTTCAAGTACTACAAAATGGCGGTACGTTTGATAACTACATTAATACATACACTTTGAAAAAAAAATCGTCAAATTCAATTCAAAACATGCTGGAAATATTCTTGACATAAAGTTTGGGTTAAGAATAAATGACAAAAATGTCAAAAAAGCATCTTTTGAATTGAATTTGACGATTTTTTTCTTAAAGTGTATGTATCAATGTAGTAACTTAACTGACCGCCATTTTGTAGTACTTGAAGATATCGACTCAATATGCAAGGGTTATGAAGTACTCATCAGGATCTTCAAAATGAGGTGTCACACGACCCCCCTTTCCATTAAAAAAAAATGTTTCAAAATGGCGCCCAGCCGCCATCTTGAATACTAAAAGTACGTCAGTAACATCAAAAAGTAGTATTTCAATAGCAATTGAAGTATGCCAAGTTTCAAAATTTTTGGTGCACACATAAAAAAAAAGGAGGGGGGGACGTTTTAGAGCCGCACTGTGTATAACATAGGTGATAGCATGGTTTAACTGGTGCGATCTCATGGTTTTATTTATTAACTTGTCATAAAATGTTGCTGACGTGAGCTCGACAAACTAACGTAAGTATAACCTATCTATATTTCCTAAGTGGTGACATAATTTGGCTGGCGCCATCTCATGGTAAGAATGTGAGACGGACTACCAAAACCACCTTCTCAATATGTGCTTTGACAATAAGAAAGCACTTTTTTTTCAAACCGATAAAAAGGATTGTCACGGTATGAAACAAAACAATGTACGATACACAGCCGTCAGATAAACTACTCGTCTAAAAATTCCGGACTCGTCTCCTTTTGACTCGTGATTTAAAAGTATTTTACCATAACGTGAATAACTTTTATTTTATACTCTACCGTAAAGTATCATTTACCGGACTCAAAACCAGTCCGGTAAATAACACTTTACATCATCAGAGACTGTGAGAAAAAAATTACTTGACTACTCCAAAAATGACATTTTGCATCGTCAAAGACTGTGAAATTGCATTGATTGCATGGTTTGGCTGGCGACATCACATGATTTGAATTGATAACTGGACATTGAATAATGGTAACATATAATTACCCTATCTATAACCCAAGTGACGACATTGTTTGGCTGACGCCATCTCATGGTAAGAATGTAAGGCGGACTGCCACTAGAAGTGTATGATTTGACAAGAAAGCACTCTAAACCGATTGAAAAATTATTACAGTATGAAATAAAACAACGCGTTGAAATGCAAGTGAGCTTCACAGATGTTTTAGAAAAAATAAGAATAAGAGAACACAATTGAGCTTCAGATTTTATGCGAGGCTTCCTGTTATATATTTTTAGGTCAAAAACAATCAAAATATCGAGTAATTTGGAAGCACTCTCTTACTACTTCATCAGCCCCGGAAAAGCAAAAACACTCCATAAGATTTGAATCCGGTACTCGGGCAGGCTAAACTGCATTGCATGCAAGCTAAATAATTAGATATGCCGGTAAAGCACGCCTCGCAAGCTTCGGTTGGTGCCATCCTCGATCACACCTCCTTTTTCATACTCATAGCACACCAGCAATCTATGAAAACATTCGCCCATCAAACATTAGAACAAGTGAGCATCGGTTGTGATGCGGCGAAACTAACTTTCATTTGTTTTAAAGGCGGCGCGTTCTGATTGCGGTGGGGACACAGGGGCGGTTTATTAAATTTTTGCAGTATTATTAAAATGTTCACTGATGAAGAAACTTATTGGTGGATGTTAACTATACCATATGTAAGAATTTCATTTAGCACAGAAGCAATACCAGATCTAACAATCTCCAAACCAGGCACCCAGACACTAGTTCGCGTTATGTTCACCCTGATTTTACTTTTGCTTTCTACATAAAGTCGGGCGTGGTCGCGCTGCCTACGCAATAATACGAGTAGTTGTGTTTTTTTTTGTTTCGTGTCCGTTGAGCTATTGCACCGTGGTTTGTGCTACCATTTCGACGGACTGTGAAGGCTGAATATTGTTTTGCAACTCATGTGCAACGAGAAAAAAATCACCCTGTAGAGCTGTAGAAAGTCTCCTTTTGATATAAGTGATTTGCGAATGGGTTTGACGTGGCTGTTGCTAGGTTGATTTGCAGATGCACTTTTTTGTTGACTAAACCAATGACCACCAAGCTCTACTATGAGATTGATGATCAATTATATGCTAGAGTGTTTTGAGTGTTACTGTTTCTTCAGGAGAATGTCCTTATTGCATTGGCGGACGCTATCAATTATTTCTGGAGTTCAGCTGTGTTTCCTTTTTGTCTTTTGATCGGCAAGGTCATTCTTATCCACAAAGATGGCATTTTGGATGACCCTGGCAAGTTTAGGCCTATGTTACTTCCTCCTGCCTCGTCCAAGGTCGCTGGGAAGCTCCCCATCATCCTACCCCGCCCCTCATTCATGAAAACATTGAGTATGTTATTTGGGATACCTTCACCTATATCTTTGCCAAAATAAGCCTTTACACCATTTTTTTCTCCTATCTTTCCTCTGTTGCCTTGACTTGAGTACTTGATGGTTATCATCTTTTTTTTAACATTTCATTTGGGAAATTGGAGGTTTATGTTTTTCATACATACCTCATTTCCTTTAGAGGCTTAATTGGGGATGTGCTGTTTGATTCCCGACTCTTGATGCATGATGTTAATGAACAAAATGACCAGTTCTGTTCATTTTGTTCATTAACGACGTATCACGTTGCTTTGGTTCATCGGAGTATTTGTTGTATGCCGATGACCTGAAGTTCCACGCTGCTATTTATGCTCACCGCTCGCTGCAACCGGACTTGGACAGTTTGGGAGAATGGTGCCAGAAAAACTTCCTGAACCTTAATATTTCCAAGTGCAAGACAATGAGGTTCTGTAGAAGTAAAAAACCAATCATCCACACATATAAACTGAACGGACGGGAGTTGGAGAGTCTGACGTATGTGAATGATCTTGGTGTGACTTTCGAGAGCACACTTTCCTTCAATATCCACATCGATAACATCACTTTGAAGGCATTCAAAATGCTTGGTTTCATCAAAAGAAACACCAAGCACTTTCACGACACTAAGGCTATACTGTGTTTGTACAACTCCCTTGTCAGGTCAACACTGGAATACTGCTCGATTATTTGGTCACCTTTCTACAGGAGTCATTCATCAAGGCTTGAGCGTGTGCAACGCAAATTTACCAAGTTTCTGCTATACAAGCACAACTTTCCCCAGAAGGATTTGAGTTACGAGACCAGACTACAGTTGTGTGGGCTAAGAAGTCTCGAGGACAGAAGAGAGGACTACATGCTTGTATTTCTGTTCAAATTACTGAATGGATTCACAGATTGTAGCGCGCTGCTGGAGACAATATCGGTTCGGGTTCCATCAAGACGTACAAGGCGGAACGTTCTGTTCTCCGTGGCCCCTCATAGAACCAATTATGGACTCACACATTTTTCTGATAGACTTCAAAGTTCCTACAATAAAAATTTTTCTGACTGTGATATTTTTTACAACAACCTATCGTCTCTTAAATCATATTTTATATACCGATGTTAGTACGTTTTTAACTATCTGTTCTGTCTCATTGCATTTTTGTATTGTATTTCTCACTGTGTTTCATTACTATGTTGTCATTACCATATTCTTAGTGTACTTTATATTATTTTATCACTATGTGTTGTACCATTTGGAACTTTTCAGTTCTGTAGTGTACCAGTAATAATAAATAAACAATCATAAAAAAAAAAAAAAAAGAATATTCCAGGTTCCTGGGTGTCTTAGTGCATAGTGAGGTTAGGTCTACGGAGCATATTTTCCATTGTGCTCTCGACTGGCTGAAAATGTTTATCCTTCTCTGGTGGAGTCCCAATTACGTTCTGAGGTCACCCTACTCTACCTTTCTGAATTTTTTGTTTGTTCCTTGAAAGAAAATCAATTCGAGGTAAGGTATGGATCTTGAAAACACGTGTAGGTCGTAGTTCAGGGACAAAAACATAATAATATTGAACCTGATTTCATAATTTATCTTGTGAGTTTTCTCTTTCATTTTTTGCCTGAAAATGGTCACTTCACTCGCAATTCAAACCTTATTGCTCTACCCCGACCATCATCATCATCTCTTGGCAAAAAAACAATGAGAAATGACGAGACAAGGATTTTCCACAATCTCCCTTCTAACTTTAGATTATTCACGGAAGAAAAGCGATCGAGGAAATAAATTACTCTTTCCGCACTTATTAGGAAAATGACTATTTCTATTGTCTGGAATATTCATATCCCACCGACTGCGCCAATTATGTTGAGCCTTCATGGAAACGATCCAAAAAATATTTATCGAACTATTCCCGTGAAAGTTCTCGAACCACTTGCCAAGGTAGGAAATAAAAAAAACAAGGTGCTGACTATTAAGCTTTGCCTCAAGGGCTATTCTATTAATGTTGAAATCATTGAGTTGGTGTCGGTGTGTGGTTTTCCAAAATTTTCATACAGGGTAATAATTTGAAATCTTACCACCCTAAATAACGGACCCTCAAGAAAATAAAATGAAAAACGCTTGGGCTCATCAATTTTTGTTACAAGGGGAAAACATTTTGCGCCTATTTTTTACTCTGCAACATCTCCTCCTAAGCAAAGATGATATTCACCCCCAAAATGTTATATGGAAAAGGGTATTTTGAAGACCCTTCAACCTCAATTACAACTGCCAAGTTTAAGATTTCTGCTGTCAATGCTGTCATTCCTGTTGATATGACAGCTTGTCAAAAATGTGTTTTCATTTTTTTTCTTCCGTAACTGATCAACTGGAAGAGTCAACTTCTCTAGATCAAGAGGATTTGATGAGAAACAGAGGATCTCCAAAATAAGATATCACTCAATCTTTTTGTCGAGGATCTATTTCACCCTACTTTTTATTTTTTTTTTGGGGAAATGCATTCTCGCCTAAAGGATTGAGTGATAGCTCATTTTGAAGATCTTCTGTCCCTCATCATATCCTATTGGTTTGATGAACTCTGAAAAAAAATCAAAATCACATTTTTGATAAGCTCTGATATCAACAGGAATGACAACAGAGACCTGAAACTCGGCGGTTGTATTCAATGTCGAAGATATCACTCGTCCTCCTTTTCCATTGAATATTTTGGAAGTGAAAATCACTCTCGCTCAGAAAGTGATGTTGCAGACTTAAAAATAGACTCGAATTTTTCCTTTCTCGAAACTAAAATCGACGGGTCCGAGCATTTTTCATTTTATTCTCTTGGGAGTCCGTTGATCAGGGTGGAAAGTTTTCAAATTGACACTCTGTACACAAGTTCTATACTATAATTTATTTTTTAAAACATGCATCCCACCGACTGCACCAATTTTGTTGGGCCTTAACGGAAACGCTTGAAGACATGTGTTTTCAACTACGCGTACAGAAGATTTCTAAACACTTGCCAACGCAGAATTTGTGAGTTCAAGCTGCTTACTAAAAAGTTCCACTAAGAAGGAATAAGGAATAGTTATTAATTACTGAAACCATTGAATTGGTGTTTGTAGCTACTTCCGCTAAAGAAAAAATCTCACTCTAAACAAGTCAGGGTTTTGCAAAATGTTCTTTACTATCACTACTTTCCAAAACGTTTATCCTTTCAACTGCGCCAATTTTTTCTCACCTCAACGTTAATGCTTGAAAAACCTTTATTTAGCCAATCAAAAATTGGTGTTTTTGTTTGAGCAGTTTTCTGGTAAAAGGTACAGCAGGACATGATAAAAAGCCAACAAGCTATGATGTAGTCAATTTCATGGATTCGAATAGTCGACAATGATATTTGTGAAATACATTATTGGCAACGATATGAAAAGAGGTTTTGAAAATGATGATGGAAAATCCAGTTCCATTTAAAAAAAAAGAGGGGTGGTGGTGTTTGCTGAAGAACGAGACGAATGGCAAACTTCAACAACTCATAGTGAGTAGCCGCCTTTGGGGTTAGTTCGTTCATAAAGCAAACTACTGTTCGCCATCGATGGTCGCAACATCGCGGTCTCATTCATGCGAAACAGATGTATTGAAATGGCAGCGTTCAAAGTGAAGACATCCAGAACGATGATTTCAGTGCATCCTTTGAGGGATCCAATATTTGTCTTTGCTGCGCAAGAGGCAAAAAAAGTATGAGAAAACATCAATGGTGAACTGGGAGGTTGATTGGTAGGGGCAATTATGCCGTACAGACCTAAGGAGACAAAATAGACTCAAAAACTTGTATCACGAATTAATGAGTGATTATAACAAAGGTTTGGTACTCCAGGCTCACCGCCGATTCCAACCGGGTGGTCGGCCCTGGTACCATAGATCCTTGAGAGGGCCAACCACACATTTTATCGAAGGGCAGCGGAGATGGTGGTCCTGTATCTTCAGTTGTGGAAGTATCAGAGCTGATCGCTCTCCTGAACGCATCGACTCAAACTGACGAGAGAACACTCACGACCTCTTCTGAGCAAGTCATTATCACCCCTGCCAGCAGTAAGGTCCAATGAAAGCACGATAGTAGCACACGGAATTCGGCCCCTGATGCGACCTAAAATACTCGCCATGAATCTAGGAGGCCAAGGAGAAATAACGTTGAAGGAATGACCTTTGATGACACCCTGAAACTTGCGATTGTTCCATGTGACTTCCAGACAGAAGATTCACTCAGGAACAATCAAAGAAAATCCAAATGGCACTACTGGACTCCATAAAACCCGGCGGATATAAAGCAACTGGCTGGGAATTCAATAACCGCTACTTTGATGAGAGTGCTCATCCTGTCATTACTGTCATGTCTCAATTAGGTGATGACAAACTGTGCTCGTATCCAGGTCCTAAATTTGGAGCTATGGGAGAAGACCTACTAGCTTTGGTAAAAGTGATTATGTTGGCCCCCCTAAATCTCCGTGATGAAAAACCGGCAACCCTCCTCTGGCTTGTGAGGGTTGGAGGGTTGAAAACCTGTACCAGTCGAGATGTCATCGAGAAAAGGAATGCCACGATAGTATTCGTTAACGACGAGCTGTCACTGAAAAACTAACCAAGACCAACATAAAGCCATGTGTGGGACTCTCAAACGAAATCTGAAACTGCTACCTGCACAAACCTAGGGCCTGGATTGTGGGGAGTGAAGCCAGAGTGCTTGGACAAAGAGGTGGTGAGTTATCACTCATTCTGTAAATGCAGGGTCCAGGTATTCTTTAAAACATCATTATTTTGAGAGACGAAGAAAAGGATGATGAGGGCTGAGCAGAGGAATCGTAATCAAACAGAATCAAAGGAATAAAAGGGTGAGCATAATTAGATTACAACAAGCATTTTCTATAAGATAAACCATCGGGTTGATTAAATTCCAATTCCAAAACTCTGAAGAAATTTATCCCAGCAATCAACACAAGAGTGGAGTCATCGCATCGTTAGCACATGTAGAGAGTTATGCAATCCTCATCATCCGTATCCATGTTTACCATTTTCAAGGTAAGTTGTTGGGGTTGAACCATGTTATTCTTCAGCATTCAAACACCGACTGATAATTTCAAGGCAATGAAATAACTCCCCATAGTGGATCTAAGGAAAGTTAATCATAACTCCAATCCAGAATTTTTTTAACAAAAATCATCTGATCTCAATACATTTTCTAAAATCTAACTAACCTTTGCTAGTAAATACGAATATCAAGATCAAGTCCCAATAGTTGAACTTTTTTCGGTTGAAGGTTCTACTCGGACAAATTCATTCATAGTTTAATTGTTATTTTTCCTTTTCAGTTGATCATGTGTCTACGTGGGCAGTTCTGACAACCGGTAGTAGAAACCAAATAAATTGTCATGTGTCAAGATAACCATTAGCCAAAAGAAGAGTTATTGCGTCATATTATGATGATGACCAGAAAGATCAAATTGAAACACTCAATAATGACTCTCTTTATGTTATTTGTTGCTCTCCCTTAAGCCTTCCTTCTTTCCTCCACCGTAATATATCACATTTTACAGATGGCTTATTAAGATTAGTAGGCACAATATACCATCCGATAGCGGTATCTTCAATCATAGCCGACTACCATCTTTTTTCCTGCCGGCTAAAGGGAGTGCCTTCTCGTCCAGTCAGCAGGAGCCTTCACCATCTCAAAAAATCCCACGTAATATGCAGTAACTTACCGTGCTAGACGTATGGGCGTTTGGCACTCAGATGTTGAGAATTTCCAATCCTGTCTAATTTTGCGTCCGCCTTGTATATCATATATTTCACAAAAACCTTGGGTTATGGTCCAGTTAGTCTATGGTATGCTCGCCTAAAGCGTAAGTCATCAGTGCGGTAGCAAATCATATAGATTTAGCCGGATCGATTGATAATTAGAGTCTTATCAGTACATGCTATTTTTGAAAGGATTATGATGAAATTGAGACGTTATTCATCCAGGTGACTTTAATGTTGTGGATTGGAGAAGTGGAAAAAATTGATTGAAGTAATTTGCTCTTCCCACTCAACACATGCATTACTTGCTCGCCGCATGATCGACTAACTGTACTATAACTATAACTATACGAGCATATACAGTTCCTATACGCTTCTGATAATACCTTTTCAGACATAGGTCAGCCATCCTGCAGCCGGGTCACCATAAACTCCATAAATTTCAAATCGGCCACACCAGGAAGCAGATTGCAACACTGGAAGCAGTCGAGTGTTAACCGACACATCGCTTATTTATTATGTTAAGTCCGTTATACACATGTGTATGTTGAATTATGTCCTGAAGCAATTGACATGACATTCGGGGTAATTATAATTTTCATAGATACATTGGATCTTTGCACAGGTTTACGGTTTTGATTTGATCGACAACGACGATATTGTATTTCAATTTAATTCGCATTGAAAAATTTCAAAATTATTGACAAAACAAGGTGATCCACCCGACTGGGATGAATTTGCCAAATGATCAACAATAGTTTAGCGCAAATTTGAATTTACCAGTAGATCAATTTACTGATCAGATAATTGAGTTTTGATTTTTATTTATAACTTTTATTTGTTCATATGTTTTTTAAGCTACCATGTCTTGTCATATCAATTTACGTCACTAGTCCGGGAAGTGACTCATTAAAGTACGAGTCAAGATGTTTATGAACGGGGCGACGAAGGAGCCGAGTTCGGAATTTTCTCGGCTGTGTATCGTACAATGCTTCATTTCATACTGTGACCGATCGTTTTAAAAAGAGCAAGTGTTCCTCTGTGAATTCTGTTTTCTACAAATTGACAGGGCGTGAGCGGTGGTGGCAGTCCGTCTCTGTTACCAACATTTTATGTCAAATTGATTAACAACTTCCAACGTTGGTAAAATCCAATTTTACAGTCCCTGATGCTGTAAAGTGTCATTCACTGGACTGGTTTTGAGTCCGATCAATGATACATTACAGTAAAGTATAAAATAAAATGAATTTACCTGAAATTGCCAATCAAACAGTAAAGTTTTTCTTGCGTTTCTAGATGAAATGAAGAATTGTCGTTAATAAGCGGGGTTCGGACAAGAATTTGAAGAAAATGTTTAACAAGAAGATACGTGGGTGTGAAGAATCACATTCACAGGTGATTTTTAAATAAAAAAAAAATTGTTTGTTTGTGATGGCAACTAGCAGTTTATCAGTTTTTTTTTTGTGAGGGAGATTTCCTATTCCTCTACTTATCCTTAGACACCCTGTTTTCAAAAGTTAATCATGAAACTTGTGGGGGAAAGAATAATGTGGTTATTTGATTGTTTAAAGTTAGGAAATTATTCAAACTAAATCGAGTGAAATATGCTTTATTGTCAAAGATAAAAAATCTCGTAGACAAACCCTTTACAATAGTCATGTATAGGCTTATACGCACTCAACAAGGGAACTTGGAATGATACAATCTGAACCAAATAAAGCAAACTAAACTAGACTACACGAAACTAAATAGATGAAAGTGAATGATAATGATTCAATATTTTGATAAAAATTAAATTAGCAAACACCATAGAATAGGCTTTCATACTAAATTAGACAGATTAAAAACAAAATAATAAAACAAATATTGACAGAATTATGACAGAGAATGCCGAATGCCCTATTCTGGATGATAAATAGTGCATTCAGGCAGTTGATAGAGTCCTCCCAAAATACTACTCCAAATCAAAGATGAGACTTTTTTTTTCAAATAAGCTCAATTGTATGACTAAAATGGCCAAAAGAAAAACCTGGAAAATATTAACAAGTTTTTGAAACGGACGCTAGGGGGCGTAACTGCAATCTAGAATCTAAAAATTGATGTTTCTGTGAATTTTACCATATTAACCTGATAAAAAAATAACTGATCTTTTAAGTCGCTGATATCTGAACCTTTTTTGTGAGACACTTTTTGCTGTATCTTTAAAAATAACGTGGTGTGGGGTGTTTGAAGATGTCCGTGAATAACACCCTGTATCTTCGTAACGACTGAGCCGATGTCCACTATTGAGTTATTTTTTTATAAGGTAAATATAGCGAAATTCACAGAAACATCAATTTTTTGATTCTAGATTGCAGTTACGCCCTCTAGCGTCCATTTCAGAAACTTGAGAATATTTTCCAGGTTTTTCTATTGGCCATTTTAGTCATAAAATCTTCAACGCAAGCCTCTACGATGGATAGTTTCCAAGATACAGTACCGCGCATTCTTAGTTGCCCACCCTGTACATTCGACTAGGAAGAGGCACAGAGGTCTTAAGCCTAGCCTACCAACGGCACAATTGAAGCCCACAACATGACTTTTATTGATATTTATTGTTAGCAGCTTAGCATCCAACCACCGATCAACATTTATGATGTCAGTGTCCATGGTTTCTTCCAGCATCGCCATATTTTGCTCGTGCCTCACGATGAAAGTACCATCCGCAAGCATGGTTAACCTACCCCCACTATCCAAAGAAGTCATGACGTTTATATATGGAAGGAACAGAATCGGTTCAAAAACTGAGCCCTGAGGAAAACCATGGTTCGCAGTGTCAAAGCTTGAGTATGAGGTGCCAATCAATAGCCTCGCTTGCGATCGGATAAGAAAAATTCAAACCACTTCTGAGCCACTTTCCAAAAACTCTAAACTATTGTAACAATGATGGACGGCTATCACAGTCTAAGACGTTTGATAAATCGCAGAAGACTATCACCATCATCAACTCCAAGGTACCAGAATCCAAAACCAAATTGGTTGGGATATTGGTATTAGTATGAGTGGGGGAGCAAAACACTGCATGGCGAATAGGTCTTAAAGTCCCTTTTCGCCAACCCCAGGACCATCGCAGTTCTAAGTTGATGATGGAGAATATCACCTAGTTATATATTTGAACTAGCGGGACCAATTAATTTAGGCTAATCTTTTAAACTTTTTGACTGTCAGTTATTAATAATACTGCAGTCTACTCAGTAACGTTAGCTAGTGAGAGTACCACTAAATGTCGAACAGAAATAATTCCTGCTCACCTTGGGACTCGAACCCGATCACCGCGCACTACCTCTCCGGTGACTTTCGTCGCAACGCGGCGCCTTAGACCACTCAGTCACCTAGGAGCTATTGGTTGGGATAGAGGATATTGATACAAGACTCAAGCACGAGAACATTCTATGCTGGTACGGGCCTTAGAGAGATAGGCCGAGAATTACTTGGGTTACCAAATTCTCCTCCTTTGTGCAATAGAATCCCCAAAGCATTCTTGTGACAAGCTGGAAAGCTGCCATCAATCCATGACTCATTGATGGCCGCTGCCAGAGTCTCAAGGAACTTTTCTCGGTAGAGCAAAGAAAATCATGTTTTTCATCACCTCTATAGTTTGCCTAATTTCGTGAGCGTCGATTGAAGTTAGAAAAAATGATCGCAAGTTGATTGGCCTTTTTATACCATTACTGATTACTGTTCCTGACAACGTAGCCTCCACTGGTCTTATTGTGTTTTCTCTGTCGAAGTCGAAGAGCTGCATTGCCTCAATAAGGGCTGTTGAGGGATGGATGTGAATTCCCCATTATCACTTCTCCAGAACGTCAGTGCGTTATTCAAAGACGATTTGTGAGTCTGTTTTCTTCTCTTCATTGCATTGCGTACATATGGGCTCGTCATTAAAAAGGCCCATGGCATGGATATGTTTTCTCAGAGTGCAGTATCCTGTCACTTTCCTGAGCTGATTTCTACTGAGATTCACTAGACTTCCAGTGAACGATAGTTGGATTTTCTCTGCGATCATTGTTTTACTTTGTCTCAGTGCTGGTAATTGCGTGGTAGTCAAAACATTTGGGAACGAATATAAGCTGAGAATTTTCATGGATGATTATTATTCTAGTGACTGAAATGCGGAAAAATAAAGTTACTTCAATACACCAGCTATCCCCTTGAGTCCCGGTATCCATCCTACAGTAAAATCGGGAATCTCCCAGATTGACAAGGTCTAGCTGAAAAACCTACTTGCTTGGAATTAATTTCCCCTCCGCTTGCCTATCACTCATGATGAGGATTTTTCATCCTCCATAGCCTCTTCTGACATTTTCTTGGACGCATACGATTATTGCATGTATTTCCGCTTCGAAAACAGCAGCGTGCTTTCCAAGTGGTTCATATAATTCCTTCGTTGAGGTTTCCTCTACGAATCCGGCGCCTGCCCCCCGGCATGTTTAGCAACTGTCTCTGTACCAGATTGCTCCATGTGATCTCTGGAGTTGTTTCACCATTTCCTCTTTTCCGTGTCACTTGGTTTGGGAGGTGTATTGAAGTTGGTATTTTCCAGCATGATAATACTCCTAACTGTTGATCAGGGGTTCAAAATTGTGCTGAAGATCTTGGTGTGCCCTTGGGAGTTTGAGTGGCTCCAGCCTCCGGTGTTGCTGAGTCTATATGACTTTTTTCTTGCTTCCATTTGGGTAAAGATATCTAGAGGAGAGAGGCTAAGCATAGTCTGCATAGCAAGCGTTGGAGTGGTCCTCATGACTCCAGTTATACAAAGACATGGTGTCGTTGCTCGATTTTTGGCCACCAGACTACAGAGCCGTAGATAAGTGTTGCCCACTTCTCTTGAATTACCATTACCATATTCATCCAGGCATATGAAGAAGACTATCTCACTTCATAACAAAATGTATTAAAATTGTTTACCAAAGAACTTATCCCCATAAATTCGTCGAAACAAGAGGTTGCATCGTGATAGTTGGGACTATCAAATGGCCACCACAAATCCCAATCCATTGGATTTCTTCTAGACTAACAACACCATAATGTGTCATGAGAAACATTTTTGAAGCTATAAATTTGTATTGAGGTTTACGTTTTGTATTGAAACTTGGCAACATCTGGCCGTAAAGTCAAGGCCAGTTTCTCTGACGCTATTGTTACCGCTAAATATACCGTTTTGTGAGGTTATGAAGTTACTAGAGAGTTTATTCCTCAATTTCTCAGGAGAAAACCTGGCTCTGTGAATTGTTTTCTATTCTTAATTGCGCTAGAGAGTAAAATCAGGCAGACATTTTGTCATTTTACCGGTAAGTACGTAAACAAAAACAAAACTGGTCTTTTTTATCATTGTGTTGGGACCAAAACATTCAATGCTAAAGGCTTAGGCGTTTTGTTTGTCTTGTTATCATGAGTCTTTGAAATTACCAACGTTTTTAAAAGTTATTGTCATTCAACAAATAAAACAACAGGCTACACAAATAAAATTATTCTTAGATGTGATCTTAGAAAATGTATAAAGATAGTAGAGAAATGATAACAGATGTGAGTTCATTTTTGAAAAAATGATGTGGAAAAAAGTCTTCAATCTTACAAATTCCTACTGTTTATTCAAATATTTATTATGTGACTACCAGTTTCGGGGTCTACACTTTGCACCCCATTCTTCATTGTTCATCTGAAGGGCGTACTTGACCCTCATGTTACAAGTTACAACGTTTTTTGTCCTTTCTACAAATGTATGTTTCCCCATGTTGCATGTGAGGTCCTTCAATGTTTTTATGTATCTTATGACGTCCTTGTAACTTGAATATTCCTTTAGTTTCGATGACCTGAGGATGGGGTGCAAAGTGTAGACCCCGAAACTGGTAGTCACAAAATAAATATTTGAATAAACAGTAGGAATTTGTGAGATTGAAGACTTTTTTCCACATCATTTTTTTTTTTTTTATAAAGATAGTTCAATAAGATGAGCAGAACTGACCCAAACCATTTTACCTTTTTCAGCCATAACCTTTCATTTGGACACATATAGGTGGAAATCTGCATATCAAAGTGAATTATCTCTTGTTGAAGATTAAATTGGAAAAATCTTTTAACGAAAATATGGACTTTCTCAATTTCACCGATGAATTGGAAATCAGTTTTATGTAAGTGTATTAGTATTATCTGTTCCTTCTCATCCATGAAATGTGATTCAAGATTATTAATTATTATTGATCATTAAACTGATGTCTATAGTGTTACCATTTGAGATATCGAACGGAAGTACATGAATTCGCATCAAATATTTCATCGACGAGCAATTAAAACTGGATGAGCAAATTACAATATCGCTACCTTGATATGATTTTAATAACGTGTTAACTTATACTTCATTTTTCAACATTCGATTGCCTAATAATTCTTATGATTGCTATTCCATGTTACAGATCTCCATGTCTGATTAGAGCATTTGAAACGCCCACTTAGGATGCCTAGGATCACGTTGTGAAACAGATCAATTACGCATTATACGCATAACAGATTTTGACTGTAGATTAGTGAATGTACGCCTTTATGCCTCAGGTTGTGATATTGATTCGAAACAATACTAGATTAGTGTGGCGAAACTGTGAGCATGATAAAGGAGGAGATAGTTCTGATGATTCAAAGCCAATTGTTGATTAGATCAACGCCGCGATGATCGATCAACATAAATCTCTTGACATCTCTTGGCCAGTTATCAGTAAGAGTGATTTATCTGCAGCAGTAAAGGTTGTTCTAAATTGTTCCATTATTTGAATTGAATGCTCGTAAGTCAAGAAACTATATTTCTGGTGCCAAAGGCGATATGTTGAGTATGAGATATGGTTATCGTTAAAGTGCACTGAGTATTAAAGGAAAAATGGAACAATACTGTGGTTGCGTTGGCCTAGTCTTGACCTGAAATGTTATGTTTACTGATTTGTCGAGACGGAGTACTTAAAGTCTCATTAACTACAAAAGCTTCCTGAAAAATTATATCGAGAATAGCAATATTGCTAAGTTTCAATTAAATAGATATCTAAGCATCAGTGAGTCGTACATCCACAAATTGTGAAGCAATTTTTTTCCATAATCCAATGAAGAAACGATGGTTAAGGAGCCATTGAGATTTAACAAGATGTGTGACCCTATCAACATTGATATTTTCTGTTGAAGGTGTTGGTCAAGTTTGAGTGGGTGTTTTCAATATTGTAGTCCTTGAGAATCCTTATTATGTTTTTGTCACTGACACATAAAAGGAAGTTGATAAAATCTATTTTTTTACCTTGTCTTCTATTCTGCTACCTTATCCAAAAATGTTAATCCGTTGCCAACCAGTCAAATGAGATATTTGACAATCAAAGTGATGGCAGAACCTTACTTCTAGGATCAATATGGTAATGCTCACTCTCTCACATTCTTTCATGAGAACCAAAAAAATTGTATTCTGTTGAAATAGACAAATAGTTCAAGTAATGAAGTGATCCTGGAATTGTTCTCAAGAACAGAGGCGCTGGGGAGCGAAAGTATCTACTATGTACCTCAATCTTTCTCCAATGATGAGATGTTCTATCTTCACGTACCCCAGATAAAAAAAGAAAGATGTTCTACACTCATCAAGTATGTCAACCAATACTCAAATGGCTCTACATAAACAAAACATTGAACGAATTTCCTGGAAACTATATATATATTTATCAAACCTCCACCTTGATTAAATAACCACAGGTTGTTATGCTGTACACATGATTCAAGATAAAATGTAAATTAGCATCTTCTAATTGTTGAAATACATTTGGTCTAATTACAGCGCACCTACACAGCAAAAAATCGATTCGTCACACCAGGAACAAACTTAGACTTGCAAATTGACTAAAACAAAATTGAGTGTCAAAGGATGACAATTTGTTACGCGTATTAGATGTTCTGTCCAGATAAAAGTGTTGTCCTCGTACTGGTAATTATTGTCAAGCCCACAGACTTTGGGATGACAGTCCATTAGGATTATGATTTTGAAATAATATCTAACAAAGCATTGCATCCTAATGATTTCATCGATACCATTCAAGGATAAAATTTATTACTCTGATAGAAAAACACATCGCAATTAGAAAGACCTCGCCCCGTCGATTTTCTTGCTCTTTATATTGAAAAACATCCATTCTGCTTCCTTAAAGACATTCAAATGTCAACTGGTCATACGAATACGTTGACGATTACAGAAACCCACTTATAATTGTGTCTGACATTGAAATATGATAACTCGCATGGAATGTCCATTTTTATGCTATTCTGTGACGAATGGCTTGCTCATTTATATCTTATTTCAATCAACAAATTACTGTGGGATTGGGAAAGAAATCTCGATCACAATTAACCGTAAAATGCCATTTCCTTAGCACGTGCAGAACGGAAAAAAATGGTCTATAGAATTTCACTCTCGATAGTTTAACTTATCTGTGAATCAAGTCACGAGAGCTGGCTGAAAACAAATCTATTTTGAAATGGAATGGCCATAACTCCCTGTGCAAATGACACCTTGGACACGCCTTGGGTTTGTTGGTTTACTCCGTAGTAGATCAGATGAATTCCTTCTTGACTAGTTTGGTAACAGTGAGAACTACGCTTTATGAAAAAAACTAAGGTTTTGTTTCTCTTAAACCTCATTCATAACCCATTGCTGCTCAGAATTTCAAAGCCTGGGTGAGTCTGTTTCTAGAAAACGTGGATGGCATGCTACTCCACAGTCTTTTTCTTTTGTACAGTTGCGCAACAAAACCCAATAAACCAGTGTAGTCCAAAGAATAGATAAAAATAGACTTAGTCGTCAAGAAGCATCCAGAAAGGAACAGCTAAAGATTACCAGTAAGAAGAAAAACAGCAGCCACCAATAATTCCCATTTCATTGTGGAGGCCTATGTCCAGAAGTGGATGGAGGAGGGCTAATGAAGAAGAAGAAGAAGTGCTATAGTTCATGCTGACCCCACTACATCTGTCAGATGTCAGAACGGCTATTCAAACCCTCATCCAAACTTCCTGACAGGCATATGCAGTTTCCATCTCAACTGACAAATCTTGCTTACTAGCATCTTCATTCAAGATTCGTAGATTTAGCACCAGCTCGCTAAAGATCACTTGCTTTATGAAGTAAAATATTCAGCAATACCTTAAGTGATCGGAACTCCTTCGTTGAAGTCAAAAGCATCTCCTCCAGTTCCCTTTTGCTCCATTGCCCTGTACTTACAAACTCGGTCAAAACCACACGCCTCTACCAGAGGTGTAAAATTTTGTCCAGTGGTCTCCTAGGTCCGCACCCAGGAAAATGAATTTTCCACTCAACTTGTCCTGTCACGGTCAGGTGCATCAACATGAAACATGCCTTTTTACATCCACTATGAAGGTTGTTCCAGAAAAAACTGTCCCATATTTATCAAGGCGAAACTTAACTAAATAATTATGATGCTGAAAAAACCCAATTTTCACAAAAACATGTCTGTTTTACAATGTCAATATATATTTGTCAAAACTTTCCACCTTTTCTAGCCAACTTACAAATCACAGAATGCACTAAGCAGTGGAAATGATCACCCGTCAAAATAACAATTGAGGTCTTTGCTGCTAGAAAGATGCTGGCTCCATTTTTGGAAATGAGGAAAATATCAAATTTAGGGCGTGATAATGCCATTAACGTTTGACAGATTCACCTCCTGTGGTAATTATTATAATATTTGATAATTATGGAAAATTGCGCCTAGCACCACCCACCAGAAACACGCGTATTCCGTAGGGATACTCGTGACGTCACAGTAGAAGTAGAATATTCAACACTTTATCTCTCAAGTCAGTCGTCCTTATTTATTATATTTCACTGCTTATCAAGCCAGGTTTTCAAAACACACATTTGCTGGACAAAATCAGAACCGACTTGCGCATGTCGTCACTGTTTACCCTAGGTTAGGTTAGGTAACGAAGGGTATGCCTTGCTACGCTGTTTCCTGCTTCACATTGCTTTTACTCGGTGGTCAAATGGCCTATTGTGTTCCCTTGTTTGGAGGAGTGTCCCCTCGGTCTTAAACTGCAGCCTTTCTCTTCATCATTCTTAACCACCCCATGGTTTTTCCTCCAAGTCTTCAAGGTAGTATTGTCCCATATTCCTGAGGCGTCTTTTTTTTAGAGCTGAGCAGTGGCACAGTAGATGTTCTATCGTTTCATCCTCCTCGATGCAGTCGTTGCAGAGATCATCAGTCCCTAGGCCTAATTTGAGGAGCATGGTTTTGATTTCACAGTGTTCTGCGATTGCTTTGTGATTTGCTCTGCTTTGGTAACTTCCACGTTTTTCCATATCCAAGTTTGGCCACAGAGCACTCGATGTGCTGCAGTCGTTTCGATTGCTCCAGCGACAGGTGTAGCTTCACCATCTTTTTATCTACTGTATCTCTCAATCGTTTGATCGTTGGTAGCGATTTGTTTTCCATTTCGGCTTTGTCCTTTCTTAGCCATAGTTTTGCCAGTGCATCTGCCATCGTGTTCCGTTCAATATTGCTATGAATAAAACGAGCATCTTGTTCCTGATCCTGGACAATGCCTCACGGCAACTCATCACTTACTTTGACCTTACTGTATCTGATTATAGTGGTCTCAACGCTGCTTTGCTGTCTACATGGATTGCGACGTCTTTTGTTGTGTTGTCCTGTCTTTGCAGCAGGCTGGCTGCAGAATGCATGCTTGTAGAACTCCACATCCTTTCTCAAGCTTGATAGACTCTTGGATGTTTAGTTCTTTTGAGTATATTCCTGCTCCTGTGCCTGTACTTGTCTTTGCAGAGTCTGTAAAGATGGATATATCTTCCTCCCTCATAATTGAAACCTGATTCCAGTCTTTTCTGAAAGGTATTTGAACCACCACCTTATTCTCAAAAGAGCTCTTGGTTACCATGTAGTCTGTTGCCATTTGTAGCAGCTTCGCATCTTGGTTATCCATTGCCTTTGAGATTTCCCTTACCACCGTTGAGTGCCCACTTGTTGCCTCTGCGGCAGTGCTTTCAATGAACGAGTCAATCGGCAGGGGATTTAGAATGACCTCTAGAGCTGCCTGCGGTGAGCTGTTCTTTGCTTCCGTTGTACTTAGTGTTTACAATCGTTGTACTTTCGTGAGCATCTCAACGTTCGAGTTCATGTCGATGACTTAACCTCATACCATGGCTCCGTAGGTGATTATGGGTCTCAAGATTGCTGTACACATAAAGTGGATAATGTGTGTCTTCAATCCCCATTTTTTTTCAAGCAGTCTCCTACATATATATATCATGCATTGAGGCCTCTTTTCATTATTTTCTTTGTGTTTCATTTCCAGGAGAGCTTTGAGTCTAGGATGATCCCTAGGTAATTTGCTTCGTTGGAAAAACTAAGAGTTTGTCCCCGGACTGTGGGCATTCCACTGTTTTCCAACTTGTATTTCCTTGTGAACAGTACTAGATTTGTCTTATCAGTACTAGATTTGTTCTGTCCTGCCCATTTGAGAAGTTCCTTCAATGCAAATCCCATGATTTCACTGGTAGTTGACAAGCTTTTGCTCACAACCAGGATTGACACGTCATCTGCCTATGCCACAATCTTTATTCCTTATTCTCTGAAGGTTTCCGAGACAAAATTTACTACGATCAACCACAAGAGTGGAAAAATAACTTCTCCTCGTGGTGTCCCTCTTGTTGCTCTTTTCCTTATAGAACAATTCTCATTTTCTGAATCTATTGCTTACCCTGAATGGATGGGAAAATAAGGAGGTTAGTGGACACATTTCAAACGTGACCTGTTTGCCCACAAATCCAGCATTTTGAAGGTCGGGCACGAGATTACAAATATTGTTAAAATCTGCTACCTTGCCCTTTTACCTTAGCAAAAACAGCTTCTGCTTAGCAACAGCAGGAAACCTGAATAATTAAGATATCAAGCAAGATCTAACTATTCCAAGAAGCGAATATAGAGTAGCTCCAAATTTGGTACACCATATAGCAATCGGAATACCACAATACTGACCTTTACAAATTCCAAACCTAGCCTATACACCGAGTGGTTCCCTATGTGTCGGGCGTGGTACTTATCACAGCAGAACGAAATAATAATATTAATCTGCCAAGCGTCCAGCAACCGTTTCTCAAATGCTGAATCTCGCTTCGCTTCTCGCTAAAAATCATCGATAGCGAGACCGACTGACACCTTGTTGCTTGCACTCTTGTATTGATCAATAAATAAATGTACAAATGGGTTTGGTTGCTGTATTTGAGCGATATTTTTTGGCCTAGTTTGGGATAGGTCTGCATCCTACACATAGTTGTTCTGGAAATGATGAGATAATAAGAGGATTACGTAGTGAAGATTTGTATATTATCATCATACAGAGGAACTTCCGCAGTAATTCTCAACACCCTGTATGTAACAAACATACCTTATTGACCAAGTAAATCTGTCAGACACAAACAAGACACTTGCAATATGCTAAATATCATTTGCTCCAAAATTGGATTGAATTGTTTACATAAATGTGAACGCTTTGCAGATCTTGTGTAATCTCATTCAAATGAGAAAAACGTAGGATGCAGTAATGAAAATTAATTAAAAGTGGATGAAAGTTGTCCACTTGCTGATAATTATAAGGTTTATGGCTTTTTGCTAGTAACATCGATAGAAAATTGCATGTTTGTGATGGTGACAGGTTTCTGATTGAGCACGTAGGCGAAAAATTGTCTTGAGGTAGGAGGATTTATATGGAGAGTGTATGTTGTTGACGATGCTGATCTATATCCAATGCGTATAAATGAAGATTCAGCGACTTTCAAGTCATTTGAATGCCTTTACATGTATTATGATGTCAATCATTGAGGATTTATGGGTTTGTTTGATGATTTTCGTAGTGCGACAAACACCCCCTTATGATTTTATTGGTTGAACGAAAAATCGTGTCTTTTTATTTGATGATTTGAGGTCAAGTTGGCAACACTGTTTTTCTTCAATTCTGACAAGTGATACTCGTCCTTGTCAGATGGTGAGTTATCTTTAAGCGGCCATTTCCCATCAGTTATCAGACACTTCTTGATCAAACCTCGTTCTTCCAAAAGCCTTTTGGTACACGTGTGGTGATCTACCAAAATCCCCATGTGGTAGGCCAAGGTCGCTTTTGGATCAGCCTGAATTCGCCCCATGCCAGCCTAGTCAAGATTCTGGATGATATTTAGTTCGGAAGAGTCGTGAAGTCCCAATCAGTCCTGTACCCAGTTGAAAGTTGAGGACCAGATAGTGTTTGAGTGGTTACCAGTTAAGTTAGTTATTGAGCAAGGAAAAACAGACAACTGATAGGATTTTGTTACATACCTAAGCCTAGGAGATACACAATCAGATTGACTCAGTTCAGTCAATCTGAACATTGCAAGATCGGGTAATATCAGCAATCATAACCGAAACTCGCTCTCCTTTGTTTTTTGAACAGCTGCACATGGATTGTGGACGGTCAGGTCGATATCGACATTTTTGCCAATATCGACTTTTTTTACGATAGATCATCCATATCGCATTACTGAAACTGAGGGCTCAATAGTGCATGCTTCTTAGAGAAACGCGACCATGCGCAGAAAATTTCCTTTTTCTCTGAGATAACACTTCCAAAAATGCAGCACAGTTGCGAATACGATTCGAAGAATCTTGACCCTGACATGGATGGAAAATTTGACATTTCCATAAAATCGACTCTCATTCATTTGAAATTTCTCATGCGCTTAAGTGGACGGTGATTATGCGTACTTGAAAGTTCCTGTAGACAATACTTCTTTCTGAAAATACATCTCAATAATTGCGCATGCGTTCAAAAAGAACATGAACATCACATTGAAGGAAAGAACTTCAGCAAAAGTTCGTTTGAGACTGCTGAATAGCGCATGTGCTTGAAACCGTGAACATGCGCAATCGACATTCTGTTCGTCGTGTGAAGACTTTTGAGATCACATCAAAACTACGCATGTGCTCGAGAGTCCCGATCTCACAAGCGCATGCGTATGACAATCATAGAAATTGCTTATGCTCCTGAAAGGAATGATCATGACAATTCAAAAATCGGGAATTATTTTTTCATGTTCGTTTTGAGTGGCTGAATAGCGCATGCGCTTGAAATAAACATTAGCATGCGCGAGCTATATCTTGTGTCTTACAATAATACTTTCGAAACCACAACTTGATTGCGCATGCTTTTTAGAAAATATCAACCATGACAATCATGAAAAATTTTAAACGTCAAAGAAATGGACTACCATGACATGAATTGCTCTACGTCGCATGCGCTCTAGAGCATCATGCTCATGCGCAAACGACATTTTTCCACATGAGAGATTTTTGATCATAACAATCGTAGGAATTTGGGAATTTCTCTTATCTCTTCAGATGACCTTGACCGTGCGCAAATGCTCCTCTAGAAAATACTATTGAGACAAAAAACAACTGCACATGCGCTTGAAAGGATCGTGAGTGACCATGACAATCGATTAAGAATTTCAACAGAGTCGCCTTGTTGCGCAAGCGCAATAACACTTGAAACTCTTGTATGATTGCGCATGCGCCTCAAAGAATCTTGACCGTGACGAGAATGTGGCTCATTTGTCTCAAATTGCTCAATGGCGCATGCGATACAGATGATAATGATCATGCGCAAGCGACTTTCTATCCCTCTACATGACACTTTTGTAAATGCAGATGCGCTTGAGAAGTTTCCAAAAATTCCAATCATGGGAACTTTTGCTTTCCAAAAGAATCGAATTGTTGGTCTAGAACTTTTTCTTGGCGTCCTTTCAAACGCATTGAAAGGACGCCAACAAGCGCGAACGACGTTTTATCCCCCAAATTAGCTCTTTTAACAAAACACAATTCCGCATGTGCTTAATACGTTTGTGACTATGCGAATCGTAGTTTTTTTTATCTCGACAAAATCCAATCATCTGACTAAAACTACTCAATGGCGCATGCGCTTCAGAGAAAAGTGGCAATGCGCTTGAGAGGTTTGTGTCATTGTCACTACGCAGCACATCATCAAGACTTTGTATTTTGATCAAAGACTGGCGCATGCGGAGACTTTTTCGAAGCCAGAACAAAATTCCGCAAGCGCTTGAGAGTTACGTGACTATGAGACGCATGTGCTTGACAAGTCTTCGACCATATGCTGAAATAGTTATTGACGGGGAACTTATTAAAGTGAGAGTCAAGATATTTATAGACGAGGCGACGAACAAGCAGGGTCCGGAATTTCTAGACGAGTAGTCTGGATTATGGTAATTTGTTGATATACGGGAACTAGTTTCAACATATTGGCACAGGTTCAAAGGTTCTTGAAAGCAATGGAGCTGGAACGATGGAGGTAGAACTGAAAATGTTACAATAGGATTGCGTAAGCAAACCGCACTCCAAGCCTTTGGGCCACCTCAAGAGGAGGTCTTAGTTGATATAGATACGTGAGATGGGTTCCGATATGAAGACCGAGCGTTCAAACAAGTCAAGCAACGAATTTTTATAATAGAGGGAAGATGATAGAAGGCAACATAGATTACTTTCACTTGGTGTGATTTCCCTTTTAACTTGAGTGTGAACAGAAAACAAGTGTATTTGTTTTTACCAAACACGTACCGCCAATCAAAATACAACACCTGACCATTAAACCAAATTAGGTCTCCTTGTTTCTGCATCATTAAATACAAACAAACTGCCACACATAAATCAATTTTTAAAGCCAAGAGGCATCTTATTTTCAACGCACTCTTCCAAATGTGCCGAACGCGTTACGTGAACTGCTATTAAAAATAATTATCCTTTTCTAGCAAGCACGTGCCACGTGTGTGATGAATTAACATCAGATGACGTATCCAATTAGACACAGACTGTAACTGTGGTCTAAATGGAATTTATACGTTTTCTGATTGCGAATCCACAATAGCCATAAATTCTGCGGTCGGTATCAATAGACAGAGATACTATGAGTTCTGATGAGACGCGGTACATAAATATGAAAAACGGGCTCACCTACGGGGCATTAAAATTTCCTGAATATGTATCGTGTAGTGATACATTTAAAACGCCCCATACCCATCAAGAACCCATCCTACGTGCGTTCAATTGTTCTGCATGTCTACTAGATTGTTCACGTTTATTTGAATCCCCCGCACTATCGTACGGTGGTACCCACGAGGCCGGAGTCACGATGTCTTCTTAGCAAATGGTTGAGAAAAAAGTACTTAGTCCAATTGAAATATAAGCAGAAGCTTCAATTCCTCTCCAGTAAAATCTCGTAACAACAAGGCAAGCCTCATGTCAATGATCCAACAGCAGCAAGACATCAGAAGATACTACAAGCCAAAATGTTTGACTTTCCATGACAACATATATGAGGCCCATCTAAATAGCATTCTTCTCTAAATGACTCTCAACGGAAAGTACTCCAGATACGTCGCTGTGTTGTCGCAGACGAAAGACATATGGGCTTATTATATTGCCGCGTATAAATCCGTGGACATTATGATGAAGCAACAGGAAGAGCCACAAAGCGAGCCTAAATAATTCATGAGGCCACCGCTGAGACGTCAACAGAGAGTTAAAAATTGTTAGCCAATCATAATCAGGCTAGTTGAGGAATTGGTTCTGAGTGGGAGGATGTAGTTACAGACCAAACGGTCTTTGTTGTTTAAAGTTTCTCACATAGTCAGTGCTAGTGGGTATTTGAAACAAGATGAGACTTAAAAGTTCTGGGGCAGGAATGTCAAACTCCACTCTTTTGGTAGACGTTGATGAAACAATTGTCCCTGGCAAGCTTTCATGGGACTTATGAAAAATAGTTAAGCCAAGGGAAGCCACATTGATGGCACCAAAAAGAGCAGCAGACAAGTAGGGTATAGATCCTGGTTCAAGAGTACCTTGGTAAGACTAACACTTACCTATGACCATTGTCTGATGGCAGTTTATCGAATAATCGGTCATCATTTCTAAGAGACTTTGTATGTCAAATAATAAATCAATACAAAAAATCTAATTTGGAATAGATTTATAATCTTTAAGTAAGGTGTTTTCACGAAAATATCGAAGTTTTCCAAAGAAGTTGAACAAAATTCAACTTTCATACACCGGATATTCTGAGATCCTCGACTTTCATGATTCAAAAATTCGCGAAAACCTTATGTACCAATAATTTGTCATCGATATACAGAAAATTTTGGACATTCTACTTCTCAACAAAAGTTTCAAACTACAAGTTCCATTAAAAATGCATTATAGCTTGCTGTACGTCGCGGAAATAGTGCGTTCCGTCCGGTAGTTGCTATGGAGAACAGCTTAATAGGTGTTTGCCACACCGGGCGCATTTGCCTCAATTATTGTTAGCTGTAGGGATTTTTTTTTCAAATTCATGACTTGAGGAATTTTTTCAATTGCCGGCAGTAGCTCCAGGGAAAATTTTTCTGAAATTCCGGCATTTACTTGAGGGGATTCTCTTTTCAATTCTCTGCAGTTACTTGAGAAGATCGTGTGTTTTAATTTTCGACAGCTATTCGAGGGGATTTTTTTTCCAATTCCCGGCAGTTACTCATGAGGAAATAATTTTCAATTGCTACCACTTGAGAGGATTTTTTTTCAATTTTCTCTAGCCAGGATGGATTTTTTTTTGATCAACAGCAGCTACTGCAAAAAAAATTCTTTTTGAATAACTAAATAGATAAACAAATAAATAACTGGTAAAATTTTTCCTTGAAGTAACAGCCGAGAATCGAAAAAAATTTCCCAACACAGAAAATTCACGCGTCTCCGACAGTTATTATAGGAAAAATTTTCTCAATTGTTACTTGGAGGAATTTTTTTCAATTTTTGACGGTCATTTGAGGGGATTTTCTTCCAATTTTCAGCAGTTACCTAACGAGGGGATTTATTTTCAATTTCCAGCAGATTTTGTTTTTAATTCCCGGTAGTTACTTGAGGGAATCTTTTTCTAATTCCCAGCGGTTACTCAAGGGGATTTTTGTTCCAATTCCTCACGGAAGGAGTTTTTTTTTTAATTCCCGGCAGCAACTCAAGGAGATTTTTTCCCTTTTTTAATTAGCGACAGTAACTCATGGAAGACTCTTTTCCGATTCCCGGCAGTTACTTGGGGAGTTTTTTTTTTGATTCCTGATGGCATTTACTCAAAGGAAAAGTCCGTTGAAATGATTTTACAATTTCCGGCAGTTACTCAAGGGGTTCTTATTCCAATTCCCGGCAGTTACCCGGCAAACCCCCTTTGTTACTGAATCTCGTGAAGATACTTCTTCTGCTTATTCTGGATTCTTCCTATGTCTCTTGCCTCATGACAAGACAACAGTTATGACTTGCCTCATGGTATATTTGTTGCTGTTTCTTGCGTGAGGGTTCACGTAGTGGGGTACCAGCAAAACGACATGGGTTAAAATCCTGTCCGAGCCAAAACTTTTTATAATTTTTATCTTGACTTTCTTCATTTAACAGTTTAATAACTTTCCGCTGTGTTTCTTTTTTGTGCATTTACCTACATGTCAACTAGTAGATTGTTCTTTTGTTTTTTTTTCGTCTATACTAGAGTTGCATCTTGCATTATACATCTGATGATGCCAAAAGACAAAACGGGACACTCCTAGTTTATTAATTTATCTGAGGCCAGACTTCGTGTTTTTGTATTTTCCATTATTAGTAATACCGTATAGTAGGGCCACACAAATTCTCAAGGGCATACTAAGATGGTCCACACACATCACAAACCCTCTAGATTATCAGGAGTGATACTTTTCTGACAAACACTAATGATTTTTAAACGGTACCAAAACAAAACTTAGTGCAACAACTCAATGGAGAGATATGGTGTACAGACGGTGCTGGGCTCGAAAGGATGAACGGAACGTGGTAATCATATGAGCCACTTGGCAAGCAGGCTAAAGTTTTTCAAAAGAATATCAGGAAATTCTTATGCGGCGTGATAATCAAGAAGCGATCAAAACCCTCTTTTGTTATGTGCTTCTGACGTGACTGTTGGTCAGTAGTGTTGCAAGCCTCCTCCGCTCGAGCAAATGATGAATGGACAGTATCCCGCAAAAACAAACACCTCCGATGAAACTTTGAGAAGGATCTTCATAGTGGTACACGCCTTCAAGTCAAGGGAGCTGCGGTGCTGGAACTTTGGAGAACCTGGTGCCATTCGTAGCTGCTGTAAGGAAATACGGGTACCTGTGTTGGCATCGGAAAACAAGGATCATCGAGCAAGATCAAGCCTCAAGAACTTTCATTGGTTGTCCAGGAGACCAGAGCTCTGTCACGAAGCCGAGGAAATGGAAGCGAGCGTTCGCAGGACAACTGTGGTGGATGATTCCTGGTAGTCTAAGGCGCAACGCGAGGACCAGGAGAAAGATCTGGATCTAAAGCTCATCATTGGATGGAAGCCAGCAGGCCAACGATCAACTTGACAAGAAGTCGCACGATTTTCAACTACAGTGCCTACTGGTCCCAATGAGACTCACTGGTTATAAGCAATGACATCCTGATGAGACAGGTGAAAAATCTGGACGGCACGAATCGGAGGCAGATAGTGGTTCTTCGGAGCAGACAGGCTGAGGTGATGAGAGAGATCCAAGATGGCGTCACAGGTGGACATCCGGGAGTAGCCGAAACGCTAGGAAAGCTGCGGGAAAAGTTTTTCTGGATCATCTGCCTGGTCGACGTCCGTGAATGGTGCAGAAGATGTACCGTTTGCGCTGCAAGTAATGGACCACAGAAACGTCCAAAAGCCCTTATGCGCAAGTACAATGTTGGAAACCCGTTGGAGAGAATCGCTATAGATTTGACCGGACAGTTTTCTGAGTCAGGCAAATGAAACAAATACATCCTGGTCGTGATGGACTACTTAAGCAAATGGACCAAAGCGTAAACCTTGCTGAACCAAGAAGCGGCAACAGTAGCTGATGTACTGGTTGAGGAATGGATTCGCCGTTTTGGTGTTCCATGGAACTGCATTCGGACCAGGACATAAACTTTGAATCAGCGATGTTCCATTATGTTTGTGAAGTCTTGAAGATCAAGAAGACCGGAACGATAGCGCTACACCCACAATCGGATAGCATGGTGGAGCGAATGAACAGGACCATCAACCGACACCTGTCCAAAGTTATCTCTGACCATCAGAGACTGGGACGAATACCTCCACCAGTTCCTCTAGGCATACCGATCTGCAGTACACGGATTGACAAGCGAAACTCCTGCTAGGATAATCATGGGCTGCAAACTTCTGCTGCCCTGCAATCTGAAGTTTGGTTGACAGCTTGGCGATTTTTGCAAAAAAATTGACGATGTTTACCAGCGTGTCCATCTGAACATCCAAAGTGCCAGCGACAGAATGAAGGAGGCCTACGACGTGAATGCCATGGATGGCGGGTTCCAGAGGCGACGCGGCTTTTCCCCAAAACTGCAAAGTTCTTGGAAGGGCCCGTATGAGATCCAGGAGCAAATCAATGACGTTGTCTACAACATTCAAGAAGACATCACGAGGAAAACCTACGGTTGTACATTTCAACCGTTTGGCGGTTGGGAGGGTGCTACAAATCAGGAAAGGGACACGACACCTGTTCTTCCTTGTAACAAAGAAGCTTCCACAGTATCTGACCACCTACAGTGATGTCTGGAGCGCAAACTCGATGATATCACAGGACCTGACTCATCTCGCTATTCGAAAGATGACCAATGACCACGTTGACTGGTGGTGGGAAGCATGCTGGAAGTGATCTTCAAGGAAAGTGGCATCGACATCCTGGTATGCTGCTATCCTTCCAGGAGGACCAACCAAAGGACAGTGGACTGCTATTTTGATCGTACATCGTGTGGTAAGTTTGGGGACAGATGTCGATACCGACATGAACACATTTCGGGACGAAATGTTTTAAGGAGGGGGCAATGTGACAAGACATCATTTTGTCGCCGATATTTGCCCTGCAACGCCACTGTGTTGGTGCGCGAACGCGGTGGAAGTTTATAGACGATTTTCGAAAGATCTGTGGTATTCTTGCATTTTCGGCGAGGGTGTTTATTAATTGAATGCCGATACTTACGGGTGCTAATCCTTGGATGATTTCAAGACAAAAAGGTCATATGGACATATGTCCGCAAGAGCATAGATCTTAAGATACGGGGTGTTGAAATTAAAAAAAAAAAATCTTTCTGTTATCATCACTTTGATGCTATTCCAGATATCTTTCTAAAATTTGGTACATGTCTTCTATGCATCAAAATGCATGGGAATGTTAGAGGGGGTGCCACTGATTTGAAAATATTGGATGACACAGCAGGGTGTCAATGCAATTAAGTAGATTTTATTTTTTTAAGCGAGAATCATGCGCCGGACGGAAAAAAATCAAGGAAACAAATTGGCTCAAAAATAAACAGAGATTTCAAAACTGATTTTTATTTTGGAAGGAAGCAGTGGCGTACAAGTTTTTTCTCCAAAAATATTGAGTGCAAAGCCTGTACGGACGCCACTGGTGAAAATAATGAAATTGTTTGTACATCACAAAATGCAAATTGAAGCCTAGGAGACGTGTACCAAATTTCATAAAGATTTCTGGAATAGTATCAAAGTAATTATAAAAAAATCATTTATTTTTTAATATTTCAACACCCTGTATCTTGAAAATTAAGCTCTTGCGGACCTATGTTCATATGAACTTTTTGTCTTGAAATCATTCAAGGATTATCACCCTCAAGTATTGGCATTTAATTAATAAACACCCTGTATAACACCGCGGTGCCGCTATTTGAGGTAAGTTATTGATTGGTCACGAAATATTAATCGTAAAACATAAATAGGCTGCGATTGTTAACATAAATATTTGTGGTTGTACTATCGTTACTTTGAATAATTAAATTAAAACTCAACAGTGTTTTCTATAGCGGAAAATATTACATTGTGTTGGACGATATTTTCCTCATTAAAGCTTCTGGCACTGTTTATTTCTTTCAGTTGGTTAGTCTTCTTTGAAGTTTTCAAAAAAGAGATGGTGTGTTTTTGATGCTTTGTTTTTTTATAAATGTCAAGGGTTCATTGTCAAAGATCACGCAGTTGATAATATTGATACCTAGACTAAATGGAAGTTCTCTTGATCATTTCAGAAAAAATATTTCGAACCATTCTTCAACGTTCTGCTCACAAACTACTTGACATCATTATTCTTTGATTCTGCCTTACTATAACTATACTGCACTAATGATTTAGACCTTTTCAAAAGTAAATCAATATTATTTATTACATCTTGTCTTAACTAGCGTAAATCCTCCTGTAATGTATATAATGGCAAATAAAGCTCTAAATGGGCTTTTTTAAGTAAGTTATTATGCAAATCACCACATATAATCGATGGCTTTCTTCTCAAACATGCGCTAGGTCTAACTGAATCGACCATTACAAAAAACGACCGTTTTCCGCATCGAATCTTTATAGCCGTACGGATGTGAAACTCCATTTATTTATTGGATCATTTCGAAATTGCTTTGGGTGATGTTATTTATTTTATGATAATATTTGCTATTATAAATTTGTGATTCATTTATGCGTTGGAAAAAGTGCGGTGATAGTAGAACAATAATATGTCAGGGCATTCTCTTTCAAGTCTTGCTGATCACTTACCGATGAAATGTGATATAGACTTATAATTATAAACGAGAATATGAAAAAAGCTGGATTATTACATAATATAATATGTTGTAGCAAAAGTTAAAGGGAAAGGGGTTTTTTCTATAATATATAATATATTGCAGGAGATAGAACGTCAGAACTGATTATTTTGTGATCCACTCAAACCTTTCAAAGAGAAAGATTTTATTGAAGTTTCTTTATCATAGTGGCATCAAGTGAGAGAAAAGTGATTGGCGTAGACTCAGTGTGTTAGAATGAGAAAAAATATGTCATGTCAGGAATTGACCAAGACAACTTCCACACCGGCACCGGGTTAATTTGCGACATTCGAGAAACGCCTCTGATTCAAGTCAATTTCATGACTGCTTGAATTTTCTTTAATGAGAATTGACTTGAATGATTCTAGACTACATTTAATGGATAGGTGAGTTCAAAAATTGCCGAGTCTTTATACTGGTGCTTTTTACTTTTTTGCGCTCAGTACCATTTATTTCAATTATGTATTTGCTTTCCTTCGATTTTTTTTTCATATTTGAACATGAGACATCGCGTAAAAAGTTAGAGGTCAGAGGCCTTTGATATTTTTTTCGTCACCGAATGTTTGCGTCGAGGTTTGCGTTGTTCCACCGCACAAATCAAATCATGTTGACGTCCCTATTGAATCAACCTAGAGCCGCTACTGCTCCTTTATACTTGGGTGATTTTTAAAAGGAGCATGGCATGTGACGTGACCATAGTTGCTTTCCTTAGTTGGGTCCTCGTTTGTCTCCATGCTATCGGCTCTTCTGCAGATGGATTATCAAGAGAAGACGTCAAATGCTTCTTGCCTGAAAGGTCATGCTATGGTTCAATACCAAGACAGGGCTATTTTCTTTTTTCTTTTTGAATGTGTTTAATAGTGTCAATTCCTTAACCTCACTTTGTATTGTTTGTTTTCGTGAGATGTTTCTTTATTTTTGAGTGTTTGTACGGTAATTATTTTATACTTTTTAATATTAACTGGACGTAAATATTGTATTTTGTAGGTCTGATGATGCCATAGTATGTGGCGAAACATGTTACCTTTTCATCCGTATATTATATTTGTTTGAGGCCTGAAGACGTTGATCGTTGTTTTTCTTCATTTGATCTGTATTTTGGTCATACTTGGGGTGGTATCGCTGTAGTCTGCTATACAGTTGACCGTATTTTGGCAGAAACCAACCGAGAGGAGCCTGATTTAATGCTAAATTGAAGATAAGTACTTCAAATCCTGGTTTTGATATGCAATATGTACTTCCCTGTATACTGGTTTACCTGGAAGTAAACAGTAAACCTTCTTCCAAATTTATCATTCACCTGAATTGAAATTACATTGAAGAAGCTGCTGTGAGCTTTCTGTATTTGTGCTAAGAACAAACTTTGCCTGTTCATTTGACTCGGTTACCAAAATGCCGAACCTGAATTTTTCTTTGATACTTTGAACACACTTTCTTGGGAGGGTTTGATGAGCAACTCTGTGAGTTTTTGAAGAAAAGGCTAACAGATTCGATTTCTACCATTGAATTGTTTTAATTTTCATAAGCTATTTTGAGTTTTGGAATAAAGAGATGGACGAGATAGTGAAATCTACTTCCTGTGGTTGATCACTTGTTTCACTTTCAATTTCTGTAGCAGAACTCCGTGGAGTACTGAAGCCTAAAAAGGACAAGTAGTTTGGTGGTGCGACACATGTCTGATCTGAGCAAGTCCGGAGAAGGATAGTGTAACGTGCCAAAAATCAAGGTCTATTTGCTTTGATAGTAGTATGGCAATTTGAATTTATTTAAGTAAATAATTATTTGTCAGTCGTTCATTTGAGAGTTTTTTCCATTTTCCCCATTCAAAAGTCACCTGCCCTTTCAACATTTATTTATAATATCATCAAATTACAAATTCACACACTTTTCATCTGGATTTCATCGACTTTTCCTGGATACATCTCTTCAACATCAATCGTGTTATTTTATGGTATCTTCTTCAAGTTTATTCGTGGGTTTGAGTTGTTTTGGTTGCGTTTTCATTAATCCTTGATTTTCCACAGTCTGAAGTCTACTTCTGTAAATTAATCACTAATTTTAGTCGTTTGTTTATATAACCCTTAACCTCAATATTTAAATAGTTGATTCATAATCAGACTCTCAATTCTCACGTTTTTCCAGTTGTAGATCAACAAAACTAGTTCTTGTTATTAATTAACATCGCACCTTGCAAAGAATAGACATAATCAATATATTCGATTATTATCTATTTATGTTCGAGCATGTCGCACTTTGACATCTTTGCAGCCGTTATCTGTCAGTTTAATTTTAAAAAGGGTCTATTGCGAATGCGCTAAATATTTATAGGTTCCAGGAAACCATGAGATAAAATGCGGCGTTGTCACGGTGAATTATTTCTATTATTTTAGTCTGATTTTATCTCTGTGGGTTATGGGTTGATAGATAGTTTTCTCGTTAGAGTTGGCGTCGATGGACATGGGTATAGAACCATATCCCACCTTTTCAATTGGTATTAACTCCGGTAGTTTTTTTTTTGATCGTTTAAATCACGTGGTCGAGTCATTTTTGAATTTGAACCAGTTTCTTAGCTGCTCCGTTACCTTGAGTTGAGTGATTGCCTCCGAACACATTCCATTGCCTCATGTGCTCAATTACCAGATTTGGATGAAATTACTGGTGCCTTCTCGAAGGATTTGTAGCACTTGGGCATTATATGCAGTTTGGGCTTATTTTTGGATTTTGGTCCATAGCCTTTCGCTGTACCACATGTTGGGATTTTTTTTTTGGAATAAACTGGAAGGTCTTCACTCTCACACGAAAGTAACACCTCCTCTAACATCAGGTATGTTGATTTCCATTCATTAAGGGTTTAGATCTTTCTAATAGAAATGCGTTTTCAGGAGTTTTTTTTTAATTATTCCGGAACCTTCTGTCTGTCCGGTTGCGAATTCCTTCGACATTCCTGCGCCGAACGAACAAGTTTTCTCTATCCGAACCAGCCAAAGTTCCACAATACTTTGTAGATTTTGAGAAGATAACCCCTCAGATTTGAGGTAAGATTTTATAACCAGTTAGGATATTTTTGTGATTTCGATGTTTCTTAGGGTCCATTTTCCGGTCAGACTTTTTGATGAAATATCGTGTGCGTACCACCCCCCTGATTATATCACGCTTTGACTGACACCCTTTTCGCATGTTCATCCAAGGAGAATATTAGGAACGGAGCTGTGTAGCTGGTTTTGGTTGACAACGTTCCGAGGAAAGCGCAAGTTACCTTTTTTTTTAATCAATATCTCGTCAGTTTCTTGCAATGTAATTTTGCTTGTTTCGATTATTGTTATTTTTACTCCTTTACATATCAAGTCATGAAGTTCATTCATTTTTTTTTTATATATATATACCTATATATAAATTGTTGGTACTGAAAAGATACTGACTTATGAATGCTTTTTTTTATAATTCTAATTATGATTCGGATGTTGTGCATTTGAATTTTGCCAATGTTAAGCGGACATGATCATGGTCGTTGCGGCTTTTAGTTCTCTAGATACTTCGTATTGATCCGACGTCCATTACTAGTCAGATATGTTTAGTTTTTAATGATTCTCAATAAATTATCAACTGGGAAAACGATTTTGATTTGGCTCTATGTCGGTTTGCCTTTTATCGATTTTCTATTTTTTTTTTGTTTTGTGTGATTGATTACTTGCACTTTTGATTGGTGGGTGAAGTCAGCGCTGTACACAATCACAGAGGATTCTGAATTATTCTGTCTTGAGTTCTGATTCTGACTTATTCTGTCAGTGGCGCCATTAACCCAACCCTACTCCCGACTTTCGAGCTAGGCCACAAATTTGCTCGCTATTTGACCTCTGACTCAACCTATTGAAACCATCTGTGATTATCAATTCTTTTCTTCAAATAATCTGGATAATTCCTAATAGAAAAAAAAGCGTGGCAATAGGATACATAGTGTGTTGTCGAGGTACAAAACTTTTTCTTGTTCGGTTTGGTGAGTCAAATTGCATGCTTTTTCCAGATAACCAACTACCTTTATGCACCACCAAGTCAGGTTAATAATACTTTCACTATGGGTACTCAGGAACTACTTTTGGATTTTTTTTACTTTCTAAAATATCAATGATATTACACTCAACGGTTAATGTTGAATGTTGATCTGACAACTTAGTGCTCTGGAACAACTCATTTGACTTCAACAGAAAAATAACAGTTTCGAATTTGAAGTTATCATTAAGTTAGAAGTTCATTAAATTGAAATGTCTGAATTGAAACAAGGTTTTCAGGTTAATTTTTGACTTAGAGTGAAAATCTTTTCTAAAATTGATCAAAGTTGAATCAATGCTCTTCTACGGATTAACAGTAACATATCAAGAGACGTCAAACAAAGAATTCCTTCCATAACCCTGATGAGTATGGTTTTCATCTTTTGAACCTGGTCTAGTAGGATTTGATTAATGGTGGATGTTGCATGAAACTCTTCTCAGTAAGCTTCATCAATATCCAGAGCCGTTGTCTATCCTTGCTTTTCAGTCACACAATTTCTAAACTTATGGTAGTTTCTCCAGGATTAGTTCTGGGTCCGCTGCTCTAGTTACTTTATGTCAGCGATCTAACTTTCTTGAACCCGTGTCTACAATAATCCAACCACGCCATGACGTTTGGACATTAAGTTAGAGAGTAGTCTAACTCCAACAATTTGTATCTGATGTTTGAAAGCCAGATGAATTGTGGTCAATTCCTTTTTTCAAATATTAGGAAGTAAACTTTTGGTGTAATCGAAGCTCCGAATCACATTTGGAAAGTCACTTATATGCATGTGATGAGATAATTATATCTTTTATGCCCTGTTTTATAAGTCTTGATGTTATGTTGGGATGTGGCTGACTAAGCGAGGCCCGGACGGTCAATCACAAAACGTTAATGAAAAGAAAAAAGAAACACCAGGAATAGCTAGAGATCTATAGCTTAGAGCATTTTTGTGAAAATGTTTATCTTGTCATAATATGAGTGGGTATGATGAACATACCGTTTAATTTTTGCACAGTTGTGATAAGGCTCCATCCATGATCCAAAATACCAAACTTTATTGCTAAATTCATTGTTACAATCGACAACCCAACACGAAACAAGCAAATGGTCAATCATTTAAACAATTTCGAATAATAACTCGAAATCGATCGCAGATATGTTGTTAACAAAACAAACTGTAACATTGCAATTTTCCGCAAAATTGCCCGCCTGCTTACAATAACAAGCCATTACCATTTATATAATTTTGCTACCAATGGTATTTGGATAACAATCGGCGCAATTGCCAGCACAAACAACGGAGATCCTCACAATCGATGTTACTATTTTGTAATCGGGTTTAACAGAAGGTAGGCACGATTCCGACGGGGAATTGACCACATAGATATACAGGGGGAGCAACAGCAAATTTGGACGTTGTGTTCATGGTTTTATAATATTTTTGGGCACAATAAATTGCGCATTTTCCATTTTTATTGATGCCCACTCTGTGATCAATTAAAGGAAATATAAATGAAACTCAGTACTTTCATTTATTAAGCAAATCAAAGCAGCTGAGCAAAACTGCTCTTCACTTTTCTGGATCCCCTTAGTAGGACCAGTATTGTGATAATACGAAATAATAATAATAATATTCCTGAGGTTTAGCATACTTATGGGATATTATAATAAAACGGTCACACTGAACACTGGCAAATAGATTATTCTGAAATATATGTGTCGAATTCACTTTTGCATTGAATTAAATGATGATAAACTTGTAAAATCTTCATATTCAGGTCATATTCAGTTTTATTATAGTTAGAGAAAATAAAAGAAGATTTCCAATATTGTGATGTCGCTAAATTCACCTCAATATTAAAATCAATAATATCCAACATACAAGGTGTCGAATTTGAAACGATATTATTGATTTTAATTCTAATTCCATGTTTGTCTGATCTTAAAGATTTTTTGGGATAAAAAATAAGAGTCTAGTATTTATTTTGTCACACCCGCTAGTAGGCTCAACCGACTGCCGACTAATTTGGCACTTTTTTCGGCGTAACAGTACAGTCATTCTGATTACAAACCTTTGATTTTCTGGTGCAAATACGAAAAAAAATATTGGTGCACAATTCATAGACAGACACTAGATTCTTATCTCTCATTCCAAAAAACTTCTATATCCATAACAATCTCCAGCAAGATCTGCCATACAATTGGAATGAAAATAAAATCAATATCTGATATTGATTTAAATCAGGAATATTAATTCAATTTTGACTCTTTTGGTATTGAGATAAATCAAAAATTTCTACGCAATTATCATGGTCCACCTCATACAGGGTAACCCAGTTTTACTGGCAATATTTAAAATCAAGACTACTAATTAGAATCAACAATTTTTATTCTATGACCATTTTTTCAACTCCTCGTGACTATTTTTTATGAACCATATTTAGTTGAGACTTTTTTTTTATTCTGAAAGACGACGAAATGTTCTCTCGAACCATGACAAAAACCACTGGAACAATTGAAGTAATGTCCATTTTTAGAAGATTGTAACTAAAAAAAATCACACCTTGTCTGACTAGAAATATTTTATAAAATATTTTTAATTATTTTTTTTCCTTACTAAATTCAATTAATTTGATCATATTCCAGTCACTGAAGCATAAATACAGGGTGTCCGGAAATTACGCGTCAGGATTTTGGTGGGCGATTCTACATGAAAAATTAATGCAACAAACTTCTATACAATTTCTTCAAAAACTTCAAAAATTTTTTCAAAGTACGAATTTTTAATTATTTAAGGTACGGTTAATGTTTAAAGTCGTTTTTCTCGGAAACCGTTAATTCTACGATGATGCAACACGAGCACCTTTTTAAAAAATATTTTGATGCTATTTACTAATTTGACATCCAAATTTATAAAAAGATTAAAACAAAAAAGTTCTAAGTAATTTTCCTAAGGTGAAGGACAGCTTCAGCCTTTTGTCATTGACGACTAGCGTCAAATTAATAGGGTGAATACAAAGAAACACTAGTGACATGCATGCAAAATTTGGCAAAAATCATTACACTCGAAAAAAAGTTATTAAAAAAAATAAGAAAAAAAAAATTTTTTTTAACACCCTGTATCTTCCTTAATTTTGAGTTTTTGAAAAAATTGTATAAAAGTTTGTTGCATTAATTTTTCATGTAGAATCGCCCACCAAAATCCTGACGCGTAATTTCCGGACACCCTGTATGTTATAGGTAAGTCAGATTTTCAGATAAACAGAAAGCTCATTTCAAAATTCTTATAACCAACTGGGGTAAAAAGTAATCGAATTTTTCTGAACGTTAATCGAAAATTAATATGAAAAGCAAGTTTTACAAAAGAAGACAAATTCGTCATTTTTTTTAGTGCTTGATTCCCACTACCATTCAGAAAAGTTCGAGAAATCAAAAAAATACAAATTTTTAGTTTACAAGCTTCTGAAAGAGAACATAACCTCAATTATTTGAGTGGTTTTTGTCATGGTTTGGAAGTACAGGTAATTTGAAGGTTTAGAAAAAAGTGTCCCAGATAAAAGTTTCATGGTTGAAAATGAAATTTTTGAATGACCTGTTTTCACATTTACAGGGTGTTCCAAAAAGTCTGGGCAAGGTTCAACTTTTTTATTTCAAATTGAAACCCTATTTTTTTTATTTGATATTTGGATTCTCCTTTTATTTCTGAAAATTTTGTATGTAGCATATCCTATACCTGAGTTTAATGTATGAAAAGATATTTGATATTTATCAATTGAATAATACTAATTTATTGTTATGAAAATGTGAAATATATCTATGATTTCAAATTATTGACGCTCATATTGACGAAAATGTCACGTCATTAAATACTTTCAAAGTGTTAAAGTATCAAAGTATAAATGATTCTGCATATAATTCAATTGATTCTTTATCAATTTATTTTTTTATTCTTTTATTTTTAAGACATTATTTTATTTTTAGTTTATTTTTTGGGTATCAATTCAAAATTAGAAAAGTTTTGGTATATCCTACACATACAATTACATCAATACTTCGAAACCATAGATATATTCCACTTTTTATAACAATAAATAAGTATTATTCAATTTATAAAATATCAAATATCTTTTTAAACATCAATCTTAGGTAAAGGATATGCTAAATAGAAAATGTTTAGAATTTGGAGGAAAATCCAAATATCAAATAAAAAAATAGGGTATTAATTTGAAATAAGAGAGTTAGACCTCACCCAGACTTTTTGGTATATGTGAAAACAGGTTTTTGAAAAATTTCATTTTCAGCCATGAAACTTTTATTTGGGACACTTTTTTCTAAAATGTCAAATCAAAAAGTAAGATGGGGGGGGGCATTCATAATATGGTTCATAAAAATTGTAGCCTAGCTGTTTCAAATCAATAAAAAGTGTTGAAATACCTAGGAACTCAAAATTGTTAACTGAATTCTATATATTGCAGGATAAAACTGGGTCCACAGTAGACTGTTTTCAAAATATTTTGAAAATATCTAAATTGCTAAAAACTACTTATAATAGACACATGAAATGACCACCCTGTATTTTGGAAAATATGAAATCGATTTGGATACAATGAACAGTTCCATGCATTTGTGCTCAAGGTTTTCGAAAAAAAAACTTGTTTTATTTTAAATTAGTATATCATCAGTTTTTTTCCTGTGTCTATATCATTCAAAAATAAAACTACTTCTCAAATGTTGTTTTCACATCTATAATTTGATTGATTTTTCTTGAAATTGACGTCCAATTCTGGATCGAATCATCACAATATATTTTTTTCAAATGTGTCAACCCAAAATACCATAACACTGAGCGGTTAATCAAACATTTACAAAGCTGTCCATCAAAGTTGGTCAAAAACCAAAAGGCAGTAAATATTTTAAAAAAATTTTTTTTTTTTGTTTCAAGATTTCAATTTACTTTTCCAAAACCATACTCACGAGTAAAAGATTGTTTTCTTTTTTTTTCACTTCAGAAGTTTACTCAAAAAGCGCCAAGTTTGCCACAAAAAGAGGAGTATCTACAGAGCAGGCAGACTCAAAGAAGAGTGCAAGCCTTCAAGCAACCATGAGAGGGATAGAAGATAGAAGTCCCACAATACCTATGAAAGATCCTATGAGGAAAATAGACGTTTGTTATTCAATTTCTCCATTAAAGAAGAAAAAAACTTTCCAAACTATGATGATCTTTTTTTCTAAACAGAAATTGATAGAAGTTTTTGAAATTCTGTTTCAGTGGACGTTGATTTTAAAAAAAGTGAAACATTCTTAGACTTAAACCTAGAGATTACAATACTTAATATTATTAAAATGTGAAAGTAGAGCTCAACGAATATAATTTCATATCCCTCATTCTTGTTACTATCCACTCGTACCACTAATACAAACCGAGAACACAAGTCTTCAATTGGTAAATTAGTTCACTCTGTAAAGCACTAGGAATCCACCTAGCCATTTCTTTACATTCAGAAGATGGTATCTCGATGGGGAACATCACGAATTTCGAACGTCTTTAATAGTTTTGTTTAAATAATACACTCTTTCGTCAGATGTTATGATAGTTTTGTGTTTTTTTAATTGGGAAATTTCTTGCTGGCCTTACATGAATAGAACTTTTACTACAAATATTAATTGACTTCTGAAAGTGTTTGTATGACATCATCCTAAAAAAAACGAACAAGTCGTTCTTTTTTTATTTTTTAATCACACTTTAAGATGGACAATAATCAATGTTGAAGTTATTTGTCCAAGAGAGGTTGATATACATTTCATGTTTTAGATTTATTTCGTCGTTCAGTGAAAGAATGGGATATGCCTTGGAACATTGAAAGACTAGAAGCAGCATCCTGTCGAACTAAGAGCAAGTTTCTGCAATGAATATTCAACGGACGGGTAATGATGACTATTACTCACAAGAATGAAGTGTGCACTACGATAAGTGCGTAGCCATCCAAGTAAGAAATCGCTAATACACGCGAGTAGATTACCAACCATACTTTTCCTATGACAATCAAATAAAAGAAACGAGTTATGCTTATGCAAATTAATTAACAACAAAATGATGCACAATTATTTAACCTAAATTGTCGAGATAAGGTAAAAGAATACTCGGTTGCTGATGCATTTTTTTGCTTATGGAAATCAACAGAATGAATTATGATTTAATGAAGAAGACGGTGAAAATTTTCCATGAGCCAGTCAGCTGTTAAGAGAAATGTATGGTCGGACAATACTGCGAAGAGATTTTCGGTATGTCTAGCACACGTCTGGTTGCAAAATTTTCATTTTTTGAGCCCAACTATATTATTTTCAGTGGTTAAAATCCCAGCGACGAGAAAATCAGTCAGCACAATATGTCATTATAATCCACACAATCCTTGAATGTTTCAAAATTTGTCCAATTCTGTAAAAAAAGGGTTTTAAAATGTTTTGACGAAGAGGGCGTGCTTAATATTTTTTGTAATAGAATGTATTAATTCACCCACCATTTTATTTATGTTGAGTTTAAAACCGGCACGGGGAAAGGTAAAGGGCAAGCCGCATTTGAAAAACCGTCCAAAAATTCACAGGTTTCTCCAAGATAACGCTTGTAGAGTGAATTTTTGCTTGTTCTGATTGTGTGCCGGCGCTCATTTTCATCCATATCATTTTTATCAAGAACTAAATTTAATTTAAGAAAAATTATATAAACAAATAATTCAGTGACAAACCATATGAACTTAATCACGGCCTACGTTCATGATAGAAAAGGTAAACCTCTGCCCCCTTTATTGCCATCGGATAAGTATATTACAACTTAGGCTATGGCATTCCCAAAACTGAGAATAAAACAATCTCTTCGAGCTGTTTCCTCAGTGAGTCTCAACAACAAGTGTGAAAGGACTGCTATAGCCCCTAACGCCATCATTCGGCAGAATCACCAGCATCTCGATTCATGTTTGGCATCTTTAGAAGTGGTTCTTCTACTATTATGAGAACAATACTAAACGATTAAGCGGAGGAAACCATCCCTGGAGAAAGCATACGAATTCCATCGAGCTGTTTCCAGACCCAAGATTTATCGAGTTGCTTCTTCAGTCAGACCCAAGCTACGCTGATGAACCCTAGTAGGCAGAAACAAAAAGATTGAAAAAACGACAACCAAAATAAAAACTATCAATCTGTGAAAGATCAGAAGTCCGTATTTCCAGACAAGTCCTTTGATGATGTCAGGGTCAAGTTCATGAATTAGATTGCACCGAGGTCGCGCACCTTGACCTTAACTATTATTCATTTTCTGGGTAGAAAATGTATATCAACACGTTTTGGTTGCAATTACGTGAACAACCCCAAGTTCCTTCTTTGATATTTAAATCAAAAAATGATTACATACTGCAGACAGTACAAAAACAAGATGATTTCAAGTTCATCAATTAAATTTCGAGTTCACCGATTTCGCTCACCCCAGCTGATGTTTATTTTTCGAATGGGAAGTGGATATCAACGCGTTTTGCCTGCAACAACGTGAACAATCGTTGGTAACACTGCAATTTTATTATTCTCTTCATAATTGTTGATTTTGCTATGACTGTTTTACTAGAAGTGTACCAATGTTTATCCTTGTTATCCATGAGCAATTTCCATTTAAATTTAAATTTGACAAAATGTTGAAGAAATATATTTTTACCAGTATTGTTTCATTGTTTTACGTGATGTCTACCATCATGATGTTCTGTATTGTTTTTACATTATCATTTTTCATTCGCTTTGTCCATAAAATGTATTTAATTTTTTTTGTATTAATAAAGCATTTTTGATTTGATTTGATTTGATTTGATTATTTAGTTCTCCTGATAACTAATATTATATTTATTCATAGACCATCAAAATCCATGAACTAACACAAATGTTATCAATGAGCAAACTATGTGCCAACCTAATTTGATCCACGGTGTAGATTATTTTATGTACTGTACCGTTGAGTATCGTTTACCGGACCCAAAACCAGTCCGGTAAATGACACTTGACATCATCAGAGACTGTGAAAAAAATACTTGACCACTCCAAAAATGACATCATCAAAGACTGTGAAATTGCATTGATTGCATGGTTTGGCTGACGTCATCTCATGATTTTAATGAATAACTTGACATAGAATGTTGGTAACACATAATTAACCTATCTTTTACCCAAGTGGTGACTTGGTTTGGCTGGCGCCATCTCATGGTAAGAATGTGAGGCGAGCTTCCACTAAAAGTGTATGGTTTGACAAGAAAGCACTTTTAACCGATTAAAAAAATCATCACAGTATAAAACAAAACAATGTACAATACACAGCCATTGAATGTCATCAAACTACTCGTCTGGGAATTCCAGACTCGGCTCCTTCGTCGCCTCGTCCATGAACATCTCGACTCGTAAATTACAAAGTCATTTACCGCCTTAGTAACGTAAATTACTATTATTTCATACTGTACTGTGAAGTATCAGTCAGCAGACTGGTTACCAGTCCGGTAAATGACAATTTTCATCATCAGAGACTGTGATAAAAATTTGATTCACTTCTCCGCTAATAATGGCACTTTGCATCATCAAAGAGTGTGAAATTGCATTGGTTTCATGGTTTGGCCGCTGCCATGCACCATCTCATGGTTTTGATTAACAACTTGGCATAAAATTTTGGTAACATGAGTAACCCGAAATTAGAAGTGAATATTTCAACCACGTAGGTATCTATACTATGTTCTAAAAAGGCATAAAATAAAAAGGATTCGGAACTTCTTCGTTCTTGCGATACATACTTCACTAGATCGAGATCAAATAAGGTTTTTTAACAAATATTTTTGACACTTGTGGAGATGATTGAATGAGATTTGGGGCCAAAATTCAGTATTTATTTTGATTTTTTTTGTAGTTTCCGTTTCTATATCTATTTGTTTGATGTTATTTTTTATATAACTGGTTGTCCTTGTGTTTATAGCAGTCTGATGATGCCCTAACAGGTGAAACCCGGGTCACCTCATAGATTATTATTTTCCAAGACCAAGACTTTCAGTTTAAATCTGTAATTTCGAAAAAAACAACATTGCAAAATGTTGTAATAAACATTTTTTCTCTTTCGCTATTTCAAAATGTCAGAGTTTTGTTGAAAATCAAAATATCGTAGATACTTGTTCCATAACCAGCGGTACTTCTTTGACTTTAAAAGCAGCTATCGATCGTTATTGATCTGGGCGCGGTCAAGCAACGTAAAGTATTCCGAACCGCCAATATCTGACAAAAGAAATCGAAAGTGAGCTAAAACTGGAGCAAATCTCGGTACTAATGCCCGAGGTGACACAATTATCGATTCGCAATTGATATCGGACCGGTTGCGGCATCAACCAGAAAATGGGTTTTTAATTTTCGAGTAATTGTTGGTACTGGCGACCGTGGTTGGTGCAGTTATTCAAGATACAATTGAATAATCTGAGGCTGTGATACTGAATGTTAAAGAAGAGTGGTTAACCTTTCAGTTAACTGCATATATCTTCTTCACAACTAACCAATTAACCGATCAGAGTTCCAACCCATAAACCAATCATAGTTCTATTGATCTCAACACTTTCAATCAACAAAGATCAGAGATTTTCACCTCTTGCCCTTTGCCATGATTGATAGCAAACCAGTTACGTCTATAGGAAGTCCAAAATAAGTTGTCGTAAATACTGTTCTTTATGGGTATCTCCTCCTATTGTAGTGAAGCGGGCGTAGGCAGGGCATATCTAATAAACTGTAACACTTAAACTGATTTCTATTAACTTGCAGCGATGTACTTATTTGGCAGAACCACCGGTCGAAGTGCTGAGATTTTCAATGGGCACCCTGATGGGCGATCGACTAGAAACGATTAACTCGGTGAGGTATGAAGTGCTTTGATTTCTCTCGGTTTATGATGAGCTGCTTGGAAGACCACATATTTTTAGAAATGATTGGGTTTGTTTGCAATCTAGGACAAAAGTTAATTTGTTTCACTGGTCGAAATGATCATTTCATTTATATGGTACAAATGTTTGAATTTCCTAATCAATATGAAGTGATACAGCGAATTCACGTGACCGATTGATTGGTTCAATCCTACTCCCAAGCTCGAACAAATGAAGATAATCTTAGCAATGGGTAACCCCTTCCTGCTGAGTTAAAGTTCAGTATAGAGGACAATTACAGTGATTTGTGATACACCGATCATAAATGAACTATCTACCAAGGTACATAGAGCGATAAAAAGGGGCTACTGAAAAAGATCTTCAAGTAAACGGTGCAAACTTACTAAAAAATCATGTTTTTTGCCAGTTGAAAATTGGTTAGGATTATTACCATTATCATTACCGGTATATAATCCAAAGTTTTGATTGCGAAAAGCTAATCAAAAAAAATTTCAAGTCACTTGAAGCAATTGTTTTGAAGACTGTATTGTTGGGAAGTCTCACTTACCAAGATTTAAACGGTCCGGTTTTTGTTGAACTCCAGTTTTCGAAAAGTGAGGTTATATGATTTGTGAAACTTAATAGAAATTATTTTTTTTCATATGGTCAACATTTCGAATTGGAAAGAAATTTGGATAGATTTGACTAATTGGCAGCACAGTAAACATAATTCAAATTTAGCGCTTCTCGACCCACGAATTGGTCGAGAGATGATAATGTCCAATTATGAAAAGGGCAAAGTTACCGACATTTGTCCACATATTTCCTTATGTGGAGAAAGAAACTCTTCTACCCAGGCTCTTTTGCTTGTCGCTCTGTACAAACAAAGCTTATCATCTTTGCCTTCAGCCGTCAGTCCGTCACTGTCAATCAAAATCGACTAAAATAACGGACTAAAATAACGGACAAGTAAAATAAAAAAGTAACAAAAATGTATCTAATTAAGGAAAAATTGAGCTCACATTTGGCTCAGGACTGTTTAGTTGAGTAAATAAAAAAACAAACATTGCTGATCAGAGAAAAAAACTAATAAGTACGTTTAGTCTGAAAAGAAAGCTCTTTTGTGAATATTTTCTTTCCATCTTAGGCCAGATTACGAAAACTGAACCTGCTCACCATGATCACATCCTTTCTCTTTTCCTTCAAATTCTTGGGCATTTTTTCTATTTGGACAGGGTTTATTTCGTAGCTATTTTCACATGTTGCATGATACAGATCTCATCATGTGTCGTTGAATCATTATTGAGGTCATGATATTTCAGATTCAAAAATAGCCTTATAGTTTCAACCAAAGTTATTGAGGAAATCCTCCAATTGGTATACAGTAAGTTTTCTAAGGGCGCCGGCGTCGCGATATCACTCTGATCGTCCCATCACGTTCTTAGTTGTTGAGGTAAATCTAATCAATTTCCCGTGAACTCACGTTTCTCCAATTCGATCAAATTTGGTACTCAATACTCCCACTTTCAACCTGCACATATCGGCAACACCGGCTATGAAAACATATGTAACACGTACCATATAGAGCGAACCAACAGAACCCACCTCTATGCAGGTCATCGGATCGGAATTGATTGGAGAATGAGGATGTCCACCTGATGTCCAAAAAGTCGACTGATGGACGAAGTGCGGTCATTTATTCTCAGATGTTTTGAATTTTGGGTTAGGGTGATTTATTGATAGGTATGGGAAATTTATTTCAGAATACTGTTTGAGTAAGTTTGGGTTATTGAGTTCCCCAACATCAGTTACCATGTGAGTGTTAGTGGTCACCAACAAAATGTGTTAAAATATAAAATATAAAGTTTAGGTTGCTCTCAGTTCCACTTTCAACAGGTGCTAGATTTCGTAAAGATCTCCCTCTCCTTTGGAAACCATGTAGCCAGTAATACAAGCTCTCTCGACCTTTCGGAAGAGTCTTTTCTCCCTGTATCTGCCTGGAATCTGTGCTTCACAGCCACACCTTGATTCTGGTCACTGAGTATCATATGCGTGGATGCGATTTTGGGTTCCAAATGAAGGCTGCGTTTTGTTGGACCCTGGAGTGATCGCTTCATAGTGGAAAGATACTCACTTTTGTTTTGAACATGGAACAGTTGGTATACTGGAGTACTGGAAATAACCCAAAATGGCCAGAGTCTTTCTAGGCTTTGGCAGCCTTCATCAGAGGTGCTGGTACTGGAGGAAGTATTCCAATGAGTATGTGGATGCACCATCTTATCTTTGTGTTCTCGCCATTGTTGGTGTATGTCTATAGTCAATTGGTAGTATTTTTGATAGTTCTCTTCATTTTCTGGAATGTTTGACGAAATCGTAAAAATAGTAAGAGACAAGTTTTGTAGGATCGTTATAATTGAACTGAATATAGGATCTTTTATGAACAAAGACATGGACCAATCTGATTCTAAAATTTGCAACAATCAATCACTGTGATGTCTGCAGAAAAAGACATTCATCCTACTTGCTCACTTTACAAAGTCATATTTCATAATGATTATCAATATAAATAGCGATCTATTCTTCATTATTTGAAGAAATCCACGCGTTATGCAAGACCATAAGCTGCATGCATCTGTTATTGAATGCCATTTAAATAAGATTTGATTGATATGATCATTAATCTTAGTTATGTGGATAGTATGTCTATATGATAATGTATGTTCTGAAGATAGCAGGAAATCAACATAAATAACATAGACTGTTAAATGTGATGACGGGGTAGATGATCAAATGAACTAACCATATGGGAATTTATCGATATATTCAAAAAGTTTCCAGGAATCATTCCCGATAAGACATTGCTTTTCATACCAACTATACCCTTATTCAAACTTCTTAAGTAGTTGGTGTTGTTGAATAGAATTTTTACAGGTGAGTCATTGTACTAAGGTTCATTACACATAGGTGTAGGTGAGTGATACCATATTGAAAACATCAATACAGAAGAATAGCTTCTTTTCTATTATCCTGCTTTCGTAATGGCATTGAGTTAAATTCAATCTAATTGGCAAAACCTGCACATATATTAATCGACATTAAACTAAAAATTTGAATGTGAATACTCATGTCAGTGTAGTATACGATTTTCTATTGCAAAATGTGAACATAAATCAATTCTTGTGTATTATTTTATTGCCTTAGACCGAGCCAGTTATCGGTTGTTACAAAGTTTTACGGGCTTAGTATGTTAATATACAGCTATTATAGTTTGGTTTGAACACCTGTAGGAAGCGAGTATTTTATAAGAAAAAATAGACGCGAAGATGCAATTTCATGTTGTTTACTCAAAAGTAGATGGAATAACGTTGTAAAGTTATCTGGCAGTGATCGCATACGCGATCAAAATTTATTCATGGAATTTTTTAAATTTGTGAGGATCAAAGTTTTATTATGCAGAATAAATCAATATGTATGATATATAGTCTTAATTAGCGATTTCTATCAACAGAATAATCTGATCCGACGATCATCACAGAACATATACTTCAATTATTTGTACATCTTTCATCGCGATGGACAGATGTAATCCAGTAACCCAGCACACAAATTATTGAGAATTTGTATAGCTTCCAATACTTTGCATAAACAAGTTTTTCGACTTCTGAATTTGTTCTTGTTATGCTGTACTGGTACCCTCTCGATCACTGTACTCTTTAGGAACGATCGAGGGTATTTGAAAGACGAAACCAATTTGTGGGAGAGCTTCACAATCTATCCAGATATGGTGTACAGATTCTGCAAAACTCGTTATGTACCTTGTCCATCTTTTTCAGTTGTTCTATACTCTTCGACAATTTCACTTTTTTACTATTTGGCAGAAAAAGGTGGTTCTTCAAAATAGTTCCAATCCACTGGGCGGTTTTGCTTCCGTTGCCCAATTTCTGCTTGGAATACGTTTTTATGTTTCCGCAGAAGGTTCCGGTCCTACTTGTAGCTTCCTCAAAACATTCTTGGCTCCTTGACATTGCTCGACTTATTATGATTCCTTTGGCCTTTATTGTGGCTTTGCTATCACAGGTGATGTAGATTCTGGCTTCCCTTAATTTTTTTTAATGTGAGAGCAATCTATTATCGTGAAGGGTCTAGAGGTTCCTATGATGGAACCATCATCAGTGTACCAGGACCAACCTCTATTCTAGGTTCTTTAATCACAAGGTTTCCACCAAGGGTGATTTTGATGAGTCAGTGAAAAAAAGAGGGAAGATGACATTGTGTCAAGCTTCATTGATGATCAAAGCCTTCGAACTCAAAGTTTCAGGTTCGACTTCTGGAAATTGTTTCCATATTCGAGTTTGTTTCTGTAGTACCTTCTTTCAATATACAGTGGTATCAATAATCCCCAATCTTATCTATGAAGTCATCTGAGATAAAGCTTCTTCACTGAGGTATTTGTTTTCGTCATGCATTCTTCATCAAACAAAACTCTCAGGCACTAAAAAAATAAATCAAAATCAATAGTCGCACGACCATATTCAAAGCTCATATCGTGACCAAAAAATCCTAATTTCACCATATGACCTTATCGTCAACACAAAAAAAGATGGCTCAATATCATCCAGAACAACCTATCAATCATCCCAATACCCATCATCAGCAAATCACTCCAATGTCAATTATCTGGCTGAAATTGACCAACAAAAAATGACAAAGTATAAAGCCATAAGTTGCCCAAGAGTGCCATATAATTCAGCGCCATATTTACGAGCATTATTATTTTCGACTGTGACCTTTCGTAAATCGTGTTTTTGGGTCTTCTCAATACTCCACGCAAACTTCTTCTGATTAACGGATTGTTCGATGATTGAGTTGGTTTACATTGGAAGTGTTAACATTTTTACGGTGGTATAAAGTAATTTGCATACCAAGCGAGAAGTTGTTGACTCCTGTACTATATGTGCCATCAGTGAACCACCACGACTCATATGACCTCTCGTCTATTATGATCCAACCAATCTTCACATCCATCCTCCACTTGATGTTCTCTTATAATAGCAGAGGGTACTTCGTTATTTTTTTTTCAATGTCTCAAAACTTCCCATTACGGTCCTGCTCTGGCAGCTATAGCATTGATCTACATTGACACATTTGGTTCAGCACAAAGTCATATCTTTTTCTGAGCATCTTGCCTTCCTCCAACACTGCTGACTCCAAGGAGGTGTCATTGAGAACTAACGTTGGTGAATTTATTTGAGGTTCTCTTTACCCATGTACTGAATGTATTTGTTGATGTAAACCAGCTCAACGGGAATCGCTTAACCACCGAACAGGTTATCTCTGAATGAAAGGGAAATTTTTGGCGGGTGCTTACCAAATTCGCGATGCATCCTTTCATGAAGGACAACCGTCATTTTTGAGGTGAAAGTAAGGTATATGATTAAACCTTTATTTATGATTTTGCATATTTATTGTGTTGCGTACAAGTGACGTATGACGTGCTCATCAGGGTCAATAGCGTATGACTTGCAAGATCGACGAAATTCGAAATTTAATTCGTTTGTTTATCTTGATTTTATTTGGAAAGATTGTGTTTGAGTTGTGATTCGTTTTATTCGTTTGATTACTTTCACTGGAACTTTCTGGAACCAACTGAGAAGGTATATCATCGCCATCTGGACTGTATTTTGATCTTATATTACTATTCCCGTACTTCATCTCCTTCTTCATCATTCTCCTTATATTCAGCAGCAGAGTCCCAGTTTGAGACAAGCATCCACCTCTAGTTTTTAATTCCCACTCCGTTTTCTATAGGCAACTCATCTGGGGCAGGTTTCAAGATATACGAGGTCTTCCCTATCCTGCATGATCTAGGTCAGAAAATAGTCCACTTTTTTGTATTTATAGTTGACCTACACCTGAATAATCGGGATGGGGGTCTTCGTCCGTTGTCATTTCATTTGCTTCTCGTTCCATTACTGCTGCCACTACTGTCTAATATCGCCGTGATAATGTACTGCCTCCGAGATGATGGTCCTATAGCCTCAGATATCATGTATTCATCAATCTTCTCCATCCCACCATACGAGGTGAGTCTGAGAAAAGTACCCATTTTGACATGGTGGATAGAGTATGGTAGGATAATCACTTTTTGTAAATGAAATGAAGAGAATGAAGAAAATAATAATAATAAGAATATTAATATCGTTTATTTTGTCTGTATATCCAAAACGTCTCGAGTGATTTTGATAAAATTTTCAGAGTTTTGTGTTTTTTTTCAAGCAACAAAGCGCTATACTTTGAGCAGTCATGAAATCATTTGATTCTTCCCTTTCCTTAGAACTTGAAATAAGTGAGTTTTTCTGCATCACATTGATTTCCACTTTTTATCTCCAGACGACGCATTGAAAAAGAGAAACTCAAATTACCTTCTTTGTTCAAAATTGAACGAAAACTCAAAATATGGTTTTTACTTTGTGAATATTTGATGAAGTGCTACTTTTTTCTTTGATAAAAGAAATATGAGTCGCTCTGGGCCAAGTCCTGGAAAAGTTAAAGTCAATCGGATTTCTCAAGAATATGCTAAAGAACCCCGAATATACTTTCTGAAAGTTCTAACAAAATCGCTCGAGGCGTTCCGAATCCTCAACTTTCAACACTCTGTATTTTTTAACGGGACGTTTGCGGACACATGTTCATTCACAAGTAAATAGTTGACCTTCCATCAACAGACTCACCCTGTAGAGGCACCATAGAGGAAGGTAGACTTCACAACTCCTTACTTCTTATGATCCCTTATATACTTTCGACATCAACCATATTCGTCCCCTCCTATAGGTGCCCATATACAGGGTGTATGTCCAATGAAAATCAGATTGCCTGTGGTGCTTTGAAGATGTAGAGATCGTAGCCCACATCCTAACGGAATGTCTGGCTCTGGGTTGCAAGAGCTTCCTTACCAAGATATGATTTTTTGTTTTCAATTTCATATTGTTATGGTGCCGAAAACTACAATAATAAGTGTCAACAAAAAAAAGTCAAAGTGTGAAGAAAGCATTTGCGGACCCATTCATAGGACATCGACTCAAAACTATCTAAAGAACACTTAGTGAAATTTTGTCTCTTACCTCACTGGACACCCTGTAGAAATTCTCCTCCATCATATTATCAAGGCACTTTTGACCTTTGATGATCTCACAGTCACTCTGACTACCTGGGAGGCAATATTTCTCGTCACTTTTTCCGTATTTTTTTCCGGGGCTATCGAGAGCTAATTTCAAATGTTTCGATTTTAGGTCTCAGAGATTCTCGCGGATCTAATCAGTACTAAGACAGGTTAATTCAAACAAATCCAACATTATCCAGCTTGAAAAAACTTCAGAAATAGTTCAAGGCCTAGCTCCACAAATATTGAGGTAAGGAAGAAACGTTGAATAGTTGAATACAAAAATTTTACGAAATTTTATTTTGTCTTAGCAACCAGAGAAGAAAATAGGCAGAGAATCAATAATGATGTAGTTATGGAACGGATACAACAGTGTATCAAATACGATACCTGTCAACTCTGATTCCGGCTGGGTTGGCTGGTACAATCCAAGACGCATCCGAGAGTATGGATAAAGTACTCTTGCTCCGTCTTGCCAGCTTCGGTATCGGTATTAGTAAATACCTTCTCCTCCTTCTCTTCCATAATCATTTGTCTCGGATTGTCTCGGAGGCAGTGTGGAGCTGGCATAATGACATTTAGACAAGAAAACTCACAAGGTTTGATACTTCACCATTATCATCATAGGGTGCCTTCTGGGAGAGTCTCCCACTACACCAAGAAAATAATAAACTTTTTCCGACTGCCCATAAGACAATAAATCCAAGTGCTAATGCTCTAAAGGAATTTTCTTCATCAATCACTGATATAAAGTATTCACTAATATCACAATGTCACAATCAAATATTCATACGTGAAGTAACGCCTTATCTCGTAATTTAGATCAAATTCATAGACGCACCCAATATCTGTCTTGGTCTACAATTTTATCATAACACCTTTTCACATCCAAGAACGACTTATGGCCGCATGCAACATACAAACATGCCCATATGATCGGCAGATCTAATTAAGATCTTATACCAGAAGCGTGGTACTAAAGTCAGAAAAATCAATAATTCCAATAACTATTAATATGGAATAGTGCTATAAATTTACTCGAGTATAGAGGAGATTATACTTGGATTCAGGGGATATGGGCAAGCGCTTTCCTGTACGAAAACAAAACCCAATAGATGCAACTTGAAACCTACTTTTTTTATCGCCTACTGAAATCTATCCTTGTAGTGGAGATAGAAACAAATTGTTCGCTGTAGGTCTGTCCGCTTTTTATTATAGACGTCTTTTGTAATAATTATTACAGTCTCGAAGAGATTCGAGGTCATTTTCGATGTATTTTTAATTAGAAAAAATCTATATAGTCGCGGTGATTTTATCAAGATATTGTGAATAGTTGGGAAACTAATATCTATCGATCTGGTTGGCCTGAATTATGAAAAATTGGAACATCACGGTGGTTTTGGATTGCTACGCTTCTTCTTCAATGAAACTGATTGAATATTCAAATTACAATTTGTGTAGTGAAGTACATGAATAAATTTATCCCAACAACAATGGAATAATAGAAAATCGCCTGATAAGTGCATCGGGCTGCTCGAACGTTATATTGAGCTACTATGATCTAGAGGAGCTGTAGTTTCAAGAATAGAGGATAGACGAATAGTGATTTATGAGCTATTGTATCTGGTTCTCGATGTTCCATACATAAATCTGTTGTAGGTACGGAGAAGCAGTTTTTGTTCCGATACCTTAAACCTCATGGAACAAATGTATTGATAATGTGGCCACAAATATACAGTTTATTTATGGCTTTCCTGCGGTTACGTCACAGTATTTGACGTTTGCCAGTATGTCGTAGATTGATCGCTCCACATGTGACATTTGTCAAATTGATCCAAAAGACCCTCGTCCAGACGTACGTGATATTTTTTTCAATATGTAAGAGAGAGACGGAAAAGTATGACGTAACCGCAGGAAAGCCATGAACAGACTATGCCAGATTTATGCCGCAGGAAAAGATATGTTGCAGATCAGGTGACGCGATAATAACTTGCACCTCACCACGACCATCAGCAGAATTAAAGAGCTGTTTGACCAATAATGTTTTTCCTGCGTTCGGTGATTTCATAGAGCACGTGTTAAGGACAACGGCAGTTTTACAATATGGTCAAATGGTCATTGACCTCCCAATTACTCAACAAGTCTCCATATCAATTTACTTTTATATTATTTTACAAAAAAACTATTGATACATCCCATAATGCGCGCACGTTATGATACCCGGGAAAAGCTCCCACCAACACATCTCAAGCACAGATCATTTGGGTCAAAATTCAGCTTTGACGAAAAATCGCTTGAGAGAAAAGTGATTGGCGTAAAATCAGTGTGTTAGATTTAGAAAAAATATGTCATGTTAGGCATTGACCAGGACAACTCCCACACCAGCATACGGTTAATTTGTGACCTACGCTTCCGTTTTTGAACGTCTTCCTTCTTCGTCGCACATTTTGCGGGGTTGTTGAGCAATTTCAAGTCAGATGATGCTGATAGATTTCTATTGATTTTATTTTGAGATTGTTTACATAAAATCGGTAATCGATCGCGAATTTTATTTTTATAATGTCGAATCTGGGGAGAACTCAGTATTACGTCTTGAGTTTGAGTCAAAAGAAGGCCATATCTTCTTCGTTTACAGTTTTCCGGTGAGTTAGATCTGGAAAGGTTGAAAAAGGACCGGTAGAGCCGGAGGGTGTTTTAGATCCATGCAATCGTCTTGAATTAGATAGAGAATGTGCGGCATCTCTCCCTTATCAAAATAGTATTGGACATCTCTCTCTATTGCTATGGGTACATTTTCGCACACAGGAGTAGAGTGGTTCAAAAGACGTTGAAAAAAAATCAGAGAAGTCGAACATTTACAATTTTGTTCATGGGTTAGTATTTCAATGGAAGTGAGTTTGAAGATTTAAGCGTGTATTTTGAAATTAATGCTATCAACATGCATTAATTTAAAAAAAAATACACTTGATTTTTTGCCTTTTTTAAGTGTTTAATCCATCCCTACATTAACTACTGATAAAACTTACTAAATAAATAATACCAAAGTCCAGAAAAGAACTCTTCATCTGATATTTATGAGATGACCCTATCCACGAGAAAAGTGAAGGTTTCAAGGCTATTCCAATGTCACCTTAAGGCATAGAATCTCTTGAGGTATCCTAAAAGATTAAGGTGGATTTGAAAATTGTCTGCACCACTAATTTTGGATCCTTAGGTAAGTGAAACGAGTGGGGTAATGGAAATACGGCACTTCTGACAGACAATTTCAAGGGCCACATCACGCTATTCTGTACCTTAACGGACATTGAAATATCGGCCCTTAGTCTACGAATCAGATCAACAATATTTCAAAGCTTTTGTTCTCTTCTCCAAATTCAATTCCAAACTAACACTTCTGTCGACGACAGATTGCAAACATATGCGGTTTCCGTTAGCAGCTTCATTAGTCCACATATCCAGATCCCACTTGGAGGTTTTAATTAACCCAACATCACTTCTTAGAGTACTAAGTAGGAAGCTCTATGTATAATCCAATCTGGTGCAGGCCTGAGTTGATTTATATTGGAGCTCAACCTCAAAGTCAGTAGGACTTCAGATGTCACCAGACTCTGCAGGCGACCTTCTACGATTACTCGAAACCGTATACTGGACTGAGAGACAGTGGCATCAAAGGAAACGAGGAAGAGGCCGGTGGCAATAGACGTGGTTCGATGGATATGGAGATTCCAGCGAGCCAGAGAGACCTCGCGTGAGATTTATGAAAGGTCGACAAGCTCAAGGCCCACTTCAGAATCTCCTGGCATGTGGGGATGGTTTGGGTGAGTGAGGGACAGGGGGTGAGGATGGAGACCTTTGTGATTGACCAGCTTCTGAAAGTCGAGGGCAATCCTGCCAGAGAGGTATCTGCTTCCAATGACCATGGCTAAATATAACATGGGCGAGGCAATGTTCATACTATTCCCCACCAGAGCAAAAATATGCCCAGGAAACCGCAGTGTAGGAGACGACAGGATCAGCTGTAGCGGGTATATTGATTATCTTGGCCGAGGAAAGAACCCACTCGATATCATATATGACAGAATAGTGAAGCCCGCAATTCGGTATGACTCGGAAATCTAGGGCAGCAGGCCACTAAGAGAATATCTTCTTATGATGGAAATGACGTGGAGGACTGCGCATGACCACGGAGGCGCTGCAAGTGCTGTGTAGAATCGTGCTCCTTGAAATCAGTGCTCAATTGCTGATTGGACAACTATATCTGGCGGAAAGGAGGCAAGAGGGCGAGAGGGCCACGTTCACCCAAAGCTGTGACCTCGATTCTCTAGAAGTAATCCCGATGGAGGTGAAGCTATATAGCTATATAGCAGAATACGGACTGGGTGGTACCTCAGTGGAACTGGAGTCGGTGGAAATCATAAGAGTGTCAGGCCCTATGTGGATCCCTGAGAGGAAATTGGAGGCATCTTCTGGACGAAGTGTTGCTTAGCGATCGGTGATAGATGCCATGAACTGCACTAGGTCAAGGCACAGGCTTGTATTCGAAAGAAATGAGGATAGCATGGATAAGTAGATAATCAAAAGAGAGCACCTGGAGAGGAGGCTAATTAAAGGTGCTTGCCCTCTTCACGACATCAACCTCGAGAAAGCGGGCCCAAACCAGAGGATAGCAAGTCGAGCCATTTCACCAAGGGGAGGGAACTGTACGCGACATGCTTGACCGTGTGTAGAGAGCTCCTGGGCTTCTCTTTCAAGACTCATTGCAACTAGTAACTGGCCATGGAAGCATGAATGACCCAGAAGACATGTATGTCCCCTGGGTAAGACTGGCAACACGTCAAGAAGAAGGTGATGGGAGACGATTCACGTGCGAGGCAGAAACTTCAGCAACTGATGCACTGTTAGCGTGCTAATCCTAATTTCAAATCTTGCCAACTCTTATTTTAGTGGATACAGAGATCATCCCCAAAGAAGACCATGAATCTCGAAACAAACCACCAGTTAAAAAAGGAGAGTTGGCAAATACAACAGTTCACATACCTTGGGCACCTTGGGGTTATAATGAATTCGTTGTGTGGAAGGTGCCACAAGGACGACGAAGGTGTCAAGTCCAGCTCTTCCAGCCCCAGATCGCCAGATATCGTGGGATGCTCGTCCGCCACGATGAAAAGAGGCTTCATCCGTTATTTATCAAGTGCTGTTTTTCCAATGACTCATGTATTTCTAACCTGGGATAGGTGGGAGAAGACCAATTCTTCAGAACATCATAATTCTCTATTTCTTCTGTGGATTTCATCGGATTGCTACAAATTTGCAACTTCTCAGGACATCACAATGTGCGAGAGCTTTTGACCAGCAGATGTCTTCTTCAATTTTATCAAAGAGTACACAAGATGAAGAGAACACGAGCTTCATCCAGTTTATTATGAATTCCAAGAGCATATAGAATATTACTACTGGAGATTGTGTAGTATGGACCATAACTCCATACCATCCCATTCATACAATAAGCTGCCCGAGCTCTGTGCCAGGAAAGCAAATATTTCTTGAAAGGCAAAGAAATTTCTGATCTAACATTTCTAATCACATATCATATTCGGATTCCGAAGCAACTTTTTGATCTGAAATGACGACTCTTTGAGTTTGAACCAAGACTTAAACAGACATCCTGTATAAATTCATCACGCGTGAATCAGAAATGTTTACTACAAACTTGTTCTCTAATAATATCGACCTAAAGTCGATCAATATTATCGATAACACAACTCCTTCAACAATGAGCAACTGGCGGGTGCCCGCATATACTATACATAGCTAGCTAGCATTGCGTTGTGTAACCCGGTGAAAGGAAGGGCATCATCTCCGAGAGGGACCCCGCCCGGGCCTGGGGCTATGCGGCCCCCGCAGAGAGCTACTACCACAGAAATCAGTGGCGTACACATTGCAGAATAGTGAAAACGGCTTTGGGTATTAATTGATATATAATAGCGCGTGATAAGATAAGATCTAGTTCTGGACAGTAGAAAGTTGGACGGCTATCTATTATTCGGACTTTTCTGCGTTAGTTCTGCCTAGAATTAATATGGTCATTAGTTACTTGGACGTTGCATTATTTGCTCCAGTTATGGGGTGATTAATGGAATATGAAATTGTCAGTTTGAGATTATACCGGTTGCGCTATAATAGGTTTACGCATCAATTAATTATTTATTGCGTACATTTGGACTGATGGTTGAGAGACAATTTAGTTTTATGCTGCACACAATCTGAACATTCATGCTTAAGCTCCATAAATTTATCTTCTCTATCATGTGGGTTTTTGAATATTTTGACAGTCATCTGCCTTACATAGAATAGTCTTTGAGAATGTTTGAGATGCAAGGTTCAAAAGTGAAACCTCCCTTTTCCCCTACTAGATGGAGAGAATAAAGCTTCAACACCAGAATCAGTACCAGCTTTCGCAGATGCTTAGTTAGAGACTATGACATTCAAGTAGACAACAAACATTTTAGCTTTTGAATTAATATCTAATGAATCCGAAAAAAGAATATAAGGTGATCAATGCAAGAGTAAAAAGACACAGTACCATTAATCATAGTCTTAATAGGTAGCTGCATCCAATAAGTTATTGAGTGGAGAATTGAGAATGATCATGAGACTGACAAATGAAACAGTACAAACAGTGATGTACACTGAACAAAGAGATAAAGTGACGTGAGGATAATCAAGATAAAACCCTTTCCAGAATATGTTAAAGAGGGATCGGATGAGACATAGAATCTGGAACAGCTGGACGAGCACGACGAAGCAAGAGTTGAAGAAGGAGTCTAATCAAACCCTTGTTTTTTATGGACAGACATAGATATCATCATAAACAAGGCTATCAACGCCTCAATTAGCTGTAACAAAGCAGTCTTGGCGCTATCACCACTCATGAGTAATCTCGTTATCAAAAACAGGACAGACAAATATGTGAAGATTAGCTTCAACGGAATCTTGACCTCGAAAAAGAAAAGAGTTGAGGAATTAGATGAACAGATTGCCAAAATCAAACAAGAAGTTCTCAAGCTGAGTACATAAATAAGTTGTGATATGACTTAGTGTTATAGTGAGTGTAGCTAAATTGTGACTTTAAATAAATTAGTTAAAACTAGACAAGTGATTTTCATAGCCGAAAAACGTTAAATCTCGGAAATCTTGAAAGCACTCGTATTACAAATAGATGATAATCCTGCTTGCGACCACTCTATGTCATCTATCAAACCCACGAAGCTTCCTATTGGAATGATATTTTCCAGTTGACAAAATACGTCCTACAAACACGATTCCCAGGAAATTCTAAAACGGATTTTTCAACATCCTCAATTCCGATCAATCTCTCATAGGAAAAATCGTGACGTTATTGTCTGAATAAATTTATTGATTATAACAAGACATGTCAACAACACACGGATTGATTTTATATAGGTGTAATAATTCATGATGCGGATTTATTGTCTCAGTTTTTTCCCGGTAGACTACTTGCGAAATACATGCATATCAAATCAGATAATAACCTTACCGGATTTATCTAATCTTTTATCTATTTTTCGATAAGCAACCTTGTCTGGTCCGATGAAGATATAATATATCTTAAAAATGGCTTTAATGTTCATGTATTCAAGAAATAATGATCGGACCATAAATATGCTAATTAATTACAATCAACACCAATTTAGAAGATTTATTGCAGGCTTGAACGTATAAAGGAGCGAAAGTGATGTTTGATATTAAAAACAAATAACTTGTGGTTTGTTATGTGGTCATGATTTATTCTGGTTTGGAAAGTCGACAAATGCGTCTTGAGTTGATTGGATTTATAAATCATATCAATGATTGTTTTACAATCTATAGATTCACAGGAGAAAGGTCGGAAGTTTGTGGTTTTCATTTTATATGTACACATCATGATAACATGGTGAAACTCCTCACTTGTGGCCAGATGAACAAGGTCAGGGGCATACCTACTTATAAAAGTATACAGGTTATGTGGGCACTTAACCCCGTAAATCAAGATATTGCTGCGGCAGAGCGGCAGTACCGCCGTTTATATATACAGGGTGAATATCATCCGAACGGAAATATGCTGTGATTTACGACTTTGAATGGTGCGGCAGTAGTTGAGGTCATTCATGTAGGTACCTCCACAATATTCAAGCTCCAGATCTTGAGCACGCTTACGGATCCCACGAGGACCTTGTGACTGTTGATTACTGTTATAACTACTAAGAATCTTAAATATGTCATCGATGGGTCGCCATAGTTTGAACGATGGCAATGGAAATCACCTCAATCTATCAATAGTCACTAATCTACTGTCTTTTTTTTTACTTTTCTAGTTCATTTTTCGAAATATTTATAACCGCAAACTACTAAATTCTGCCAGACATGCACTCACTCACTTTTCACACCAGAACTTCTCAAGAATCGCATAAAATCTCCAAAGACAGTGTTGTTCTTCTTCTAGCAAGACTTTCTTTCTGAATTACCATGTCTGCGTCAATTATCTGTTCCGTTACTTATGTATTGATGAACTTTTAAGCAAAAATTCACTTGATCTTCTTCTCCAGGTTGAGCTAAGTCCACTCATATCATCGAGTGTTCAATCAATGATATAAGAACCACAACATACTCTTGAAGTAGCTGATACAACATTGCACATAAATCACCATTTTCGTGTTGTTGTTGTTGTTGTGCTTGTTATTGTGGTTGTTGTTGTTGTTGTTATTTGTTTGGGACATTTCATCTGGCTGATGTTTCTGACCTGGCATCTTCACTTCCTGATCCTTTTCCTGATCAGAAATATTGATCATATATTTGGTGCAAATGCCCAATGGTCATTTTATCGCGAGGAGACGAGAGTGCATAGGGTTGCAAACAAATTTTCTTAATTGTTCAATTTCTTGATTTTTGAACTTCATGTTTCCTAAATTCCTTAATACGTTAAGTAGGTACTCAATTTCTAGATTTGTACACACTCCTAAGAAAAGTATCGACATTCCAAAATACTGAAATTTCAAAGATTCAACACATCAGAATTTCAGAGCTTCAAAATTGCACATCCTTCGGAATTCTTACATTAAAAAATGTCTCCCTTATTATCAAACTCCGAAGCTTCACTAAGAAAAATTAAGATTTGGAAACATTCTCATCTGCAAAAAATCTTAGTTTTTCCTGATTCCTGAGTAATTGAATTTCTGAAAAATTTATTTTCAATATTTCTGAATTAACAAATTGCAAAATTTTTCTAACTTTTTTATTAAAAGGTAGATCATATTAAATAATGAACTAATTGAACAAAATTGATTAATTAAGAAATCAAGGAATTGAAGATTGAGAAATCAAGTATTTACGTAACAAAAGAGTTCAGATGTCTAGAAAGCGAAGATTTAACAATAATACTCACTCAAACCAACCCAAGGAATCAAGAAAATAAGAAATAAAGAATCAAGAAAACAAGAAATTGAGACATTAGGGAGTTGAGTAGGGAGTTGAGAAATTAAATTATTAGTAAATTGAGGAATTGAAGAACTACAAAATCCCATAATCATGAATTTGGGGTATAAGGGAATAAAAGAAGTATGGAAGTAAGGAATAATTAATCGCTGAAGGCATTAGGGTTTTGAGGAACCAAGTGATTGAGAACTTAGGAAAACGCAGGGACTAGAGTTAAAAGGATTGAGATGATGGGAGATAAGGAATAAAAGAAGCATAGAAGTCACGAATTAATCAATGAAGGAATTGAGATTTGTAGGAACCAAGTAGTGATTGGGGAATTAGGAAAATAAAAAATTGAGAAATAAGAGATAAAGGAATTGTAATGATAAGAATTTTACTTTCGTGGAATTGGGAAGTAAAAGATTCAAGAAACTTTGATTAATTATGGAATGAGGAATTGCGGATTCAAGGCAATAATTGACAAGAAATTACAGAATCAAGGAAACAATACATTCAAGAATGAAATTAGTTGAAGAATTGAGTAGAAGGTAATGGAGGGATTGGGAAATCAAATAAATAGGGACATAAGGTGATTATGAAATTGAGGTATCAAGGAATCGAGGAATTGAAGATGAAAATATAGAAGATACTGCGGAACAACCAATTTGTGTGACCATCACATATGAAAGGGTTCCACCCTGTAACCGAGACAAAAGAAAAAACCCAACACCGAGAAGCTGAAGAAGCACCTTGGGGAATCTAACTGTGCAAGTTATTTCCTATACCAGCATCGCCACCATATTGATTTATAGAAGATGAACCTGCACCTATATAGTTATATGCTTGCCTGCCAACTATGAAATTTTTGTTTATTCACGAGGACGGTATGGTCGTGATAATAGCACTGCCCACAACATGTTTGTTAATCATATATAAAAAAAAGATTTATATCGACCAATTTGCCTGTGTAACATAAAATAGCGCTATGCTGAGATATAATACCTATCGACGGCTATAATTCTCGTTGTGGAGAATTTTTTACTCAGACTACACACCCTTTAGTGTATTTTAATTGTATTAATCTTGGGTGAAGTAAATCAATATATCACTATTTGATGTATATAAATTAAATATGTATCAGTTTAGTATGGGAAAAGGTGCTGATTATACAAGATTATCGTATTTGTATAGGTGATGAATGGGCGCTCGTATTGGTTTTATAACGCATAATATCAATTATACGAGTGATTGGTGAGTATGCCCATGGTATTCCATACTCAATGTAGAAGACCTTGAAAAATTGTTAGAAAGAATGACGCTTTGGACCATAGCACTTTCTGTTGCTATGTTTCAGGGTTAGTACTGTAGGGTTTTCTTGATCACCAAATCCAGATAAATAGCAGAAGTTTCGCTTCTTTTGATGGCAACCGATTATTACTACTTTGAATAGGCATCAACTCCTGACGTGGATGGCATAGCTTTAATGATGAAATAATATTCAGAATTGTTTCTGGTGTGCATGTTGATAAGGAACTTGAGTAGAATGAACACTCTTCCATAAAGTCTCAACTATAGACCTCATGTCTGCCATAGAGCTTCGAAAGACCAAGACCAAGACCAGCCAGTCTGGTCTTGGTATTGGTCTCGATATATCAAGATCAAGACAAAAATGAGTGAGTCTTGGTCTTGGTCTTGATAGTCTTGATCTTGATTGTCTTGAAAAAAATATATACCGAATTTTTAAAACACACATAACAATATACAGAAACCTTTGAATCGTTTGATATATGTTAGCGAAATTAAAACATACCATGTGAGAACGTTCTGCATTTTTTGACATAGTTGTGACAGCTGAAAATGTCAAAATGACAGTTGGGCGCCATTTTGAATAAAAAAATCAAATGGACAAGGGGGTCGAGTGATACCTTATTTTCAAGGCCCTTTGACCCTGACTACAAGTGCCGAGTCGCAAGCCTCTGTTATCATTCATGTTGATATTATGACATCGTGTCAGATTTTCTCTTGTCACTTTATTAAGACCCACTCGCAAGAGTTGACTTCTCCGAACTAAGAGGAAACGATGATGTACAGAAGATCTTCAGAATAAACTATCACCCAATCTTTTTGATGAGGATGAATTTCACAAAAATTAAAGAATTGGGGTGAAAAAAATCCTTGTCAGAAAGATTGAGTAATAGCTCATATATCAACAGGAATGATAGCAGAAGCTTGAAACTCGGAAGTTGTAATCAGGGTCAAGGGGCCTTCAATAAAGGGTATCACTCCATTAGATTTTTTTATTTAAAATGGCGCCAGGCTGTCATTTCGACATTTCGACATTGCGCAGATATTTAGGTCTTGGTCTCGGTCTTGTCACCAAGATCAAGACAAGACAAATACTAGTCTTGTGCTCTTGCGAAGCCCTAGTCTGCCATGCCTCAGTCAACACTTGAAGTATTCAGTAAACCTGAAAATCCTATCAAATGAGAGTCATACATTTACCAATTATGACACCCCCATGCATGTTGATGACAATTCTTGTCTATGCGTAGCTCCAGAACCAGCATTAAAATGAAATATTATCAACATCCATCAGATAAGAAGCCACTTTCCGCAACTCATCCCGCGTAGGAGTGAATATTACCTTACCCACTGTACACAAAAACAATCCATAATGAATGAGGTATCGACACGAACTCTCAACAACGGATATGACATACAATATGGTAATTAGCTAACGTGTATTTAAATTCAGCTACAAGAGACATGTCGTATTAGGTGTACAAGAGACACTGGCAGGCTAATCGCGGTAGGTGATCTGAGAAACCATTAATTATTTTGCTGATATTACTCGTGGTGGGTATGTTTATGGATCACGTGAGGTGAGAATGGATGGATTTTGGTAGATGAGGAGAAGCCGAAGATGTCTACTTTCATAAAACTTAGGTATTTTGTAAAATCATCAATTTGGAGAGGGATTGCGTTCTTTTGTGACAAGGTTTGGTGCAGAAATAGATTTGAGGCACACTGCAATATTTTATTTTTCAAAACAGACTAGCTACGTTTATGATGATTTTGCATTTTTTTTAACGTGTTTTTGGATTGTTATAGCATTCAGAAGGTTTCTTGATGCAGTTTGAACCGTGGAATCTAGCATATCAACTAACATACAGTGCTTTTCTTTAATGTCACTCCACTTTTATTTTTTGAACTGCCCAACTTAGAGACTTCAAATTCTAGGTGATGAAATACAAGCATGTTTACTGAAATATGAAAAATTCAAGATGGCGGCTGAGCGTTTTTTTGAATAGGAATAAGGGTCATGTGACACCTCATTTTGAGGATCCTGATGAGTACTTTATAACCCTAGACTATTGAGTCGATATCTACAAGTACTATGGCGGTACATTTAATTACTACATTGATACATACAATTTTTGAAAAAAATTCGTAAAGTTTAATTCAAAAGATGCTTTTTTGACATTTTTGTCATTTATTCCCAACCCAAACTTCATGTCAAGAATATTTCCAGCATCTTTTGAATTTTTTAAAAGTGTTTGTATCAATGTAGTAATTGAATGTACTGCCATTTTGTAGTACTTGAAGATATTATTATCTACTCAATATTCTAGAATTATAAAGTACTCAGCAGGACCTTCAAAATGAGGTGTCACATAGGGGTCATCCTATTTAAAAAAAAAAAATCCAAGATGGCGCCCAGTCGCCAACTTGAATTTTTCATATGTCAATTTTTTGTCAAAACATAGTAAACATGCTTGTATTTCAGCACCTAGAATTTGGAGTCTCTAAATTGAGCCGTTCAAAAAATAAAAGGGGGGTACATTAAAGAAAAGCACTGTATATTGAGAGAATAGCAATAAGTTTTTCTGTAAAGGGTCACACTGATAAGGAATTCTGCAACAGCTATTATCATAACAGACACCCAATAGACAATGGAATTTTTTGATAGCTGAAAGTGACTGATTGTAGCTCATTTTCCTTTTCCAGTGGTGTCACAACCAGTAGAACAATGCCAAAGAAGTGAAGTAGCAATCTTTCGCGTTGCTTTTACCTGGTTTTTACAAATAAATATCCTAATAGGGAGATATTTTTTTTTTCATTTTTTTTCTGTGAATTCTTTGATGCATACTAATGCCAAAAACAATTTTTATTTTTTTTTTATCCATATTTATTCTAGAAGACAAAATCAATATCTGCTAATTTTCTAACGGTTTTATTCAAAATACTCTCAGTGAAACTACGTCACCAACACGTGATCCTGATCAACAAATGAAACGACTGGTGACGCCTCATTCTAAATTTGTTGCCAGGTTGTGAAATTAGCGTAGCATTTTATTTAGCTCTATAGCGCATCCACCAATGAAATCACTCGTACACCCAATACTATTAGGTGAATTGCGAACGAGCTAACAACGCCGCATCATGTGGGTAACCTAACCTTGTTTTTATTGTTTACATTCATCCGTGATTTGGGATTTGGGTACTGTTGCTTGTTACTGTTATTATTGTTTCTAAACATATTCCAATACACACACAAATTATGGAATGTCCATTTCTACCTGTCTATGTTCTCCATCGAGTGCTTCAAAAATTTGAAGACGAAAAAGTCATTTGAAAAGCCTCGATTCCTCGATTCCATAAAATATCCTAGAAAGCACTGTGTAGTATACAGGTGCAAATTAATGGACTTTTTCTTATGTTGAAATATTGTAGCCTCATCCTTGGTGAGTGTTTTTTCGAAGAAGTTACGAAGTTTTGTATTGGGAAATGTTTATAAATTTTGGGCAATAAAAGACAATTATGAGTGTTTACCTTTTATTGTCACGCAATATATAAACTGTTTCACTGGTAGGTATATGAGAGCATAAAACCCGGAAGCCACTGATAACAATGATGGCACAAAGCACTTTTTCTTCAATCTTATCACAGATTCAAACATAAGCTTTTCCTTTTTTTCACTGAATGAGAGCTTCACTATATTCGGTGAAGCGAGGACTTTTGATTGGGTTTAAACGTATAAAAAAATGAAAAGTTTGCAGTTTTTGAGAAGCAAACAGCAAAACAAAACAAAATTTGAGGTAAGGTTAGGAGTAGAAGGAGACGGCGCTGTGTTGGTGTTGCCACATTGACACAGAAATCACATGAGATCATGCTTGTTAACCAAATATAATATGATTTAGCGAGTGATCTAGTCTTGAATAAACAAAAAAAAATTGGCTCAAACTTGAATAAGTAAATAGTTGATCAATTTGATTATTCGGAATATTCAATAGAAAATGTTTGATTTGTTTCTATATAACCCCACTCATCTATTATTATTGTCCGGAGTAAAACGTAAACTGTGGCGAACACGCAGAATGCACGCTAAATCGGAGGTGAAAGGTTGTCTCTGTTTAATCGAGAAAGATGGAAAAACTGGGGATAGTACGTCAGAGCCCGTCATTGAAATTGGTTTCAAATTTCTATCAAAATTTCAAACAGCTCTAGTAAATTGACGAATTCACCAAATGACTTGAAACTCTCACAGAGTACTGTTTGAGCAATTCTGAAAAACATGCTTATATATTTTTGTTAACTTTCGAATTCATGAAACCTCCCTATTATCAATACTTTTGAGTTTGTTCATATTGTAGGTATACATGGTCGATACCATTCAAAAAATTTTGTTTGTTGAAGTACAGAAAAGTACAGAGAAACTTCATGGTTGGTACATTTTTCATCTGTACTTCAATAAATGATGTGAACATTTTATTTTCATTTCAACTTTAGCAGTGAGAAAATGAATATTATCAAAATTTGGATTTTCAGTTTTTCGTAATTCACATTTTTTTTTCCATTTAAGTGATATACTTTGATTCTTTCATATGAAAGTTGACAAGAAAACGTGCCTTGTCCAAAATCTCGAAAAAAAAATTGTCCAGAGGGTTGAAAAAAAATTATAATTCGCAAAAATCGTTGATTACTCAAAAACGAAAGAACTTTTCAAGAAAACAAGAATATCTGCTTAGTCGTCATAACAATAAGTGCAATCCCACCAAGGTTAGTAATTCTTAAAACATTTTGTGAAAAATGAAACACAAAGAGCGAAACATTATTTCTAGTTCAATTCATTAGTTTTGAGGTTATGGGAAAATTTTGGTAAACAAAAAGGTGTGAATTTTTTAGTACAATTTTCTCATTCAACTCTTTTTCATAAAATTAGTAATAACGCCGCAAATCGCGAAACCCCACCACTTCCCGTCTGCATGCATTCATGTGTTGAATTTTTTTCCCAGCATAAGTTATGCCTTTTTTCACCCTCTCCAACTAAGTTCACCCTATAACGATTATTTTCCTGATCTGACTGCATTCTGAAGTAATTTGCCAGGCCTATCAAGCAGTTTCAAAATTAAAGCTTGGGAACTTCCCTAAGTTGTAATTTCGAAACCCAACTGGCTACCTTATTTTTGTTACACACTATAAATGAAAATATACAAAATTACAGTCTGAGGAAGTGGGAAATATAGTTACTCACATTTTCCAAAAGATCTTTTAAAATATTTCTCAGATCAAAGATACTTTGAAGCATACCCAGTCAAATTTTAACCCTCCAAGTCAGAACCAATTCATGAACATTTGAAAAATATCAAGGAGTTTGCACTCCATAATAATTGTACAGATAATTTCTCAAGTTATTGATACTTTGAAGTATTGTAGCATTGCATTTTTCCCGAATCGTGAATACTCTCATTTTGTGAGCCGTGTATCATGCAGGTTTCATTGCCTAGTGTTCAATTTCCGATTCTTCGCGCGCCTCATCAAGCTCAACGACAGACACAAGTTCAGCCCTAGTCCAACTTTGCCGAATCTATCAACCCTCTTAGAATGAGAGGGTTTTTTTGAAATAAAGGGTGTCTCACGGTCTATGGTACGTTAGACGTTTACGGAAAACTGGACATAGGATCGACCTGAAAATTTGGCTGAGCCCATAATCGAGTATGATCTATATTTTGAAAATATTTTCAGTTTTGCAGTGTTGCCGCTTCTTTCCAGAAGTCGTAACAACTTTCTTATTTTAAATGGACCACCCTGTATATTTTTTTTTTTTGAATTCCTTGACTGATTCTTATCACTTTTGCTTGATATACTCCTATACCTATCGGCAGCGGTTTTCGAGATATAAATTAATTTATAATATTTTTGTCGTAAAACACATCAGTGGATTGAGTTCAATAATTTCGTACTTGAAAACGGTGGAGAGTTGAAATTGCTATGCCGACTAGAGGAAGGTAGGTTTATATGGTTCCAATGGAGAAACCCATCTGAAAATATACAGGGGTGCTTCAAATTTATTAATCTTTTTCCTTCACACAAAAATGATAAAAAATCAATTTTTTCAAATGGAACCCCCTGTATATTACTTGAAAAATGAAAAGACCAATGAATTTTCTTTTAAATGGTATCCCATGTTCCTATACCTTAACCTTCAGGATCTACAAGAAAAATGCATTTTACTAAAAAATAAATCATATGAGTATACATGATATAAAACATAATGTAGTTTCCAGGGCAACCTATAGTTGCCAGGTCACACAGCAATAACAATTTATTTTTAGTAGCAAACTGCAACTACATTATATGTTTCATATCAATAATACCAATATAATTTATTTTTTAGACAAATGCATCTTTCTTGTAGAACCTGAAGGTTTAGGTATAGGAACATGGGATACCATTTGAAAGAAAATTCATTGGCTTTTTCATTTTTCAATTAATATACAGGGGGCTCCATTTGAAAAAATTGATTTTTTATCATTTTTGTGTGAAGGAAAAAGATTAATAAATTTGAAGCACCCCTGCATTTTCAGATCGGTTTCTCCATTGGAACCATATAAACCTACCTTCAACTCTCCACCATTTTCAAGTACGAAATTATTGAACTAAATCCACTGATGTGTTTTACGTCAAAAATATTATAAATTAATTTATATCTCGAAAACAGCTGCCGATAGGTATAGGAGTATATCAAGCAAAAGTGATTAGAATCAGTCAAGGAATCCAGAAAAATAATAATATACAGGGTGGTCCATTTTTTTTTAAATAAGAAAGTTGCCACGACTTTTGGGTAGAAGCGGCAACACTGCAGAGCTGAAAATATTTTTAAAATATAGATCATACTCGATTATGTGCTGAGCCAAATTTTCAGAACGATCCTATGATTCCTATGTCTTGTTTTCCGTAAACGTCTAAGGTACCATAGACCGTGAGACACTCTGTATGTATGCTGCTTTGCCACTGAAGTGACATTTTCCTGGAATCCGCTGACTGAACCTGAATTTCACGTAGAATTCAAAAATGTAGTTATATATAGGGTGTTTTATTTAAAATAAGCATGTTCACAACTTCCGGTATAACCGGAAGTGACACCATCTTGAAAATATTTAGCTTGAGTGTCACACTAGACTATAATTATACAGTGTGTCCAGAATAAAATGATGTACGTGGGGATATCGGAAACTACAGGAGATACAGTATCGGTTAAATGGAAGAAAAGTTGCGTATTTGCGTGCCCAAGAATAATCTCACTTTGGTTTGTTTTGATTCGATACCGTAATGGAGATACAGGGTGAAAAAGAAAAATGGCAATTTTTAAATAGCACAATATTTCGGTTATTATAAAAGATGAGGTATTGAAAATTTCTGGATCTGGGTAAGAAGATACGGTGATTTTGAAAATTGTGTCGAAAAAATTGTAGGCCCACTATGTTGCTTCCGGCCGAAGTCAACTTTTGTTTTTCTTATGGGCGCCATATTGGTTTTTCTAATTTCCAAAATCCTTATCAAAAATGCTTTCCAATAACATGACTTTCATAAAAAAAACAGACTTGACTTTGACTGGGCGCAACATAGGAGGCCTAAACTTTTTTGATGCCGTTTTTAGAATCGTCGTATCCTCTTATCCATTATCCTGAAAATTTAAAAGTTTTAGCTTTTATAATAAGCAAAATATTGTGGTTCTTTGAAAATGTGCCTTTGCTTTTTCACCCTGTATTTACATTACGGTATCGATTCCAAATAAGACAAAGGTGGAATATTTTTGGGCATACAAAGACGCTACTTTTCTCTTATTTAAGCAACGTCGTATCTCTTACCGTTTCCAATATCCCCATATAGTGCCATGTACATCATTTTATTCTGGACACACTGTATACTGCCAAATTTTCAAAATCTTCTCATGTATAGTTTTCCACTGGGTTTTCCATAATATAGATCGAGCCTGTTCCCGGAGGGACACCCTGTATACCTACCTTGCAATGAATCGATTTTTATCTTGAATTTTTGTTTTAGCGTGTATGAAGAATAAAATAGATACGCGTACGCTAAAGAATGAAGTCATCGCTTTAATGACGTTTCGCGTGTATACAGGGTTTTCAATGATAGAGGACGCTATCTGCAATAAGAAAAACCACATATATTGTTATCCAATTGTTGATCGTTTCCAAGATACAAGAGGAGGGCCAATACAATGGCCAACTTATCCGTCCGACGTGAGCCGACTTGATTTCTTATGCGGTTATTTTGAAGAAGAAGGATATTCAACAGTCCCCTGATGACCCCCTAAAAAAAATAATGTTGGGAAGCAGATCAGGCGCAATAAACAAGCCCTACGACAAATTAAAAGATTTTTTTTCGCAGGTGCAGATTGGGACTTTTTTGAACATCTCCTTGAATATCCAAATCAATTGAATTCCATTTTTCACCCCGAGGTTCACTCTTGCGTTACCAAGTAGATTGGAGATAATGTTAAAAAACAAAAGAAGATTCATTTCCTGCGAAATGGTAGCACATACGAAAAAATGTTTCAAATGATTTTTTTCATAAAATAAAATGTGTTTAAAAATAGTATTTTTTGAGTTTTTCCCGGTAACCATAGAGGTTCCGCCACTGGTCGACTGAAGAGCTTAATATTGGTGGATATTTTAGCTTTTCATGTTATAATGCCGTACATCAAGTTTGGTTGAAATATGATTTTGGGTTTGGCCAAAAAATAAAGTAAACGTTTTTTTCATGAAAATTTCAACACCCTGTTTCTCGAAAACGATCAACAATTGGATAACAATATGTGATTTTTCTTATTGTAAATAGCGTCCTCTATCACCCATAGCCGTTTGATCCTTGACTTCTTGGACACCCTGTATAATTTTCTGATTTACGTACAGGGTGTACAAATAAGAGACGTCTCTGGCCATATCTCCATAAGTATTCATCCCACACTTTTGGAAAAAAAAATATTATAAAAGTTGCCAAGAGAAATTGCTGGAAATCATTTCCAAGTTTGTGCGATGTCCACTGGGGGGCGTAATACAATAGTGAAATAGAAAATATAGGTTCATTAAGAATATTGAACGGTGATCTACCAAAATAATTTTATATTAGAGAAGGAGAAAGGGAAAGGGTCGCATGTTAATTTTTAAAAGTGTTGATAACTTTTGATTGGCTCAACCGATTCCAATAAGCTTAGCGTCGTTTTAAAGGTTTATTGTTATGCTTCTTCATGGTGTAATATCACTATACGAATTATTTTATTGCAGAACGGTAGAGGGCGCTTTCTGTTAAAATGAATTATTTCATCGATTTTTTCAAAAATATTAAATACAAAGGTGTTCTTCTTTCACGTTAGTTTTTAGAGAGCGTAAAAAAATATAAAAAATGGCGCAAACGGCAAGTTAATAACTTATTTTGAACCGAAATTAGCAATGAAAACGTAATTAAGGTGTGAATGTTGGCGCGCTGGCGTCACGGAACTCGATCTGTGCAGAGTAGGCTTAGAAAACAAATACCTAATGAAAAAGTCGTCGCTATGCTGAATGCGTCCTCTACCTCTAATAAACCTTCAAAACGACGCTAAGCTTATTGGAATCGGTCAAGCCAATCAAAAGTTATCAATAATTTTGTAAATTCACATTCGACCCTTCCCCCACCCTTCATTTGACAGATTTCAAAAAAAAGTTTGATATGAAAAAATTTCATAATTTCCCCTTCTTTAATATACAATTATTTATCTTGTAGCTCACCGTTCAATATTCTTAATAAAACCTATAATTTCTGTCTCTATTGTATTACGCCCCCTAGCGGACATCGCACGATCTTGGAAATGATTTCCAGCAATTTCTCTTGGCAACTTTTATAATATTTTTTTTCCAAAAATTTGGGATGAATACTCACGGAGATATGGCCGGCGACCTCTCTTAGTTGTACACCCTGTACAAGTTAGCGTGTACCTTGTCACACCGCAGTGAATATACAGTACATTCATATAATACATTAATATAATTTTTTTTTCGATTTACAAAAATTTCAGAAACAAAAAAAACAGTCATTACGAATAATTTTTGTAAAATTTTCTTCGTGTTCAATAATTGATAAGTCATTGTAAAACACAATCAGCAATGAATAATTCAACTCTCAACCTCATACACAATTCGATATCTGAAAATACAATTCAAAGTGCCTCCAAAGCCTCATTGCGGGCTGAATCCCCCGTAATTACTATCCCAGCTTCCGCATTGGGTCGAACTCCACCATTTGATTGTACAGAGTGCTGCGTATGAATCAACTGACCATAACGGTGTAGTGTTAAACCGTAACCATGCGCATTTTTCAGCCTCCAAGATAGTGGCTACCTTTCTACTGTATGCAAATTATAAATTACCTGGGCGTTATCTGTAAAAGATAAGCCAGCGCGCCCGATAACTCTCCTAATGATACGGTATGAGGTTAGCCATCTGAAGCCATTATCTTTATCTACATATTTCATTGTGGCGGCGCATTCCGAGATGATCTTGTGCTCGTCCAGCGATGAAAAAACAGAATTAGCAGATGGAAATCGCCGTTTGATGCGCACGAGATATTGAAAAAGGACTATAAACACATGATTTGATACTTGTAGATAATATAATAATACGCACAGGGGAAATAAGCAATACAGGTGCATCGATTGCTTGGCTTTTATCAGAGATCTTGGTTTATCTATGATACCTCACATGACTGAATGATGATGGAAATATCAGAATTTTTCAAACTTGACGACATCTGCTTTTAATGCCAGTTGAACTAGAGCATAATTGCGAGTTATGGGGCACCAATGCGGCCGATCTTTCAACCTACAGATATCTGTTAAGCCCACATTGTGACCACTTTGATCAACAGTAACAATCGGCTAGGTATTATAACATAGCATTATATCATAACCAGTCAGTTTGAAAGTCAAAAATTGTTTGAAATTCCCATAATTGGACGATGATTAGAAGTGTTAGAACACACGATAATATTTTTCAATTTTCTTATGTTGATATTATTCAATTTGTAATGATCGTTTTATTTTATTTTTCTCATTCGCTTCTATTCTGCAAATTATTTCGATAGCACGTGGAGAGGAATTCTCGTGTAATTTTTATTTTGAGAAAATAGGTCATTCAGCAATTGCGAAACACATCAGCTCACAGAACAATTTGAAAATATATTTTCAGACCTGTGTTGTACTCTACCCATCCCCATCTTCCGGTGAATCGTCTGCATTAGTCTTTTTGTGGAATAACAACAACTTGGGGTAGTTTGTGTTGGAGAATCGAGCAAACACTTCGGACCTTTGACTCTACACTCACTTAAAACTCCGCACGTCAATATCTCGGAAACGAATAGGAATATTTGATTTCTGTAAAAAGTAGTCAATGCATGGGGTCGAGTAGTTATTTTTCACAGTTGAAAAAATTTGACGCGTACCAAGAGTAAAGCGTCGCGACGCATCGAAAATATTAATCGATTGCAGGGACTTTGAAATTACGCGCATGCTAAAGTACATGTTATTTATAAACTTTTTTGTCATTCAGTCGAACTCATTTATCCTACTCAGTTTTGAGATATACAGTGTGTCCAAGATAAGGATGTCTATCATGGGGATCTTGAAAAGCGTGAGAGATACAAGGTCGGTTAAATGGAGGCAAAGTTGCGTATTTTGATGCTTAACAAAATGCCGTTTTGAAAGCCAAGAAATTCCGACTAAGTCCGAAATTATCCAAAAAAAAAACGAAATTTTTCAAAGTTGTTTTCATTTTGTTTTGACCACATTTGAAGAGATATTTTGAAATGAATGGAACTTCTTTGTTGCCACTTTTTGCCCTTTACAAGATAGCGTTATTAAATTGAGGAACCGACGTTTCGTCTATGAGCAGCCATCATCAACTTTGTTTTTTTAAATACGGTCCTGAATTTTTTATGACGGATTTTGAGGGCCTCTTATGTTCCTTAACCATTAATGTATCGCAATTATTCAAAAAAATTATGTTTATGGATTTTTCCATAAGAACTCATGTGTTAGAGAGAGACAAAAACTACATTTTTAATAGGATTAAAAACAGCCACCTCTTTTTTAATCAGTGCGATACCTCGTTGGTTCAGGAACATAAGAGGCTCTTAAAATCCGTAATAAAAAATCCAGAACCGTATTTAAAAAAACAAAGTTGATGATGGCTGCTCATAGACGAAACGTCGGTTCTTCAATTTAATAACGCTATCTTGTAAAGGGCAAAAAGTGGCAATGATGAGTTCCATTCATTTCAAAATATCTTTTCAAATGTGGTCAGAAAAAAATGAAAACAATTTTGAAAAATTTCGGTTTTTTTCGGATAATTTCGGACTTATTCGGAATTTCTTGGGTTTCAAAACGGCATTTTGTTAAGCATCAAAATATGCAACTTTGCCTACATTTAACCGACCTTGTATCTCTCACTGTTTTCAAGATCCTCATGATAGACATCCTTATCTTGGACACACTGTATATCTCAAAACTAAGTAGAATAAATGAGTTCGACTGAAAAACAAAAAAGTTTATAAATAACATGTACTTTAGCATGCGCGTAAGTACCCTGCAATCGATTAATATTTTCGATGCGTTGCGACGCTTTACTCTTGGTAGGCGTCGAATTTTTTTAACTGTGAAAAATAACTACTCGACCCCAACATTGACTACTTTTTACAGAAATCAAATATTTCTATTCGTTTCCGAGATATTGACGTGCGGAGTTTTAAGTGAAAAACCCTGTATATGGGAGTTTGCCAAGGACGTCTTCACTTTGTGGTCTTACAAAATATACTAGACTCAGCCCTTAGAGGCCTGAAGCAGGAAAAGTTTTCATTGTATAGACAAAAGTCTTCACGAACCAGCATTATCTTCATACTAGTGATGAGAATAGCAATCATAAAAGCAGCTGATGATATAATGTGTAATTTCCCGAACTGGTTCAGAGTACGGTAAATGATGCATCAAAACCGAAACAAAAAACCTACTTCTTGACCAAAAATTTGCAAAATGATCAGTTGAAATAGTCTGTACCAATAAAATTGAATGTTGTGGAGAATTGGGTAAATTTGGGAAAGTCCTAGAAATAAGTATTTCACTGTAGTATTATAACTTGAAAACTGTGAGGGATGGAGCTCAATCCTCATCACTAGTCAACTCAGAGTTTTCCAGCAAAACTATCAAGAAAAATAATCAGAGTGGCTCATGAAGTTTCGAGAAAAACTGGAGCAAAGATGGAAAAGTTCAAAAAATGATAATTTCGAATGATTTGAAGACTCTAACAGATAGAATTTTTGAAAATTCATAACTAGGCAACTGTGAGGAATAAAATTTTGTTCAAGTATCAGTGGATTCGGGATAAGATTTTCTACGAAAGTCATCAAAAAAAGCTACAAGGTGTAGTTTAGAAAAATCGAGTCGAAAAAGTTTCAAAAAAATTGTATTCCACTTAACAAGTCATGACTTGAGAATTGTAACTAGCAGATGTCATTTTGTGCTCCTCATCAGTATTTTAGGAAAAAAAATAATCTCAATTTTGCACACAAAATAATTATTGGGGTACTTCTAACATGGTCATTCATTACAAACTTCAATTTGAGATCACGTGATAGTTGACGTCCTGACAATGAGCGGTGCTGCCAACTGCATATTATGGAAATTCACCTGATGGAGGTAATTATCAATAAATTTGACGCCTTTTTATTAACTTGGAAAAAAAAATAATGTCGCATGACTGACTTCTCAGTATCAGTAACAGTAGAGTAACTTTTCGTTTTGGTTATCTTGAGTCAGATAGATTAGTTTGAGTTGGACTGGTTACGTCCAGGTTGGTTTGAATCATTTTAGGTTAGCCAGGATCAGTTTGCGTTATTTTGTGTTGTTCTAAGTTAATTTGAGTTGGTCCGCAATAGTTTGCACTATTTTGAGTTAGTCAGGGTTATTTTGTGTAAGCCTAGGTTAGTCTGGTTGCGCTTGTGTTCATTCGGGTCAGTCTGCTTGCGTTTGGGCTGGTTCGGGTTTTTTTGGGTTAATCTGGGTTATTTTGTATTAGTCCAGGTTAAATAGCGTTAGACGAGTTACTTTTGGGTTGGTCCGAGTTAGTTTGGATTATTTTAGGATAAATTGGATAAGAGTGAAGTTCGTCTGGGTTATTTTGTGTTTGTCCAGGTTATTTTGAGTTAGTTTGTGTTGGTTTCGAGTTTGTTTTCCCGATTTCATTTGGATAATTCACGCTTTTTCGTAACTTGGTTATTTTTCTATCAATTTATCCCGTATTTTCTTCCATGTATCGTTTTCCGTGCGCCGCGTCCTTATCAACTATACAGTGAATTTCAAAAGTCCCGAAACGGTCTCGTATTTCACAAACGGCTCGAAAAAAAAGTAAAAATTAGTACACGATGGTTTTAGAATATGCCTGATCCGATGATAATATCGGCAATGTTGCCACGTTTACGTTTTTTCAGATAAAGTGAACAACTTTTTTTTTTTAAATGCAAAGCCTATTCGATTTTTATTTTAATAAATCGAGCGCCCCTCGGTTATTAAATCCTCCAAATATCAAATTTGTATTTGAGTTACAGCAACTCATCAGACGACTCGCGCGACAGGTTTTTTTATTTTTCCGTTTTCTGCTGTGTCCGTACCACAAGTACCCTCACGGCACCGGAAAATCTTCTCTAATTCCTGCCTTTAAAAATTTTGACCACACATGTGCTGGCTTTACGTAAACTGTCTCTGACTGTGAATCATCTGCTAATAATTCTGCTTTCTTTTTTTTTGTTGATTACTGATTTTGGTTTGTCTAATCTATTTCAATAACTGCAACCATCTAATTGAAAGTTAAGTAGTCCTTTTCTGAACCGAGTTTACAGTGTTTAGGACATAACGAACGCTCGGACTTTTTTTGCTCTCTAAAAGCTACCCGATAGGCAATATGGGCCCTTTACCACGTTAATCCAGAGAGTGGCGCACGAGATAAAAAAATCACGATTTTCCTTTCCCGTTGAATATATCTGGAAAATCCTGGGTAGCGTCACACTAGTTACGTTTCGGTTAGTCTGGTTAAGATTGGATTATTTTAGGTTGGTTTGGGTCAGTTTTTAAAATACTTGGCTAATCCGCATGGCCTATTAATTATACCAGTGTTTCCGGAAATAACGTTCAAATAATTAAAGAAGTGGTTCTTTATCAGAAAATAGGATTTTTTTTATACAGTGTGTCCATTTAAGTTCGCACCATATGGAAAACTTTTTTATTATTAAGTTTACGAAAAAAAGTTATTCTTTATAAAAAGTTCTGCATGATCCAAAACCTAAAATGCAACCATCAGGTATTCAATTTTTCCAGTCGTATACGAGGCATATCAGAAAATATGAATTTTGCTCAGGAATAAAGTACCTTTATTTTTGATAATATCGAAAACTTTAATCAGTTATCTCTTTATTCGTTGAACATTTGATAACCTTTACGTCTCTTAACCTCTATGTTGCATTATTTTGATGATTTCAAATAACTACACTTGCATTTGCATTGTTATTGTAGTTAAAAAAGAAAAAAGGATTTTTTCCTAATTCGATGTAATTGTATATTTGAACGTAGTTTTTAGTTCTTAACAACTTTTCTCAATAATATTTTTCGATGTTATCAAAAATAAAGGTACCTACTTTATTCTTGAGCAAAATTCATATTTTCTGATATACCTCGTATACAACTGGAAAAATTGAACACCTGATGGTTGCATTTTAGGTTTTGGATCATGCAGAACTTTTTATAAAGAATAACTTTTTTTCGTGAACTTAATAATAAAAAAGTTTTCCATATGATGCGAACTTAAGTGGACACACTGTATAAGCAATGGTCCGGAAATGCATAATTTTGAAGATACAGGGTGTCAAAGTTCAATTTCTATTTTTGTTTTATTTAAATAAATCCCATAATAATAATTTTGATAATTTATCAAAAAGTGGTATACAGGGTATATTTGAGATAAGAAATTCAAATTTGATATTACTATGTCTATCTTGTGTGTGGCACCAAACACCATCTACGAGTTAGTAGTTTTTTGTATGAAAAAAAATGTCGTCTCAGCACTTTTGCAAATAATGCGAAGAAAACCTTATGAGGAGACAAGAGAATGTGGTGATTTTTCTCATTTTCTCTTGAAAAAATTGAAATCCCGCAAGTTTTTTCGCCAAAATGAGTTTAGGATGGTCTTCAATGAATCTTTTTAAAAAAATGTGAAAGCATGGTGTATCATTGAGATTTTGGGATGAATCGTATGACAGTTGAATTAGTATTTCGTGGAAAAATTCATAATTCGAGAACTATAAGAATGTTTTTTTGTTTTATACCTTGACGTGCCAAAATTCATCTCTCATTAAAAAAGAACTTTGGCAAATTTTCTGTGGTACAAAACATAAACAGCCGTTCAAGTCCATGAAGACCTTATTCTCAAGATTACAAATTCCCGAAACTCATTTGACTCTCAACACCGAACCATTTTACATCTCCACTACAGAAAAAGCCACTTTACAACCTAGCCCAAGCAGCAAAAAAGACCTGTCTCCAATTAGATGTTACAAAACGAGGCAGAGGATGCACTTTTTTCGGACGAAAATGGTTGAGGATGTGTTTATTCTAACAGTGTGTAATCGGCAAGAAAACCCTTGTACGGCATAGTCTTCTGTCATTAGCGTAGAGTTGGCGTTGTTTATATGGCACTTGGGACACTTTTTTAGGGTATCTGTATCATCTTCGTTATTGGCGTTGTTTGGTGGGAAAACACCGAAAATGGATTGTGGTAACGACTGGCGTTATTTATTACGTGACACGTTAGTAGGTTGCAAGTGTACTACACATGTTTGATACGGAAATGATAGTCCAATCATAGTAGCGTAATAAGTTCAGTATGCAGTGGACAATACGATAATATTGCGGGTTGACTTGGTGGGTGGATATTAATAAATGTCTTATTATTGATTTTGTCAGCAACATAAGGATCTTCATAATTGTAAGGTATCGACCCACATTTTACTGGTTAGGTTCTCAGTTTGTCCGTATCCTCGTCAATGAACTTTGATTATCATTTTATAAATTGTTTATTTTAATATTTATTAAAATCACAAAAAGTTAAATTATTCTCAATTATTCAAAAACCAATTGATTTCTAAACCAATTCTTGTATAATACTCTTCAAAGTATCAAGCTAAATCTATTACACGATAACATGATTGATGGTCATGAAGATCCAAGGTTCCCTCCAGGCAACTTCTTTTAATAATAGTTGTTTGGTTGGTGTATACTGGCTATTATTTATTGAACTTGAAAATATCTACTGAATTTTTCATCATCATTTTATGTATATAATCACGACAATTTATTACAAAAGAGCCAAAAGAGGAGTTGGTGATGTGATCTGGATGAACATTCATACTACAAGATGCATAGACAGTTTAGAGTTCATTACCATGACATTATTGGATCAGTCATCAAAGTTTTATATGTTATAACTATGAATGTCTCTTGGGTATTTCATTCTATCTTGTAAATTTCTTGTACATTTTCAAAATAAATCCAAAGACATCTAACATTTTTTTAACACAACATGTTGATAACTTCAAACATTGTTTTGCTGTTTGTATATTTATCACATTCCAAAATCAGTTTTCTCTGGATTGAGTGAATCTTTTAGATACATTATATCGGGTTTCCAAAAAAATCTGGGAACATTCAAAAACCTCATAAACTACGGATAGAATGAATAATTAAATAAACACGTGTTGAATATTTAAAAAAAATATTGTCACCACTTTTGATTCCCCACGCCACCTAAAGGGTGCAGCGGGTTTGAACTTTCAAATTTCAAATTGAGATCCTCCATTTCATTTTCTAAAAAATAAATAAAGTTTGTCTTCAAAATTTTTTTTCGATTAATGACAAATCTCGCTGTAATCGTCAAATGGTAAATGGAAATGAAATTATCATTCGAATGAAATTTATTTAAACTTTGGATTAAAACCTTATAGATTGTGTCCAAATAGACTTTTCTGCTATTTGACAGTGTGTCAATGGTGTGTATTATCATTTTATACTAAGACTATATTAAGATAATTCCCATGCTAAAATTTCTCCGCCGCTAAACATTCCCAAATAAGTGTCTCCACCTAGAAGATAGGATGGGAACTGCAGTCGCCGGAAAAATATTCGATTTATACAAAACTAGCCATTACTGATAACTGATTACTGGAGTACAGGCGCTACGAGTTTCGGGCTATTGGCCCCGACACCGCAGCCTCTAGTTGGGCTTATTGTATCTTCTCTGTGTCTGTCTCTCAGTCGAAGAGCTTCATTGCCCGAATAAGGTTTATGACTCGTTCTACTGTTTCCCTGTCCGTCCTTTGAGGAGTGGTTGTGAATTCCCCATTATCTCTTCTCCAGTACGCCAGCGCTTCACATTCGAATACAATGTGGGAGGCTGTTTCCTCCTCCTCGTTGCACAGCCTACATTTGGGTTCCTCGTTGAGAAGACTCATGATATGCATGTGTTTCCTTAGAGTGCAGTGTCCAGTTAATATACCTGTTACTTTCCTTAGCTGATTCCTGCTGAGTTTCAGTAGGCTCCCAGAAAATGATGATTCGATCTCGTCTGCCATCATTAATTTACTGTGTTTCAGACCTGGTGATTGGCACTGGATGTTGTTTTTTGGACCAACAGTTCAGCCAACCTCTCACGGAGGATTTTGTAATACCAATAGCAGGTTCTGGACCCAGAAGTGGTGTGTTTGCAGCTTTGCGTGCTAGTAGATCCGCCCGCTTGTTCCCAGCTATCTCTGTGTGCCCTGATATCCATCCAATTGTGACATGGTTAGATACTCCCAGTGTGACAAGGTTTTGCTGACAGTCCATGACTTGTTTGGATTTGGTTTCCCAACACAAGATGGTTTTGATTGCAGCTTGGCTGTCACTAAGGATAAGGATTTTCCTTCCTCTGTAGCCTCTTCTGAGATTCTCTTGCACGCATACGTTTATTGCATGTACTTCTGCCTGGAAAACTGTAGCGAACATCCCGAGTGGTTCACATGTTTCCCACTTTGGATTTTCACCTACGATTCCGGCACCAGTTCCCCGGCTTGTTTTGGAGCCGCCTGTGTACCATATTGCCCCATTAGCCATCCGGAGTTGTTTCACCGTTTCCTCTTCCCATATTAGCTTGGTCTTGGGAGACGTGCTAAAGTTGATATTTTTCAACATGATATCACTCCTCATTGTTACTAAGTGGTTCGTGACTGTGCTGATTATCTTAGTGTGTCCTTGGGAGTTTGAGTGGCTCCAGTTCCCGGTGTTGCTAAGTCTATATGCTCCCATTCTTGCTTTTATTTTGATATAGATATCCAAAGGAGGTGAGTTAAGGATGGCCTCCATGGCAAGTGTTGGAGTAGTTTTCATGGCTCTCGTTACACAGAGACATGCTAGCCTCTGAACTTTTGCAAGTTCCGTGGCTGCTTGTCGCCGCTCGATTTTCGGCCACCAGACAACAGAGCTATAAGCAAGGGTGGGTCTTACCACGGTACAGTAGAGCCAGTGTACCATGCGCGGATCTTTGCCCCAATTCTTTCCTATCGCTCTTTTTGTTGCCATTATTGTGGCTTTACCTCGATTCACTATTTTCTGTAGGTGTGAATTCCATGTGAGTTTGTCATCCAGGATGATGCCCAGGTATTTGACTTCTCTCACCACCTGCAGTCACGCTTGTGCAAAAAACATGGGATTGAATAATTCCGCTGTCTTCCTCTTTCTCGTAAAGCTGACCAGGGAGGTTTACTCAGGATTGACCTTCAGGTTCACCTTAGCCATACTTTCAGAAGATGACTCTGGAGAGACCGTGGTATTTAAAAGTACCAGCAGATGTTATTTTTTGATTTTTGAATAAGAACGTAGGTCGTAGAGATATGTTCTTTGCTATGTTTCAAGATTTGCTTTGGATTGAGAATGACTGAAATGGGCGCATTGAAATCAATTCTATTTCACAACTTTTTAACGAAAGATGTTTGGGCAATAAAATAATATTATTGAATTTCATTGAATTTGGGCATTTGAATATACTCATATTAATGCTACGATACAATGAGGTGTATCGTGATTCGTAGACTTATTGATGCTAGTTTATTCATACCTTAACGTAATAACATTTTATAATAGGAATTCAGTTGACATATTTGTATTATGCCAACTGCGTGTTTGGTATGTACCTATGTTTGTCTTACACAAAGGAAATTTTTCATTTGAAGCTATACACTTTTGAAAGTTGACAAAATTGGCATTTCTTGGTCATCGTTTTGCTACGAAAAAGGTTTTATTTATTTCAATAGATATAATATCCGACACCGTTTTGGAGATAATAGCCTTCTATTACCATGATTTGATTGTGCTTCGACATAGTGAATCTTGTTATTATGTAGTACCCAAGTATATGAGTTCATTGTTTTTTGTTTTTTTTTGAAAAATGTCTGTGATATACGCAGCATGTCAACGGATTTTATAAGGTATAAATGATGAAAAATTTCCAAGTAGATTCTGATGTTCTGCTAATCGCTCCTGCTTAGTCTAAAACTAAGATGTTGAGAAAACGACCGGAATCCATTGTTATACAGGATGGTTTGGAACTGATTTAGTGAAAATTGACAAGAGTAAAGTACCTTTGTTTTGAAAAATTTATTGTAAAAAGTTGTTTTGGATTAAAACCTTGAGTATACTCCCAATTTTCAGACAAATCAGCCCACTTTCATTTTAACGGTAGATTCTATCGTGATCGAGAAATTTGCTCATTTTGAAGTACTAACAAAACAAGAATAAATAAATAAGCAACAATATAAAACGTTTATTGTAGACAAAAATTATTACGAACAAGAACAAAATTAGATATTAATTAATAATTTCATAATATACTTATAAAATCCAAATAGGCTAATTTGTCTGAAAATTAAGAGTATGTTTGAGCTGTTAATTCTTAACAACTTTTCTCAATAAACTTTTCTGATATCTTTCAAAACAAAGGTACTTGTCAATTTTCACTGAATCACTTCAAAACCACCCAAAATTGATTTCGCTCATGTTCTCAACACCTTAGTTTTAGAGCAAGCAGAAAATTTCAAAACTTGAAATTTTCATATCTTGAGAACGAAGAACTGGATCAAAAAACGCTCAAAACAGATTCTATAAAACGAAGGGGAAACAAAAAAAAAACCTATAAACCCACCCTTATCTGTAACCGCTAAGACAGGGTGAGATACACCCCTGAAATCTTACATAGAAAGGTGGTTCGAGTAATTCCCTATTTTGAAGGGTTTTCGACACTGATCACAACTGCTGAGTTTCAATTTTCTGCTGTCATTCCTGTTGATATGAAAGCAAGTCAAAATTTTATTTTTTCATTCGATTTTATTGAATAGATAATTACTCGCAAGAGTAAACTTCTCCATACCAAGAGGATAGGATGAGAGACTGAAGAACTTTGAAACGAGCTGTCAGTCAGGCCTTTCAACGAGGATTTCTTTCACCCATTTTTTTTTTTTTTAATACATCTTTGGAGTAATAGTATACCTCGTTTTGCAGGAATTCGGTCCCTCGTCATATTCCCTTAGTTTAAAGAAGTTGACTCTTGGGGGGAATTTATAATTGCATGAAATATATGAAAAAATAAAATTTTGTCTAGCTGTTATATCAACAGGAATGACAGCAGAGGGTTGAAACTCGGCAGTTGTAGGCAGGGTCGAAGGGCCTTCAAAATGAGGTATCATTCGACTCACCTTTTTATTCGAGATTTCGTAACAGATAAGGGTTGGTTTATTGGCTTTTTTTTCAAATTGTCATCCTGTATGTATTAGAACTATTAGGAGTTAGATATAGAAATACTCAAAATTGTTCTTTACATTGAAAAAAAAAGTTTCTTTATTCTCACCATGATAACATTGAAAATTTGAATGTGCATATTGATGTATCAACAATAGATTTTCGCTTGAAGGTTTGTTAACCATCGTGTTAAATTTATTACATCAATAATTCTTATCATTGAATGTAATGGATTAATGCACAGGATCTTCCAATATATTTTTGCACCCACCTAGAGATAAGTTTATTTTAAAATATATTAAAATAAGGAAAGTTTTTTTTATGAAATTTGAGAATTTGTGCAAAAAAAGTTCATTTGCCTCTTGCACACAGAGCAACCATACTTTTTGCTTGTTTGTTCAACAACTACACTGTGAGCCAAATTAAATTAGAACCTAGTCTGATCCTTGATAACTTTTTTGTTTGTTTATGGATTTAGATGAATTTTGAATATGATATTGGTCAATATGTTCTGGATGTTCCTCCAAAATTGAGTTTTCGAATTTTAGACAGGACCGGACTTACGACGTTTTTATAAAATTGGTGCATTCAAGCTCGTTGCAAAAACGAACTGCGCTACATACAGACCAACTGATATATTTTTTGAGAAGGACATTAGTGGGAAAAAGTATCCTGATAATATCAATATTTTATAACCATAACCTAAGAAACGATGTTTGACACATTTTTTTTCAATTTTTTCAATCTATAAGTAGTAAGCAAAATTTTTGACACCGCTTTCAAACTTCTTAGACCTTTTGAACCCCCGATATGTACAATATCGTGGAATTGCAGATGGAGACTGGTGATGGCTTTGTATTGTAACGCGGATTGTATTTTTTAGTGATTTTTTTGGGAATTGAAAAATTATATTTTTAAACCTCGGACGTCACCCCCTGAACCTATATGATAAAGGGCCCACTGTATCTACCAGTGAAATTGGGAGGAGCCAAGCGGAATCATGAGAATTTCTATAGGGACGTATACTCGAAACGTATTTAATCTCATGTGACTTTTTCGTGAGAAGTGATCATCTCCTGGTTGCTTGTATGCGATCAAGCAAATCCCATGAACTGAAACCTCAAAAATAGAACTGTTTTTGGTGTTCTAACGTTGAACAATTTGAATAAGGACAATAATTAATACTAGACTACTTCCATAAGTAAAAATTTTGATGAAACTGTGTTAGAAGTCGTTTTTCAAATGATCTCAAAGACTCGGAAAAACAACGGAATGAGACCTATAGATATTTTGTTTTACAAAAAATGCTTTCGACTTATCAAATTGACAATTCACCAACCACTCACTATATATGGATGATTCTTTATACATTCAGTCATTCACTCATCTTTCATATCATATTGTTATTCAGATGAAGATACATCAACTATATAGATCAATATGAAAATCATCTTTATCGCAATTATTGCTCCAAATCTTATGACAGCGGTTAAATTTCAGGTTAAATCACAAGCTTTTTCGAAAACGCGAACGCGGTCCCAAATCCCATGCATTCAATAGTACAAATTTGATTGGCTGATATATTTGGCAACACAGCAAACAGTTCCTATGAGGACGGCAGCATCGTCAGTGGTTCACCATTTTTTGAGTATACACGTTTAAGGTAGCGTGCGATTTGACTAATCTCACGAGAGAAGCGGTCAAAAAATAATTCACGCATTCATGGATGTTTCCGATGCATTCCAAAATGGAATACCAATCTTTGGGTATGAATCTGGAAAATCAAAAAATGAGTCCCTGCTCGTGCGCCAAAAATCACGAGAAGTAAGATCAAAACAAACCACTCACTGTGAACGTGAATAATACCGTCGCCAAAATTGGTACATTCAATTCTATTCAGTATAATATCATCAAAAACATTGATTTTACATCGTCATAGGTTAATGATGAAAAAGAAGTACGGACAAGAGAAAACACGTTTTTCCATATTGCTAAAGTTGTTTACACAATGAATTTGAATAAAAAACGTCATATCATGCGCGATTAACTCGATGCTCTTTCCACTTTGACTAGAAAAGATAAGTAAGACGGCATTCCGGCTGAATTCCAAGATTTATTCACGATCAAATAGAGTAATTACTTGATTGAGACGGTAGAAAAGTAATTACGCTTTTTCCAATAAATATTTTAACGGTTATTAACGATGCGGTAGCTGATAAAATGTTCATAGAAAAAACACAGGGCATTTCGGTACCCTACTTGATCGAGTAACGGATTTAAATTGAAAAACGACAAAATAAAACCGGCGGATTCTGGAACTCAGTTATAGTGTGACAGTGAATGATTGCTTTAACAATCTAAATTTTCTCATAACATAATCGCAATGAGCATGGAAGTTGAGATTCTGGTCCAGAGTAACTTACAAAAAGGTCGGTTTCGTGAACTCACCCAGGCATTATTCACGTATACTCACATCACCAACTTTGAACTAGAATCAATAATTAGTCGCCCAACAAAATTACAATAAATAAAATCATGCAAACCAATGAATATTATTAAGTCAATCTTTCTATCAAGTTACAAAACGAAACACGAATTGATTTGAATCAATATTTTTTTCCATCAAGCTGACAATGTTATAAATCACCGAGAATAGAAAAAATCATTAAACAATTCAAAATGATCGCAATGAAGATAGATCAAGCGTATTTTGTATAGAATGTCAATCCTCCAAAGTACCAATGACAAATAACATCCCACACTTTAATTAATTAAGGAATAAAATAAATACATAACTTACGTCACTACGATTCGCATATCTTTATTCGAATCAAATGTAAATTACCCCCATTTTTCATTACGTTGATGAGATATGATATTTTGACTATAAACCAGTCGAATCTATTTTTGATAGATTCTTAATAGGCACTCCTTGATTTTTACCAGAAGTGAACCCATATATCACTGTAATGGACAATATATGCAAAGTGTGCAAAATTATGTGATTCTCAGTCTAATTTATACAATAAATCACTGAAGGTGATTTTGTGGGATATTTCGAAAATAATCGATAATTTAATCTAAATTACCGTGTCTGACAGAACACCACAACGCATTTCTTCATAGGCACTTTCAATATGCAATTCAAATTTCCCCACACACTTTTTCTTGTTATGTTACCTATTTTAGCTAATTATCTTACGACAAGCAATGCAAAAAGTGCGCGAATGGAACGACTTGAGATAATTTAATCGATATGATGGTGATACAGGGTGATAAATGGTGATATGGTGATAAAATCATATGACTGTAGCTTTGGAAGAATTGTACTTCAACATAAACAAATGATATACACTGCGTTTTATTATCGATGCTCAAGAGATTAAAATGAGTTTCCTTCGCAAAATAATAAGAAAAAATTTGTCCAGAAAGCTTTCGTTGCAGGGCTAGAAGATAATAATCATTTATTTTCATTTTTGATATTATTTTTTTGATTTTTCTTTCAAGAATGTAGTAGAAGTCATGATCGCAGCAGATTCAAAACTCAGTTTCAGATTACTTGTTCAACGTAGCTAAAAAAAATTGTCCATCTTTTCCTATTTGATAAAGTGAGGATCCCCTAAAGAAATATATGAAGAGCATCATCTTCCATTGTGTGAAGAAGTCGCTTGATAAAACTCGCTTCTTGTGGAATATCTTTTGAATTTTTTTGAACATTTAAAATCAATTATATGACGTTTTTGATGATGTTTTTTAAATTTTGTATGCTTCAAGACTTTTTTTCAAGTTTCGTTCTCAATTTGATCCCAGGCCACTTTTTGTTTGGAAACTGGTTTTGTGACTCGTTTTATGACATTTTGGATTGTGTTGAAAACCATTTTTGGGGCAAGCTTTTTAGTACATTTTTGTATCTCAGGGATATTTTTTTGTTTGGAATCAAGTTTCAGACGTTCTTGATGAGTTTGAGAGTTTTTGAACTTTTTTTTAAGATTTTTTGAACAAATTTCCTCAATTTTTGGATTCAATGCATCTTATGATGTTTATTATTTTTTTTCCATTTTTTCGATGCTTTGAGACTTTTTCAAAACTTTTTTGGTCGTTCTCATTACATTTTCCTCCCAATTTTTTGTGCTCAAACATCCTCTTTGTTTAAAATAGCTTTTTGAAGTTTTTGATGATTTTTTCCAAAATTTTTAGGGATTTAAAACTTTTTTCAAGCTGTTATCAACATCTTTGATACTTTAGTTCTTATTTTTTTTGATCTCAGGCTTTTTTTTTTGTTGAAACTTAGTCTAATGACGTTTTAGATGATGTTGAAGACCATTTCTAGGGCAAGGTTTTTAGAACATTCTGGTATCTCAGGGATATTTTTTTGTTTGAAATCAAGTTTTAGTGTTTTTGATGATTTTTATGGTTCTTGAACTTTTTTCAACAAATTCCCTAATTTATTGGATTCAATGTATCTTATGACGTTTTTGATGCTTCCAACGTTTTCGATGCTTTGGGACGTTTTAAAAATCTTTTTTGGACGTTCTCATCAAATTTTCCTCTTAAATGTTTTGATCTCAGAAATCCTATTTGTTTAAAATAAATCTTATGACGTTTTTGATAATAGACGAGTGTGAGTGATTTGTTGGGTTTGAGGATCAGTGAATTGAAGTCCAGTTAGTTTTGAAGTGGACGACGTTTCGCAATATATAATTGCATCATCAGGGCGCTGAAATTACATATTTATTTTATTTTAATGGAATTTACATTCGGATACAATTCACATGTTACAGAGGATAAAAAAAAATTACAGAGGATAAAAAAACAAACACTATTTTCAATTTTTTTTTTTTTTATTATATGAGTGCAAATGGGTGAAGCTTAACCCTATCAAAACAGTCAAGAAAAAAGAAAGAAAGCAGATTACAAAGAATCCAAATAATATTTACATTTTAACATTCTGGACTCAAGTCGCAAGAATACATACTCACACGACACACAAACACAAACAAATATGTATTCTTGCGATTTGAGTCCAGAATGTTAAAATGTAAGTATTATTTGGGTTCTTTGTAATCTGCTTTCTCTCTGTTTTCTTGGCTGTTTTGATAGGGTTAAGCTTCACCCATTTGCACTCATATAATTAAAAAAAAAAAAAAATAGAAAATAGTTCATCCTCTGTAAATTTTTTATTTATCCTCTGTAACATGTGAATTGTATCCGGATGTAAATTCCATTAAAATAAAATAAATATGTGATTTCAGCGCCCTGATGATGCAATTATATATTGCGAAACGTCGCCCACTTTGAAACTAACTGGACTTTAATTCACTGATCCTCAAACCCAACAAATCAATCACACTCGTCTACAAAATTGCTGGATCGTTGAATAAACAAAAGTTTTTGATCATGTTTTTTTAAATTTTTAGGGCTTCAAAACTTGTTTTCAAGCTGTTTTTAACATTTTCAATAAATTTTGTTCTCAATTTTTCGATCTTAGTCCTCTTTTTTTGTTGAAAACTAGTTTTATGACGTTTTAGATGATGGTAAAAACCATTTTCGGGAAAAGCTTTTTCACACAGTCTCGTATCTCAGGGATATCTTTTTGTTCAAGAACAAGTTCAAGACGTTTTTGATGATTTTCAGAGTTCTTAAACTTTTTTTTTAGGCTTTTTTGATAAAATTTCCTCAATTTCTGAATTCAATTCATTTAATGACATTTCAAATGATTTTTAATGGGATAGTCAGGGCTTTGATTTTTTTTTAGCGTTTTAAGTTCACTTTACTTTGATTTTCGGATTTCAACTCAACTTTTTTTTATCAATTTCATGTCGTTTTCGATGATTATTTTATCGTTCACAGGACTTCTTCGAAGCTTTTTTGGACACTTTCCTCTATTTTTGGACCCCATTTTAAAAGTTTTCAATTTTTTTTTACTTTTTTATTTCATTCCACTTCAATCTATGGGTTGAGGATTATTTTTTATCGCACCATTTTATATTTTTTGAACATTTTCTATGCATCTTTTTATCCAAAATCGCATCTCCAACCTTCTCTGTTTATTTTTTATAGCCCCACAAAATTGAGGATGCTTTTTTCATATTTCATTGAAAAACAAGATCTAACAAAAAAAATTATGATTTATCAAGATTGATCAACTTCAAAGCAATGGAAATGTTTTGAATTAGGTATTTGAAAAGGTTTAAACATTGTTTTCTAAAAAAAATCACTCATCCAAGCTTCAAAGTTTATTTTTTATAGCCCCTTTAACTTGTAAATGTTGTCAAATGTCATTGATAAAATAACATCTAGCTAAAATAATCACAAATCCCTTACTAAAATATACAAAACAATGAAATATTTGAGAAAGTCTTTATTCTATTTTTGACAGTCTTTCAGCGTTTTCAAATTTTTTTGTAGATACATGTCGAATGAAGAAAATCATGGATGCAAAATATACATACACTAGTACTGTTTTCAGATGTATCTGCCTAATTTGTAGTGGAGATTTAAAAAAAAATAAAGCATTGCAAACGATTTTGAATATATAGAAAAGTATCAAAGTGTCTTCTATGATAGATAATTTTTTATAGCTTTCTGATATGACGATGTCTTGTTGAAATTTTCTTGTAGAGATCTTCATGAGATATTCAAGAAACTGTCAAGAATATCCAAACCCAATTGTAAGCCTGCATATCTTCAAATTTATTGTTCACAAAACTTCAAACTCCCAAATGAGATACCGCACTGAGTCTTTTCATTCTTGCTTTATACGTGAAAACCTTGTCTTGGTCGAATTATGCAGATACTAAGCCAAAAACTGAAGGGCTTTTTGTCTACTTGACTGTCATAGTCTCTCACATCTCACGTAAGGATGACACCAGTGGCTTCACTCAAACGTATTTTCAGATTATAAAGACCATCCAAATCCTATTTGTGTATAGTCGATCTCTTGAACAAGAAGTAATGAGAACTGAAAGTGATAATAATCACGATTTGGAAAAATAAGGTTTGATATATTGGCTAATTGGTACATTTATGTTGAAAAAGTTTAGGCAGTAACGCTGATTATCCTTGAATATCAATCACCCAACATTGTCTACCTGTTTCCTATTATCAAACATTTTGACCAAGCTTTACCATTGTATACTCACAATCTAATCACGATCTACTAACCATTGACACAGTTTTTTCATACACAAAACGACCGTCTCCACCCTGTATTCGATCGTACAGTACATACACTCATGCACTGCAGACCAAACGTCCTTGTCAGAATCACCGTTTGAACTTTAAACAATAAAAATGAAACTAGTTATTATGATTTGCGTTTTTTTCTCTAATAATAATATGGAATAGGTAGGCTAGAATATTGATTATGGAATAAATATTGGGCGACATTTATACGGAGCATGATAACAGGAAACGATCCAAGGTCGCTACAGATATGTCGAGAGCAAAAAGAATGGTGACATGCAGAAGTGCATGCAGATCCTTGGTGGGTTGGCTGGATGGAGAAATGTAGGTCGAGATTGAGGAAGAAATTAAATTGATGAATTTATAATGGGTGTGGAGCGAAGATGAATTACTTTTGTGAAATTATTTTATTCTTATTTCGAGATAAGCGGAAGTCACGGTCAAATTTATTAATCTTCTGGACATTCAAGTTGACCACACAAAATTAATTATCCTTCTTTATTGGTTGTCATTTTCTGTATAAGGTGATCATTGATAGAGGTCGAAGGTTGATTTTTCAAACATCAATGGCATCAGTACTCACTAATCCTTATATTTTTCATATTTCCAAAAAATGTGCAAATTGTCCATCATAGCTGTTACCCGGTACACTCGTTGGTGTAATATTGCATATATTTACTTGAAGTTCAGCTATAATTATCAGTGTGCTTTGATTATCGTTTCATTGCCACAATAAACACAATCCAGCAGATAATCAAATTGCACTCAATACTGTAAACCAATAAAGTGATCACTTAGCGGTATTTATAATGAACTATCTGTATTTCTAACTGAACATTGCGTCTTTTTGTCCCGATTGGAAAAGCTGAATAGTGGAGGTACTTCATATTAATAAAAACTAGCTTCATTGCCATATCGACTATTAATAAGTTATGTTTAGCACGCTGAACATGACGTAAAATGTAAGGTTAAATTATTTTGACAGTGTTGGCTGAGTTATATCGTTATGGTTCAGTGGTCGATATTGACAAGGAATATTTATGTTGTAAATGGTACATAGTTTGTTGATAAAAAGTATTTTCTGGGCAACTCCAGTTTTTGACGCATGAAGCAGTTTTTATTTATATTGGCAAATATGGGCTCAGAATTCTGGAATCGCAACAACTCTTCCTTTGAGAGTGTTTCTACCCACGACCACTCTCCGGACGAGTTAGCAACGTCCACCAATCTTCTCCATTCTCTTCTCGTAGCCAAAGGGTAAAAAGAATCACCTCCTTTCCTCTCTTCTTTCTTCTATCTTACACTATCCTCTCCAGCTCTTTTTAGGCCGATTAGCATCCTTTCTCACTTCCTCTAATTTGGGCCGTAACAATCCGTCTTCAGTATTCGTTCTTCAGTATTTTTCTCAATTCACTGCTGCATTATTGCAAGGCGAAGTAGTAGGGCCAACAACAATGAATCATCCTCGATTTCTAAAAACAATCCCTCAAAAAATTGCGAAATGTGCATCAAATTTCCCAAAAAATTCTTGGAAATCGAACTCGAACTAGATCAATTCTTACAGGTAGTGTGAATTTTAGCTACAGCGTCTGACTACTGATATACCCGCGTTATCGCTGCGAGTATTCGTCACGTGTGCAGCAGTAACTTACCTTGTCAATACAGGTAGGTATTGTAGTATTTTTCGCTAGTGTGTTTCCCTTGTCCAATTTCAATTTATTTATTTAAAGTCACTACAACACATTCAACACAAATATTGTTGTTCACAATCGCCGCCTATTTATGTTTTACGATTTATATTTCGCGACCAATCAATAGCTGAACTCTTCATCCCATGGCGACCTTTTTATGTACCTTTGACCGCCTTCGCCGATAATTCCTGAGTTCCCTAGAATTGTCAGGAAGAAATCTCTCGAAAATTCTCACAGTGGACCGACTTTGTGACAATAAAGACGAGATCCGACGTGTTATGACAAAACATTATGAGGGACGTTGTTTCCGCTGCCTGCTTTCTGAAATTTTGAACCACATGCTCCCTCCTTAGAGCATTTTGTTCCGGAATGTCCTGATGTCGATATCGGCAACTATCCCCAAACCTGCAGTGTGCTGTTCGGTGGAAATAGCAGTCCACTGTCCTCTGGTTCGTCCTCTGGGAAGGATGGCAGCACATCAGGATGTCAACGCCACTCCTCTTGAAGATCACCTCCAGCATGCTTTTCACTAATCGCCAGTCCACTCGGTCACTGGTCATATTCATAATGGCCAAATGAGTCAGGTCCTGTGAGTGCATCAAGTCTCGAAGATGAGAGGGCTTTCCAGACATCACTGTGGGTGTTCAGATGTTGTGGAAGCTTCTTCGTCACAAGGTAGAACAGGTGTCGTGTGTCATCCGTGATTTGGCTTTTTGCCCCTCATCTAGGTCCTTCGAAGAGGTGTCAATCAACTTCTCCATCTCTCCCGTGAACTCCGGATTGGTCGCTTCAATCCGCATACTTGTCACACCACGGAAGAAATTGACGAGCAGAGCCCCAAAACAGTCCCTTTCTCAAGGCTCACTGAGTGATAGTTGACGTTCATCACTCTGAAGGGCACACTCCTCTTTAATGGTACCAAGCTCTTTCCACAAGCAATTCCTCGTCCTATTTCAGAGTCGTGTAGTCTAGGCTCTAACATAACGGTGCTTCCTTCCTCCATTTTTCCATCTAGGCGAGCTCACAGATTCATCTCGCTCCTTTCGGGAATCGGAACCAGGTATGCGCGAATCATCTCCTGGTCTTTCCCATGCAATATCATCTCTTCGTTGTTGACTCTCAGTGTTCCAAGATTCAAGATGACCATTCCGATGATGATTTCTTCCTCAATGTCGGCAACCAGGATGTTCGAAGCTGGTGCTTCCCAGAGTCACTGCTGCTTCCATTTCACCGTGTATCCTCGCCAGGTCTTCTGTTGCTGTTCGTAGTCGCCACTTAGTTGGATTGATCATTGTCGGGCCTGATGATCGTCTTCGTCGCACCTGTATCCATCAACTTATATTTCACTGAGACAATAAACACATAATCGGACTGCACTCATATAGTGATCACTTGGCGGTATTTAACGTCAATCAACTGTAATTTCTACTGATTATTACACATTTTTGTCCCGATTGAAGACTGTAAATTTTGGAGATATTCCATACTTATAAAAACTAGCGTCATTTCCCTATCGATTTACTTTTTCACTCAAATTATTTTAATAGGATTGCTCTAGATGGGTTCAGTGATCGATATCGACAAGTGTTTATTTTGTGAATATCACATGTTTTGTGAATAAATAGTATTTTCTGGGCAAATGTAGTTCTGAAAAACCCGAGTTGATGCAGAATTATGTTTGCAGGACCCTCATGGTGATGCCAAACTGCGGAAAACTCCTCAGAGGCGGGGGTTTACAACTGATGAACCTCATGCTAAGAGAGAAGAAAACGTCCTGAAACAGATTTTTCAAAGTCCTGAACTATGCCATTTTCGTGTTGCACGGAGACACCAATTTTTTGTGTCCAGACGTAACAGATTTGTGAACATTTTAGGCCAGGGGGCAATATTTCTGCTGTTCATGAAAACGCCAAAGAACCGCTAGAAGGTTCTCAGTTGTGGGGAAGCCAAGCATTACGCTCATAAACGAGTTCTGTATTTCAAAAATACGGGTTGTTAGCTCATATCTATTTTGTGAGTCCGTACGTTCGATGTATCAACTAATATCAAAAAATTTTTTTGTGATTTATTAGAGAGTGGCAAAACGTCAAAGCCTAATCAGCAAACGATCAAGAGAAAGTCAATCGTCTCTCAAATATTTGGAAAGTAGACAATGATTCAGAGAAGAAGGATGAGGATGAGGACAAGAACTATTCAAGATGGTTGACGGGTGATTTGTGACGTCACTCTTCTTTATTTCTAGAAATCAATAACTCTGAGAGCCGGTTGCATAAGCTTGAGGATGGTTCAACGTTGAACTGGGTTTAAAAATGCACAGTACATTGTAATTGAACCCGTTTCAAAGTTAAACCATCCTTGAGCTGGTCTTGTTTAACTGGACATGAGTCTTCTTTCATAATTTCATAGACGTTTCTACAGTTTTTGTCTTCTGTTATGCAAATCCAGTACTCGTTTTCTATATTTTATCAATTATATTTTTCATGAGTGATTTTATTTATTGTTTCTCATCATTCCTTCTTGCTTTTGAATTGACTGATACAAAAGAGCCGGAAGTGGATCCCTTGTTACCACAATATGTTGCTATTCACTTTTTGAAAGAAAGGGATTCTCACTACAATTTTTGCCAGTCACTTAGATATACAGGGTGACCCACTTTTATCCGGCAGTATTCGAAATTCAGATTCTACTAATTGGAATGAACAATTTTTATTTTATGAACATTCTTCAAATCCCTCGTCAGGGGGTTTGAAGAATGAAAAATGGAAAGATTTATTGATTTTAAAACTGCTTTAAATCAATAAATGTTGTGAACCGTTTGAAGGTGTACAGATATTTCGAAAATTGTTCATCCTGACCAGCAGAATCTAAATAACTGCCGAATAAAACCGGGTCACTTTGTATAGACTCGTCCAATCATTGACGAGTTGTATCGACCAACTGCAGCAGCATGGCTCCAAAGTCATTTTGACATGAACAGTGATCAAATAATTACCAGCTATTTATTAAAAAAAAAGTTAATATCCCACGGAAAATCATTCAGTTGTGCAGCTACATATTGCATCAACATTGTCAAAAAAAAATCTCTGCCAATCATCACGAACTATATAGAATGTTATGCATTATTCAATTTATTCAATTTTTTTATGTTTCAGAAAGCCAATAATTAATGCTCTCCATATATTGCCTCGCCATTTTGTTCACCCGACTGTTTATAATAAAATAAATACATAAACATGATTGCCTGGCCGTTTCTTTTCTCGATTTTTTTTAACATTTTGCAATGATCGACTCCCGTAGTATCACAATGGACAGCAGAGTGTAATAAATTAATAGTTCTAATAGGTGTAAAGTCGACTAATCAGCGTGTTTACAGCGGATCGTTCCCACGTTTTTATCATAGGATAACTGCGTTTTGGGAACAAAGACTAACAGAATACTTTGTTAATTGAATCATGCGCTGTTTATAATAATTCCGTCGTGTACAGTAGCAATTATATGTCATATTTCAATCATGTTCAAGAAAAAGGTAAAAACATAAGATCGCTGGGACAATTACTCAGCTTGATGTTGCAAAATGTCTAATCAGTGGCAATTTTTAAGCTTGATTTGCACACCTGTTTATGTAGATGCAGGGACGGAGTTTATAATATTCAAGTATAACTAGAATAATTCACGATGCTGTTTGGTTGTTCCGTTTTCATGTTTATAATCAGGTTTGAAAATATTGGTGTGTTGGAGAACGATATTGAGACACATAAGGTAAGTTAGGGAGATAGCATGAAGAATATACCTGCTATAGAAGACAGAAAACAATTTTCACCTACACGGTGAATTTAAGGACGCTTATACTATTATTTGGATCTATCTCTATTTCAGTACTGCAGTTACAGAAGTTTGCTTCAAGAACTATATGTATGTCTTCATTGAGAACAGAGAACAAAGAACTACTCGGAAACTCACTTGGTAATGGTAATGGTAAAGTGGGCGAGTAGGCCTATATAGTGGCCCTTTTCGCCATCCCCGCTTAAGCAACCCAACTAGTCGAACCGGCCCGTTTTTGTCATAAATAGGAGCCGACTTTCCCAGCTGAGGTACCTCAACTCCCTGGGGATGGTGGCTGTTCCTAGGACCTTCCTCCTCAAGCGACCCCACCTGTCGCAAACTCCCAGCAAGTGGTAGGAGGTTCTCTCTCTTCCGCAGTAGGGGCATAGGGGTGATTCGCTTATTCCTAACAAATTCAGGTGTCTGTTGAGCCTGCAATGACCTGTCAGAATGCCAACGATCATGCTCAGTGCCTTCCAGCTCTTGTTCAGCAATTGGGCCGTCCTTGGCCTGTGAGGTTCTGATATCGTTTATTTTTGCGTGCCTGTTTAATGGGTTACTGCTCCAGTTCTCAGCTGTTCTCTCCCATGCCCATTCGTTGAGAGTGCGTGAAATTAAATGTTTACTAAGGCCTAGAAATGGTTTCGTTCCGTACAGTCGCGTGGAAGGTCCTCGTTTGGTCCGCTTGTCCGCTTGCCCATTGCTGGTGATCCCCGCGTGCCTTGGAACCCATACTAGTCCGACCCTCTTGTTCTCACCCAGCACCTGCAGTGCATCCCTAAGCTGTTGGACCAGCGGGCAGCTACTTTATTTGGTGATTGCTTTGAGTGCCGCTTGACTGTCGGAGTAGATAACAATGTTATTCTCCATTCCTCTTTTTACCTCATCTCTGAAGGCAACCTCTAAAATAGCGAATATTTTCGCCAGTGTTTCTGTCAGCCCTGAAAACTCCAGCCCCAGTCGAACCCATGCGTTCAGCCTTGGATTCATCTGTGAACCAGACTTGAGTGTTGACAGGCGCCTACATTGGTTTGGTCAGCCACTCTTCCTTCGTCGGCACGTGAACCTCAAAGCTCCTTTGGAGTCTGAGGCGACCATCCGTGGGTGTCAACCCAGCCAATAGAAGTGGTAACTCACTTCGCACCAGTCGGAAACTCACTAAGTATTTTTGCGGGGCTCATCATCCCAGCGATGCAGTTTCTTGGTGCTTTCAGTAAAATTTGTCAGTCTCTGTAGTCCAAGGAGCCTAGGACAGCAGAACCCCAAATGACAGAAGCCCATCTGTATAGAATATATGTATCATCGTCGTTCAAAATGCTTTGATTCATGCCACAGTATCCTCAAAGAAAGCTGACTTCAGTCTCACGATAAAGGTCTTTTAAAGATGACAGTGATACCAAGTGATCTTTGCAGATTCAACTGTAAGAACTCTTTGGTTAATCTAGCATTTGGTAAGTTATATCTATTTATTACAGCTTAGAGCACTTATCTATATCTGCCTCTTTTACCAAATTCCTCTGCATTTGGGTATCAATAAGACAAAGTTTCTTCACAGGTTATCATCTCTATAAGCTTTGAGATTCCTCACATAATTCAATCACATATTTGATTGGCAAAGGTATCAATCCAGCTTCACGTCCAATCACTCAGGATACTTTATGATGATTATCTCTACACTTGAAGCTGGTGAAGGTAGGCCCTTCAAGTGCTGGAATCGAGAAGTCATCAGCGTTGGCTCTCCTTGAGTTGAAGTTATTTTGTTAATCCATGTGGACGTACAACCCGTCATCTATTTTGAGGCCACCTGGTGTCTTCTTTGTGAAGCAATGTAATACGTTAGAGTATAACCCGTGTAATGAATTCGGTCAAGCTCATTTCCTGTATTCTTGTGGTTCTAAAGGGATAAGAGGTGAGGTTTGGTATAGTCACGTATCCTATGCTGAACTTTCCGAATATATTCACACCTTGTTTGTTCTTTCTGCAATTTCCGGTACACAAGGTTTACTCAGTCTCAGTGAGGCTACGCATTCCGGTTGAAAATTCCACGTAACATCCACATATTTCACTGTGCAAGGGTTGGATCATCGGTTTCTCCAGGTTTGGTAGGTCTGGATCGGAGAAGTCCGTTGTTTTTTCTGTGTCCTTGGAAAGTAAACCGGGCGTTCTCTTTTATTTATCTTAAAGTTTGACACTACCTGGGGATGTATTGGCGATTTTCCAGTTTTAAGATGGTCTATCACTTGGATGGCAACCGTTGACAATAATTGTGCATAGTGTGGTCTACGATTGCCTTCTGGGAAGCCTAGAAGCAGTAACGGAGTTGATCTTTCCAGTACCAGCCAAGCCTGAGTTTCTGTCATCTTGGAAACGACAAACGTGGTTGAGGTTTTTTGATTCACAGATTTGATGGTTACGTTAGTGTAGTGACAGTGAAGGCCTTAGTCTGGACTAAGAAAAAGTAGTGGCGATTGTTAACCTGCCATTCCCTCATCGAATCAATGTGGTTCGTCGTTTTGTGAGTTTTCATCACTCTTAGCTCCTATTCTTGGCTTGACCAAGAAAAATATAAAATTGAGGTGAACTCCGTAGTGTCAAAGGGCTTTAACTGACCTCAAAGAGTGCCTTGTGACTCCGACCATAACAACTTCCGCCGATTTTGATAAAACCCTCTTGTGTGTCTATCGAAAAAAGGCACGACGCATTCTCGTTACCCAGCAGGACTTTCGAATAGATTCCATTTCTTCCTGGAGTATTGTGACTACTCAGTAGTACTCCATTCAAGTACTAACAAGACCCAGACATTCCATGAGGATGTGGCTGGGTGGATTCTCTTCGTCTTCAAGGCACATGCAATCTGAATCTTCTTCAATTCCAATTCTCTGGTTGTGACCCTCCAGGTTAATGTGATCTGTAAATAGACCTACCAATGTGCGGGGGTATTTCCTGCGCGGATTTCAGAGCTATTTGGCCTAACCCGAATCAGGTCTTTGTCAGTGCCTTTGCATATAATACGCCTTCCAGCACGAGATGTCCTCTTCGCGTAGAAGTCTCTTTGCTCAGCCTACTTTTGCAGAACCTCCTTTCATTCTAGGACTGCTTTGAACACCACTGCATTTCTCACAACAGTCTTTTATGTCGAAGTGTTATCTCAACAAATAATATTGAAAGCTCGAGAGTTCCTGCCTCTTTCCAGAATGTTTTACGCACATCGCGTTATAGTGTTGATTTCGGAATGAGGACCTCTCGCCCTTGCAAGTCTCTGCTCCTGTGCCTATCTATTGCTTTGATTCATCAGTGAACCATCATAACACAATTTGTATGTGGGTTGGTCGAATACCACTCTTTTGGTCTGAAGATAAACAGCCCAGTTGAGCTGCCAGTAAAAAAAATCGAATCCACCATACTTTGACAGGGGTTCACTCATAATGACAGAGTCCCTCTCAGGTTCAGGTGGTATGCGGTTCTAAGAGTAAGGCTATCTATCTCAACGCTCTAGTTGGTGTGATCCGTATTGCGCCTGTGCTGTGCATACTGCATCATATCCTTTGGATCGTGTCCAGTTCTTGTGTGCTTTCTTAGTTACGGGGCACAATAATACAATGGCTTCGTATGTGATCAGAGGTTCGACTAACATTGTACAGAATCATTATATTATTCTGGGATTCAGCCAACATGTTGTCCCTATAGCTCTTCTACATACCCTAACAGAGTAGGTGGCCTTTCAATGTGCTTCTTCCAGGACAGTTTCTGATCAAGGCTTACCTCAAGGTGATTGACGGCTTTTGTATTCTAGCCAGAATATCCCCAGCTTATTTCGTGTTTAATAGCAGGATCTTCAACTTTTCCAGTCATCCAAGGGAGCACCAATTCTAAGTTATTTCTACCACAAGAATGTCGGCGATTGCTCATCAACTCAATTTTCTCTCTCGAAGTGAAACAGTTAGTGAGGGAATAGAACTACGTTCTATATTTCAAGCCTCTTGAAGAAGGTTTCAATAGCCCGTTGATTACCACATTTCACAAGTGTGTAGAAACAACCCATTTTGTGAAACGTACTCTGAATATTCAGGTTTATGTCGATCATCCACTCTGGGTCTTGATTCTGCTGCTCACGGTTACGTCAAATAAGCCTAACATCTTCCTACTGAAAAGTTTGGAAATGATCCTGGGTGTGCATATCGGGGAGGAAGCCCTGATGACAAGACACCCAAACATACAAAAATATGTCTCAGAGTCAAGCCAGTCTGGCCATCTGTGGAGCGATCAGCACCACATTGGACTCTAGGTGCCTTCTCTGATGCCATGCCCACCAGAACCATCAACAGAAAAACCTCCAGAAAAGATACTGTACTTTTCAGCCTAACAAGCCACCTGCGGACGGATCTGAAATGCCCTATGGCGAGGGATCTGAAGCCTATTGTGAGCAGGAGCAAAGTTCACTTAAATACTACAAGTTTGGTCACTTGTGGTCGGAACATTGATATATCCATAACGCAAGCGGTCGCGTGGTCAAAGGATGCCGTTTACAGAAGCCGGCTGACAAACGTTCTAAACTAATGGGTCCCAGGCTGTCTCAGAGAACCGAGATGGAGGGTTATTTAGTATAAGTGAACTTTGTCAGGGGAAAGTAAAGATATCATACAGCCTTTACAAATTAGCTACAATATTTCAAGCTGAACTATCAGCAATTATTGAACTTAGTGCCCAATGGATGCTTGGCCATGATTGGACTGCTACGACACTGAAGGTCTTTCAATGCTACAAGAACTCTTCGAGGACTGGGGAGAACTGTCAGAATGCACTGAAAAAGCTCAGCATAGCTAAAGATGTGAAACTGGTATGGATACCTGAGGACATGAACGAAATAAATTCCGCAGATCGACTTGCACGCAAAGCGTCGACTAGGGACTTCATTGGACCAGAGCTGGCCTGCCAATCGCATCAGATCTTGCGGCCTACGAGGTATTCTCATGGATGGATAGCCAGTTTCTACAATACTGGAGAAACCCTCCATGCAGGCGACACTCAAAAGAATTGATCATTGAACCACCATAGAAACGCGCTAGAGAAATGATCCTGGAAGTCAATGGACAGGCTTTCCGAGTAATGGTGTGTTTGTAAACCGGTCACTGCCTGATGAGGGTGCCTTTGCACAGAATGGGGCTAACCGAGGACACTGAATGCAGACTGGAGGAGGAGGAGGCAACCAAACATATTCTTTGTGAATGCCCGGCGATTGCTTCCTCCGACAAAATGTCTTTGAGAGACCTCGTATTACTGCAAGTGATCTGAAGAATACCTCACCCAGGGCAGTGATAAGTCTATGCAAAGGACTGGGCCTTATGGGTAAATAAGCTGGCAATGTTGTGAGCCACAAGAGGCCCACTAGAGGTCGTGGAAGGATGGAGCAACGTGTCCCACTCACAATCCAAATCACGAAATCACCTCTCGATCATACACTTCACAAGACATTTCATTACTTTGTTCATCATGAGGTGCGAACCAATCATAAGAAGACCCAGTCCAACTCTGTATTTAAATACAGAGCACCAATTTTATCAGGCAAGCAATGCAGACAACTTTAATGTCAACTGACAAGCTTGCCTGCACCTCGTAAATTTAATGGTTATGGTTTTCAGTGTATCAGTGGCGATTTATAATACTAAAATAGGAATTACTATACAACATATCCTGGCCTCGCGTTGCTGGATATATAAATTAATAAAGTCACATCCGGCTAGCGTATTACAATTTTTGCTGGAAGATCGAGTGATTTATTGGTGTGAAATAAGGAAGTGATTTTCCAAGGAATGTATTCAAGATTTTTGAGCAACTTAATTGACCAAGAAAGTATGTTTTAATAAGGTTGTCATTTTGATATTCTCGAAAAATCTGAACATGCATGTTGTATGCGATAGATAATTGAAACAGGTAACCTTCACATACCTTTCCATTTAGAGAGTGGTGAATTAACGCTGATAAATGATGACAAAACTATTCAGAAAAAGTCATAATAAAATTTCTAATGTCGTACAAAACCACAACAAGGGACAGTGTTGTCAAAAACTATTTTTATTCAAATTCACAAATTCTATCACACTTAATCAATAATTGAAGGTACTACTGATATATTATTGATAAATTTGTAAAAGCCTCTCGGCAAAATTTGGCAAGTCTATGTTGTTGAAATCAATTAAGAACTATATTACCTATATATCCATAAATTAGTTTTAATATCCGCCATTAATTTTCTTTTCTTGGTTGCTGTAAGCGATCTGATCTTGTTGACTAATCCATTCATCTGAATGGTAGTGAAAAGGGAAAGAAATGAAGGTTTGATTTTTTTATTATTGACACTTTCTAGAGATTCGAAAGTATTCAAATAGAATAGGATAGCAATGGAAAAATGGTCATGAGTCATAGCTTCCATCAAGTTTTTTTTTTTTAAACGCAAAATACCCTACAATACATTTACAACTCATAAATATTCATTCAATCTTCCCACCGCGCTATCCTTTCGTGAAACTGCACGATATTTTATTCATCCAGTGTAAATGGAATTGGTTGCATCATAATCATCTACACTTCGACAAAAAGTGTCTGCTGCCCTCTTTTTTCTAATGTATCGTGTCTCAATCCCACATAACCCGTAGCAAGCCCACGATAGATCTCCTCTAATTAGTGTGTGTATACTATAGTCGTTATTCATTGCGAACGCTATCGTCTATTTGTGTATTGCACTGCTGCGTTCGAAAATGTTTTGGAAAAAAATACATACTACCTTGGAAAACTCCTGGTTGGTCAAATAAAAGTTTACTTCTGAGATTGTTTCTTGAAAAAAAAATCAAAGGGTAATTTCTCCTTGCAGTTTGCACACTAAATTCTTGTTTCTGAAAAGACGACATACATGTTTACAAAACAATGTTTTCCACAATTTGTTTTTCTTTTTAGAGAGTCATATCCTCCCTCTTCCAGGGCCAAAATGACGGTATTCTTTTTTAGAACGCATCTTTTTTCCTGGATAATATTCTTCACTGTCCAACAAAACGCTACCCGATAGGCGCGTAGGCCCCATACCACAGAAATCCATGGGGTGGCGTCCGAGCTGTTGGAAAATCTCATTTTTTAACTCCGATAAGATCTCCAGAGAAACCTGGAGCGCATCACTATTTTTTGGTTTGAAGAAAAATCCAGGTGATTGAAATAAGAGGTTTTTTTCCACCACACATGCACCACGTGAAAGCATGGTGCTAACAAAGCGTTCTCTTATTCGTGGTGGGAATTTGATGACCTACCATACCACGTTTTTGAATAACTGGTGAATTTCTTGCAGTGGTGATCTGGGTGCCAATTCTGGGACAGATAGAACCGTCATATCGAGAGACAGTAAACGGAGAACTATATGGAGGTGATCGTTTATCTTTCTCGTATGACCGTTCTATCGGTCCCAGAATCCGTACCCTGATGTCATCAACTCCCACCACTCATTCTATGTGTGTTGATTTTGTTTGTTATCATTTTGGCGGAGCACATAATCTCGAAAATATTTTATTGTCAATTGTGATATTATAAGTTGAGACTGGAGCAGATATGGAAATGAATAATAATTCAACTTTGGACAAGTAAGGAATCAAGATTGAGATGTTGTTACTGCAGTTGTTGCAGCTCAAGTAAAAAAAAGGTCGACGTTTATCATCAAAATTTTTGAGGATATTTTATTTTCCGCTATTTTACACACACAAGCTCACCAATTATTTTTGTAAAAAGGACAATCGCGAATATTGCTCCAAATTTGTTGATATATTATTTTTTTAGTTAAAAACTGTAAGACAATAAAAATAGAAAAAGCTTAGCCTATCATTTCAAAATATCATTATAAAATTTCAAAACATTAAACATATTATTATAAAAAAAAGGAAATCAACAAAATTCAAATTTATCAAAAACAGGTTCATATTCAAAATATTTTCGTTAAATACTTATACTAGAAAATAAGTCTAACCCGATTTACATTCTCAGACAGTTAATTCTAGAATGCCAATTTCCAAAAATCCATACATTTCTCAATCAAGTTCTTCAATAAAGAATTGAATAGGAATTATAATAATTCTTTTTCTCTCAAGAACTGGTACGAGACATAATAACTTTTTTGTTAATTCTTATAATTGGGCTTTGATTTTCTCAAAATTATGTAATTTTAAATCGTTGAATTTTGATTTTGTGATTCTTAAAATTTTCCTTACTTTTTTCAATAATTCGACTTTTTTGAGAACATTTTTAATAAAAAATTTATCAATGAAAGTTCAACTAATGCTGTCGTATGTATCAAAAAAAGTATAAGTCCGCATTTTCATACAAATCAAGTAACAGTACAGGTGTTAGTGAAAAAAGGAGTGGGTACTTGAAGTTTCAAATAAAATTACTTGAATTATCTACAGGGTGTCCACGAATAACGTCAGGAAACTTAGGGAGGTAATTGTTTGTGATAAAATTAATAATAGTGGTAAGTCGTATAACAAAAGTTCGAAATTGAGATTTCGAACTTTTCTTATACGACTTACCATTTTTCGAGTTACAGACAGTCAAAGATCATTTTTTTGTTCATGTCATTGATATATTTTGATTATTTGTCATCGAATCAAAATGAAATTTGGTACAAAGTTTTAGTTTGTTCGTCTGTACTGTTCTGTGGAAAACATGTTTCTCTATCCTGCCCCTAGAGGGCGCTTTGCCTGAAAGCCAATTTTCGTATTTCGTATATCTTTTTTGTCTCGATAGATTTCTCAAAAACAAATAAGCTGTTTCAAAGACTAGATAAGACTGGACAGAAAATGTACTCTATAAGGATCGAAAAATCTCACCGACTGCCCACAAATCAACATAAACTCATGTGAAAAAAAAATGCTTTGAATCACATAATAAAACAAACAAAATACCACACAAAACAACATCAAAGAACACGAACAATAAAAATATGTAAAAACAATCCTTTTTAAATGTTTGTTTATTTGTTTTTGTTTGTTATTATAAGACGAATTTCGCTTTGTCAATAAGTATGTTTGTACTTGGACAATAAACCTTATTTTGATTTGATTTTTGATTTTGATATTACAGATGAACAAGCTGAAACTTTGTGCCAAATTTCATTTTGATTCGATTACATATAATCAAAATATATCAATCGAAAGAAAAAAAAAAGATCTTTGTCTGCCTGTCACTCAAGAAATATTGAGATTTCGATTGTGTCCCACCACCTTGATTTTATCACTACAATCACTTCCCCAAGATTCCTTACGTTATTCGTAGACACCCTGTATATTCAATTAGAAGTACCAATTTCCACGAAAATCACAGTCAAGTTCAAGTACTCAATACTAAGAAGAAATAAGAACGAAATACTTGAAAATATTGAATCAAGTACTTTCATTTTATATCTCAAGTAAATAATCAAAATATCTTCTTCACTGAAACTCAAGTAGTTCTATAATACTGGTTGCGGCAGGGAAACTTGCTGATATGAAGGGTCAATAAAAAAAAATCATCACACATATCGATCAATTTTTTTTTTATCGTAATGTACAGAACATGAAATTTTGTTTTAACGGGTTTTTAAAAGGACAAATGGCGGCCTCCATCAGTGATACACTGATCCACCCGCTTTTTAAAGTTTCGCTCCACTCTTTCGAGTATATCGACGGAAATGTTGGCGATTGCTTGACGAATGTTGTTCTTCATAAAAAGAAGTCACAGAGAGACAAATCGGGAAAGTGGCATTAGCACTAACAAAACTTCAGGACCTCCTCTTTCGAATGATACCCTCACACACCCTTCCTGACCAAACATTGCTCATTGTCGTCCCATTCAAATCAGTAAGTTTTTGTGCCGCACCCTCTACCAATAACTACGCACATTTGACCGATAGCTATTTGAATTATCAAGTACTCTTGACAAAACTACAATGAAATTATTTATCCTGAGAAGAACCATGAAGACCACTGTTGATTCCTGCGCCTTTTCAGTTAGTTAAAGTCAAGTTCACTTTATTGGAAGAAAAGCACTTCTGATACTTTGTTTCTTGATGATCTTCTCCTGGTGGAAAAAAAACTTAATATAGTTGATACATCGAACGTACGGAGTAAAAAAAGACAAGGCGGCAAGGTAAGTCAATCCAAGTACCCATATTCATTGGAGTACATACAACCACAGAAAATAGTATGTTATTAATCGACACGACTGTATTCATCACTGTGTGTAATGAATCTATAAACGAACAGATAGGATTGAAGGGAAAAATATTTTTGAACAGAATTTGACTAGCATCGCATAATAAAGTCTGACAATGCCGCACTGAAAACATCAAGGATGCTTTGTTTTGTTGCGGTTGATCCTTGTTTATTTGGATATTTCATTCACTAAAACTTGGGTTTTGGCAGGTGTACATTTTGTTGGATGAACCCGATCTGACGATGATGAAAGATGAAAATTAGGATGTGAACAGACACCAAATGATATTCTCATCAGCTTTTGCTAATGTCTTTATACCGACATCAATTTGTGAACGTAGCACTTCATACGTTCATTCTTCGCTATTAAGAAATTGGCATAACAGAAAACATTTTTTTTGGGGAAAAACGAAATTAGAGCAGTGATACAGGTAATTATTTTAACGAGGAAATAATTATCGGTTGGAAATACGTCTGTATGTGTGTGTGAAATTTCAGGTATTTGTATACAGAGAAGTACGAATAATGATAGTGTCAATGCGGCATTAGGTGGTATGGGTGGATCGCTTTTTGTATGGGAAAGATTTGGCTTTGTCATTATGATGTTTCATCAAATTAATCTGATTTTCTCCAAGAGACCATAAACAATGCAGTTCCACATTATATTTTTCCATAATGGTGTTTTGGAATGTTGCCCTAGAAAATCACAGTTGCAATTATTAGATATCATAAATAATTTGCTATGATTATCGAAACAAAGTGCGTGGAACTGTTGACGCACAATAAAATGAGCGTGTAATATTTCTGATATGTAATAATCATGAGAATGGAAATGTATGAATTTATTTTATTTTATTGAATTGTGAGATAATGATGAGGAATTCCGTGTTTAGTGTATAATTGGGAGAAACAGTTCGATGGATGAGATATGTTATTTTGGAATTGACTTTAAGAAAATATCGAGATTTCTAGTTCGTGGAGTTTTCGAATCTGTTTTTCATAATATGTCTGTCAATGATACTCATATTGAGTGATCATGAGAATTTTGAGAAAAAACGTTTTTCCAATCATATCGTACATCATCTCCTGTAAACAGCTCTAGATCCAGTTTTCGCTTATAATCTACAGATACCGTGACGATTTCTATAAAACACACTATAAAAAACTAATTAAACGATAAAAACCAACAAAGCATTACGTAAAGCCAGAAAGAAGGTAGAAATAAATTTCTCCCGATGTTGATGTCATCAGAAGTCATTTAGAACAGCCGCGTATGGTCGTATCTAATGAGACCTAATCAATTAACTGAGCAATTAACATATGACGAGTGAGCTCACGTACACGAAACGAGGCTCTTCCTGAAAAACCTACGATACTCGAGACATATTCTAGACTAATGAAATTAGAGACAGCTTTTTCATTGGATAATTGAGATTGGGTTGGGATAAGTTAGTGGTGGTGATGGTATTACTGAGATGATTTGATAATGGAGATTATACCATCAAGCTAATGGGATGTTTCTATGTAATATGACAATCCAACAATATGTGTATTATTTAATGATGAATAAACAACAATAAAGTTCATTCTTTTACCAATAATTGATCATAGTAATTTTGAATCAATCATCATTGGATAGAAAGCGAGCCGTCAACCTTTTTTCCTCAAAAATCAATTTGCCTGTCAACGTAAACTGGAAGTTGATGCACCGTTTCTTCCATAAGCATTAGCATAATGAGACCTCATTTTTGGAACTGATTAATACCGTCGACGACAGTTACATGACGAAAAAAAAACAGATCCATGAAATACCGATCAGACCCAAAAATCGTGTTCAAAATCAATTAGTGACTTTTGCGAGAAGATTTTTACCACGATACGTTTTAGTCGAAATTCGCTTTTTTTGGTCAAAAATGTCGAAAAATAAGGTCGGTCGTGTTCGACATGGCGACATGAAGTAAGACCATCGATAAATTTCGTACTGGACGCGTGATGTAAATTAAAACATGAAACGGCAATTATTTTTTGTTCCAGATACTGTTAGGGGGACATCAAGCATTTAGTACTGCGTTTGATGGGTAAACATGTGCGGCAAACATGTCAAACCTCCCCAAGGTAAGATTATGGGACACTTGGACCTATTTATATGTTGATGTCATCATATTTGACTCAATATACAAGTGAGCAGAGATTCTGTTCGGGAGAGCTATACAGGGTGTTAATTAAGTATCTGGCCAAACTTCAGGGGGTGATTCTTTGAGTGATTTTAAGGTAAAAAGTTCATGTAAACAGGTGTCCGGAAATGCATAGTTTTCAAGATACAGGGTGTCAAAAAAATATTTTTTTCTACATTTATTTATTTATATCTCAAACACCTGTTGACCGATTTTGTTGAAATTTGGCAGTATTATGGACTATGATAAGACGCTGAGTTAGAACCAATTGATTGTTGATTATGACTTCCAGTTGCGTCGTAAGGGGCAGTTTGACGAATAAAAATAACTAAAAAAATGTGCGGAAATGGACACCTGTTTATATGAACTTTTTACCTCAAAATCACTCAAAGAATCACCCTCTGAAGTTTGGCCAGATACTTAATTAACACCCGATAGTCGTTCTTTCCAGCTTTGTTCTTTGTTTGTGTTCAATCTAGAACCATTGCTGGATTCACTAATAGGGTTAGAGAAATAAGAACATCTTCACAAAAAGATGTCTATACTACATTTCCATTTTTCGATGTAGTTTGTCCTGAAGGTCCGAAAATATGGTTCCAAAATAAGACATTTTCTCATAATCTTTAACCAATTCCATAACCATAACCTGGTAATAATGGGTCGGATGTCTATAATGGGCATAGGTCATTCAGTAGATGTAGTATGGATCAAGCTATGTCAGATCGGAGCATGAAAGCCCAAGTTTTCTCAAAAATGTTCAGGTTTTCTTCAGACTTGATTCGCAAGCGCACCTCCACAACATTGTCAGAGGTTTTTTCGAGTTGTAGAAATTGAAGATGGCAAATGAATGATCACTACAATCAAGAAATTTTGTCCAAAAAAGTTCATGAATATGAATTCATGAATAAGTCAATTTTTGACAAATTGAGACTCCTCTTGGAACCCGGTTTCATTGTCCAACCCGTCTATGCTCACATGAAACGAGATCAACTAGCGGGAAAAAACGCACCATCAGCGTCAATCTAGTTCAATGTTGAACTAGAATTGCAACTGGGGTACCACCAGTTGTTATTATTTCACGGGACTTGAGTCTAAAAAGTTTATTTTTTCAGGTTAGTTTTGAATAATATGTACTCGGATGTCGCTGACTTTAACCAAACAAAAACTAACACAACGAAAAAGTTGTTCTCGAGCGATCAAAACAACAGTCTGTCAGACCACAACAATATTCCCTTTGGACTGGTGCTTTTGGAGACGTCCAGAGAAATGAGTTTGTCTTCATTTCTCTGGACGTCTCCAAAACCACCAGTCCATGATATCCCAGCACCAATCGTGAGATTTTCAACACTCGCGCTTTTCTTCAGTGTGATTTAGAAGGTTTCCTACTTGATGTGCAATTAAATGTGTGTCAATAATCTTTTCGAAATCTAAGAGTCTACCTACGCTTAAAGAAGAGAGATCACGATTCCTAAATCATCTACAGGTTACGAACCCAGAGAAAGGGCCAGTGGGATTTGCAGTAGGAAGATTGTAGAGCTAGGAGCTGTGTTTTGAACGGGTATATAGATAACAGGACGAGAAAAGAAGGAAAATGGCGAAACGGAATTCTCTTTTGTATCAAACCGTTTGGTGGAGATGCGTATTCGAACTGGTGCATTTGCATTTGATTTTCTATACTATTCGATTTAATTGGAGAATTGAGCACCTTGGACCTCAGAGTAAGGTTCATGTTGGAACAACAGGAAGTATTATGGGCTCTGACGGAGCCGCAGCCCAAGGCCACTGATGGTGATCAGTTAAAACCATGGAAGAGATCTGATATGAAGGCAAGGTCTTTGATAATACAGTGTCTGTGATTCAGCATTTTGGAAATAATGACAAGTTTGGAAATCACGTATTCTAAAAATAGTATTTCTGTACAAGTAACTGTACATTCACAACCAATTCTGAAGCAGCACAATTTTCTGGCTGACTGGAAATAATGCCTCCAACAAATTTACGTCATTCACAATTTCCAATTCCATAACAAATTTTGAAGAGCGTCATCTGTGAATTTACCCGGCAACTGACTGACCATCAACACCTTGGGTGGAACATGTGACTGGAAACTAACAATCAGCAATCAATATATAGGCCTACAGAATGCTCGGCTTCATCAAAAGAAGCATGGGTGACCACAAAATGTCTCTTCAATTTTCTTGTTAGGGGTGTTCTAGAATATGGAATATATTATGGTCCCCATCCTATGGAGTTCAAACACCACTTCCCGTGCTTCATTTAACTCGCTTGCAGCTTTGTAGAACAAAAACTCTTCAGTAGAGACGAAAAGAAGCTTTTTTATCCCATCAAGGCGCATCAAACATCAGCAACAGAAATATAGTTCAGGCAACATATTTCCAAATCTCCAAACTTCCCAACTCAAATACCTCTCGAATTATTATGCAAATCAAACAACACTTTGGCAACCAGAAACCGTGTAATTGAAACCTTATTCTATCATGATTTACCGATCAGATATATATTAATTGTCTTGTCAAGAAAATAGAAAAGCGTGTAAAGCAAGTTGCGATTCCATTGCCCAACCATCCAATTTTTTGCCGCATTAGTAGAACAATAAAGTTGGAACAAAGCTAGGCGAAAAGTTGCGACAGTTGCTGTCGTTTGTTTGTCAACACAGGCGGCATTCGGTGTCAAGGATTGGCGAATTTCGTATTGATTGTAGCGTGGCTACTGGGTATAAAATTGATACAACAAAGACGGATGAAACAGTCACACAATGGGTGGAGACGATTGAAAACGAGACAAGAGATCAAGAGTTCCAAAGAATGGTTGGAATGAGATAATCGTGCTTCAAATCGTGTCTGACAGTATTTAGGTTGTGTTCAGCAACTCCATCTTGTCCAACCTCGATTCCCCATCAAAAAAATATACGGGAGCTTATTGTTCCAATAAGTGGCAATGAAAAACCTTCTTTTATTGTTATCTTGCATCTAATTACAGCTTGCCTTAAGAACTAGTTGTAACTGTAGCAATCACATGTTGGAGACCGGATCTGACGAGAATAGGTCAGTTGACTGAAATACATAATATGGTCATGTGAACTTCAGCCTATATTATCTTTTGTATTGACTGGATTTCGTTTTATCTATAAGATATTGGAAAACCGATTGGTTGTGAAAATGACATAGCTTGGTGTTTTGTCTATAAATCTTATAAACTGGATTTTGATAAATGAGTTAGTTATGTATCTTTCCAGAGATCAGTTTGACATCTTTTCAAATGAAAACACTAGAAAAGATGATCGATAGGTATTTGACGGAGGAGATTCTTTTGAGATCTCCAATTCACAGGAACCAGCACGCCTACTGCAAGGGTAAGAGTACGGACTCGGCTCTACATGCCGTAGTGCAACTAGCTGAAAGGACTCTAAACGACAAAGAGGTCGCCTTGACCCTGTTCTTTGACGTGGAAGGAGCATTCGATAAGGCTAAAACGGACGTCATCTGCGAGTCCCTTACGGCCAGGGGAACCCCGGCCTCCCTGGTGAGTTGGGTTCGGTCTGCTCTTCGGGACCGCCAGGTGAAAACGTCACTAGGAGACTGCCATGTAGAGGCAGACGTGCAAGGAGGTTGCCCCCAAGGCAGCTGCCTCTCACCCAGGCTTTGGTGTCTGATAATGGACAGTCTCCTGACTAGACTGGAGTTGGAGGGGTTTTATGCGCAGGCCTACGCCGACGATGGCCTTATACTCGTGAGAGGTAAACATCTAGAAATTGTCTGCGAGCGTATGAGGTCAGCGTGTAAAATTCTGGAGGTATGGTGTAAAGAGATGGGGCTCTCAGTGAATCCCACAAAAACGGAGCTGATCCTCTTTACAAACAGGAGGAATCTCAATAAGTTCAAACCACCCACTCTGTACAAGATGCCGCTAGCACTGAAACAGGAGGTCAAGTACCTCGGGGTGGTCTTAGACAGTAAGCTAACGTGGAAACCCCATATTGAAAAGACAGTTAAAAAGGGCATAGCCACAATGTGGATGCTGCGCCGAGTGGTGGGTAGGCGGTGGGGCCTAAAACCACACGTCGTTCACTGGCTTTATCGAGCCGTCATCAGACCGAGGATCTCATACGGAGCCGTGGTCTGGTGGCCGGCCACCGAGAAAGCCACTAACGAAATCAGACTAACCAGACTTCAAAGGATGGCCTGTCTGAGCATAACCGGTGCAATGAGGACTACACCAGGAGCTGCACTGAACATTCTCCTTGCGCTGCCAGAACTGGCAATCTGGATAAAGAGGGAAGCGATGGCAGCATACATAAGGATGTCAGCTCAGGAAGTATGGAAGGATAGAGGCACAGAGGTTGGCCACACTAGATTAGCTTCTATTGTGAGGCGTGAGATACCGCTACTGGCGGCGGGACTGACAGCCACGGATGGAAGACTCAGACTTCACAGAAGTTTTGAGGTACACCTTCCTTCCAGGGACGAGTGGCGGACCACGCTGGCAGAAACACCAGGTAGCACGCAGATCTGGTTCACCGACGGCTCAAAGGCCAACTGTAAGGCTACAGGAGCCGGAGTATACAGACAAGACAGGAATGCCGGGGAGGCTTTCCCTCTCGGGATAGAGATTCATCAAGCCAAGTAGCTTGAATATTTTCATAGATACTTGACTTGACTTGAAAACTCAAGCTTTTCAAAATTTTTTACTTGACTTGACTTGATTTACGGTCAGAACTACTTGACTTGACTTGACTTGAAATCAAGCTACTTGATACTTGATTCCGTGAAATGTACACAGGGGATTCAATGAGCTTACAGCAAGGCAAGCAGGCAGTTGCGTCTAGCCGGCATGTATGTGGAAACATCTATACCGACCTCTTCAACTTCAAATTGAGATTTCATTAATTCAAATTGAGAAAAAACAATTTCAGATCGAAACTAATCAGAATCAAATTACATATTATACATAGGTATCCGAAAGACTCTCGTCCAGACGTACGTGATAATTTTTTTCAATGTGTAAGAGAGAGACGGAAAAGTATGACGTAACCGCAGGAAAGCCATGAACAGACAGTACTTACATATTCACACAATAAAAACAAATTAATATTATGTAGACGAAATATAACTATTTTGGGGATTTTTTTTCTAAGATTAGGATTAATGATTAGTAAGTCAATTCATTTATTAATTAACAATAAATTTACATCAACAACTGCGCAAGATATGTGGCACAGTGGCACACATTGAAAGGTTTATTCCAGAATCTTTGGACTAAGTTCACATTCGAATAAGTGAATAAGTATAATGTATAATGACATATCAAATTCGTTTTCGTGGTACTTTCGCATTGTACTTATTTATTATAATATTATGTTACATATGTATTTTTCCACTTCTTATCTAAAATGTACATTATAGTAAAAATTCTAATAATTAAGCAATAATTATGATCATGACTGACTGACCAAAGCATCTTATTATTTCTGCCAGATAATATTGATTTCGATTTTCTTATGTATCAAGATAAAGGAATCAATTTGATAGCTTTCCATGGTCGAAGTCCACGTCCGGTAGAAAAATGACAAGCTCTAGGTATAGCTGGTAGGGCATTAAACCGAAAACTTGAGACACTTATGCAGCTTGGCAATGTTGATCTCGATCGATGCGGTGATATGCATCATTCCAATGTCACTACTGTCAACTGTCATCAGGTACGTAGCTCACTAAGCTTACCTGCCGGCCTGCCGCGAAAACAATAACAATAATAATTTACTGTTTTCATTTTTGTGTTTTTGTATTATTACAAGATTTGGTTTTGTTGTTTTATTATTTTATATTTAACAAAGTATGTCCGTTTTTTTAATATATTTTTGATAAAAAATTGCTTTTTTTTGTACTCAGATTTTTGTTCTTTTTACGTTTGGGCAGATCAGATTATTGTTATGAAATGTACATTTTTTGAAATCAAGCTCAAGTAGCTTGAATATTTTGGGCTTGATCGTCAAGCTACTTGATGTCTAACTACTTGACTTGACTTGAATTCCAAAAACCGATACTTGACTTGAGATTGACTTGATTTCAAGTCAAGTCAAGTCAAGTAGATTGAAAATCAAGTCAAGCCGTGAATCACTATCTCGGGAAGCTCACCACGGTCTTCCAAGCAGAGGTTTTTGCTATCCTGGAGGTAGCAACTAGGGAAGAGGTTCAAAGGGGAACAGAAGATAACATAATTATCCATTCTGACAGCCAAGCGGCACTGAGAGCATTATGCAAGCCAAGGATCAGCTGCCCGCTGGTTCAAGAATGCAGTGATGCTCTGCACGCCCTAGGCGAGAGCAAGAAGGTCAAACTGGTTTGGGTACCGGGACATATGGGCATTTTCGGAAACGAACGCGCGGACGAGCTAGCCAGACTAGGCTCTTCATCACCCCAGCCCGGTCCAGAACCATACCTGGGCCTGAGTAAACGACTGATCTCCGAGGCCCTGAATGAGTGGGCCTGGGAGAACACAGTCAAAAACTGGAGGAATAACACGACTTGTAGGCAAGCCAGAGAGATAATCACACATCCCAACAAACCAAGGACGGCCCAATTGCTGAACAAGAGTAGGAAGGCACTGAGCATCATCGTAGGCATTTTGACAGGGCACTGCAAGCTCAACCGACACTTGCATTTACTAGGAATAGGCGAATCACCCCTATGTCCCTACTGTAGAAGGGCGGAGGAAACCTCCTACCATCCACTGGGAGTCTGTAATAGGTGGGGTCGCCTGAGGAGGAGGGTCCTAGGAGCGGCAACTATTCCTCGGGTGGAGTTGGGGGACCTGAGCTGGGATGACCTGCTCCGCTTCACAACGAAGACAGGACGACTGGAGTAAAGAGGAATGGAAGCACGGGGTTGGCGAAAAGGGCCACTAGGCCTACTCGACGGGCTTTTGTCCCCCACCCTTACCATTACCATTACCATTATGTATCTTTCCAGATTTCATCATCAATCGTTTTGATAGAGGATGCGATCTGATAGACCAAGATCTTATTTTCATTTTTATAGTATGGCGGATGTTGGGAAGGTATGGATCTTATTGAAGCATCCCAATTAGTCAATTTTCTTCGTGTATTTGCTTCTCTGAAAAAGTTTTGCTACTTGCCATCTACCCGGAAACACGTTCTCTTGCAGAAAGCGATCGAATAAAGAATCTGGTGTTCTAAGCTATTAGATATTTAATAGCTGGGATTCCGTTTTCGATTTTTTGATTGCTGCTGGCACTGATGAGTTATTTCGAGGTTATTAGTCGCAACTTACTGCCAGGTCTCAATAATGAAGACCTCACTGGGCATTTCTCACTTCTATGTACTCGATGGATTGGTTCTCGGATTATCTATGTCCCGTTTTCTTCCCCACAGACGTCATGCACCAACTCCATACATATCCAGGATGCCTTCTTCTCGCGTTCAATGGATCTCACTAGTTTCTTTTCCTGTTCCTGGCAATAGAGAAAAGAAAACTCGCCTTCTTTCCTCGCTTGCATTGTTCTTTTGGCTCTTTGGAACGCCCTCCTCTTTTTTGTCAGTAGTATTTCTTTCTGTATTTTCTCATTTCACCAGTAGGACTGACTGTATTCCTTCGTGCACTTTACCCAGGGAGTACTTTTCCAATGTGCCAGTCCGAGAACTCTAGCAAGTCCATCAGCGTTCAACATGTGTCTTCCACTGTTCTTGTTGTAGTTCCCAGACCCGCCATACATGTTAGTGGTGTTTGTGAGACAAGTTTGTGTGACGTTTTCCGTTCTACATCCATGATAACCGACGACCTGGTTCGTAAGCAATCTCCCTTTAAGATCCAAGGTCATCGTCCTGTTGCTAAGCATGTCCGGATCAATAAACGACGATCTAGTCGCCCTGATTTACGTTGGATCCTCGATGGTCTTGCATGAGAATGTTCAGGTTTAGAGATTGAGCCCATTCCATCAAATCAATTTTCCTCCTGTCATTTCCCGAGCAGCCACATGATAAGGTTTTAGCGTTGAAATAACCTGTAATGAATACCATTTCGCCCCTCTTCGTTCTCTCGACCAACATTCTTTTCACCTCCAGGTACAAGCGTGCAATTCTAGTGGATGCCTGTATCTCCCCTAGGAGCTCCGCTTATAGTATCTCCTTCTTCTCCTGTGGAGTAACGCTGCAGCCCTCAATTTTGTTTAGCATGGCCGCCTTCATTGTTGTGGCTTTATCATGTCCCCCTCTGTATCTTCAGGGATACATCGTCATTCTGGGTTTTCTTCAGTTCTGCTTCTTTGATTCTCAAATGTTCATTCTCCTTCTCGTTGTTCTCAGCATGTCCTAGTGTGTCTATGGTTGGTTTTTCCACTCGATCAGCGTTGGTCATCCCGCTACTTCATAATTTTCCTGTTCCATTCCACATGATGATTTTTATATCTTTTAGATTCAAACTCTGGGTCTTTCAAGTAAATTATTATCATTTTAAACAAAAACGGGTACAAACCTACTTTTTTTGGGAAACTCACAACCCCATTCTCCTTGTTTTTACATAACCTCATTTTATTCTAGGAATGGGCTTAAGAAGAGATGAGCAAAATATTTTTATAATTATTTCTCAACACTCAACACTTCATTCGACATTCCTGAAAACAAATCCATATCCAACTATCAGGTAGTTTTCCTTTCACTAAATTCATTATCCCAATTTGAAACAATGGTTCAATTACAGTTACAAAAATTCCAAAACACTTGACATTTGACCAAGAATAAAAAGCCAAAGAAGGCAAGTATCTTCTTTGGCAAGGCGTTACCGGTATTCAGAAATGTCAACAACTTTAAAAGCTTGAACCTTAATGCTAATGTGATCTTTAAATTGATGCAATTTTTTGGCAATAAAACTCTGCTAAATGGGTTTTGGTGTCAGTCGACTTTTGGACATTCATTACCTCAGTTCTTCATTGCTCTCCTCATAACCAACTATCAATTTAATTGCTATCATAAATAATTGAAGCAGCATTGGTCAAAATTAAAAATCGTTGAGACTCTCGTAACTCATAGTCGATAGTAGATCACCTTATGGAGGAAACGCAAAAAGGTAATTACTATAATTAATAGATAGAACCGGCTATTTTCAATAATTGTGCATGTAAAGGTTTGCAACACATTAGCCACTCAGATAAATGTACAGGATGTATCACTTAACGCACATTGAGCGATTTGGACGAATTTATTATAGCTACCAGATGGTTTTGAAATAGCAAGCACGGGTTATGTCTGATTATTTGTAGTCTTACTTCACCCTTCAACTTAACATACTGTACAGCATGATTGCCATCCCCTTCTTGTAACCGAAAGGTTTAGAAGAAACCCTTTTTTTTTCTTCCTTCTTTCTTCTTGTCTTTACCATATCCTTTTCAGCCTCTTCACGCAAATTAGCACCCCTTTTTTACACCCGCTAATTTGGCGTGACAAGCGAGGTCAATTTTCTTTGTAAACATAACCAATCTTTAAAAAAATGCGCCTCTTGAATAAATGTTTTGGCAAACATCCGGATCCTTTGCTAATCACCCTAAAGTCTAGTAATCAAACAGACGTCATTATCTTTGGTCATGGACCTTGAGCTGCTGGATAAATTGGATCTTGTACGGATGGATGGTTCGGAACATATTTCAAGAAACGGACAAGCTCAATGATGAGGAAAATAGAGTATTCGAGTGCCCTTCAATTCTTTTGATCAGCTTGAAAACGTATATTGTGTAACAGAATATTTTTTTGTCCAGAATTCCTGCAGCTGCCAGAATTGCTGTTACTGGTGATGTAAACATAAATTTTGATGATCGATCATATCAAACAATCATTCAAATAATATTCTTGTATCTTTTACCTTCCGAATGCATGTGGAATGCCCTACTCGTATAATTGATTGAAGTTCCTTGTCAATATTTAGATTATGACTGTTCAAATCTTGATACACAACCTTCCGACGCCTCGGTGCACGGTGCGGTATTCTAAGACCATGAGACCATCACAGCACGATTCAGAATTCGCTCCTTACAAAGCAGAGATAAGCTGACAAAGAGGAAAAGATTGTACAGCAAAGTCAATTTTTACGGTTTTCGTCAGGTACCAATTTTAACCAAGCTTTTTATCATGGTTCACGAAGGGTTTGAGGATATCTCAGATTTTTGTGGACGTTTAGTGAATATCCCTCGTTCTAAAAGTATTTCTGCTCTTGTAGTGCCATTTTTCGAAGAAGAGTGAAGGCTGGTGAGGAACTTGGCATAAACGACTCATTCAACCACCAGAGAGAAAGCTGGAGTTACTGAGATAAGGCAATGTAGTACTTGAACATAGGTCAAACCTAAGGTAGAGCTCTCACGGGATTCAATCATCCACTTTTACTGCTCCATCGCAAAAAATGTGTATGTACAATATCTGTGACTTGTTTACAGGTTTGAAAGGTAGTGGAGTTTTTGCGGCTTTTGTGACATCTCTGAGGCTTCGATCTCAGGATTCTGCTGCGGATGCTCTTTCACTATGGTTTCCGTAGAGCATCTCTCTTATGGTGTCAATCTCATATTTGACTGGAACTATGTCTAATGAGCTATCAGTGGACTAGGGTGTTCCCCAGAGTTCAGTGTTGTGACCTATGCTGTTTCTACTTATTATCAATGATCTCTAGCAACTGGAGATAACGGAAAGATTTACCATGATTGCTGATGACGCGGACATCTTATGGCACACGACTAACATGGAGTCTCTTTTGGTGGCGGTATGACAAGACTTGAAGATAGTGAAGATATTGAAGACTAGAAGATTTAGAGAAATCACCTCTTTGCTCCTACTCAGTGCCACAACACGCAGAATCCAATTTGATGAGCTTTATTATTGCCTATGATTTCATGTCCAATACACACCCACAAGGTTGCAGCTGCTTATTTCCAGGTAAAAACAGTGACGGCAAAATTGGGACCTGGGATTTAATGGAAAGTTAACCTTGCCATGATATAATACCGACTCAGATATGGAGTTGCATTTTGGAGTTCTGCGAGCAACAGCTGAACTGTAGTTCAGAAGAGAGCAGTTCGATGTCCGGTGAGGGCCAGGAGAGAGGACTCAGACCCCTTTTTTTCATTGCAGGATTGTCCCTGGAGTCTCTGTATACTCTGAAGACCTGTTGCCTGGTGTTCAAGTATAGACAAGGTTTCAAAAGCCCAGTGGTGAGTTGTAGTAACACTTTCTGCTTTGACCCACACCAAAGAAATCAATACTGCCTCAGTTTGGAGTCTTTACAAAAAATACGATTTAGGCATCATTTCCTTTGTTGCTGTAGAAAAGAAGAAGAAACCAGTATCAAACTGTGCTCTATGGATATATGAACTTTATTTGCAAAAGATTCAGAAGAAAGCACTCAAGATACTAATTTTTTTTGTAGTTTTGTATGACGTGAACCAAAAAGGGGTGGAAATATCCATCATCTCTCCAGTCACCAGCAAGATCGAAAAATGGATGTAAGGGAAAAGAGCAAGGTCACTTCATCATTTTGCCTGCCAGGACATCCTCGGATCCCCAAATATCAGCATATGACATACACACCAACAATACACCAAATGGTACCATGTTAGCAAAGGTCATCCAAACCCCCAGCTGCTCAATCAAAAACAGATCATAAATCGTCTTACCCAATAATTGTAGGGCACTACAACACCGGACTGGTCCTGAACTTCTCGAGAAGAATGCGCCAACAAGAGAAAGGTCAAAAAGATTAATGTGTCTCATCATGACGAGACCAAGAAATAATTACCGAGCATATTACCTAACTTTGCCTTCGCTGGACTGTTTTCGGTGGATAGTGCACGTTTTTTCAAGGCTTCTTTTCGCGATCGTGTGTATTATTATGAGGGAGCCTTTGATATACGGCTGGAGTGCCTGATGCGTGATTTAATTTAGATGATTATGTTTGTATTTAACGGGCGATGTTGGAAGTGTGATCATTTTGTAATGAAGACATTGGGTATAGATAAATTGGAGGAGAAAGGTTGGCCCTTCCGTTTTATGATTGGTTTTAAGTGAGATTGGGCTCAATGATCGTGTATTAGCAAGAATTGCTTGGTGATCAATGTTTTGGTGCGTCAGTAAGCGTGGTCAGTACTTATTGATTGAGTTGTACTGTCCAATTTTCTCTCTCAGTAGAGAAAGTCTGACGTTGACTATAAATTGGGGCACCACTCTGTCAGTCAAAAACTGACCTCATAATGATATAGAACTGAGGAATTAGTTCTCAAGCGGAAGAGATTCCAGAGAGTTTCTAGTTTCATTTTGTTTTCCGCTTCATCCTGAATCCTCTTAGTCAAAAAACAAAACACAGCTGAATACAAAAAATCATATGATTCTGGTAAGCCCATCAGGCAACAAAGGAAAAATAGAGGAAAAAATGGTGGGGTCATCAAATTTGGCACAGATGTTGGTGAAGATGTCGTGCATAACATTCTTGAAATCCTGATAAGTGAGGGGCGAGCTAATGTGGTGGGAGTGTCTGAAGATTTTTCCAGGTTCGAGGTGAATAAGATAATCTCTTAGACATACCTGGTCCTCCAATGAGTTCAGGTCCAGTGCTGTTCCACTCTTTTCTGGTTGTCTGAAGTATACAGGCATGTACCAATAGGAAGGATTATCTCATTTGAAGGATGACTGAATAGCTTGCCGTATGGAAGAAGATTTGAGCTTTTGGGTTTTATAAGTGCGTTTGTTAAATTCATAACGTGGATAGCTTTTTCTCAGTCTTATAAGCAGTGGGTTCTTGTTTTTGGAGATAGCACATGAAAGTCAACTGACTCTCTGTTGTATGTTTGATTCTAAATGTAGTGATTCTAATGCGTGAATAAATCACTTGTTGGTGGATTGAAATTCTGCTTTTGACCTTCCTTCTGCTATGTGTGTTAGGAAGGAAGAAACCGAAGAAGCTCCGTAAGCTTTTTTCATCATAGCATCCAAGTGTGTTCTATATTTTTGTTTATCATAAATTGTTATGGTGCGTTTACACGCTTCCGTTCAACGCGACATTCAACGAGCACAAACACAAGCGCAAGCTTGTGAATGTGCTGCTCGGATGTATAAGCACGAGCTCGTTGGTTTTTCGCAGAGTTTACCTGTTTACACGCGTTTGATACTCGATCGCTTCAGTGACTCGTCTTACCTTCACGAGTTCGCAAATACCGGTCAAAAAGAGAACCTGGAGAAGCGACAAAGTGATTTTCTCGAATGTTATCAGATATCAGGCCACAATATTGACGTTAGCGATTTATGCCATGGTGTATCATCTGCAGAGAGTGAGGGCTTTAATGATTCGGTTCACCATTATGCTCAGAAATGTTGAAGAGAAAAGGATGAGCCATGTGGTATTTCTGCATTTGTTGTGTGTTTCCAAGATAGTATCTGGCTGATTCTAACTTGAACGTATTTCTCTTGCAGGTAGCTTTTGATCAGTGATACTGTACCAACAGGGAAACCCAAGAGTGCCATTTTGTACAAGATCCCGTCATGGCCATTGCCTTGTTCTTGGTGATTTCCGAGCTAAGAACACTATCCAGAGGTATACCTAGCTGATGAGATGTTAATTTGTCAGGATTCAGAGCGCTTCCGATTTTTGATAATGTTGCAATATTTTTGATCTTGTCAATGTTTGTCTTTTCAATAATAACTAACCTAACCCTGACATATGATATCGAGTTTAATATAACCATCTGATCACCATACATCATGCATTTGAAATCTTATATGCATTAAAAGTAGACGGTCTGTTGTCGACAACCCCCTTTTAAAAATTCATATGTATCACATAAAAAATCTAATTATCATTACATTGAGAAAATGATGGGTGTCTAGCTCGAGGGTTATCGGTGATACTCAAAATTTCCAAAAACGTGCCTCTGCACCAGGAAAACGGCCTATGCCACCATCGGTCTATAGCTCCACAACTTAAGACAGAGAATACACGATCAGTCTGGCATCAGTTCAATCCGTCAGTCAATGGGTGATGGTGAACTGATGGACTGAATAGCGATTGACACGATCATTTATACTGACATCAGTTTCAGAAAAAGTTATGTTAGAATTTCATGGTAACCCACTGGTAACCATGGAATTATATCGTTTTAACTGACGCGAGACTGTGGAACGCAATACATGATCAGTCTGTTGTCAATCATCGTCGGACTGACAGAGAATCATTTTCATATATCGGTCAGTCCGGTGCATCACTTCATCAGTCAACCCACTTCACGATCAGTTTCTTATCATTCTGACCAAATTTATGGACTGAACGGATGCCAGATTGATCGTGTAGGGGATACGTGACTGTCCAAGGTCGTGATTCGAAAGCGAGAGAGACGCTCAGAAGCTTTCACCAATTAGACCAGAGCATGCGCAGATGAATATGTGGTTAGTGAAGAAATTGTCATGATGCAAGGTATGACGTCATGATGAATACCATCCCAGTTCTATCATTCGCAGTAGTGACCAACGAGTCCCAAGCAACTCAACTGACAAAATTGCAATGAAATTACAATAACTGATTGGAAAAAGGTGACAATCTCAGCCGGAAACATGACACCAATTGACAAAAAGCAACCGCACAATTCGACAACCACAGCCAATTTATTGTAGAAAAACAAATTTCGGTCGATCCAAAAGAACAAGCCCGGATATCGACTGGACAGTGGTTGGTCAGCTGGTCATCCCAACCTTTATCATCATAGATATTCATAAAATCCAGCAGAAGATGACTGGAATAGAGCGGACTAAGTGGTGAAGCCGAGGACACTATACATCACGCCCAAGTCACATGCTAAATTTCCATAGACCATAAGTTGGGAATAGTAGTCCATCAGCTTAAATTTGAGTAGGGATGATTGGAGCCTACACAGATCACCTCAAGTACCCAGTGAGAGAAGTAGTAGAAAATGATGGAGCTAACATGTAGTGAGACCTGTAAATCAAAGCTGTCAAAGCTCCATTGCAGCATAGGTTATGATGAAGAACTACATATCTTGATCACAATCTGGAAGAAAGCTATGCCATACTCTAATACCATTTCGAGAGTGGCCGTTTTTTGTTTGAGTTTTGAGAATTTTTTTAATTTAAAATATGTAATTGACAACTGAATGACCATACCATAAAGGTCTATTTGAAACCTTGTACGCCGCTGCAAGACCGCCGCCTCGGAAGTCTCTTTGCGACGCTTCGCGGCCTTGCAAGGGGAAAGTGTGCGCCCCAGGCATCGGCGTGGTCAGCCTTGGGTCCCGTTACCAACCAGTGCAGTTCGTCGGTAATTACTCCATTTTCATTACTATCATAACGCTTGTAAATTAATATAAGCCGGCTCCTATTACCATCTTATATGATGCCAAGTCTGATAAAAAATGGATCAGTAGGTATCGTGTTGCAAGACGGGTGTTAGGTTGGTAGTCTGAAGCGGTCTTGAAAGTAGAGGATTTTATCTGCATAAATAGATCACATCATATAGGTAACTTTCTTAAACTTCTGCCCACAGCTTTTATTACAAAAAATCGCTACATGGCAATCTCCCACTTTCTCTTACGCGATATGATCGGAAATAATTAGACGATCAACTCAAACATAAACTCCAATTATTACTCGACTGTTCACAATTAGTAACAATGACAAAAAACATAGGTGTTCTTGTTGGGATGGCTGCGGTGAAAGTACTGACTGCAAAAATAACCATTGAGCTTGTGATGTGATTACTGAGTCTGATAAGTTAAAATAATATGATGAAATTGAGGCATTTACGTCATTAGTTGAAATTGTGTCATTTATTTCAGAACAAACCATTTACTGTAACAGAAACTCTTGCAAATGACTGACTAGCAACTACCCAGACAAAGAACAGATCGAATTACATGTTTTTGTTTTTTTTTTATCCAGACAAATTAATTGCATAACGCCATCAATATTGTCAATCATTTATTCCCATAATTATTAATCCAATACGTACAATTATATAGGTGCCTGACTATGTTACTATAAAAAATGCTATTTTTATTAACGGCGTCGTATATAATGTGCAATTAGTGGATACAGGACTAATTGCTTGCGGCTAGATTTGAAAAAGATATACTGATAAGAAATACATATGTAGATGTGTTTGTAATCGTTGGTTGAACAATGATTTTTATTAGAATTCATGGAATTGAATGTGTCAAGTAAGTTGATCAGGTTGCACAATTTGAAAATATGCAATTTAATGACTATTGTGTCTCCTTGCATAACCAAAATTCTCTTGAAATCACATTTTCATGGTTTATCTATTTGTGCCAATACCGTTGATGGATTCTGAATAAAGTAAATATGGACATTTGCACGTCATTACCCCTTATGTTGTGAAAACTGAATATTCCAAATATCTCACCATTGCATCTCTATTGGACAAAATTAGATTCTTAGCAGGACTCATATGAGCTTCAACTAAACTCACTGTGATCAAGAAATATTGGCAAATAGGTCACGCTTAATGAAGGTCTTGCGTCTCTTCTATTATGGAAATTTTCAATTCTGGATACCGCTCTTGATTCTGGGATGCAAAAGTTCCCAGAAAAAAACTCACTCATAGGATCACACAATTGATGTCTTGTGTGATCCCCGGTGATTCTTGACTTCACATCAATGTCGAGTTTTCCAGATCTTCACATCGTCCCAGAAGTAAGTCATCATCGGTGCATCCATCATTTACTGGGGTCAGAATCTCTGGCACCTCGAAATGGGCTATTGGACATTCTGGTGGATGCCATAAATCATTCATTTAATGGTATAGATTCTCAAAAAATGAGGGTCGATATTGGTGCTCCTCAACGGCACGGTACTATGTTTGCAGATGTCACAACGATCTTGTGGCCTGATTTGAATGTTGCAGACTTGGTCATCAACATTGCAAATGAATTAGTTTGAGAGTTGCTGTGATTTCCACTTTCTTTGTTCCAATACTGCGAAAACCAATATTCCGAAACGATCCGACATGGTACACAAGAAAGGTTCAGAGTGGAAAATTTTGATGTGATAATTGCCTGCCAAAGCAAGCCACTTCCAATAAACTAGTAATCAAAAACGATAGAGGAGGAAATTACCTACAATATACGTTTTTCGAAATGTCTTGTACGTCATGTGGTTTCCACTTGAAAGAGTGATGGAATATGGAAAACAATAATTTTACTCTGGGAGAAGTTGGCACACTTCCAGGTGTGGTTTCTCTCATGACGTGGCTTTGCTTGACAGTAACATATGTCAAGGAGTGTTCCATTCTCTTTTTTACATTCTTTGCATAATGGATCATCTGCCATCCCCATTACGCTAAGGTGTTTTTTGAAAAGAGCATGGCCAGTTGATTTTCTTAGTAAGGTACTGTTGACAGTCTTTCATGCTATCTGACTGCTTTGCTATCTCCGCTTGGGGAGCCTTGAAACCTCAAAGGGCGCGTCCCTAGGTGACGGATAGGGTCTTTCCACATATGGGAGGTAGGAGGAAAATTAAATACCTCCCGCGAACCAACAGGCAAAGCAGGTGGGACCTTTCAACTGTACAGGAAGTTACTCATCTAGGTTAAGAAGACTTCGAAATGAAAACCCTGTTGAAGGTTGGGGCTTTGCAAAATCACTGAAAACAAAAAAAAGGACAATGGTCGGAAAACTTGAGCAAATATGATCATTTCGAAAGCGTACCAGAAGAAAACCCAGCACAGCAAGGAGTGTACATAGAAAACTAAGAAAATAACAATATGGGAACCAGTTAGTTCAAGAAATACTACACGTACGTATTGTACACCCCAAAATAGAAATAAAACTTCCTATAAACAAGTATTCACAGACTCTCTGTTTTCAAGATATGGGGTCCTTAAGGTGAAGACCTGATGACGGTTTTTGAAAATATTTTCAAGATAGACTCTCAAATTCCAGAAAAAAAGAAAGATAAGATAGATAATTGGAAAACACGCCAAAAAAAGAACGAATCGCGGAAAAGGAATTATCAAAGAATAAACACATACCTTGGAGAAAGTAGAAGCTCAGAGAACTGGCGAGTACAAAAAAAACTTGGAAACGATAAAAGCAAGGAAATAGTATCACCAATATAACCAATAACACCCTGAAGATTTGTGTATAGCTGGATCACCAATCAGATTAACAAAGGAAGATACAAAACGAATATGCAAAGAACGGAGAACAACTAAAATATGGTACCGAATAACTTTTTAAATACCTCTCTATACTTATCCAGAAATGTATCAATCTCGCGGGAGTCTCAGATGAACGGAGAATCTCACATACATACAGAAGAGAGACAGAAGTCAGTGCGAAAACTATCGGGACGTAGCAGTAGTACAGTAAGCAAAAAAAAACGAATATAGCAAGAATACCTGGATATGGAAAAAGAAGAACAAACCGGTTTCAGAGGCGTCCTGGACCATATATTTACCCATACACAAAAAAGACCGTCTGTGATCAAGAAACTAATCTCTTCGTGGATCTGAAAAAGCATCGGGACGCTACCGATAAAAAAACTGTGGGAAACCTTTGAAAAAACCAAAATAACAATATAGAAATAGTAGTAGTAGCCGTAAAAAGTTTATATTATGAGGCCGGTAACGAAGATCAAATTGGAAAATCAAAAAATACCAGGATCACATCACCAACGTTGAATGAAATAAATATGGAAAGAGCCCTGAAAAATTGGAAAGAAAAATGCAGAACAAATGACACGAAAACTAATCAAAGAATATGAAAGATGGAGCCTACATTTGAACACGCAAAAAACAGAATATATGGTGATAAACGGAGAAATTGGATAACGGATTTTAAATACACACACTGATGGATACAGATATCAAGGAGTTAAAATAACTCACAATGGAAAACTTGTCGCCACATTAGAGGACAGAAATCTCCAAGGAAGAAAAACGTCTGCCTTATGAATGGGTACTTTGGGATAAGAACATCTCTAGAAACAATGAAAGGCTAATAAACAATACTTTGGTAAAGAGTATAGGAACATATTATGGATCCGAAGAGTGGCCACTGAAAGAAACTATGAAAAAAACTTTGAGAACGACGGAAATTGATTTTGGGTCGAGCAGCAGGCATTTCAAAAAGAAACGAAAAACCAATGATTCGACAAATAATGAAAATCACACACACGACTACGGAGGAAATCAGAAACAAACAGCTGATTTGGTACGATCATGTACAAAGGTTGCCGGAAGACAGAATTCAAAAACAAATCCTGGATTGGAAACCCAGAAGACCTGGCAAGGCAAGAAAAGGCTGGAGAGAAGAAATCAATAAGGATTTGGAAGTGAGAAGTGGAAAAGTGGGTTCTGAAGCCACTAAGGCCATTTTTCTCTCTAGTATTAATCAAGCCAGCTCTTCGTTCGAATAATTCAAACAAGACTCTCAACAGAAATATTGATGTCCACAGGGACTATCAATTATTGAAACCCATGCAGCATGTCCTTCTACATGCATGATCCAGACCTCATTATAAAAAAATTGGGCTATTATAGAGAGAGACTTGAAAAAAAAAAGAAATTATCCATCATAAATCACCTTGCAAGAACTGTACCAGTGGGACTAAATAAGAGGACAGAGATAAATTACTACGTAAAACTAATTTCTCAAGTAGACTACTCTGGGGATAAATTGATATGAGATATTGCAGTTGTAGTAGATCCAAATCATGGTTGTCTTTTGATTTCTTAAAAGAGGATGTGAATTAGATAAAAAATAACGTAGCTTGAGCTAATTGGTAATTTTGATGTCAAGTACCGCTGCACATGTTTATGAGGATTTTATCACAGTTCTTGCTCGAATTACCCACTATAAAATATCACCGTAAAAGCTAATGATGCATTGTGACTCATCATCAGATGACACAAACCTCAATTCAAATAAACAACAATAGCTACCTCTCGACTGCTAATGAGGAGAGCGTTGCTCCATTAAATTCGTATGATCTAACGGAAACTAATTTTCATCTAAATGATCCTTAGAAAAGATCCGCCAAGAGCGCCTACATGATCCTGTGGCTTCGTAATGGGAGTCGTAAATAATATTCAAAATGACAGTTGCAGCGACATTACGAGAGACGCGAGGCATTCTTACATAAACAACTGGTCCGCGGCGCGCGCGGAGAATCGAAAGTGAACGCCTGAATTACCTGATCTAGTTCCGTCAGAAAAATTGCGGGTGGCTTTGCACGGCACGAAGTTAGAACTGTAGGTCGATCACTGTCCGGGCGGGGCACCCAAGGATCCATCAGTCTAAGCCTTGAGGATGGAAAAATTCAGATCACCTCGCGGATTTTCCTATAAGGATGTGATACGATCTATAATTAGCACTGATGGTTTGGGGTCAGTTTGTATCTTGAAAAATCATCGACATGGAGCTTTCCTTTTATGCCTTGTTTTCTGCAGTAAAAATGATATTGAAGGTGTTACATTTTCAGATCTGATCCACATACATGAATGGTGGATACTTGTATTCAGAGGAGGAGTTTTATGACAACGTACTTGGGCATATGATTGCGGAAATCATGATTTCCTCATATGCATGTCCATAGGCAAAATACCAATGTATTCATAATATGGAGTACAAGACGAAATAAGGCATTGTAGGCTGAGTCACACATAAACAAAGATGAAGAAATAAGAAGCCACCGTGAGATCCCATCAAGAATGGTCATCGCACATAGAAATCAAGCCAATTCCATAAACAACTCCATATCGATCTGATTTAATAAATTCTTACAATATGTCAAGATGGCATTAAAGCTTACTTACTATCGTCTATATTTGGTTTGGGAATAAAGTTGTCAGTAGATCAGATCCCGAGATATGAATCTAGAAGGTCCGTGACGCCTTGGCTGCAAATCTCGGCCCAATAATTTAGCTATTTTTTTAATCGGTACCAAGTAACAATGCCAGTCTATGAGCAACATTATCATTTAATTACGTGGTATAATTAAGAGTACAGCTTCAAGATGGTAAAAATGGATTTGCTCATAGTGACCACACCTTTTACTATCTGCACTGGCGACCTCGAATCTATATCGAGTAACGCTGAAGACATAGGCGTAGTCGTAATTTGATGGATTAGACAAAAAAAAATCAATCAGACAACCATGACAAGATCTGAATGTAAGATGGCTGCGGAAATATATATCCATATTGAGAAATTTGCAAAATGTATGTCTCACATGAAAAGTGGTAATCTGATGGTCTCAGTGAAGGGGTTAAATTTAGATTTAGTCAGGATCTGGAAGATTTGGACCACACACCTAATTTATTATCTGCGTACCAGATTCGGATAACCCTCACTTCTCTGGTCTTCAAATTTGAGATTGAGATCCCTCACTAGCGCTGATAACTTTCAAGACATAAACAAGTGGTTGAAATGTCAAATTCTGATCTATTTAAAGCCAGCTTAGACTGTAAACGTATTTAAAGTGTCCAGAATCCAAATTTTCAAAAATCACCCCGATATCTTGAATAGTTCTTGAGATATCTTCACTTAAATTAAACGAAGACGGTCGAGACTAAGACTCCAAAAGATTTCAGTCTGTTTTCAGAGGAAAGCAGTTTTGTGGGAAGATTGTCTTTTTTACAAAATGTAAAGAAAAAAGTGTCCAGAGTCCTAATTTTCAAAAATCACCACGATATCTTGAACAGTTTTTGAGATATCTTCACTTTAGTAAAATGAAGACCGTCGAAATATTATCTTCAAAAGTTTGCAGTCTGTTTTCAGGCATACGCGTTTTTTGGAGAAGTTTGTCGCTTATACAAAATGTATAGAAAAAAGTATCCGGAATCCAAATTTTTGAAAATCACCCCGACATCTTCAACAGTTTCTGAAATATCTTTACTTGAATGAGACGAAGACAGTCAAAACATAAACTCCAAAAGATTACAATCTGTTCACAGGGGTGAGCAGTTTTGTGTCCAGAATCCAAATTTTCAAAAATCACCCCGATATCTTCAACAGTTTTTGAGACATCTTTACTTAAATTAAATGATGACAGTTCATACATAAACTCACAAAGTTTGCAGTCTGTTTTCAGGGAGTATTTGGGAAAGTGAAATTTATAGAAAAAAAAGTGTCCAGAATCCAAATTTTCAAAAATCCCCCCGATATTTGAAATAAATAAATTTTGAAAAGTCACATTGATATCTTCAACAGTGTTTGAAGTATCTGCATTCAAAAAAAATGGAGACATTCGGAAGGTGAAATAAATTCCAAAAGTCTGCATTCTGTTTGCAGGGGTAAGCAATTTTTTGGAAAGTTTGTCGTTTTACAAAATGAATTGAAAAAAGTGTCCAGAATTCAAATTTATCAATATCATGCAGATATCTTCAACAGTGTTTGAAATATCTTCATTCAAATAAAACATAGTCGGAAAATTTCAAAGGTTTGCAGTCTATTTTAGGGGTAAGCAAGTTTTTGGGAAGTTCAATTAATTGTCGTTTTTACAAATTTGATCAACGTTTGGTGCGAGGATACTTATCAGTATTCTAACAATATGTCTTTCTTAAAGGCATACCCTATGATATGATATCCATAGTTCCGTAAGCAAGGGCAAGATGGGGTTACTATCATAGCTTCCTCCTTGAGACAGTCTCTGAAATGGCTGGTACAGAAATCCATCTCAGAACTTGAAGAAAAAAACTTCGCAAGATTCTGTTACAATCTGGTAGTTGACTGGCGTCAGCGCATCAATGGCGCTGGAATTGACGTTCTAGAACTCGTAATTTTTCATTTGGACTTCATGGAAAGCTGTGACAGACAAGGCGAAGGTAGGTTCAGGTTAGGTTTAGGTTACGAAGGGTATGACCTCCTCCGCAGTTTCCTGCTTCGCATTGCTTTCACTCGAAGGCCAAATGACGCATTGTGTTCCCTTGATTGGAGAGGTGGCCCCTCGGTCTCAACCTGCACACTCTCTTTTCTTCGTTCTAAACCATCTCATGGCTTTGACGGAGTTCAAGATGAGCACGATGTCTACATTTGCCGCTTCCTCCAAGTCTTCCCGCCATTGTTGTCCCATTTTCCTGAGGCGTCTTTCCTCAAGAGTTGAGCAGTGGATGTTTTACCGTTTCATCCTCCTTAATACAGTCCTTGCAGAGATCATCAGTTTCCAGGCACCTCTTTCAGAGCATGGTTCTGATTTCATAATGTGATCACTCCCACAAAGGTGCTTACAGAGGATTGGCTATGCTTCACTGATTTCCCTGTATTTTCCATATCCAAGATTGGCCACAGAGCTCTTGATGTGTTGCAGTCGTTCCGATTGCTCAACCAGTCGCTGTTTAGCTTCACTATGTTTTCATCTACTGTATCTTCGAATAGTTTGATTGTTGGTAGCGATGTGTTTTCTGTCCCCGTGTTTCCTTCGATGTTGCTATGTCCAGGAACACAGCATAGAACGAGCTTCTTGTTCCTGATCCAGGACAATGGCTCACGGCAACTCATCAATACTTTCGTCCTCACTGTACCTGATTCTAGTAGTCTCAAGGCTACTCTGGTTCATGCATAGCTTGTGACGTTTTTTGTTATATTGTCCAGTCGTTGTAGCAGCAGGCTGAAACATAATGGAAAGAGGCCTAGTTGCTGGAAAGGATTGGCTAACACTGTTTCTACATCGATTTCTAGATTCCTGCAATTTCTTGCTGAAGTTATGGATTGATTCAAGTTTACTCCTGACCGTGTATACAATTCCGACGAAACAAAACAGTCAAAGCTCATTTCGCTTAAAAAAAGGAAAGAAGTTTGAGTATTGCCCGTTTAATAACCATTGATGGATAATCCAATAAAAAGAAAGCATCCTTAACTTTTGAAAGGTCTCCAAATCCAACTATCTGTATGCAAAGCGACATACTTTTAGGAGTTTTGAGAGTTTTGTGGAACAGACAGGAGCAACTTCTAAAAATCCACTTCTGCTTCGGGATGGTCATAAAATACAATGCAAATTTAGAAGTTGATTTTGCTGTGCTTACCACCTCAATGCACTCATAGGTTATGACGTGGATTTACGTTGGATATGCGAAAGGAAAGGTAGTTTTCGATCTCCGCATCTCACTATGAATATCTTTCTTTCCGGACTTGTTGAAGGCAGGCATATGTCACTCCACCAAACTACAGGTCCTTCTTTCGCGTAAATCTTTCATAGATTTTTGCTAAAAGAATTCGAAATAGCATCGATAAATGACCAAAGTAGTGTGAGTAGCTATCCCACCAACTCGTACACTTTTTCTTACCAGAAGTTGTGAACAGCTGATGAAAATTAGACAGCAAGAATTTCCAAAAACTTAAAATTATCAAAATAAATCACCTGCTTAGCATACGACAAATTCTTGAATGAAGCTTCTCCCATCGGCGCGGTTCGTCTCACCAACTCTTTTTCCTTCACCCTATCAACACTAGGATTTGAACGGATAGGTGTTTTATGGACCTATCTTTGATTCAGCTCGAAATCAGGCTTCTGTCGGTTGGTGGCTGCCCCACATTTCTACCCAAATACTGTTAATTGAGTAGAGAAGGAACATAGTAGAGTATAGCAGGGCAACATCCCAAGCACGACCAAGAGGTTTAGATGTAACTCCAGCCTAAGCGCACACCCAGAGATTCAAATTCCCCGTTCCAAACGGTAGAAGATACGTCAATTTACTGGCATACTCTCACATTGACAATTCGGTCATGCGTCTGGACACGGATGATTTTTTTAAAATACGGGACACCTGGCAACACTGGCTGGCTAAAGACCACATTTTTTGCGATTTTGTCCAGGGCACTGATTGAAAGCCATAACGAGTCGGACTAATCCTTAGAAAATGATGGACGAACAGAAGAGTGAAACCAGTTCGACACTTCCCAACCACATATTCAGTCGGCTAAATCGTACATACCTTCGGGAAAGTTTTGATAAACTTCTCTATTTTTGTCTTTACTGGTTTGCCGTATAATAAGTTCAAGCACTAGGCGACCCCTTTTCTTGAATTCAGTTTTTGCAAAATCATATTTCATAACTCAAAATCACTTGGAAAAAACAAAAAATAGTAATTATATGGTCAAACTATTTCAAACTAACCTCACCCACAAGAAGATATCGAAAATATAGGTGAGGGTTCACGTTTTTTTCGCGTATCTGTCTTGTCTCTGTTTAGGATTCAAGCGATCAAAATTATTTTTTTTTTCAAGTCTTTGTCATACTGGGTGTTTAAAATTTAAGCAATAAAATGTAGAATCTAGTCTGCCCCTGGTAAACTGAATCAGGTAATGTGTTTCGAGGCAATCATTTCAACAGGTCCTTCGTAGTGCTCATCATATCAAATTTTCATCAAATTATATTGAGTATGTACTTTTAGTTATTTTCTCCGTAGGGAGGTCCTCTAGAGGGAAAGGAATTCTAGGAACTCATATTCATTTTCTCTCAAGTTCAACCTGAATCCTAGATATTTTGCACATTTTCCGAGACACCCTGGTTATGATGGTTCGGAACCATAAAAAACTTATCAACATAATACGTGGTTGAAAAGAAAAAATAAGACAATCAGACTGCAAAAATCACAAATATTTTTTGCATTGCCAATTCAATCAAAAACAAAGTTCATGCATAATGTACGCCTCTGATCTAAATCAAACCACCCAACGATGTTTTGTAGTCGAGAAATCGAAAGTGAACCATTTAAGTCATATTTTCATTGATTGTTATATCTCGCTGAGGCGATCTGAATGTGCGTTGTTTATTCAGCGGCCATATTTATTTTTTTAATCTATTTCAAATTTGCATAACCATCGGTTTGCTGCTCTGGTTGATCGATTTATGTGGATCGGAGCGAAGAAACGTAGGTTGAACTCAAGGCTGCAATTTTTTTTGGCTTCTATTTGACCAAATTGAGATGAAAAGTGCATGATGAAACTTCGATTGCTAGAGGTTATGTTGCGCCAAAATGTAAGGCAACTACTACTTGGAAATCATGATTTCATGAATAATGTGTATGGGTTGTTGAAATTAGGTTGACATAGAAGATTTGAATATTCGATTTTTGCATTGGCAGTAAATAAAAAATCATCGGATGAGGATCCCATACCTGGACGTGGACGTGATGTTGGTGTCCTCAGCGTTGGCTAAGGGACGGGTGCGTGATTGGACTTTGAAATGTCCGCAATGAATATGTTAAACAGCAGCGGGATCAAAGGGAAACCTCACGGGATTTTTGCGATGCTTTGCCTTTGAGTGAAGGTATGGCTGTCTACTGTAACAGGAAAGTATTGTTGAGACAGAAACAAAGATATCATGGTTTGATGACGAAAGAGGTGGGGGCAGGAGCCGTTCAAATTTCGCCAACCTCGCGTTTCCAACTCTTTCCAATCCTCAAGTCATCCCGTCTCCATTGTAAAGCGGAGCAGATCATCCTAGTTCAGGTTCCCCAACTCCAACCGAGGAATAGTTGCCGCTCCTGAGACCCTCTTCTTCGGGAGAACCCTTCCATCACCAACTCCCAGTAGATTATCCAGTGCAGTTCTAGGAGAAGTCCTCATAGCACCGGTGATACTCTTTGACAGGCCATCATTTGAAGTCCGTTTAGTTTGATCTCATTAGTGGCTCTCTCGGTAGCCAGCCACCCGACTACCGCTCCTTATGAGATACTCGATCTTATCACGGCCCAATAAATCCAGTGAACGACATGTGAATCTGGGGCCCACTGTCTACTCACCTCTCGGTGCAGCAGCCACATTGTAGATATATGCTCTTTTTAACTATCCTATAAATGTGGGGCTTCCACGTTAACTTACTATCCAAGACCACCCCTAGGTACTTGACCTACTGTTTCAGTGCCAGCGACATCTTATACAGAGTGGCTTGAACTTTTCAAGATTCCTCCTGTTTGTGAAAAGAATAATCTCGGTTCTTGTGAGATTCACTGACAGTCCCATCTCTTTACACCATACCTCCAGAATTTGACAAGCTGACTTGATACGCTCACAGACGACTTCCACATGTTCACCTCTCACAAGGATCAGGCGGTCTATTATCAGACATCAAAGCCTGGGTGAGAGGTAGCTTCATTTGGGGGCAACCCCCTAACACGATGACGCTTTCATCCAGCGATTCCGAAGAACGGGCCAAACACAACTCACTAGGGTGGCGGGGGCTACGCTGGATTCTGGGGACTTGCAAATGACGTTCGTTTTGCCTTAGCAAATGCTTCTTTCACGTCAAAGAACAGGGTCAAGGTGACCTCTTTGTCGTTCAAAGTCCTTTCAGCTAGTTGCACCACGGCACGAAGAGCCGAATATGTACTTTTGCCCTTGCAGTAGGCGTAGGATATCTATCGATCATCTTCTCTAATGCGATGATGGTGATAATACCCGGACTAGGATATTAGACCTCGCTTAGCGTATCTCAGTCGACAACGGTGCTAGGATTCAGAATAAGAGTCCACTTCTACTACTGCTCCTTGATCTCTTTAAGATACCTTTTTCTTATTGCACCCATTTCAATATTAGCTTATTTATCTCCGATCACTTATACCCTTACGTCACATGTTGTTCATCCTATTCAGCATAATCAAGTTACTCTTACTACCTATCTAGCTTCTTTTGCAACTTTCAAAAAATCATCCAGAACATCCTCTCAGAACTGTAGCCACCCTTCAGTTGATGCTCTTCAATGACAAAATATCAACATTGCACTGATCAAGTTGGTTTCACAGTGGGTATTGAACATATAAAGACTTCAATCAATGCAATACTGATTACCACCTAAATTTACGGCTAAGATCATTTTTCGAAATCATGCAACAAATGTCATATTCTGCAATGTTTATTATCGATTATATCAATAATGAGCAATATCAAAGCAAAAGTAATCAACATGCAATTTTGTAATAATGGTATTTGTTATGAGAGCTACTGGAGCAAATAGTCATTTGCAGTTTATTAGCAGTAATAAAGACAGCTCGCGACAAGAAAAAATATGAATTGAATTCACACCTTTGTGATTTGTAATCTGTATTGGCTTGTGATTAGCTCTCAAGCCTAGACATAAAAGACGTGTTGGAGTATTGGAATGCAATTATTGTAAGACAACATTTAAAAAAAACAAAAACCTATTAGTCATGAGCATATTGAATATCCTGTAGAGGTTCAGCTGTCCATTCACATCCGCAATGTGTCATATTAGATACAGGGCTGGGAGAAGATTTTCGCTGAAAACAATTTTAAGTGATACTCCTTCGCTTAATATTTCTGTGTGGATGAAAGTCATTAAGTTCTGGTTTTGTCACTCTCCTCGCCTTCACCTCATCATTCTACTTGGATCAAAAGAAAGGTATATTGTGGATGACAAAGTGAGGTCCATCAAAATAACTCCCAGTCACAAGTGATGGCATCTATAAAGAACAAGATTTCTTCTGGTCAAGATGGTTTGTGAGCTGCTGCGGTGTTCTGCGATTCATTAAAGGCGGACAATCATCTGAATCATGACAATCTTCAAAAATTCATTCCGATGGCTTCAAGGCATAAGCCTTTTCTTTGTTTAACTCTTATCTAACAGGTCGAAGACAGAAGAAGGTTGTCGGCTCCTCTTTCTCTGATGAGATGCTCAATGATCGAGGAGTTCTCCGGGGTCAGTTCTGGGACCAATCTGGTCCGTCAGTGATAATTATGATCTTATACCTCGCTGGATATCGAGGAGAAAGGTAACCGTGTCTGCGGATGACATTACCATACTTCTGGCATTCACTTGGTGACGAACATCTATTTTTTTCAATCTCTTCCGACCTGGAAAGGGGGAAAGAGAGGAGCACCACTCCTTTCGACTCCAACATAATGATGAATCTTGTTGAATCCAAGGCTATCAGATCCAAACGCAGTTAATATTGATAACATCAAAGTGAAAAGTACTTTTTTCCAAGCAGTCACGAGACAAGATTCCGTCGTCTTCTTATTATCGTATTCTCGGGCTGCTGATGCGGTTAGGATGATTATTTTTGACTTGGAGACTGGGGTGAGCAGGAGTGTCTATCATGTTTTGAAGGAGTCGTGCGGCTTGGGGATCAGCCACCTAACATTTGCTCAAGAAGAGGGCAATCAGAAATATCTGCTGAGTCCTCAGTCAAGAGTCATGTAATCCTTGATTTGGTCAATCCCAAATAAAAAACCTCCACTCCCTGTATATTCTGAAGTCATGTCCAGAACTTCTAGAGAAAATCGAACAAAATGTTCTCACAAACCTGCAAAGACCAGCATCCCATTCAATGCTACTGAAGTCATCTCTTCAATATAAGAAAAATGCTCATAGAATGAACGAGACACAGGGATCATCTTTTGAATTGTATCCAAATCAGAGCATCAAGGTATAGAAGAGTTTCTTCATGATTTGATATGGTTTCAGTTGGTGTTCTTCTTCCATTTGGGTATATAATGAGATCAAATTCCGTGATGCTACCTCCTCTTCACATGGAATCCTAGGAAGTGTGGGACTCCCATCTAACGAATGTATATCAACTAACCCTTTCCCTTCCTTCAAGATGCCCATGCAACCTTGAACAATCCTATTGTACCCTTATTATTTCCATCTCCATAGTTCTAGCTCCGTTTCCTCTACAAAGTTCTGAAGCGGTGGTCGGAGTTCACCCCATCCAGATATGTTCATTTCGTGGTATTTTGCGCTTCTTCACAGTGGCATAGTTGTTTTTCTAGAGAAACCAAAACCTGTGATTAAATTATTTGAAAAAATACACCACAGAATTAGAAAATTCTCGATGGGTCAGATTTCACAGACCACAAACTTGTATGGGAGATATCACAGACGTCAAAATAATTTGTATCAAAACTACAGGAGTCTACATCCAAAGCAGGTCAAACCATAAGTTAGGCACACGGAACAGCTGAATTTGTCTGGTACAGCATGCAGGAACCTGGAACAAAACAGCAGTCAGTCTCCTTGCAATTAATAGATCCATCAGGACCTTGAACAGAAACTCCCAGTCTCCTGCTCCCTGCCAAAAAAAGAAGAGTTTACGGGACAGAACGCATCAAACTGGAGATAAGCAAACAACAATGGAAGCATGGCAGGAAAGATGAGATAATGAGTTTGAGAAGGCCCAATGGACCAAGAAGCTTATTCCACGAGTGAAATCATGAGTGCAGTGCAGACATCAAAACACAGATCACCTCATGACACAAGTTCTGATGGGACACGATTCTTTCCATACTTACCTGCAACACTCCATGGTAGCAGCTGCAAACAAGGAACGCATCCATTTCGAAGAAAGGGACACCCCAGAACACATTGTCTTTGACTGTAAAAGATGGGGAATCTCAAGACAAGCTACTCTCACCTGACCCTTGGGCACCAATTAAATCTTGAAAACCTGACCGAGGAACTATTGGAGAGCAGAAACAAGTGGCAAATTATATAGACCAAAATAGGACGAATTATGAAACAGAAAGAAAAAGATAGACAAACCCAACAAAGATAAATAGAGAGGACCAACCCGTATTAGCGAAGTATTGTTGGAAAACGGTACCAGATCACATGGGTAGAATACAAAAGGGAGGTTCAACCCGACACTACCAGGGACTTACCAGGTGGTCCAGCAGATTTTTCCACTTCTTAAAGAAAAACATAACTGGAGTCGGGTTTCGTAGCTCATCTCACTGCAGGAAACGCGATGTTTGAAGGGTGAAACTCTGCGAACTTCCGTTGAATTCGTTTAATTTTTCACTTATGAATAATATTTAAGTGGGATGACCAGACAGATGAACAGTACCTATTCCAGCAAAAATTATATACACGTTTGCTTTTGTGTCAAGAATGTGCGATTTCTCCACCCAACATCCTTCATGCCTTCAACGTCTTTAAGTGAATGATTGAAAGTCCATGCTCCATCAAAAATCACACCAAGGTCAATGATGGATGTTACACATTTCCGATGAAGTATCTGTGAGCGATGAAGCCCCTATTTCTAGAAAACCTCTGATACATTTGAAAATATATTTAGGCGTGGGTGATTTCTGTGCAATGGTGTAATTGCACAAGATTATTCTAGTCTCTTGAAAGTGATAAAGTAATAACGCCTGTTCAGGTGATGGGCTGTCGGCTTTCCTGCAAAAAGATTTTTGCAGTGAACCTTTCGTTGTGATTTAATCCCCTTCAGATTATTGTTCGACGATTCACCACCCATGCTGCACGTTTAGTAGTAAATGCCGTCACATCTCTCAGACAATCATAATGCGGCCACCCAGTTGTTTTCTAGTGCCTGGATTGTTCTTGGATTATGGATGATGATTGATGATTCATCGTAAGATCGCTCTTCTTAATGTTCATAATTCCAATTTGATTGGCAAAGATGTTGAACGTCGGTGATCTTGCCTTCCCTCTCGAGAGATCTTCCTATCAGATACATCAAACTTTGATCGTGTTCTACAGACCAGATTTGACCTGCTTCTTGTCTGAGTCTCAACTATTATCAATCCCAAGAGAAAGCTTGACTTTCTCGGTTTGGACACACTACCAGTTTTTTCAAACTTTTTGAGATAGATTTTGTGTGTGATTTTGCAGAAACAAAACAAAAGTCATTATACATCCGATCCAACTCTACTCATCTACCACGATATAATGGCATGTCCCTTCGTCATAGAGTTTTTTGAAAATTGTAGCAGGAGCATTAATAATGTATAATTTATAATGATGGTGAAGTCACCATCCATAACTGCACCCCGAAGTGGAACTTTTAAGGAGTTACGAATGAGATATTAACAGATTGGAGACAACATCCACAGGAGACATCGCGCTAGTGCGTACTCATATCCACAGGTAAAGAGCCTCTGGTCGATAGAATAATGTAGGTGAGAGAATTCGGCAAATTGGAGCCGTTACTTCAGGACATTGGCTCTGTGGATCGGAGCAAGTCGGGCTTGGTAAGGAAGCGGATCCTGGTTCAGATTAACGAGCTAGGCCTGGGAGAGGTAGAGGAAGTTCGCGCGACGGAATCCGCAAGACTCAAACGTTTCACGACTTTTTGGTGTTCTTTACGGCCGCTATATACTATGCTGCAGTATACTGGCATGGATTCCACCGATACAATTGGGTACTTAAAACAATACATTGACATGAACTTAAAGTGATTTTGATGCCGGGTGCTCTGAATGTCAATGTGAAAAAAATCAATCAATTGCGGGTAAACCGATGCGGGTGTTCGGAGAACTCAGTGGGAACGTTAGAGAGGTCTGGATTGATGATCTCACCTAAGTACCACTATTCGAGTAGAAGCTGAAAGCTCTCTGGCAGTCAGAAAGTCATGTGAAGTACGCAAGTGTTACCATAGCTTCTGACATTCGAGTGAACTCTTTGCTTTCACGAGGTCTCATTGGAAACGTCAGCTCTAGACTGATGGCTAAAAAAGTAGTTGTTCGCGAGGATAAAATTCTCTTTCTGGGATTAACCTTTATAATTCCCTAGGGACATCCAATTCCAGAATCGCTTTGGGCAACGGTTTTCTGGGAGAGTACTCCACAAAAATTATTTTTTGCCAATGAACGACTGAGACCCGTCTAGCAGACTTGTCCAGTAACGAGTAGATAGTCTCGAATAACACTAATAAGATAGCATTGGGAGGATAGCCATCTCTGGAATCTCAGCAGACGTATCCTTTACCGGTCATCCGGGCAAATGGGGCTGAAGCTGAGTATCGAACTTTATGTCAAAAATTGTCAGCTCTAAAACGCTGACTGAGGTAGCTGATGCCCTTGCACAACTAGGTTGGATTCGCAGGGGCAGGTGGTTTGGTACGGTCTGCGATGACAACTTGGAAATCGGTTCATGCGCGCATGCCTTTGTCTTCGTTTGAGGTGTCGGAAAGAGCCCTAGTATTCGAGACGAACCAGCTGCAAATTATTCCCGATCGTAGTAGCCCAACTATAGTCGTTTGAGGTGTCTTGGTCATTGCACAAAAGTATTAAGTATCCGAGACTAGTTCATATTGGGCCCTTCGGGTGCGTAAAAGTGTAGAGTGTGGTAGCTGTTGTCTAGTTCCGTGATTAAGGGTTGGTTATTTCAATATCGAGCAGTCCGCCCAACTTGGTGGCAATGCTGTGAGATCGTTTTCCGGTCCCAAGGCTTTCCGTTGTTTGGTAATGGAGGGTGAACTGTTTTTCCAAACCAGTTGTACCTCCAAACTCCTTGGTGCGGTCAAAACTATGACTCTTCACAAGTTAGCCAGATGCCTCATCTTATCAGCGAGTTAGTTCAAGGGATCGTTCGCACTTTCTGGATGACCCTCATAAAACTCCGCGAGATGAAACCATATATGCTCGTCTGGTGATATCACCAAAAACAAGAAGATGTCTTCGTTGAAAAATGGGTTGCCACCACCAGAAGGACGTTTTATTGATAGCGTTATCCAGTAAAAACTCAGTGAATATTCCTTTACCAAATTTTGGACTAATGGGCCAGACGTGCCTTGTCAACAATTATCAGCCATGAATCTTAACCTTCCAGCCTAGCCATAATTAAAAACCTCGTGGCGATGGCGAGGAAGGTGTGAAAGGAAAAGGATGATTTACGGGCAAAAAACCTCCTCAACTCCATCAAGTTGGGAGGAGAAATTGCAATTTCTAGAAAGCTCCAAGTTCACCAGATTATTAGATGGATCAAAACTAAATCCTTTAAAATGGATAGAATGAGCCACGGTCGATACAGTCACCCAGTTTCACCAGCTGAGGTCTTCTTTTAGTACTGTTTGATTTTGCTTTTGTTTGATTTAATCCAGACATATCTCTGCTAATCGATGACTGCTCTCCAACTTCCAAATTTGTATAATTTAAAGCTTTTAAATTTGCATCTCGTAGTCTCTGAATTTTTTCACTGTACCATTTATTTTCAGTCACAAGTATCTTAGCTGCCTCTTGTGCATCTCTGTACAACTGGTTGATATTTTTCCATTCTGTCAAAAGCTTCTTGTTTTTTGCTTCCTCATCCAGGATTTTTGCCCTTAAGTGCTCGGCTTGTAACTGAAGAGCACTCATTTCCTTGTGCAAGCTAGTGATCACTGATTGTTGATCTTCAAATTGGTTTCAAATTGGTTCTCCATTTCAATTGCATCCTCTCGGAAATGTACAGATTGTCGTCTCTCGTTTCAAAATGTTGAAAGAAGTACTGATCCTCTACTAAACCTGGAAGACCACCATCCAGCTCTTGACAATCACATCTGCGTTGAACGATTAAAGCCTTTTCGGACACATTCTAAGATCTTGACATTTCAATTTTCAACTGTCGGATTATACTAAATTGAATAAATTTTACGACGAGATAGACTAGACCTTCCTAACTTCCATACCAAATTTTGATACAGCGGTAGAAAAAAATCACTTAGTTTTGTTTGAAAGCATCAACAACTTTGTCCCCAAGAAGATTCTAAAAAGTGACACAATGGTTCAGTATAAGTCTCAGGCGAAATATCTCCAAGAAAAACTAACTTTACTAAAGATTCAAGTCAACTGGTTTACCTAGCGACTATGATCTATATTCCAGCATCCGTCGAGAGGTGAAGTCAGAAACAGAAATGTGCTACTTCTTTTACGTTGGCAACGTGGAGAATCTCATTCCGCAAAATATTAAACATTTTTGGTCATTTATGAACAGCCTTAGGAGTAATTCAGGCCTGCTGGCGCAGATGACTTTCAATGGTAGAGAGCTTGTCAAACCACAGGAAATAGCCAATGCATTCGCCTCTTACTTTCAATCATCGTACTCTAACCACGACGACGAAGATATTTCATCCGCACTACCAGTTCCCTTTTCATCGTGTTTTGCACACCATATATTCACCATCCCAGAAGTCGCAGATAAACTCACTGGCCTGGACGTGTCCAAATGCACTGGCCCAGATCGAATTTCATCCTCATTCCTCAAGAACTGTTCATCATCACTTCCATTCCCTCTGCAGAAGATATTTCTCTCGGTCTCTTGATTCTGGACAGTTTTCGACCATTTGGAAGGTGTGCTCGTTGACACCCTATTCACAAGTCTGGTGATAAAAGCGACGTTACAAACTACCGTGGCGTATCAATTTTATCTACAATACCAGAAGTTATGGAGTCCATAATCACAGACGAACTATTTGAAACATTCAGGAGCTATATTATCGACCAGCAGCATGGATTCTTCTCAAAACGCTCCACCGCAACCAACCTAGCCATCTATCAAAACTTCCTGATATCTGCAATGGAACAAGGCCTTCAGGTGGTATCACTCTTTATAGATTAATCCAACAAGGCGTTTGACACGGTATGCCACAAGCTACTCCACAAAAAACTAAATGGAATTGGTGTTTCGGGAACATATCTGGAATGGATAATGTCATATCTGACCAAACGAAGACAACAAGTCCAAATAGGTGGTTTTGTCTCTCAAGAGGTACATGTAGCTTCTGGAGTTCCTCAAGGCTTACACATGGGACCGGTGAGCCATAACATGCCTCTTCTATTCTCTTGTCAGGAGTATACTGGAGAACTGTTCAACCTTATGGTCTCCTCTGTACAAGTCGCATGTGGACAGAATCGAAATGGTGCATAGGAAATTTTGCACAACGAGACCAGACTGCTGCTTTGTGGCATGAAGACCTTGGAGCAATGACGAAACGAGGCCCTTTTACCTCTCCTCCACAGGATCATTCACGGTGAAATCGCCTGCAGCGAGTTGCTTGAATCGGTTCGACTGCTTGTTTCATCCAGGCGCACCAGACGGCAGCAGCTGTTTCTCGAAGCAAGTCTCCGGACCAATCATGGGTCTAGTGCTTTCTCTGACAGGATCGTCAGAAACTGCAATGAACGATACTCCAGCTGTGATATATTCCAACTATCCAAGACACAAATCAAACACCACATAAATAGACTGTAACCACACCGCATGTTCTCCTCTTGTCTTTTTTGTTATTGTGTCTCATTTGTATTTATAGCTTACTTTTATACTTATTCGTCTGTTCAATTTTATATTTTATACTTTTTATAGTTTTAGATAGCACCATTTAGAACAATTGTTCTGTAGTGTATTGTAGGACAATAAATAAATAAATAAACTAGCTCGTTGTAAATATGTGCAAGTTATTCATCATATTCAAGCCATAACGAAATAACTGTTGGCAGAAAATTAATAAAATAATAGAAAAAATGTCAGAAATATTGTCAGTCTGCAATAGGCCAGTTGCACGTATTTTTTTTATTGCATCAAAATGATCAATTAGACTTGAAAAGTATCCCTACAAAATTTTTTTTGCATACGAATAATATTAACGTCGCAATAAATAACTAAAGTTCAATGTGGCCAAAAACCCGCGAAAACGGCGAGTGACGCTATCGGCCTAGGTTGCGTTCCGATTATAGAGTGGAAGGTTTTTTCATCAGCGGATTGCTGACGTTTGGCGTGTCGTCCAGGGCCGGATTTTTCCTTGTACAGTTTTTGTTCATTATGTTTCTCTTGGAAACTGGTTATTATTATTGGTATATGTTTTGTGGTTTGTGTATGATTTTGAGTCGAGTTTCATAATGGTTTATCATTATTGTATCGTGCCAGATTGTATGAAAATACAACAAATCTCACTCCTAGAAAAACCTACCAAACGAAGATAAACAAATAGAAAGCTGGTTATTAGCCATAGGACGCCAGCCTTTTTTAGAGAAATGAGAGGAAAAAATGTATATTGAACAATGATTTTTTAATAATTGAAATCAATTGAATAAAAAGAAAATTAATTCAATTTGTTAATGCGATCTTTTTTTTTCGTTTTATCTTGTCTTTGCATCTATTTTTGAAGCGAAACTTCTTTTGCGGCGTTCTGATATTTTGTTGGCAATGAGGAGTGAACTGCAAAAAATGTAACGATGTAGCGGTAATGCTTTCAGATTTTGTTAAAGAGTGCATGGTTTTGTTATTTTTCAAAGGATTTTGTTCAAATAAGGTATGTAGGTTCTAGTTTCGAATTTGATCTAAAAATTTAAAAAAAATTACTTTGTGAGGTTATGTTTACATAGTTTTGCTATTTTCCAAAGGATCTTGTTTATACTGGGTATGTAGACTCTATTTGGGATTTGATCAAAAAAATTTCACAAAGATTACATAGTCAGGTTAGGTTTACATAGTTTTGTTATTTTCCAAAGGATTTTGTTCAAATTAGGTATGAGGGCTCTATTTGAGATTTGATCAAAAAATTTAAATGAAAATAACTTAGTGAGGTTATGTTTACATAATTTTGTTATTTTCCAAAGGATTTTAATCAAATTTGGTATGTAGGTTCCATTTGGGATCTTATTGAGAAATAAAAAAATATACATAGGTGTTCGCATCGTTTTGTTATTTGCCAAAAGATTTTGTTCAAATTAGGTATGTAGGTTCTATTTGGAATTTGATCAAAAAATTTGAAAGAGAATTGAATAGTGAGGAAAGAAGTTTTACTTCTGCCACGTGTACGATGCTGCACATTATTTTTTCCATTTTGTATTTAGAATCTAGATTATTCAACTATTAATGTGTGAATGACTCGAAACTGTGAATTTTATATAATAAAATACCCTGCTCTTAAGTCTGTTTTTCTTTGAGATAAAGAAACTCTTTATTTTTCTTCTTTTCATAAAAAAATTAAACTTACCTTTATTTTGAAGCGGTCGTCAAAATCGAAATGAAAAAATTTGATGTGCGTGATTCACACATTATTGGTTAAAAATAATGGACAATCTTTATTTTATTCATTTGACAAAATTGATATTGGGTGTAAAATTCAGTCAAGTCAATAAAAAAAAAATCACATATTTTTCTCCATTAAAGGTATTATTATGCCTTGATTATTCATTGTTTCCCAGATATCGGCGTTTAATAACAATGCAACATTCGCATCTGTCACTACTGGTAGAAAAATGCAGACCGTTCTCATATATTGGGGATTGAAATGTTGTTCAACTTTAATTGAAACGAAAATTATATATATTCATGTGAATAGTACTTCGTGTCCTTGATGATTCTTCCAACAAAACAAAATATTTGAGCACGTTCTGCATTTCTCAACACAGTAGTGACAGCTGAGAATGTCAAAACGTTAATTGAGATGTCATTTTGGAAAATAATACTGGCCTAAAATTGAAAAATTGGAACGAAACAGCGACCTCAAACTTTCAGGGTGTAATGAGGATGTAAAGTCCTTTAAAATGAGGTATCACTTGACTCCCCTTGCCATTTCAAAAAAAAAGTCGGTTAGGTGAATAACTTTTTCAAATCCCTGTATATCATTGGTTCCGATATCAAAATAAAAACTTGCCAGGTAGCCCTACAACATATTCTTTGGTTTTTTGCTTCGATAAAACATTAGATTTGACGAGCCAGACAGGTTTGTTCCATGTACACTAGGTTCCATTTAGTTTAAAATGTGTTTTGACTTTTGACACACAGCACACTGCACAATAATTATTATTATAGTTATTATCCATCTTAGATTTATGATTAATAATAAAATCAAACCACGAAACTAAGCTATTTTATATGATGATTCCGATGAGATACAAGACTCAAAAATTGAAATATCAAAATAGACAAACAACCTCCTCCACTCACCTTAACAATCCTATACCATATTGATAAAATTGAAATCTCAATCCTATGCCATCCAAACCGACACTACAAACAGAGAAACAGCAACATTGTGGCCTAACCTCGATTAAAATCCGTCCCTGCGTAGACATGACATTTAACCTACAAATGTTATGTGGGCTGTCACTTACACGCAACTTTTTTAAATTTCAATACATTTTCATGATTTTTTAGTGTAGTTTCGTCTTTGTCAATCCTCTTGTCCAAACAGTATCATGAGAAAATTATTATCGATAATGTCTGAAGGGTTTGTAAAGGCAAAATTGAAGAATCGCCTTTGATGAATTTATTGATGTGGTGATTTTTTGGCAAGAATGATTTCTTTACATGTGCTCAACATTGGAGAATTGAAGCTAAAAGGTTAGTAGGATAACAATAATATTGTTGTATCAATGATCTTTCTTATATTGTTACAATATAAGAAAGATCATGATACACAAACCATTTAAACCAATAAAATACTCACTTATTCACGCCAGCTGATAACTGTAGACAACGGATCCAAGTCCGGTTTGACGTCACCGGCTTAGGACCAATAGCATAGTGTTTCCGTGTCACGTGAAATTTAAAGGTCCCGAGTGAAGTTTAATTTAACAATTTTACAGTAATTCCAAGATTTTATCAGGAAAAAATATTGGAAAGGGATATCTCTTACATTTTAGAAGGTTTTTAAAAGGTTCTCAGGTGAAAATAAAACACATGCAAGGGGCCTATTAGGATGTTGACTTTATAATTTTTAGATTAATGAATAAAAATTATTCCAAAAGTCATAAGACTGTACTGACCGTAGCCGTATTGATATAAAAGACAATCGTCTATAATACCAAACCTAGTCGTATATGTGCTAATCAAGAATACCTGTTACATCATACAAGTTCCGATCGGATGAAAAGTTCGACAAGCGAGTCCCATGAGCTGCATGCAGGGGCAATAACCGTTTCGTATCAGAACGCCCACGCCCGAAGAGATTGCATTATAACACATAACTGTACGAGGGCATGTAACTGACCAGCTTAATGTCCACTTGTGACCAAATCTGTAATAATGGCCACACTGCGAAATCGCTCGATCTGGCCTAATGAAAACAGTAGCTGGGGGGTGTTGGCTAAAAGATTTTAAATCATTTATTATCCAGTTTTATTCATCTAACTGAGTTTCATGTGGAGGATCACAATAAATTGGATAAGATGAACAAAATAACAATTTTATTCGAACACGATCTTTATAAGAAAAATCAATGAAGAAATTGCAAAAGCCAATACAATTTTGACATCATCGTTTTCTTCAACGAGTTCTAGAAATTCCCATTTTGTATTAACCTGATTACTTCAGTAACCCAATACCTATCAGAAGCGATTTCAAATGCAGATACGCAATAGAAGTTTGCCCAACTAATCATATTTTGCGGTTATTGAATTGTGTGTATGATGCGGTCGAGACTTTTATTTGTCGAAAAAAACTCAATGTCGAATAGCGGTTTGAAAAAATGACAGTTGCCGCAATGGGATTGTAGTAACTTCTAACGGTTTTTTTTTCTTGCTGCAGTTGATTCACCGCGGTATGGGGAAAAGATGACTGTTAATTTTTTGAATGAATAATCTAATTATATGCCATTATGAATACATGGAAATGAGCTATGCATCATTGCGTAAAGAAAAACGGTATTGGTTATTATCTTGTATATGAATTAATGTGTTGAGAATAACAATAAGATTTTGACTAAACGTAATTTATCTTGATGGAAGACCTTGATTGTATTGCATTGCGTATCAAAATCGATCCTAGAATTGTAGCCTGCTTGCAGGAAATCATCCTTGGAGTATTGAGAGAGTAGAACCAGTATATGACGACTTTGTTTAAGTTCAACATCTACACGATGCCAAATTTACATAATATATTTCCATGCATGCATCAAAGGAGGTTTTTATTGATTCACTTGGTAGTATTACCTTCTTCAACTGTACTTATCTATGCTTGGCTGTGATGTGTAAATATATATTCATAAAATTTACATTTTGTTTTGTTTGGTTTGATTCTTTTTTTTAACCAGGTAATAGAATCATTATCTATTTTAAAGACAATTCGACTAAAATCGCCCCTGAATATTACAGTCCGGCAACGCCGCACCGCAGCACTAAAAACGTCAGAGCATCAGCATTTATAAATAGTGCTTTCTTTTGACACGCTTAATCCTTTTTGTTATTTAAGTGAAAATTTTTGGGTTCGTTGTGGGAAAAATTTGTATGTCTGATCATGACTCAGCATCTACACTGTGGCACAAAATAGAGGAGCTTCACCAGGTTGCACATTTCTCATAATAGTCCTTACCTTTTGGTAATTCTTCAGTTCTCTCTTGAGTTTTCTAAAATGTTTCAAGAATTTTTCTGTACTCCGAATGTGCCAATTTTTTTAAGAAACTGCTTTTGATCTAATGATGGCGTCTCATCGGGAGGATTTTGAGGTGGTATTTCTGTGAAAAGCAAATGGATCGACTCAAAAACGAAAAAATAATTTTTGATTGAAATAGTATATTGTACAACAAGCACATGGAATGACACTCATTTCCTACGAGTCTTACTTTTTCCACGATTGTTAATTGATATATTTTAACAATATCGATTTGTATTTTTTGGTGAATGTGCCAGATGTGCATTCATTACTCGTTGCCTAGCAACTAGTAGGGCATGGTTTCATTTTCGTTCTGTTCAGTCGTGAAAAAAATGTTATCCTTTATTTCGAGCCACAGTAACCCTGAATAATAACAGCCATTCATGTTTTGAAGATTTTTCACCATTTTTGGTCACATTATAAGATTATCAAGTAAAACATTCAAACTTGAAATTAGCTTCACGGGTATTAGTTTTAGCGGATCACAGTATAAACTTCAATTATTTGCCACCTTCATGATGCATTTTCAGTTTGCACAAATACCATATTATTTTCTGGAGTAAAGGTTTTGGATCATGCCAAAATATCTGCAGCGATTCCTATTATCCTAAGGTCTTCCGTATCATCTTTTGGTCGGGATTGCTAAACGCAACTGATGCATTTTTCTTTCCAGCATGTTTCTAATCTGTTCAGATATCATCTTTGTATACCTAGCTGTTTTGGATAAGATGGATCTAGTATATTTCTATTTGATCCAAAAATTATTATCCAAGTCTTCTCCCATGATTAGCCCTGCTCTATTGTCACCTGCTTTAAACATTCAATGGAGGTCTTGAACCGGATCCATTGTTGCCAGGAGATTTGATGTATTGTATTATGTCGGCACTATCTGACGCTATGGATAGACTGAGTACAATAATTTGCCTGCGTCGATTATTTGGTTTGATTTAACTTTCTGCGTAAAGAGAAAAGCGATAGACGCGTGGGTGAGGATGACTGCTCAAAGAGTGTGGAGGGACAGAGGCAGAGAGGTTGATCACACTATAAAGATTATCATCTAATTAGAGGCGTGAGGTGTCGTTACTGTTAGCGGGAATGGAAGACTCAGACTTCATAAAACATTTGAGATACATCCTCAATCCAGCGACGAGTGGCGGACCACCCTACAGAACCACCAATTAACACGCAAATCTTTTCACTGTAGGATCAAAGGCTAACACCAAGTCTACTGGGGCCAGAGTATACATATTGGACAGATATCCAGAAGAAGCTTGACCTCTTGGGAAACAACAAGCAGAGGGGTTCGCTATCCTAAAAGAAGAAACTAAGGAAAAGGTGGAAATACCACAGTCATCTATTTTGACTGCAAATTGGCACTGAGGACTTTATCAAAACCAAAGATCTGCTGCTCGCTGGTACAAGAGTGCAGAGATGCTGTTCATGCCTTGGAGATGAGTACCAGGACATATGGGCATTATCGGAAATGAGCCATCGAGCCAGACTAGTTTCCTAGGCCCTAAACGAGTGGGCTTGGAAGAAAACAGTGGAGAACTGGAGGAGTAGCAGGACATGAAGGCATGCCAGAGGGATTATTACACAACTCAACAAACCAAGAACGGCCAAGTTGCTGAATAAGAGTACAAAGCCCCTGAGCATCACCGTAGGTACTCTGGCCGGGATTGAAAGCCCAATGGAAATTTGCATTTGGACATAAGCAAATCACTGCCCAGTCGTCACTGTTGAAATACCATCATCAACCGTTCCTCGGGAGGAGTTGAGGAATATGAGCTGAGATTACCTCTTTCATTTCACAATGGGGACGAGACGTATATAGTAGTATGTTGATGTTGATGTTTGAGTGGGTGGCTCTCGTCAAAACCTGCTTGGGCCTTCTAGGCCCGCTGCAACCCACAATTGCCAGAAGTGAGAATAATGGAGGCACGACGCTTTTGTGAAGCTCAGCAGGTCCTTCAAATGTATCCTTCCCAATTACTGAAGTGTTGTGAGTTCGGCTTCGGAATATTCCAACCCAGTGCTTCGAAGAGCTGGACATTCCATTAGGATGTGAGCTACGGTTCCTAGGTCTTCAAGGCACCACCCGCTGTCTGAATCTTTCCCGATTCCGATCCTGTGGAGGTGACCCTCCAGGTTCAAGTGACCGACCATGGGAGGTCTTTTCTGCCCATATTCAAGAGCTCTTCGGTTCTGCCCGTAACAGGTCATGTTATCATTGCCTTGGCATGTAGCATGCCAGGGGCATTATTCTAGCATACGGTGGCTTTTTCGAGTAGAAGTTTTTTCGTCTTGCCCATTTCTGTTGCTTTAGTGATGCCAATGCAGGTCTGTCAGAATTATCTTATGCAGAACCTCTTTGCATTCTAGGACTGCTTTGGAGTCTACTGCGTTTTTCATAACAGCGTCAGATACCTGAAGTGCTATCTGACCAAATATTGAAACTTCTGTGATTTGTGCCGGTCTCAAGAATGTTATATGCACATTGTGCTATGGCACAGATTTCAGCCTGTGTGATCGAAGCGTGAAACCCGAGCGAGAAGGTCATTTTGTTGTCCCTCTCGCTCTTGCAGAAACCTGCTCCTGTGCCCCTCTGATGCTTGGAGTCATCAGTAAACCACCACGACCCTTCCCGTATTTGAGCTGGTCTGTTCTGATCCGTCCAATCCTCCGGTCTAGGAATAATCAGCTCAGGCGAGCTACCAGCAAAGAAGATTGGAGTAATGTAGTTGGAGTGCATAAGCAGCACTCCTTTCTTTAGCCCTCACTCCCCAGCTTCAGATGTTCCAGACAGTACAGACGGTATGCTGTCCTGAGTGCGACACTCTACAAACAGGTGCAGTGGGGGTAAGTCAAGGATAACCTCCAACGCTATCGTTGGTGTGGTCCTTACTGCGCCTGTTCTACCAATGCATCCTATCCTTTGGACATTATTCAATTGTCGCTGGATGGATGCTCTCTTAGTTGCTGGCCATCATACTATGACTCCGTACCTTTGATCACCAGAGGTCTGATAACCATAGAATAGATCGAGTGAACTATTCTGGGTTTCAGTACCCATGTTGACCCCATAGCTCTTTTACATGCCCATAAGAAGCATATGGCTAGAGCGCTCTTCGATGTATTCTTTCCAGGACAGTTTCTGGTCAAGGGTTACTCCTAGGTATTTGACCGTTTTTCTGCATTCTAGGACTTTTTCCGAGAGGGATATCTCCGATTTGAGTCCTGATTTGTATTTCCTGGTAAATAACAGGATTTCGTCCTTTTCGGCGTTGATCCTGAGTCCTTCAAGGGAGCACCACTCCTCTATGATTCTCAGGGCACGCATTGTGGGGGCCCTGAGCTCTTGAATGTGGCGACAAGTCGTCAGGATCACCAGATCATCAGCATAGGCCTGTGTATACAATTCCGAATCGTTCAGCTGCTTCAGCAGGTTGTCCACCACAAGACTCCAAAGGAGAGGGGATAAGACTCTGGGGACAGCCTCTGACGGCTATAGTTCTGACATTTGGACCATTTGGTCCGGCAAATATCATCCTTTGTGATAGCATATTTGCTATTCACTGGGTCAGTATTTTTTCTGAGCCTCTTGAGAAGTAGTTAGGGTTGGCAACGCGGCGGTTGGCTTATGGCTGTCCCGCCATCTCGACCATCACCATTAACATTTGGGTTGACCCTCAGAGTCAAATACCACGAAGCACTATGCAATCATTCGAAGTTTCAAATTTGACCAAAAGATATCAGGAATGAACATGAGGTATTGAAAAGAAAACTGATACGATACTCTTGATAACTGAACATTCTCTTGAGAGTAGGTACTTTGTGTCTGACTTCACTGAAGTAACTTTATAAGCAAAGTGAATCTTATGGCAATCTCGACTATTTCAACGTTCCCAAAAGAAAATCGAATTCTGGATATTTTTGACCTTGAACGGTCCTGAAATATGCAGTTTTTCTTGAGAAAATTCATATGCAAAAATTCTTCTCTACCGAAGATCAAGGTCTGTGAAATCAGATAAAAAGCCTTCAAGCATTCTTTACCGAGCTTTATCTGCTCCTAGTTCTCAAAAAAATGCATTCCAATCTTCTGGACATCAAATCAAGTCGCTAATATTCTTCATTATACTAATGAAGCCCAGATTGCCACAGTACCAATATTGATCACGCAAACCGTATCATAATGAATATCTCAATAAGGGAAAGAGATAGTTTTGAATGATAAGGTTCTCCGAATTTGAAAGGCGCATAGTTCAAATGCCTTATTCAAGAATGCGTAATAATGAAATTAATTTGTCTTGTTTAACGAGAGCAACAGTCAGGTGTATGGGTTTGCTTGTAATCAAAGTGAAGAAGAAAAAGTTCGAACTTTTACTGAGTTGATTTAATTGTTGATAAAATAACTACACATTCGATGGTCAGTCTGGTGATTGTTGATTTTCGACTTTTGATGATTTGATTGAAGAATATGAAATCGTTTTGTTTAGATAAAGAGTGTGGCAATTTAAGTGTGCAGTGTATGGAACTTTGTTTTATCAATTGTAGAACCAAAATTTAAATACTGTCAAGAGTTGGTGCAATTTGAATGGTTTGCAAGTTCATACACGATAAAAATATTAAACCAGTTTATCGAAAATTTAGCAAAATGTTATGAAGAAAAGTTGTTCAGAATCAAAAATTATGCCAAATACGAAAATCCCAATTTTCTTTTCATATCCACCTAGAACACATCCATAAACTGTTCAAAATCAAATAAGATTTTCATAACTTTGTGCAATTTCTTGCATTTTTGTAGAACTAACTTGGATTTTAAATTTATCAGGAAATCAGATACCTACCTACTTCATATTTGACGCAATGATATTAAAATCAACTGGAAACCTCATAAGATACTCCTCAATTGAGGTTAGTTCTCCAAACTTGCAAGACATCAACCTGAATTCGTGTTTATTGAGGAGGTCTTGACAGATTTCCTGTACTTTCTTCACATGTCTTGGTACAAAAGGACTATTTGAGGTTTGACTGGAAATCACAAGATCATGTTTAAAACCCCACTTGAAAACAACTCAATTGTTCGGATTTGCAGAAAATAAATTTTAGTTGGTGTTTATTACCAAATTTCCTTCAAATATTTTGATACAAGAGGATTGGTGGAGGTTTGAAACTCCTCAATTGAGGTTGTTTATTCAAATTTGCCAGATGTAGACCTCAATTCCAGTTTATTTTGAAGATCTTATCAAACTTTGTCTGTTTCCTTCAAATTTTCTCGTAGGTACATGAGTATTTGTGGATGTTTGATAATCACAAAATTATGTCTTAAGTCCCATTAAAAGACACCTCAACTGAGGTTAGTTGTTCAAATTTGCAGAAAGTCAATCTCGATTCGTGTATATCAAGGAGGAATTATCAAATTTCCTCTTTTTCTTTCAAGTTTTTTCGAATAAGAGAATTTTTTCATGTTTGGTTGGAAATCACAAAAAACATGTTTGATGCCTCATGTGAAAAACACATCAGTTGTTCGAGTTTGCAGGATATCAACCTCAATTTGTGTTTATTGAGAAGGTCTTACCAAATTTTCTCTATTTCCTTCAAATTTTTTGGTACAAAAGTATTTTTTGACGTATGACTGGGAATCACAAAATCATGTTTGAAGCCCCATAAAATACTTTTGAATTGTGGTTAGTTGTTTAAAAATGCAGGAAGTTAACCTCAATTCGTGTTTATTGAGGAGGTCTCATAAAATTTTCTCTATCTTCTTCGAATTTTTTGTTAAAAAAGGATTTGTGGTTTGACTGGAAAGCACAAAATCATGTTTGATGCCCCATTAAAAAACATCTCAACTAAGGAAAGTTCTTCGTACTTCCAGAAAATCAACCTCAATTTATGTCTATCGAGGAGGTCTTACCAAATTTTCTCTATTTTCTTCAAGTTTTTTAAAGAGACTGCTATTACAAAAGCCATTTTACAGTCTTAGAGAGTTCTATGAGTGTTCCTTCAATTAGAGACGGCGCAGTGTAATCATTCTTGATTGTTTTATTAGTAATAATCGTCTATGTGTACATTTATATTTTGATAGTTTTAAGTTGTAAAAGTTGTGTTATTATTTTAGTAAGCTTTGTCGATGGAATTTTATTCTCTGATAATAAAGTATTTTTGAATTGAATTGAATTGAATTTTTGGAACAAGAGAATATATCGAGGTTTGACTGGAAATCACAAAATCATGTTTGATGCCTCTTAAAAAAACACCTCAATTGAGGTAAACGGTTCAAATTTGCAGGAACTCAACATCAATGCGTGTTTATTGAGGCTGCATTACCAAGTTTTCTCTATTTTTGGAAACAAGAGGTTTTTTTCACGTTCGTAATCACAAAATCATGTTTGAAGCACAATTGAAAACTCCTCAATCAACCTCAATTGGTTGTTCAAACTTGCAAGAAATCAACCTCAATCCGTGTACAGTAAGGAAGTCCTAACTTACCTTACCTCCCCGTCAAATTTTTTGGCACAAGAGAATTTATTGAGGTTTTGACTGCAAATCCCAAAATCATCTTTGAAGCATCATAAAATACTTCTCAATTCAGGTTAGTTGCTCGAAAAACTCAACCTCAATTCGTGAGTATTGAAAAGGTTCTGTCAACTTTTCTCTATTTCTTTCAATTTTTTTTGTAGTGAGAGGATTTTTTGAGGTTTGACGGCTAATCCCAAAATCATTTTTGAAGAAGACATTGAAAACATCGCAACTAAGGTTGGTTGTTCGAATTTGCAGAAAATCAACCTCAATTCGAGTTTATTAAGGAGGTCTCACCAAATTGTCTCTGTTTTCTCAAATTTTTTGGTACAATAGAATCTATTGAAGTTTGACTAGGAATCGCAAAATCATGTTTGAAGTCCCATTAAAAACTCCTCAATTGAGGTTGGTTGTTTTATTTTCAGGATATCAACCTCAGTTTGTGTTTATCAAGGAGGTTCTACCAAAATTTTTCCATTTTCTTCAAATGTTCTGGTACAAAAGGATTTTTTGTGGTTTGAACGGTAATCACAAAATCATGTTTGAAGTCCCATTAAAAAATTCCTCAATTGAAGCTGGTCGTTCGAACTTGCAGAATATCAACGTCAATTCGTGTTTATTGAGAAGGTCTCGCCAAATTTTCGCTCTTTCATTTATTTTTTGCTACAAGAGTGTTTGTGGAGGTTTGTCTGGAAATCACAAAATCATGGTTGAAGCCCCATAAAATACTCCTCAATTGAGGTTGGTTGTTCGAATTTACAGGAGGTCAACCTTAATTCGTGCTTATTGAGGAGGTCCTACCAAAATTTTTCTATTTTTTGTTACAAGAGGATTTTTTGAGGTTTGACTGGAAATCACAAAATCATGTTTGAAGCCCCATTAAAAAACACCTTAGGTGGTGTCAGTTATTCGATTTTGCAGAAAATTTCCTACCAGTCAATTCTAACCAATCATAGGCTTGCATTTTATTATGTTGCTATGGCAACGACCTAATTTTATCGGAAATCACCCTGCTCATAATCACGTGACTGAAAGATTAATAAGTGGAAATCACCCTGGCTTTGCATCCGGATGTAGCTCTCATATGATTACAGTGTTGCCGTCCCCACTCTCCCTAACAATCCCAACCCAACCCAACTTTCACAGACAGAGATAAGGCAAACGGCAACACTGTGGTTGGTGCATGGGAGCTACATCCAGCCGCGAGTGCTTGACAGCTGTTAAAGACAAATATTTTTGATAAATGATTTATTTTCAACTTCCAATACAAAGTTGCAATGTTATCAATTATGGACAAGATTGGTTATAACTTCCAAATGTTTTATAAAATCCTGATTCCCTTCTTTCTTCCTCAATGGCGAGTAGAGTAAGGAGCCGTTGGTTTCTTCCACTAAATGCGAGGTGAGTCCTGGGCTATGTTTTTTCCAATGATCAGTTTTGGCATAAAATTTTCTTGCCGAATCTCCCGCTAGCTCGAATTAAAAATCCGGAAATTTGTTCTCGACAAAATTTCCGGAAATAATTCGAGCTCCAGGGAGATTATAAGTGAAAATCAACCTCAATTTGTGTTTATTTAGAAAGTCCTACAAATGTTTACCGTAAATAGAAAACAAATCAAAATGTTGGAAAACCAAAATCAATCAAGAATTATATTAGATCCAATATTTTTTTTTATCATCTTTAGAGTTCTGTATGGGTCCTTGATACTATCAGACTTCCTTCATTTTAGATATAACCACCCTCGTGAAGTCAGGATATCGCTCGATTTAGCAGAATAAAGCAGCTCCGTGACGTACAACATACTAAAAAAAACACAAATTAATTGGATGATAATTGAATATCTTATATAACAACAAACATATTTCAATAACCCATAGACGCAAAACCAACAAAGACTTATTCTGCAAACGGCCTTCGCAATAATTCAAATTCGCACTGATAACTGCAATCAATCGCCATACAACAAATCATTTATGTCTATAAATAATCTCCAATATTAACATGCGCAAGGTGTGAAACGTCTAAAACATACAATTACCCATTTTTTATTCATATTGGTCTAATTTCCGCGAGTCTATTCACAAGTAGCAATAGCAAAATTGTTTTACACAAGCTCACCGTGATTAAGTTATGTAAAGGTGACTTTAATTTGCTTGAAGAAAACAGAAAAAAAAATTGTAGTTGACTTATATGTTTATTTAAGAAATATTTGCTTCGAGTAAACAGTTCGTGACAGAAAATTTTGGACAGTTAAGTTTTTGCTCATGTTTTAATTATGGTGATTGGATTATATGAATACAAGTGAGTACCTACTTACTTGTTGCTTCAAAAAAAACAAGTAGATACTCCAATCCTATTTGGAAAGATTTCTGCTGAAATCTAAAAAATTACCAGAGTTCCATTATAATCAATTAAAGATGATATTGATTCCAACTTATTCTGTAGGTTATATAAAACCATCCCAGCTTGTTGCAAAACGAATACGAAAAGATAATAGCAACTCACTTATTTTGCATATATGATAGTAATTTGCAATAACATTGGCAAATAGAGCGGATTCGAATTATGAATAAATGCAAGGTGAACCAAAAAATTCACCGATATGATTTCCTTAAATGCATAGAACATGCAGATAAGGACAAACTGTGCATTCTAATAGTTATGGGGTAACTAAGCAATTTGTTTGCATGCATACAACCAGTTCGGAATAGAATACTGTGACTTGTGACATTTCGCTACTTTTCAACCGGAAAAATAAATAATCCGTTAGTGCCCATTAAAATCGGTCTCCTCTATCACAAATCAAAATCAACGACTATCGTCTAAATCTGATTACTATTCGTATGCCGATGTATCAGCCAGTCGCAATCACAACGGTCATCACAAACTAAGATCGTTTAATCATCTTCCTGTTTTGTTTTACGGAGTTGCCGTATTGCTCCTGCTTGCAGGCTGGCTCTGTATTGATAAAATTGAATTGAAATACTCATTTATCTGGACGACTTTTATATCTCGTAGGCTTGTTTTAATTCCTTTTTGGTGGACCATTCAATATGAATACTCAGTTCCTCATGGGATCCTAGGTAAAGTGGAACCCCCCTGAAAACTCCTCCTCTCCAGCTCAAAGGCTATCCTTATTTTGTTCTACTTCCATTGTTCCAGCTCCGTCGCTTCTAAGAAGCTTTGAAGCTGTGTCTGTGGAAGTGATTCCACTTGCTCTGGTCGGAGTTTAAACTCTTCTGGGTGTGGCGTGCTTCAGAGTAACATAATATGAGACATAATATGTTTCATCCTCCTCCCCACATCTTCTGCAAATTGGGTCATCCGCTATGTGGATGGGGAAAAACCTTTAAGTGTTTAAAAAAAAAGCATGGTCTGTAATGAGACCAGTTGCTGATTAAAGTTTTCTATGCTACCTGCTTCTATGGCAGATGAAGCATCTTGAAAAGCAATCCAATGCTTTATATCTGGAAGGCTTTTCCAGTGATTCTTGTTTAAGTTTAGTTGATGAGATTAGGGAAATAAGGAACCCACTAGCGCGGTCTGATTGAGAATGTCTGCCTTCTAGAACTGCGGTTCCTCATGTTCCCAGTTCCGATTTGGATGGTGATGATGCCTGCTTGAAGTGATCTCTCTGCCCAGGTCTAGAACTTCTTGCTTTTTCTGTCTAGAGATCTCCCTTGGACCCACAGATACGCCAAACTTTGAGTATCTGTGTTCTACTTACGAGATTTGACCTGCCTCTTGTTCGAGTCTGGCAATCTGGCTATTTAATTCGTGTACCATGGCTGGTATCGCGGGGGAGAGCAGAGTTCATGATAATGTGTGGACTGTTACACCAGAGCCCAATTCCGTATCAACTCAAACAGTGGTTTATTATCTGGTCTATTTTATCAGCGCCACCAGACCAACAGCAAAACAACCAGAGGAGATCCAGATCAGAGTTGAGGTTTTTGTTTCATGGATCAAAAAAGAGCAACCCGGACTTCCACCAGAACCTCTGTTGGTGTTCAAGACTTGACGGTTGTATAATTTTGTACCTTTATAATGTCCGAATAGTGTTCTCCAAATCAGCCGATGTTGACTCATCATCGCAAACTCTGCCAAAAATATTGGTCTCAGACGAAAACCCTCGAAAACATGGCAAGATGCAGGACGCAATTTGGAAGAAGAATGTCATAGTTTTTCCAGTTGTGAGAGGTAAGACTTGAACTATTCTAATGCTGAACTCATAAGCCGATGTGCATCAACATGGCCCCAGCCAGCCTGGAGACCAAACTTACAGGATATTGAACGTCTTGAAAAAAGTTGGCAATGTAGAGACCGATACAGGAGAAATGGATGGAAACTGATGGAGTAATTTCTACCCTGGCGTGTCTGATTGATTTGAACATTTCCGAAAAGAACAGAACTGGATCTTCTGATCAAGACTTCCTGCTATACGAAGTTGAAAAGCAGAGGATCAAATACACACTACTGATGAGTTCCACATATTCTATAGATTCACAAGGCTGATGTAAAGCATGGTACAGACCATACTACAATGTGTATCGATAATATACTACCTGTAAGTGAAGGTGAGCTTTCTAGATGACACTCAAGAGGTAACAGTGACAAGAAGATACGCACAAGGTGATCTTTGTCGCCGCTTCAGTGGAGACTGGTGGTGTATGAACCGCTTTCGAATCTGAACCACAGTCCAGCTATGGTGTGAGGCCGCGCGGAAACCTAGGAAAAAATATGGTACTTTACAAACAAGTTATCTTCGCGGATAGGGCAAACTTGGAGAATGTAAAATCTTGGGTTAGTGGACATCATAATTCACCCACATTGAACACGAACGTGAGCAATATCAGAACAGAAACAAAATCTATTTGCTAGACGACTTAGTATGGATGTATAGTGAAAACTGTCATGGTTATAGTGGCGGCTTATAGTGTGTGTGTGTGTCCTGCGTGCTTATATTGGAAATTACATGAACTGCATAGACTTATCAATGATTTGGAGCCTCATTCAAGGTCACTGTCACATATGATGAAACATCACGCCTTTTCAGCCGGACAACGATGAAGAGATATCCACGGAGAGGCGCTGATGTACCTGAATTTCGTTAGATTGCAAGAAGATGGCGGTTGTTGGAATGCCACATTACAGCTTATTAGCTTGTCATGATGACAGATGAAGTCATTTGAGTGAACGTAACCCTTCATCTACATGTTCTCTTTCATGCTTTGATTCCTCTCTCAGTGAAAAAATGCCCTGGTTATCCTCATCAATGTTTCATCCGCCATCGGAAAAGTTCCGGAGAAATGCACTCTCCACAAAATAAGGAGAGTCACGATGGCAAAAAATTTTCTGCCGGAAGAACAAATAAATGGGATTTCGCCAAGAGTATTCTTCAAGAGGTCAAACAGTGAGGCTAAGTGACACCATCCTGAAAAGGTCGAACAAAGGAGAAAACAAAAGAAGTGTTCCTCGACGAGTTTCGTACAGCCCAGCCGTTCTACACCACACGCTTCCCGAGACCTCCGGAGTGAGTGGCATTTTCTCATAGTCACCATCACACAGGGTCAGCGCCCCGCAGCGCAGATAGAAAGCCCAAACTGACCCCATCCCCAGATGGTCCTGGACATGCGAGAGAAAGCCGAAAAACCCCATTTGAGTTTTTGGCTTTATATAATAACTGAAGACATTTTCAACGTCAAAGTCAATGTCAGTGCTTTTATGTGAAGGGAACTGTATAATAAATCACAGAAATCTTCAATAATACATTATCCAAGTCTGATAGTTCGATTCGCATCCACTTCATTCCGTGGCGCATTGTTCCGTGAAATTTTAAACGTCAGTTTGTGTTCTAAACTTTGTATATGTGTTCTGTGAATAAAACCTTTTGTATCATGAACGCTCTCATCTATTCTTTTATGGTTCCAGTGGTTCAGATGTCTCGGTGATCCTACTTACTGTAGTTTTAATTGATCCGGATCAATGGAGCTTACTGTTCTTGAATTGTTGTCGAATACATCCCAGAACAATGTGCAGATTGCTGACGTGATTTTAAGATTCTAGGAAAATCCATGAGACTCAGGAATTAAATACCTAAGACTGACACTAGACTCCCAAATAATTTGGAATCTGTCCTCATAAGACAAAAATGTGTCTGATAAGAGGCAAACATCTGATGGGAAAAACTTGAGGTCCAAGGTCAACAATGATGATGTATACACAACGGTAATCAGACCTATAGTTATATTTTGGTGCGTGAAAGGGTGGACGAAAACAAAATAGGCAACGACGGTCACGGAACTGAAAAGTTTTCTAAAGCTACGTTGAAAATTGATTTGGGGGCCATCGGAATATGGCGTGAGGTCACTGTGAGGTTTGTTTAAGCTGCAGCCACAAACCTGATTGATGGTACATTCTGAGAATAAAATCGGACAACATGGTAGTCATATACAGGTTTCGAAGTCATATAATATAATGGGACCCTGAATTTGGTAGAAAAAAGCACCTCCTCCTTTGATAAAAGGAGAGAGAGTAGCTTGGTATATGGATGCCCAAGTATCCCTTTAGAGGATATAAAAACTGCGTACCAAGCGGAGATTCACGCATGTGCGCAAGAGATTGCTAGACTGAGCTGAAATGAGCAGAACTCCTAAGATTGCATTCACGACCTAGTAAAAATGACAGTTAGAAAAATAATTCATCTGTATTCACGGCAACTCAGGGATAGAGGGAACATCAAAACTGATGAGCTTGCTAAAGCCGGCACAGCTATATTATTCAGAAGAGTGTCTATAAAAACGGTTGGAACGAAGGAGATGAATAGCTCAGCCTCACCTTGAACAACAACAACACCAAGTTGGAACTTCCAAAGACTGTTGGCTCAAGAAAGAAACGATCATGAATCAAAAAGAAACAAAAGATCAATTTATGTTCTTGACTGAATTGTGGATTCGTGAAGTAACAAATAATATACTTATAACGATGTTGAAACTGAGTCAACATGACAACATCGCTTATCACCATTAACAAGCATTTTCGTGAACGCTCACCGCATCATTTAATCATCTTCCAGTTGTCTTGTGCCCTCTTGCTGTTCGTTTTCTCATCTGCTTTTGCTGTTCATCCCGCGATTAATAGCAGAACGCCGCGAAATCGATCGTGCATCGCGAGACTTGTTAGGCCGATGTTCATATGTCGTTGACGAGCAGGGTGACGAGCGCGATTCGCTCGACCACCCACTGGGCGCACTTATACCATCGTACCACCGGGCTTCCTGGATCTAATTTCAACAGATTTTATGATGTTTTGTCTTCATCTTATGAGATGTTGAACGCAGGTCTTCTTGACTAAGCATAATGTCTAAGCAATTATGCAACTCAAGATCGGACTAGGAAGATGAATGATTACAGAAGTACTATAAAGATAAATTTAAAATGTTGCACTTAAACAAAGTGCGGACGCAAAATGAAAACACATTGAACACTGGTAAAAGTACCAAATCTAAGTCACAGGAACTGAAATCAATTGTTCCCTCATCGAAAACCAAAGTGCTACGTGTCTATCACCCAGAAACTTATCACAAAGCAATCTTTCTTTCCTTTCCGGCAGTCATGAATATAATTGAAATTTCAAAATATTCCGCAAGCAATATCCAATGAACCAATTAAATTTATAAATTTAATCGTTGGTAACAATTTGTAATTAAAATCGATACTAATCTCTTTGTACTATCTAAGACACGCAATCTTCAAGCTCAAAGCTTGTATACTGAATTGGCTACAATCATTATTGAATAAAAGTTTCGTGGTGATTTTTCTATTGAAGTGAGTATGAAAAAGGAGCTCACAGTGAGACAAAAATTTCAATTTTGGCTTTCAACATGTATTTTATGAAAACAAACATTATTTAAGAAGCATCTTTGGGCTCAAGTTCTGTTCAATTGTGGCAGTAGAATCATTCCTATCAGATTCGTTACGGCAGCTAGAATATATTTGTGACTTTGGAAAAAAAATCATATCTTAGTGTGGAAACCATCTCACTGTAGTCCCCATGGAATACCCACCAGCAACAATAAGATAAGATTTTTAAGGCCTACCTAGAATATCATAGCCTTGCAACTTTCAAAAATAGTCTGGCATCCTGCTCACCTAATAGCTTCCGTATACCAGAGATGACTTGCTTTCTTATAATTATTATTTTCAAGTCCATTGTTATACTTCAATGGTAAACTGCAACAATAAATACTAAATTGTGCAGGGCACAACCCAAGGATTGTTTACAGTCTTATCTACTGATCAATTTTAGCATGGCGTCTCCGTTACCAAGAATGGACTCATATGTAACGATATTTCTGAGAAATGACTTTGCAATCTCCTCTGACCCAAATACCGAAGCTAAGATACGAAAACTCTCCTGAAAATAGTGTGAAGGTTCCAATCACTGTTTCTAATTGGACTGACCGCGCCCTGAGTCATAACAATACTCTGATAACCCGGTGATTTGGGAGATGATTTATCTCCTACAAATTTGTCTATTTTTGTTTACAAGGTCTTGGTTGAAGGTTCCAGTTGTATTTTTCTGCTTGAGTGGATTTTGATTGGAAATTTTGTTTGTTTGGATTGGTCAACTGACCAAAAGACGGAATTTGTGGTTTCGTGAATCACGTGAAGATTATTATGGTGTTTTTTTTTTTAATTCTAGATTGAAAATAATTGTCATCACATTGCAGGAACTGAAGTGGTCGAAGATTTCTGCAGTGATTGATCAATAGAGAATCATAAATGAAAAGGAAAGTGCAAAATTGCTGTACAATCGAAAATAAATTAACTTGCCGTGGAAACTCTCACGAGTAGACTTTATACCTAGACCCGGGAGGGATTACTTTCAACCCAAATCTTTTATCGTTCTTACTCAAAAACTGGAAAGGATGGTTGGAAGGTAAAATCGGAAAACCTCACTTTCCAAGAGACCACTTCACAAAAACCGAAATGTTGAGACCGCTCTGCATGAATCAGTACACAAAACAGAGCAACCAGTTTAATCAATAATCAAAGCTATGTCGTAGACCCTTTTATTGGCATAGAAGGAGCATTTGATCATATCTCCTTCACCTCAATCACTACCGCAATTAACCGGCGTTGAACTACGAACACAGTGGATAAGAAATATACTGGAAGGTAGGAAGACTCACTAACCTTGACAAAACTGTTACTATAGAAGTAGCTAGAGGCTGGAACCTAGCCGCAGATAGACAACTGGTGGAATCAAGGAGCAATGGTGATAGGTAAAAGTAAATCCTCAAAAAAGCTCCCTGGTAAGTTTCACGAGAGATAGGAATACGCTGGGCCAACTCAAACCAGTATATTTTGGACAAGAGCTGCTTGTGGCAAGAGAAGTCAAATACCTAGACATCAACCTAGACGACAAAAATTAGTTTATCGAGAGGATGTCACAATAATGGCAACAGAAAGAGGTGCAAGACCAACAATTGTCCACAGTTCCATTGTCTGGTGACCAAGATCAAGCAACGACAGGCAGGCACAGAACTGGTAAGAGTTTAGCATGTCTCTGGATAACTGAAGCCATAAGAACTACTCCAACGCCTGCTCTGCATGTCATCCAAGATATATTTTTCAAAATTAAAACAGGATTGGAAGTATGTAGACTTAGTAACACCAGATACTAGCAAACCAAGATCACCAGGACAATCACGAACCCCTTGATCACAATGAGGATTAAGCTTTCACCAATCTGTGTTTTTCCTACTGGGAACCAAAGTTAGCTAAGGCTACTCCCAAACTCAGAGTCCGGAGCTTTCGGTGATTTTTTTCATTAGGGCGCTTGTGGTTCCAGCGGGAGAACCTCCACTTTCGGGGATGTTCTTGACCTCAACAGGCTGAGCAAATCCAGATTGGCAAAGTTGCTGAAAAAAAAAAGAAATAACGGGGAAATGAACACTGAGGTCTTTCTCTCTCCAACCAGATCTTCCTATTTACTCAAAAAGTCCCAAGATTATTGGCATCACAACCGTGTCAAATGGCTACTCAAATAGAAACAGAAATTTGCGTTACTAAGCCGGTTAATGACTTTTTAAATTATGAGTCAAGATGTTTCTAGACAAGTAGTTTGATGTTGTTTAACGACTGTGTATCGTACAATGTCTTTTTTCGTACTGTGACATTTTTTTTCCATCGAATCAAGAGAAAAAGTGCTTTCTTATTGTCAAAGCACACATTCAGAGGGTTGTGGTGGCAGTCCTTCTCGCATTCTTACCATGAGATGGCGCCAGTTAAACCATGTTACTACTTCCAAGTTAGTCAAATTATGTATTCCCCTGATCCAATTTCACAGCCTATTATGATGCAAAGTGTCATTTAGCGGACCAGTGAAGTGAATTTTTATTGTGGTCTTTGATGATCTGAAATGTCTCACATATAGTACCAAGGAACGGTAGGTATACACAAAACGTTATTTTCTGCAGAGGTGATGATCTGGCTGCAGGTATGTGATCCAACAATTGAGTCTCTTATCATAAATCCCCAAAAAGGCACAGCTCTGGAGTAATGGAAAAACAGAAACTATTTCCACACAACTGAACACTCCAGGGCTCCATCATTCAAGATCCATCAAAAGATAACCAGAATGTAGTTGTTAGCCCTCCGACCGTGAGATTCAATATCAGGATCGCTCCAACACCAGACAGATGATCATGACATGATCATGACAAAACCATATTCTCAACATGCAAGAAACCAACAAAACTACACCTGGTTGGGTGGAAAAAAACCGGGTGAAGATCACAAGGCATTCTTGGGTCTTGGTGCAGTTCATGATACTATAACAAACAAGATATGCTCACGCACAGGTTTCGCTGACGTCATTGCGTGTCCGAACCTCAAAATTCATAGGTTTCCTAGGTAACTCGGTTACCATGATACTGAAACAAACAAGATAAACTCTCGCACATTCCACTTCAGAAGTCATCACGTGACCTACCTACAAAATGTGCACTACTTCCAAAACCAAGCTACTCTGGAAAGAGGCCATAGTGGAACAACTTCGGAGGACACATGAAGCAATTCGGTAAGACCTGACAGAGGACAGAGATGGTAGCAAACCCAGCATAGGCATCATAATACGATACTCTTTTCCAAACGGAAATACACGCAGTAGCCGCCTGAGTGTAAGAAATTCTCAGAAGAGACTACAAAGGAAGGAGATTCTGCTCTCGAGAGATAGCGCGGATATCAAGACATTCTTCTGTCGGGAAATCAACGCAAGTCAGTTACTCTGAAAGCATCCAGCGATGTTAATTTGATACGGATACCATACGAGACGGAAGGGGATAGATGATGATGCGCGAGTGAACCAACTGGTTCCGAAATTTGAAATTGAGGTATATTATGGGCCCAGAACCTGCCATTTGGGTCACAAAAACCTCAGATGAGAGTTGATAAAAAGATACAGAATGCAAGATGCTGCCAATCACGAGGACTCAAACACAGTAGATTAATGATGGCGGAGGAAATTCAACTATCATTCGCTGAAAGCTGGAAGTCTACTGAAACTCACTAGAACTCAATTCAGGAAAGTAACAGGAACGCGAATATGACACTGTCCCATAAGAAATTCCACAAATATTCACATTTAATTCTAATTCCAACAACATATCACGATTCGAGCTAATAACGCCATCTATATACAGTGAGAATTTTTGCACTAGTTCCATAGGAAAACCGAACAATGAAATAAAGTTGAGTCATTGGAAATGTTCCATAGCGATGACTGATGTATTGACAAGTCAAGAAAAAAACTAAGAAATGAAATAAAAATTATGCGGAAAGTGGTCTATTTGGGTACTCCACACTAAAAAATGCTGAAACTTCTCGCAAAGAGGCACCACTACTGCAATACCATCTGTAAATTTGAATTTTTTCTTCTTTGGAATACATTTCAACTTAAAATACCTATTTTGCGTTGACTTTGACATTTTCATGAAAAATCCATAGCAACACAAAACATTTATTTTTACGTATGGAACATTTTAAATGACTCAATATTTTTTCATTACTATATTTTTTCTATGGAACAAGAGCCAAGATTCTCACTGTATATACAAATCTATTGCTGTTCGTTAGTCTCGCTAAAACTCGAGAACGGCTGGATCGATTTGTCTAATTTTGGTCTTGAATTATTTGTGGAAGTTTAGAGAAGGTTTAAATGTTGAATAAATATGAAAATGCTCGGAATGAAATGAAAAGAATCATTTGGTTTTTCCTTTGATGTGCTAATCATTCTCAGGATAAATTTCTGAACGCAAACATGATATTTGACATTCGAAAACCAACTTATACATATATGGAATGTAGACTGATGGTCTAGCTGATGGTTCTATTTGGATTTAAGTACAATTTGGGTTAGAAGTTAGAGATCAAGACATTTTGAAAAAATTAACTTGTTGAGGTTATGTTTGCATAGTTTTGCTGTTTCCCAAAGGATTTTTGGTTCAAATTAAATGTAGGTTCTATTTAGGTTTTGATGGAAATATTTTTTTCTGAATGACATAGTGAGGTTATGTTTGAATAGTTTTGTTATTCTCCAGAGGATGTTGTTAAAATTAAATATGTAAGTTCTATTTGGGATTTGAACCAAATTTTAAAAGCAATGACATAGTGGGGTTATGTTTGCATACTTTTGTTTTTTTCCAAAGGATTTTGTTCGAATAAGATATGAAGGTTCTAATTTCGTGTTTGATCAAGAATAATTCAACAAAAATTGACCATTAGAAATGAGGTCATGTTTGTGTAATTTTGTTATATTGCAAAGGATTGTGGGTTCTATTTGGGATTTGATCAACATTTTTTTGAAAATTGACATAGTGAGGTTATGTTTGCATATCTTTATTATTTTCCAAACGATTTTGTTCAAATAAGATGTGTGGGTTCTTATTTGAGGTTTCATCAAGAAATTCAACAAAAATTGACCAAGTGAGGTTATGTTTGCATAGTTTTGTTATTTTCCAAAAGATTTTGCTCCAATTAGATATGTATAGATTCCATTTTGGAATTTGTGATATAATAGTGAGGTTACATTTGCATAGTTTTATTATTTTCCAAAGTATTCTGTTTCATTTCATTTGCCATAGGATTTTGTTTAAATAAGATTTTTTGTACAGTATTGGCCATAAGTGGACCATCGGTCTAAAATTTGAGAAAACTTTGACCCTACATCAGTTGACGCAGAACTGATGGTGCTGTCAGTTTGCGTGTCGGCGATTTTTTTGGGGTTTTTGTTCACGTTAAAAAAAAAGACACTTTCCGTGTAGTATTTGATAAGAATGGCTAGCACCATTCGAAAGAGGGGGAAAAATTATGTAGCTACTTTCTGACAATTTTAAAATGATTGAACAAAGGATAGTCTAGATATAAAATCTAGAACAAAAATGACCCATTTGTCGTGATTTCTTCAAAAATGAGAATGATGACTGAAATAACTGACGTCTTAAATCATAGGTCGATGACCCATACTTAGGGCCAACACAGTAGGTTCCAATTTGGAGTTTGATTGGGAAATTTTACAAAAATTGACCAAGTCTGGTTATGTTCACCTAATTTTTTTATTTTCCAAAGGATTTTGTTCAAGTCACTTATGTAGGTTCTATTTGGGTTTTGAAGTGTTGTAACAAAACATACGTGTTCAGATTAAACATTCAAAAAAATACTCTAGAAATTTTGTCAGATATTAAACATATCATCCTATCTGAAGAACTGCTGGGACGATTTTTATGATTTTTTATATGTTTGGTCTGCGCCTCGAATAATTATTATAATACATCGGAACATTTTTTTGAAAAAAGAAAAATTATGGAAGAAAATTATTTAGCACAACATTTATTGATTATGAGGCAGTATGGAATTTGCCAGGTCAGCTAGTCATCAATATGAATTGATGATGTTTGGGATAGAATGTTTGAGTAGCCATGAAGATGTGATAATTTTTTTTTGATATATTTCTTCTAATAAACGTAGGAAAACAAAAAAACAATTTGAATATTGCGGATATCTTCAGAATTATTTGGAATTTTATTGACTTCCCAACATCATTTTATCGAGTACCAAAATGTGCAACTTTGTCATGCTTTGAACTGTATATCCTACTGTTTCCAAGATACTGATGATGAACATTGAAAATTGTAACACCCGGATTTTGTTAGGCAACCCTTGCGCAGTCCATTTCTGAAGAAATTATTCAACATACAGTCTTGATCAGCATCAAATGACAGATGAGGGAATATATTTCTAATACCGTATCATAGACTACTATTATCCAACTAAGGAAATTATAAAAAACTTTTATGTATAACATTTTAACAGATTTCTACGACCAAAGATCTATACTCTTCAGAAGCAATGCTGTAGCTGAAGTTGTCTATGTCATTTTTTTTCTCTTTAGAACAGTTTCATGATACCCACCCATCATTAATGAAAACTCTGCATGCATTCCTGGACTGTATGTTGACATTGATTCCTTTTCTGTAAATCACCCTGTATATCACATCCCTCCGTATATGATGATGATACAAATCCTACCGGAATGTTGTGGGATGCCATCAATGTTGAAGAGACACACTATCAAAATCCGAAAGCGCGTTTAAAAATATTTAAGGAAATATGGAGCAAAAATTGAACTTACCACCAAACAATGAACAGAATGTCTAAGATTTGGTCTCAATTTGAAGGATGTGAACTGGATAGGTTATCAATAAAATAGTAGCTATCTAATCTACTCAACATCATGAAAATAAATTCTTAATCCAAAGCCCTTAGCTTGTCAAGTAACATCGTGGTCTCTTCTATTCAGCAAGACAAGCCAACATTGAACAAACGACAACAATAATACCATTCACACACTGCAAAGTAAGTTCAATCGACAGTATTTTCTTCAAGTGGAAAAAACTCACTCGCGAGCCTCCACATTGTGAAGCAGAGGTAAAATAATTGGTGATTGGCACAAAGATGCCGCTTTGATAACCTGTGACGTTAACAGGGGCCATTTTGTGCTAAATAAGACGTTTATACGAATGTAAAAAGCGCGATTCTATGGTGCATAGTAATTCTCTGACGACGTGCGGCAAGTATATACAACCGACACGGGTGTTGTTGTTTGCCTTAAACAATTGTGTTGTAACTTAGTCAGGGACATTTTTTTCCGGCTAGGGCTATTTACATCACTGCGGCATGTGGGGTTTGAGGAAAAAACTTGCTAAAGATGTACCGCATCACTACCTCGCATGCAGTTAACGATTACTTATCTCAAAACTTTTCCCTGCGCATACGCAACTTGATCACGTTGATTGATCGCTCCAATCAATCACTTGAAATTGGCAACACAAAGCGAAACTGACAATCGCACAATTTTCTTGCAATTATGTCTGAAATATCGTCTTGTCTTCAACAATGAGATCCGCATCAAATCGGTGGACTTCTCGAAATTTCGAGTGCATTGGCAAATGAGCTGAATTGAATCGAAATTATGCGAAAAGGAAAGTTTTTGGGAGGGCATGCGAAGGAAGGTGATTAAGTTGTGTCATATAAACTGTCAGTTAGTTGGTGTGGTATGTGGAACTTTCACGAATGATTTTTAAAAGCTTTTAGCGAATTTGATAGATGTTTTCATCAGATTTTAATAATTTTTGGTGCCCATGTCTGCTGCCACAGTTGTTCAAATTTCCATTTTATTTATTGCTTGACCAGTTCATAAGGTTCCTACAACACTCTAAGACTCTCTATCTCCACATCTCTGTACTTCACAGTTGATATACCATCGTCTTAATGGAAAATTGCCATCCGGATGAAGTCTAGTGATGAATCACATTTATTTCCTGTTGTAACATTCGATGATCGTGATATCTTTATAATAACTACTGGTTATCTGCCGTTTATTGTATATTGTATTGACTATGACGATACCTGCAAAATTGTGGGTAATTATTTATTCCACCTTGCACAATCAAAGTGAACTTCAAGTCACAAGCACTAGATTCCAGATACCATTTCTGCGCCTCTTGAATCAAAAAGTCCCTGTTGAAGCTGAAAAAAAAAAGAATTCAGAGAAAGCCGAAATGCAAAATCATCATTCAAATATAAACCCTGGCTTTACAAAGTATGTATAACTTTTTATGAAAAAATCGATTTTTTAATTTAAAAAAAAGAATATAATAATTCACAAGTTGATACAAAACTGTTATGACTATTTGAATGCGAGAAGAGGTATGTAAGTGGTGCCCAAGTAAGAGCCACACCAAGGCCAGATTTGAATTTCGGGTGTCAAACCACTCTTTTATATGCCAAATTTTAACAAAATACCTTTATTATTCCTAAAGTTATTTGAAGAAATCAAAAATTGAAATTCAACTAGGGGTTCTCTCTTGATATAAACTTTCGCATTAGACATGTTGGGGTCTATCGCAATATTTTCTTTATGGAATCTTCTGTTTCCTCATGTTCTATTTTTTCTGGGATTCCCTGTATAGTAACAAAATCATTAACAGATAATATTCAAGTAGGTAGTTGAAGAGTGGAAGTAACAAGGATGCTAAGAGCCAAAAATAAAGTTTGGCGAAATTCAAAAAAAAAGTAATAAAAAGCTTAATATCAGTTCTCGCTCTTCATAAGAAATAGAAAGCATGTGGTAACGGCAAACTCGTTCAAGCATACACCGTTATAAGTAGCAGAACAAAGCTGAAAATAAAGATAATTTCCTTGAAAAAACATAGAAACGTGGTAAGTGCAACAAAATATTATTTTAACAAAATAGGTTCAAAAGTATTGTTAATGTGTTTAAGAGTTTATTAGCGATAAAAAAAAGGCTTGAGGCAAAAGTTAGAACTAATGCTAACCTAAGAGACAAATACACTCTGGCACTTGCCCCCTTTGATAAGAAATATTCGTTGTCGCCTACCAATGGCCCCATCTAAGTTTTACTGAAAATTCGACAAGTTGTCAACCTTCAAATATATCATTTTGAAACAGCTCATTAGACCGTCCATACTTGTTTTATAGTCATTGTCACATTGTGTCAAAAAGTGCCGTCCAAATGAAATCAAATATTGCAAAGTTCGCTTCAATTATTGGATAATCATAGAAAAAGTATATTATTCTATTGGCGCTTGATGGCTATTAATCACTAAGATGATCACGCTACTCATCTACGGCTCTTGACGCAAACTTCATCCTCGTGAGTAATAGCCACCATTTCCCACTCGTTTAATAATAAACTGATATTATCAAAACGTTTTTAAAAGTAAATTGTATAAAATCTTATGAAACTGTCACGAGATTATTGTATCATCGTTTTCATCAACGTCTAATGAAACTTCTGAATTATAAAATCAAATTATTTCAAAGTGGTTTCTTAGCACCGGCTGCCCAATCTAAGAATAGCTCTTGGCTGTATCATGGAAAGATATAGTTGTATAGCCTGTGGAAAAATAGTTATTTTCCTAACAAGTTCGCAAAGTGATGCTTTCCCGCACGCAAAAGCAGTTAGACGGACGACGCCAAGCGGAGTTCGGATATGCTTTATGGGCGGGAAAGACACTTTGCGAACGTTTTAGGAACAATATTTTTTCTACGAGCGTTCACAGATTAGACACGAAAAACTTAAGATAATATATTATTTGAACGCACATAAAAACATACAACAACTTGAGAATAATGATTATTTATGGTTAACAATATATTAATATTGAAAGAACAGTTTGTGGTGGCAGCTGGAAATTGGATAATATGAGTATAATCAAAATCATACTCGATTTATTTTATATTTGAAATGTAAGGGCATTTCCGATCACTGTTCATAAAATTTCCTGTTTTGTCGCCTTACTCCTTGCTATTGGCGAACCTGTTTTGATTTGACATGACACTCCAGACAGCTGCGTCAATGGCTTAAGATCAGTCAGTCTTCGTTTAATCGTTTATACTTTCATAAATTTGATTGTCCGTTCGTATACATGATCAGGTTTTTTTTAAGCCAGTATTCAGCTCAAATTCTTCGAAAATTTCCGATAAACCCAATTTGCACCAAAATCAAGCAAGAACAAGTTACAAATGCCGATTGAGAGTCGTCATTATCAATGTTTGTTTACGTTACAGAAAAAAAGATTATCTGTTCATTTTGACTGAGAAGGGAACAGGAACAGGAACATTTTTTTGTGCATTATCTACAGTTTGGTTTTTATGGAAACAAAGTTTAAAACAACAAAAGTTGGTAGCTGTAGTTATTTGAGTTGACATTTGAGTGCGGGAAAGTTGACAGTTGAGTGCGGGAAAAGGTTACTTTACACACGCGAATGAGTGTGCGAAGTGGTTACTTTGCGCACGCTCGTAAAAAATAGTTATTTTCCTAACAAGTTCGCAGAGTGATGCTTTCCCGCACGCAAAAGCAGTTAGCGAATATGCTTTAAGGGCGGGAAAGACACTTTGCGAACTTGTTAGGCATAATATTTTTTCTACGAGCGTCCACAGATTAGACACGAAAAACTTTAGATAATATATTATTTGAACGCACTTAAAAACATAGAACTTGAGAATAATGATTATTTATGCTTAACAATATATTTATATTGAAAGAACAGTTTGTGGCGGCAGCTGGAAATTGGATAATATGGGTATAATCAAAATCATAATAGATTTATTTTATATTTGAAATGCAAGGGCATGTCCGATCCGATCACTGTTCATAAAATTTCCTCTTTTGTCGCCTTATTCCCTGCTATTGGCAACACTGTTTTGATTTGACAACAAACTCTAGACAGCTGCGTCATCAAGATCAGTCAGTCTTCAGTCTTCGTTTAATCGTTTATACTTTTATAAATTTGTTTGTCCGTTTGTTTGTATACATGATCAGGTTTTTTTGATGCCAGTATTCAGCTCAAATCTTTCGAAGATTTCCGATAAACATAGTAGTTCGCACCAAAATCAAGCAAGAACAACTCACAAACGCCGATTGAAAGTCGTCATTATCAATGTTTGTTTACGTTACTGGCGAATGCGTTTTTAACGCAAAAAAAGAATTGTGTGTTTCATTTTGATTTTGACTGAAAAGGGAAAAGTAACAAGAACATTATTTTGTGCATTACAAAGTGCATTATCTACAGTTTGGTTGGTATGGAAACGAAGTTTAAAACAACAAATTGGTAGGTAGTTATTTGAGTTGACATTTGAGTGCGGGAAAAATTTTTCCCGCACTAGTGCGGGAAAAGGTTACTTTGCACACGCGAATGAGTGTGCGAAGTGGCTACTTTGCGCACGCTCGTAGAAAAAAAATATAATCAAACCAGCTATGAGAAATTTACGAAGGCACAAAAGGGCCAACATCGAAAAAAAAAATCTAAAATTCGGAGATACGTATCTTAGGATTTTAAAATTCCAAGTTACGTAACCAAGGATTTTGAAGTTTCGAGTTACGTATCTCGGAATTTTGGAATAAAAAATTATTTTTCCATATTGGCTCTTCTGCGCCTTCGTACCTCTGCGCCTCCGTAGAAATTGCTGGAAACTTTATAGAACGGCCACTAGCCTTGGCGAATCAGCAAATGGAATTCACACAAAATTTTGCCTGGTTAAAGAATGTCATCATAATTTTCAGAAAATCTCGTATTTCTTTTGTTTGAACCACTTTGCCCCATCTGCCAAAATGAAGGTTATTGGTGGTTCGATCTGTTATATCGTTTTGAACAACTGCGGAAGGGTAATTGGGATTAAGTAAAGTAGATCTTGTTAAAAATAGCATTGCTGACTCTTTGTTCTAGCTAGATAATGCACAATCAAAATATGCATTTAACCAGTGGGCGCTTAAGGGGCGCTGTCTCAGAACTTTGATTTTCTGGATTCAACACCATCCTCCCAAGGTAAACATCCTAGACATCCCAAATAGCAACTTTTAATTTTTTTTTGCAATTTTTTAAATCTTCATGTCACATCACTTTTTTCCAAATTCGAAATACATAACCTCACAATTGTTTTGAAAATCAACTACATTTTGATTAATTATTTTACTGATAATATTATTGAAATTATTGAAATTATTGAAATTTGGCAAAACACGAGAATGTAGATATCAAGAGGGACAATTTTCGTCATACTAGTTTCAACCTCCTGACCCCCATGGATCCCAAGGCCCCCACGCATACAGGCAAAACGTATCATCTATCAACCATAGCGCAAAAATCTGCCGTTCTGGATTTAGGGAATAAAGCTAATTCTGACGATCTTTATGATCCTGGGATACTTTTCTCAGTAGATGTGGGCATCATTCCTGTTCGAAGAGATCGGCCATTCGTGTACAACCCACTGAAATAGCCAGAAGACAATCCTGAAGTCACAAATGGATGCTAACTGGTCTCCCAGCTTCTAATGATGGCACCAGAATAAAAAAAATTATTATAATTATTTGGCAAATAACGTGAAAAGCAATTAATATACCTTATGCCAAAGGCTTTGGTTAATACGTGGTATGCTTTGCCCAAATGCGGCCCCCACCTCTGATTCGGACGGCAACGCCTCTGGATCTAATAACCACGTGACAGTCTAGCATACTAGAAGGAACTAATCACGTGACAATGAATCGGCACCACAAAAGAATACGGGAACGCACCTATTGTTTCCATTTGTCAATAATTGACAGTTGTCACTTGTCTAACTTGTCCGCAGTGTAGTGCTGGGGCGAGTTCAGAAACGTCACACCCGGTGTGAGTGTGATCCAAGTCTCAATCACTTATCGTTCAGATGTGGCGAGCCGTTTTGCTTTTTATTCAACCCTGCTCATAAAGTATCATAAAAACTGTTTGTATGACACTTTATAAGCACAGATGAATGAAAAGTAAAACGACTTGCCGTATCTGAAGGGTTAGTGTTTGACACTTGGATCACACTCACACCGGGTGTGACGTTTCTGAACTCGCCCCAGTGTGTTGACAATTGATTTTTGATTTTTAAAATTTCTTTTTTTTTTAGTTATTCCAAACTGGTTGTACAAAAAGCACTATTTGCACCACGGACTTCCCGCCCTTGATACAAAATGTACTATTCCAGGTACAGTCGAGAGCAATTCTTAGTGGAAAACATCTCAGTGAAATGTTTAGGGCACCTATCAAAAAATAATACATTAAAAAAGCAATTTTATCATAGTGTCTCTAGAAACAACTTCGACTTTGAGACTTATTTTTGATAAAAATGGTTATAGCACTTTTCGAGATGAGGGCAAAAATCATGTGATATCTGAAAATATCACGATAATTGGACAAAGGATTGTCTGGTTCTAGAATCTTCAACTTGGTAATAATGACCCGTTTTTGAAGAAATCTTGAAAAATGCATTCACCAATAATTATTGTCAAGCGCATTTTCACAATAATTCTGACCCCTCATCAATTTAACATTCAAACGGTGAACTTTATACTTTCAAAATGCGTCGCTCGAACTCGAACACACATTTTTCATCATTCAATCACAATAATTAAGAATCGTAAACAAATAGAATGTCATCATCGCGCTCCTTTCATAACATAAATCTATGAAAAAGACATTAATCTTTAGGCTAATGTTAAAGCAAGTCCTCGGCGGGGGACCTCACAAAGAGCCAAAGAGGAGTGGTTGGGTATCAGCAAACACGGTGAAAGGTCAAAATGTAGGTCAAATGGCAAGCTTTTGGCACGAGCTACATAGACTAGCTGGTTTTGAATAGGCGATTGCACGTCTTAGAAGAACTGAACAAGGTAAAATGTGATTATTAAAGGGGAACTACGCGATACAATCCTGATGGTGTTAGTGAATGACTATTGCATTTATATTGAAACAAACTGTTGCTCTTTTGAGCACTATTTAGACTATTTTTTGAATTAGTCCCACGCTCTTTTTTCTCACATGACTCACATTCACCAGCCACTGGTCTGGATCTTCTTGTCAATCATCGGTCCATGTGACAACAAAGATCAACTACAATCTACAGCGAGTTGATCTGAAATAAAAGCCATACTAAATCGCTATACCTGCAATCAGCTCCAGTTAATAAGCGGATGTTTGACCAACAGAACAGAAAGGCTTCATTAGAAAAAGCCCTGGTTGAAGCTAACTTGGGCAAAAACTGATTAAGAGACCTCCAGGTGAATATTCAACCCTCTGCACTATGATGATCAAGTGAAGCAGGATAGTATTAATTGATAGTGTTCAGTGCAGATTTCACTGTCTCAGCATCCCTAAGACAGTGGCAGTGTAACTTTGTGACGATTCATAGTATGTTCATGGATTTTCAAAACACGTTTCAACTAGGGCGCACTAAAATCGAACTAGCTCCTAAAGTGACATCAGACACAGTATTCTTGAGTTAAGTACTCCCTAAAACTCAACAGTACGGTAGCTGGACAGCCTATTGAAGTTTGTGATGATTTTAAGTGCATATTCACCAATTCAAGATCATAAATTTTCAAAACAAGTTTCAACTAGTGCGCACTTATAATGGTATAGCTCACATGAATTAGAATATCAGTGCTAATGTCTTTGCTCTAGATCCTACAGTGACCTCAGAACAGCCTGTGGAATTTTTTGATGATTCACAGTGCTTATTCGAAGACCTTTATTATTATTAGTATTATAATTTACTAATTGAAGCTGTCTTTATATATTTTCAAAACAAGTTTCAATTAGTGCTGACTATACATCTTGATTGAACTGGAATCGTATAAATAGTGCTCAGTGCAAATTTAAGTATCCTAGCTGCTCTGGGATCTTTCAGATAGCCAGTGGAGCTTCGTGACGATTTACAGTGTCAATTCACTGATTGGAGCTGGGGTTTCGCAAGATCAAGACTGGCCAGTCTTGGTATTGGTCTCGAAAAATGAATGTGGTCTTGATATCGATATCTTAAGACCAAGAAAAGACTCGCTCTGTCTTGGTCTTGGTCTTGTTCTTGATGGTCTCGCAAAAAATGTATACCGAATTTTCAAAATACTCATAACATACAGCATAACAATTCTTTGATAGATGTTTTTTATAAAACGACAATCAGTGAATGTTTCATTGAAATCGCAGTTCTGAACCGAAGAAAAAAATAAATTCCTATTGTTTAGTTTGGCCTTATAGGCAATAAAATATGCAAACAATTGTCAATGAAAAAAAAAACGTTTTAAAAATGCGAAAGGCATACGATCTTCATGTCACAAAAAAAACAACTACTCTTCCTTATTATTCATTATACCTATTAGGTATTTATTTTTAGAGCGTTTTTCTTCATCGTGAATGGTTTTAATATTTTATTGCCTCTTGCGCCAAATTAAACGGAATCTACTTTTCTACTAACTTTCTCAACCATATAAGAACTTATCCAGGGACCCATGCCAAACAAAGGTATCCGAAAAGCCCCACATAGCTCATTTTGCATTTTATTACCCTATTCACAACAAGTGGATTTGGATTAGTTTGTGTGAGATGCGGGGTCTGTGTAACTGGCAACGCTGCTTTGTTTTCCGATGAACCGATTTTAGCACGGTTTCTCAATAGACCGATTCCATTAGCGTTTTCATGGAGTATGGTATCATGAGACCATTCCAGTTTGGTCTGTCATTAACGTCACTTGCAGCTCGCCGATTGGCTGAAAGTGACGTTACTGACAGACCAAACTGTAATGGTCTGTATTCACTAATTGGAGTTGATGGGTTTATTAAATCTGGTAAACTTGTGCGCACCATAAAAGGTATATTTCACGTGATTCTAGAATAGTGCCTAGTGCAAATTCAACTGTTTCAGCGCATATGGTGTCTTGAGGACAGCCTCTGGAACTTTGTGACGATTTATAGTGCTTATTCACTTATCAAATTTGGGTTCATGAAAGTTTAACTGGTGCACACTATAATGTTATATTTCATGTGAACTCTTCCAAGTATAAATATTGGTCATGTGAGCCAGAATGGTATAACTAGTGCTCAGTGCAAATCTCACCGTCTCAGCTCTCCTATAAAGTGTGTTCAGAACCAGTGGAACCCTGCGTCACCCATTGTTCTCAACTCATTTCGGTCAAATTGACTCCTTTTTGTTAAGTATAGGCAAGATTCACCAAATAAACCCAACTGCTCTGAGGAACTCAAGGATGTGAGAATCTTTTCTGACTATGACCATCTCCCTTTCCAGTTATTGATCCATTCTAGGCTAGTGCATTTATCTGAGCGGCCACAAAGGTCTCTTACTATGACCACTTCAATAACTCCTTCACCTCAAGAGGTATCGAGGAGAGACAGTTCTGAAGTTCTGGACAGCGACAAACATACGAGATGGTGATCAAGAAAAGGAGGAATTACCTAGCTCACCCCTTTGATCTCCGATGAAAACTTATTTCTTAAGCATCAATGAATTTGTTTGGACGCGGTGTTTTCTTGTTTGTCTGGGTATTTCACCAAGTGGTCAACACTGGTGAGTGAGATGTGTAAGAGACCCTCATAATCAACTCAAGGATTACTGAGAAGAAACTATTTTGAAGCTCTTTAAGAAGTGGTTGGCAATAGAAGTGGTAATCAAGAAGAGCCTAGAAGTCCCTTTGATTGGAGCTCAATCACTTGTTCTCAGGAGCCGTGATTCCAAATCTTCCGGCAGAAATTCTACCAAATATCCGACTCCAGTTTCATCATAGCGCACGTATCTGGAGGGCTCCAAAAGTCACATTCTGTCCTTAAATACTCCTTCACGGATAGGCGTGAGAGATGGTGGTCAAGAAAAGGAGGAAGCTTACTCCTTCGCCTCTAATCTTCAATTCTTCTTCCCAGGGTCAAGATTTTTGTGATTATTGTTTTTCTTTATCAATCATTCGAATTAATGAATTTTCAGAGATCCTACCAATGATGGTTGAATTGTATGGCAAAACAACAGTTAACAATGCAAAGCATTTTTATTATCACGCAAACGGCCTCAGTCGGCGGTCTTTCTACCTTGAATATGGAAGAAGAATCTACTCTTCAGATGCTAATTAAAACAAAGAATGGCGCCTCATGCATTTTCTTCAGCTTGTTAGATATTCATCCAACAATGAAAAACCAGCGGAAGCCACACTAGCAGACGAACATGAAGAGTTACAACCACTAATTATCGACACTGCCCGAGATTAACGTACTTTTTGAGCTGCTAACAACAAAGCAGTACCTAAAGAGGCAATCCGTGCCAATTACCGTTCTTATGCCGGGCACTTACTTGATTAATTAAAAGTAAATCGAACGCCTTTCGCCAATTAGTTTGAGCTTTTTTTGTTTTGAGATCTTGGCGGAAATTGATTTTATGCCACGATATGTAAATAATATAAGTTTGGTATATGAGGAATATCTAATCCGCCATATAATGAAGAATTATTTACCTTGTTCGTTTACGTACAAATTTACGATATAATTTTGGAAAAAAAGGACAATGGAATGAAATCTAGTGTGTATTCAAGAATATAAAGATAACTTTTTTTTTAAATCAAAAGACGTCTCTAGAACCAAACTAATTAGCCGCTTTCATAGGAGTCTGATAATACTTCCACTACGACACTCATGATTTTATCAAAGTTTTAAAAAATTGTTTTACTATTCTAGAATCATTGATTCTATTATAAATCCATTACAAACAATGAAAAAGCATGATTCACCCAGCAAATCTTTAACATCAAAGTGCAAGAAAATGCATTAAATTTAATTGAAATTGTTTGACCATCGACAATAAAGTGGCACTCAAAAGAACCGACTAATTAAGCAGATTTAATAGTACTTGAGTAGCGAGTAATTCACTTAGATAGATTTAATGGTACTTTTGTCAGTTTTTATTCACTTCGCACTTTCTTCGCTATTGTTGAGCGAGTGCAATAAATTGGATTTTTGCAAAGCTGATGCAATTGATGATTGTGCTTTGTGAACAGACACTTCCTGGACTCATTATAGTAATATAACATGATGTTGCCTGATTTAAATCTGCAGGAAGATTTGATTTTGGGTATAATAATCTTTGAGCTAGTTGTTTTTTTAACACTGGAAGATAGTCAACGGGATTACGTAACATAATACAGGGTGGCCCATCGAAAACCAAACGGCATTGATTTTGGGCATTTAATGTCATAAAAAAACAATTGGACACGTCATTTTTTTTTTAAAGACTTTTTTAGGCGTATAAGTAAAGCCCTCATTTGCAAGCTGCAACCCCTTGGGCAGGGTAAAACTCACCCCCAAAATCTTAAATTGAAAGGCGGTCCGAGTGATACCTCATTTTCAAGGCCCTTCGACCCTGATTACAATTGCCGAGTTTCAACCCTCTGTTGTCATTCCTGTTGATATGAGAGCTTGACAAAAACAATTTTTTTTTCGTGCAATGAATGATCACCCGCCAGATTCAACTTCTCCAAACTGAGAAGATATGATGACGTATAGAATTTCTTAAAAATGAGCTATTATTCAATCCGTTCGACAAGGATTAATTTTACCCTATTTTTTTTATTTCTTTGTGAAATACATCCTCGTAAAAAAGATTGAAATACACAGTGTTAAGAGTGGTTTCCAGGAAATTGAACCATTCAACCACAAAGTCTCTTTAAGTGAAAATGGACTTCTTTTCTTGATCTGGTGATTGTTGATTTTGAGTAGACGATGGAGTCTTCAGGTTGTTATGTACTCTATGAGGAGTTGCTTCAGGCTGATAAAATGATGTTCTTGATCCGGATTTTCAAATAAGCATCAATGTCCTCACGAACAGTCTTCCTTCTTTCTGGCAGTACCTGAAGATTACCTCTGGCAGCAAGATGCTTGAGAGAAACGTTTGCTCATCTCCCATCTGAATATTGTATCAGTACATACTCGGGATTGGACCTGGATTGGGTAGGCAACTTGGAATATTTTTCTCTAACGTCGATTTGCTCGGATAACTGTACAGCTTCCCTGCTTCCCATGAGGAGTTCAATCAATAGCTGTGCAGAGGACTGAAGCTTTTGACAGCACCTCTTCCCAATGATAAATACTTAGTCCTCGATTTTCTAGAGCCACGGTAATAGTCTTCCAAATTATCCTATTAGAGCCTTCTATCTGGCCATTAACTGCCGGATTATAACTCTTATAGTATAATTTTGATTTCCAAGACATAAAAGTTGATCCTTCCTTGGTCTGGATGAATATGATGTGGCATCCCAAATGTTGATACATTCAATTATTCAATAAGAAGTCATATCAGTGCAGAAAGAAGCCCTAGTACTATCGGCATTGATTTATTGTTACCAGAAACAAGTAAATTTGACAAGAATTCTTATCTTGATGGATCTGGTCGAATAGTGTCATTTTTTATCCAATAACCTAGCAATTTTAGCGCTCCAGTTATCGTCAAGTTGTATTTCTTCAAAGCATTGGTAACTTCAAAGGAAACGCGAGTGATGAAGTGAGTAGAGGGGCGTAGGAAACCTCCCATCATCTACTGGGAGTCTGCGACAGATGTGGTCGCCTGAGGAAGAAGGTTCTGTGAGCGGCAACCATTCTCCGGGAGTACTTGGGGGACCTGAGCTGGAATGACACGATTCGCTCCACAAAAGACACGGGAAAAGTTGTAGAGCTGTTAGGGTTGGAGTAAACGACCACTAGGCCTACACGCCCTTCCACCCTTATAATAATTGCTCTCCAGGGTGAATTGATTTTCTCAATTAAACCTACAGATACTCTATCACTTCACAAAAATATAAATCTGGCATCTTCTTCAGTATGTTTTTTTAACTTGGTTACAATAGGTTCTCTTTTGCTTTATGAGAACATCCGTACACAGTTCTAAAAAAAATATTTGCTTTGAAACAGTAGTTGCACTTGATGGTCCATGAGTTCTATATTCACAAAGCAGTATCCATATTTGGGATTATAGTTCTGATGATGTCATAGGAATTTTTCCTCTACTGGGAACATCAGCGAAAGTCTCCTCGGAAAGTCTCCTTCATTTTGACCTCAGCTACTGATTCACTTAGACCATTTGGAGCAACACCTATTATATCAAATTGCAGGAGTTGTTGAAGGAGGATGTGAAACCCTGGAATGCCCTTTTTTCCCCATGAGAAGCATTCTGTCAATAATGGGGCCGCAAACGTGATGGCTTGGCCATTGTTTTGCTGATCTTGAGTGACACAAATGAAGTTCCTCAAGAATTTTTTTATAATTAAAGCTATTATGGTACGCCATACAACTTTGAATCTATGTCTTTGATGCCACCACGTTGTTATATGATTTTGCTGTTGACCAAATGTAGAAACTAAAATACTATACAGGGAATTATACAAAATTCATTCTGTCTATTCTTTTCTCCGGGCATATTTGAGCTGCTGAGGTGGCGCATGTTTTGTTCGCTAAATTAGTTGGTGAAGCCCATTATGTGCATGAAATGGCGGATTTACAATGGCAGTTTCGATATAGTTGTGCGTGACAAAGACGGGGATAGCGAAAAACTGTTTTATCTCCTAGACTATAAAAATTATTAGTCTGACCAATAAAATATGTATATTATTTTATTGAGTCTGACAATTTTAAACCTGTCATTTACTTTCAGATGATATAGAAACGTAACGTATCATCATTAAATTATATACATTATATTTTTTAATGACTCCCATGGTTCAAATTTTTGGTAATAATAGGTCAGCCTATATTTAAAAGTTTTTGTAATAATATCAAATTTTTTCAACTGCTACTGTGGATTCTATTTTCTCAGATCTAATTAAGAAGGTGTTTGGTGAGTAAGTGGTCGTATTTCTGTGAGGAGATGAAAGTGGAGCTTATTTGCTACTGATTAAAAATCTTATCACCTCTGTAAGAAAACTTCAGTTCAAACTGAGATTTTTTATATATGTAGTTTTCATTGTTGATATGTTTTTAATTTGTGTAAGTGCGGCAGCTTTTGATTTGAAAAGTGACAGTTTAAAACGCTCTTAGTTGTTCATTGGTTTTAATATTTGGCTCGCAAAGTGAATTTGTTGAAAAAAGAGCGGACATACCTCAAATATACTTAAGAATGGTAGAGTGGTCAATCGGACTCTACATTCACCTCCTCAAAGGAATATGTCCATTTACCAGACTCGACCTGTTTGAAAATTCTCATACTCATAGTCGTGTTTTAATTCTTTGAGTTTTTTTTTTTAGAGCTGGGCACTGACTGTTGGTAGTTCCGTGGATGGCCTAATTGTTTTAACTTTTATAGGGAAATGTATCGATATTTTCTGTACATAGCTTTCTAGAAAAATGTATTAAACTTTTAATCATTTTTTTTTCGTCCACATCTCTCTCAAAGACCCCTTATTCTGAAAATCGGAATTTGAAAAATATGAAATCATACGGGCGAATAAAAAACACTGAATAAAGATGATTATAAAACAGAAAAAAACAGGGGCTTAAATGATGAAATTATAACATCTAAGAGTAGAAACAAATTCCAATAGAAATCAAAAAACATCAAAACCGGAATAACAACCATCCAAAAAGTTGAAAAATATTCTAAAAGTATATCAGCACACAATTTAAATTAAAAACAAAAAAAAGTCATTCATATCGCTGAGAAGGGAATGTGAAATAAATCACAGAACATTAAAACAAATTACATTACATAAGTAATGAATAATATGGCTTCAAATACAACAAAGTTGGAACCTCAAAAAGATAAAAAAATCATTTCCAAGTGAGAAGAGTCAGAAGGAAATCATGTTTTGATATTGTGACGAAACATGACCAGCGGTATGAACTTCCAAGGCAGCAGAGCATTAAACAACGGTCCAACCATTATCTCTCTTAAATATGTCGGCTCTTATCCTGTTTGTCACATGTTCGAACCACTGTTTTCTATAATGATCTAGAATTTTCGGTTGCCTATATCTCGAATATTGGAGAACTTTCGCCATCTATCGAAGAATGGAAGAGGATATAAAAGACCGCCATTTGAGGAAGGGAGTTCGGTAAATAAGTGACTGTACAGTAAATGAATTAGTTAAAGTTGCACACGTGTTGCTATAGTCGAAAAATTATTACAATATAATAATAAAAAACATTTAAGAACCACTTGAAAGCAAAAATTGTTAAAAATGCGACATAAAAATTGTGTGGTAATGTAGGAGCAACATATTGAAAACACTTAAGATCTTGATAAATCAACGTTTTCCCTCAAAAATATATATCAGTGAAAAATTAACCAAGAAAACTAATAAAAATCTATGAATAAAATATCCGTTGTCTCTGAAGATGAAATCTGTGTACAGCAAAAAATATCTTCAAATTATGAAAATTGGGAAAACAACCTTATTTGTGGCAAAAAAGAATCTGTTACGCAGTTGATGTGCAGTCTCACACGTCCGCGGATGACATGGCAAAAATCCTCAAATTACGGTATGGCCCTCCTCACACTCCAGGCTACACCCATGCGACTTCTATTTTTTTCCTCATTTAAATATTGAGCCCTGTTTGCAACAAGACTATGTTAAAAATAATTGAAGCTTGAATGTCTTATTTATTATATTTGGTTGGAAACTTTTAAGATCAACTACTCCTTAACCTGACGATAATCCAATCAAAGAAATAAAACACTCCATGTAATAATAAATTGTCCTTTATTGTGGATAATTACAATCATTGAAATATATTTAACATTACATAATCGAATGCTTTTATTGTAAAATTGTAATTGTTTATGATAAAACTTCTACCATGTCTTCACATCTAAAAAGTTTTATCTCGATTTCAGGGAACATAATAACCAAATAAAATCTCAGCAACTTGAAAATTAAAAGTCAACTTAAATAAACACAAAATACAAACATCCTTTGGCTTAAATTTCATATAAATAAAATCCACGAAATTATAATTTAACACAATTTTCTCTACAAGTCCATCAACCTTAACAATAATTATAATATTCAAGCTGAAACTATAAAATATGTACAAAAAGCTGTGCAACCTGGCCGGTGTACTCTGTTCCTAATATACATTATGATCTTGGAGCAGTTCAATATACAAGTGCCAGAATTAATCTAGTTAAGAAAATTTATACCCAAGGTGCTAAAAAAGACAGATTACAGGTGTAGGAACTTTAAAAAATGGAAACTTACTGGATATTTACAATAAATTAATTAACACAGATGAGAATCTTATACAATATAACGCCTAAATAAGTTATCTACTGATAGGCTGATCGTTGTTATTCATTATTTCACTAACTCCGTCTTTTTTGGAAAAGTCTTCAGCAGACTCTGTGGAATATAACTCATCATCATCATCTTTCCCCACTACGTCTATGACGCTATTGAAAGGAGGAGTGTACAATCTGGTGGGGTTATAGTAGTCCTGGCCATTGGTGGTGACCTTTCCAACAAAGTTCCTGATTTCATCCAGCCGAATATAGGCCTCCTCCCTTTCAGTTTCATTGCTGCTTCCAGGGGAGTCAGCCACTGGCACCACCCCATTGCCATCATCACTTTCATGCTTTTTCAAATGTCTATCCAAATTAGTCTGCTGGCCAAAACATTTTTCACATAAGGGACACTTGAATGGTCGCTCCTTGTTATGGATATTCCTCACGTGTCTTTGGAGATTACTTGATATGCTAAAGCTGCGTTCACAGTAGCGACACTTATAAGGCTGCTCTCCAGTGTGCGTCCTCAGATGGCGAGTCAAATTAGCACTTCTAGGAAACACTTTGCCACAAAACTTGCACGCGTATCTGTCTTTGATTTTGCCCTGGTTTTGATGGGACATCACATCATGGTAGGGTTTCACTGCGCCGTAACCCTCCACATTTGGTGGCAGTTCAAGGTGTAGAGGGGGGTTGATGTATGGTACTCTTGGATAAGGGAACGGTAGTAAACGACCATTGCTCTGATGGAAATTTCGAAATAAGGAATGGGATCGATACATCTCGAGCACTGGGTAGGTTGGGCGAGGATACGCCATCGGAGGTGTGTTGATTGGTGATGATCGCTTCACCTCTTCTACATCAACAACTTCGATTTTCTCCTCCTTGACTGGTGTAGGGGAACGACTCTCCACCACCACCATTTTCTCCTCTCGAAATTCTTTTTTATCCGGACTCTTAGAGCTGGCGCTCCATCCAGACAAGTCCAACGGCTGGTCCCCTTCTTCACTTGAAGACGAAGAACTAGGTCTAGGTACGGATAAGTCTTTGGGAGCTTCATCAAATGTGTCTCTGTGATTGGGTCTAGCTGGTGATGGAGTTGAATCAGCCTCCTCCGCTGTGGGAGGGCTGACTTTTTCCACTATACTGGGCACTCTGGGAGGTGTATATCTATCTTGCTTAACAGGACTTTCAATCATAGGTAACTTTGTGAGTGGTTCATCATCAATCTTTGGTCTGAACTGATTCAAAAAGAAAGGTGGCAAAAACCCTGGATTTGGACCGGTAGGGAACATGCCTTGCATTGGGTTGTAAGGAAATTGGGATGGAAATGAGAATGACAGCGGAAGTGGAGCAGGGCGAAATGGGTATCCACTCGCCATTTGTGATGTCAGTGGAGAGAGTCCCGTCGAGTCACAAAACCGTTTGTGTTTGGCCAAAGAAGTAGCTGTTGAGAAGGGCTGCTTGCAATGATCACACTTGATCTGGAGACGACAAACGGAGTGCATGCGTTTATGACGACATAGATTGGAGAACTGGGTGTAGGACTATAAAAAAAACTAATTAGTTAGATAAGGCAGCAATAAAGATGCACTTTACCTTATAGCAGACTTCACAACGAAATGGTTTAACCGATGAGTGTATATGGGTATGCTGCTTTAATCCTGAAGATGTAGCAAAGGTTTTTCCACACTCTGGACAAGCATGCGATCTGGCTCCAACGTGATGTGTCCGGATATGTCTCTGAAGGTTGCTGGGGTCGGTGAAAAACTTGGTACAATTTTCACAATGATATTTCTTAGTTTCTCCGTGTATTATTGATCTATGACGTATAAGGCAGGGCTTGTACGAGAATGCCTTGGGGCAGAGATCACAAGAGTATTCGTTTCTACGATAGCTGTGCTTTTGTATGAGATGCTCATCTAGTCTGAAACAGAAAATCAACATGCAGAGCTTGTTCATTTAAAAATTTAACCGATAATTTTCCAAGCAAAGCAATTTGATGTTTTACAAAAAACAAGGAAAATGATGGATTATCGTGCAGTGAGAGCCACCATAATTAATAAAATATTCAGGTGATTCACGCACGACAACATTTGGCTCTATTATAGGAATCGCGGCATCTGGAAGTGTTCACACGATTTGGTGTTGCCTGATTGATCACAATATGGAGATTGGCACTTACGTTTCTACATCGGTGAATGGTAAATCACAGTTGCAGCATCGATTCTGATATTCATCATCGTCATCATCTTCGCGCTCATCTACTGTGCCACTATGCTGAGAAGCTGGAAAGAGATCAGGAATTAAATTCTGGACAGATTTTATCTCTATGCCTCATAAAAACATACTTAACAAAAAAAATGATGAGACAATCGATGATCTGAGCAGATAATATTATTCAGTGTATTTAATAATGGAGGAGATGCCCGATAACGGATTCATCTTGAGACTTCAAGATGTGATAACACATGCATGATCAAAGAATTTTGTGTAATCCTCTTGACCTGACCCAAATGTTTGTGATGAATAATGGTTTTAGATGTTTGATTATTTATAAAATTTGACTCCAATTATTTTCATTGAGCTCTGATAAATACCAAATAAAAACATTAAACAAAATAATAGGAATGTTTTTAAAGAATAAGGAAGCTAGCAAACCATAGAATTGCTTCAATGGGAGGTTATTTGAATTTTATTAAAAAAAAATCCTTGCATGTTCACCTCTATAGACCTATAGGTTTTCAGCTTATGCAAAAGTTTTGTTGAAAAAAATTAAAAAAAAAAACATCATAAAAAGTGGAACAAATAATTCAAAATGAAGAATACTTATTCAAACAGCATTAGAAAGAAGCAATAAAAATTTAGAAAACGGATTTAGAGAAACTGGCATCGACCAAACATAATTCAGAAAGTAAATAGTCTTACCCACATTAATTATTCCACAATCATAAAGTATATAAATTTAATTCCAAAATACACCTTTTATTATTTCGACCATCCCTCGTAATAGTCGCGATTAAATGATCAGGCTCAGTCAGAATTTAGAACTACGGCTTGGGCCCTGTATGTAATATTCATCTATAGTTAAAGCTGTTGGTCGGAGTTGCCCTGATGCCGATAAATTTGGGCGAAAGTACCCGAAAAAAAAACACAGCTAGCGAGCGTAACCGAACGTCTTAGCGAATTGGAAAATTAAACTGTCTTGAATCATGAACCACAGCTAAAATATGTTACATATCGCCGCCAACAATCCAAACCGCATAAGTACGCGAAGTAACGGATACGCTTACGTATATTCACGATATCTTTTTGTGAGGTTAGTTTGGAGTTTGAAATAGTTTGCACATAGTAAAATTACTATTTTTGTGTGTTTTTTTTGAGGTTTTGTACTGTGACAGTTTGCTTTTATAAAAAATAAAATGTCGGTAGTGCAGAAAAGGAATCAACTAAAAAGTGCTTACGAACTTGACTTCATGCAAAGTCAATCTGAGTTCAAGAAAAGTGGTCGCCCAGTGCCTGAACTTATTATACGCCAAACCAGTTAAAAAAAAATTAAGATCAGCTCTTTTCATGTTAACAACCCTGATGTTTCACCTCTCAAGATAATTGACCACGAAGATTCAAGTACATAAAGAGAAAGTACATAAAGACAAAGTGGATGAAACTAGATGTTAAAAATAATGTCCAAACCAAAATTAAACGAGAATATGAAAAAAATATTGTTGAAAAAAGAAAAAAAAATTGAAAGTGGAAAACAAATAACACATGTCATGTCAGTTTTGTTCACATGAAACAAAAACAATCTTCTTCAATACAACAGAAGTTTGAAAAACCAGAAAATAATAAGAAATATGGAAAAACTACAGAAATAGTCTATACAGGGTGTTTCCTAAAGATTGGTAAAAAATTCGTTGTGTGATTCCTGGGGTATTTTCATGAAAAAAAGTTCCCATAAACATTTGCCGAAAAATGCTTCCTAAGGGAGGTTAAAGGTTGGATTCTTTTAACCTTTTACCCCGCCAGTATGGTACGCCCCTGATTAAAATTTTGAAATTCTGAGCTCAAATTCTCATTCAGCATTAAAAGTTTGTATGATGTACCAAATTTCATGATTTTTGTATGTAAGGTTTCGGAAATATTGAGGAAAAACCGTCTTCGGGGTGCCCTATTTAAAGGGGCGTAGCTCCCTTAGGAAGCATTTTTCGGCAAATGTTTATAGGAACTTTTTTTCATGAAAATACCCCAGGAATCACACAACGAATTTTTTACCAATCTTTAGGGAACACCCTGTATAAGCAAAAAGCAACAAAATTTACATAGAAAGGCATACAAAAGTGAAAAGAGTTTACGTTTCATAATGGGGAAAAAATATTTTAAAAAGTGAAATAATCGGGAAAAGGCTCGGAAAAAGATGAAGTAGATTTTCCAAACAGTTACCAAAAAATTCATTAACATTGGTCGACAGAAAAAAGTGGCATTTGTTTGGTGATAGATCTCCAGTGTAAAAACATAGACATCCCATTATCAATGATTGCAAAATTGAAAATAATTGATAAAAACAATATTTTAGAAAAAGCCTATTAGATGAAAGTGAACGTGGAAAATGTATAAAAACAATAATAGAAAAACGTTAAATTACAAAAACACCCCAACAAAAATGATCCAACATACCCTCTCATCAATTCGCACTCATCACCACATAAGTGTATATCCACAGGTTGATCAACACTGCTCTTCGACCCCCAAATGAATCGGTAAAACACTAAAAATGCCATATCACCTTGCGTTTGAACCCCAACTCAACCCCCACCCCCTCCAGTCAAGAGCAGTCAAACGAAATACACACAGTTGATTTTTTTTGCCCTGTTTCGGGTAATTGGTATCATTTAGATTGGGGTGAGTAGTTTGATTTTTGAGGGTGGGTGGTTTTGAATAACATGTGTGATTGATGTACTGGGAGAGCCAATGATAGTTTCATTTTGTTTTAATGTGCTATTGATTTGTACATTGAATGAGGGAATTTGAGGGAAACAACCATTACGTTTATCTTTGTTCCATTCTTTTGTGGAATCTCAATTTGATGTTTTGTTCTTTGTCTTTTTTCTTCAACAGCTTTTTTTTGTATGCTATAAGCTCCACGTTATCTCCATTTATTATGTCTTTGTTTTCCTGTAAACTAAATACCGTACACATAGTCCCTCAATTCTCAATTTCGGACTTAAGTCATGATCAGCGGGCACTACCCCAACCAAAGCACATAATGTTGACATAATTACGTTTATAAAAAATATAATATCATCGCATTTTTGGCCCAGGTAGGATCAGACCGAACTTAAGTACGCCTCAGATCAAACAGGTACACATTCGTCATTATATTGGGCCAAGATTTGTCTGAAGTGGGTATCTCTGATCTCATCCTTTAAACTTCCCTTACTTTTTAACAACAATAATTATTGCTATAATCATCGTGTAATTGTATTGTACGACACTATTTCTTTTATGTCATATGAACATAATCTGAAATAAAGCCTATTATTATTATTATTATTATTAAAAAAATCAAACAATAATGTTTTGAAATATGACAATCTATCCATAATAGCACATCGAAGAAAAAATAATTTCCAAAATATTATGCATTTTGGCATTGAAATGTGAGACTTCCGAGAATGTAACCAATCGAAAGAGCATCCCCAAAAACTTCTCTTTCCCAAAACAAGGTTGATTTTCAAAATGTCAACCGTTCATGAAATATTGAATTTGGATTCTGAAAAATATTCCACGTCATCAATTTTCAAAATGCTTCTATCGCTGTTATTTTCGACATTTTAAAAAATTAAACAAAAAATCAACAGTTCATTGAAACAAAATAATTTCCAAAATATTGTGTATTTTGACATTGGGAGGTCAATTTGGCAGTTCCAAAAAAAATGTTACCAAAGAGCATATCACAATCTTAGCACATACTTTTGAAGTAATAACGATGATAACATAGCATAACCTCACATTTTTGTCTCAAGCATTGTTCAAGGTAGGGCTTAAGGAGGCCTCAGATAAAACATACACAGTTGTCATTATTTTGGGCCAAGATTTTTCTATAGTAGGCATTTCGCCATCCCAAGATGTTCTCAAGTCTGAGATCGACTCAAGTCTTGACTATAAGTACGGGCATAACTCTATCAACGGAGTGTAGTACTGAATCTTTTACAAACGCTGATGCAGGCTCCACTTGTAACACTTTCGTACTTTTATTTTCAAAATTGTTCACATTTATTTGAAAATATGATGGACAATGAGGAGTTTTTGAACAACAATTTTAACGATGTTATTGTTTCTGACAATGCTAAGCATGCGCAGTTGAAAAAATGTGAATGATGGTGTAAGACCCAAAAAAGAGATTTTGGAACTGTAAACTGAGAGACCCAGTAATAATATAAATTACTCGCATTACTTATTTGAATGAATTATCGCGCGATTTATCACATCAAATCTCCCCTGTATAATATTCGCACCGACGCGACGGTCGAACTCAGCCACCACTACTTTGTCGTTTAGCCTCAGCCACTCCCAATAGTTGACAGGTGATGCTTTCGGAAACAGAGATTTGATAAACTCGATCACCAGATGTCGTGTTTTGTCTCTTTTCATAAACGTAGAACAAAGAGAGACAAAACACGATAGATGATGATCTAGTGTGTGATAAAGCGGCAAAGTAACCTTGATCTAGGAGGTCAGTTAAACGATTTGATAATGATAAATATATTAGTGTTCATTTGGAAAATATGATTCTTTATTTGGACATCAGTAGTGATTTTGTGGCTGGAAAATCCTGTATATGTGCATTCTTCCCGATACCCTCTAAGCTGCGGTTGCACAGATTATGGCGTCTTCAAGTGTAGCCGATAGATCGGAATCTGTTTTGGTTCTTCCGGGTTCGTGTGACTGTATTGTGTGTAGTTTTTAGAGATTTGAAGAGGAATAGTGTATCATTCAACGAGCGGGAAATATTGGATATTACTCACGAGGATGAAGTTATCATCCGAGTGAGTAATATCCATTTCTCGCGAGTAGAATACTTAACGTTTTCTATGTTTATTCAATAATTGAAGCGAACTTTGAAATATTCAATTTCATTTGGACGGCACTTTTTGACAACTAGTTTACCTAAAGTGAGGTTAGGTTGTTAACACAATGTGACATTGCTTATATCCAACACAGTTCAGCGATGGCTCAGCGGTCACAGCAGCTGGGTAAACTTTGACAGTTTGGCACACAAAACTGTCAAAGTTTGTCCAGCTGCTGTCACCGCTGAGTTGTGTTGGACATAAGGAATGTCTATTAAACATGTATGGACGTTCAGATGAGCTGAAGGTTGACATTTAGTCGAATGTTCTGATTGGCTCTAAAACAGAAAAGTAATGACATTGGATCATTTCATTGGTCAAAAACAATTGAGTGATGAAAAAAAAGTCACTGGTATGAGTAACGAGTTGAATTAACCAATAGAAAGTGGATGCATAATACATCTATTATTGAATAGTCAATAGTCAAAGAAAAAAAAATATTTCATGAAGTAGGGCAACTACAGTGTTAAAAGGATTTATATCAACCTAACAAAACGAACTAAATCCTTTCGAAGTGGCTGACTGGTTGCGACAAGAAGTCTGTATTATATTGATAGCTGAGTAATTTATTTTTGTGAAATAAGACTGGTTTTGATGAGTTAATTTGAATACATCGCAGTAGCAAAGAAACAGAAAATATAATCATAACATGTCATCCTTGAGTTGATTTTCTTTTCAACCTATTTTTATACAAAAGCTGTTATCTATTGCTAAAAATTAGGATATAGTCTTTATTGGACGTTTTTAACGACATTTTGGTAAAAAGTGGGCGTGGCTTCCAAAAAAAAAACTTTCTTTTGGCGGGTTTTTTCCATTAGGTGCTTCCACATTCATAAACAAACTAATAATGGATGCGTTTTTAGAGAAATAGAACTTTAAAATGAAATAAAACTCAAGAAACTTATGTAAATGTCCATGGTGTTGGCTTTATTGCAAAGATGATCTTATCTCATTTGTGCTTAAATGTGATTGAGGGCATATGGGCGCCGCGGCTGGTCCGTATGAAGCACAATCTGTAAGGCCAATTTTCTACCACTTTTCCCAACAACATAGCCCATAACGGAGCGAATATTGGCTTCCAGCCGATCCAACGTCGTTAATTTATCAGAATAGACTAGCGACTTGACTCATCCCCACGAAAATTAAGAGATATCACACGACCGTGGAGAAAAATGCTGAAAACAGTGGTAGAAAATTGGCCTTCCATTGCGCTTTATCCGTAATCCGGGCCAGCCGCGGCGCTCATATGCCGCAAGTCACATTCAAGCACAAATGGCATAACATTATCTTTACAATAAATCCAAAATCATGGACGTTAACATAACTTTCTTGAGTTATATTTCATTTTGAAGCTATATACCTCTACAAAAACACCCGTTATGTACATAAATATAGAATTTGGGTAGTTCCTGGTTGAGAAAAGTACAATATAAGACCAAAAATTCTGAACTAACCAAAACGATCCCCGTTTCTAATTCTTAAATTCAAATTAAGCCAATATAACATATTATTCAGGTTATTGCGGTCAACAAAAAAATCATCGAGTGTTGTCGAGCGAACGAAATTATTCACCAGTGTCAAATGGGGGTTGATAAATTATTAAAATAAGGGATGTAGAGAGGGCAAGTTTCCGGTCAAATGCTCGGAAAAGTTGACGTTAGATCTGATTGATAACTGTCGTCATGATTTTTATGGGGTCGCCTATATTACCAAAAACAGAACAAAACGATGACATTTCTCAAAAATTACCCTGTAAATACATACATAAAACAACAGAAAAAATGTAATTTGTCAGTTAGGATTCCCACGATGCGAAATTCCAACGGGCACCTCATGGTGCCATACCATGCTGGTGCTCGTCCAGCGTGATGGTGGTTTATATCTGGAGTACAGGTGCGCTCAAAATAGCGTGAAATTTTGGTCATAAGGTACGACGGTTGATTTTGGTGTTTCATTCGAGTTATTTAATTAAGAGATGTCGTGAGAAGAGGGGTAGTACCATTGATTAATAGTTTATTTTACCATATATTATAGAAATGGGTAGTGAAAAATTAAACTGCGGTAATACCTCAGAAAAAATGGTATATTAAGCAGACTAATCAACAACATTTTATTTGTTATAGAAAATTTTTTGAACGCTCCAGTGAATACAAAAGATTCCTCAAAGTTGAATTACTCAAAAATTCATAGAATAACTGATAAAACTTGAAGATGATAAGATGCGAAGAAATAAGTTGAGGAAATACTCCCTAGTCAAATACCTGGAATAGTAAATGGTATCTGGTGGCTGAGGGGTTGATGGTTCTCCTAGAAAACCAAAACACAGATATCCTTGCTGAGACTACTCAACAGCAGTTTAGGAGTTTGATGCAATCAATGGTGCTTCAAGATTATTCAATTTTATCAAATCGATGTAATGCAGATACAGGTATGGCCAAGAAATATGTCCAACGATTCTATAAGTCACACGTTAGAATGATGACAATAGCCATAATAGTTATACAATCCCCAAATTGATCACCCCAAAATATTGAAGTAAACTTGTCAGACAACTCAGAAAAACACAACAATCAATCATAACCTCCATCAGGCTCAACTCCGCACGTGCCCCATTCGAACCCAAAAACTAACCCCATCCTTTATCGCAATTATCTCAGTCATTATGACGCAAACAGTTGAGTGAAATCCGTGACTTCTCGCATCTGTCCTTTGACGTATTATTTTCCGCGCAACCCTCCTGTACCATAGATGGGACGCAAATAAAGTAATGATCCTTGGAGGTCCGAAATATCATAAATAACGATTCTGACGTGTGACATCTCTATTTAATCCGAAAGGGTAAGATCACAATGCGGTGACGGTGATAATCCGGAGGTCACGTGACTGCTATTTGGAAGGCTCGGCAAATGCGGGGGCTGACAATGACTAAGGTTGGCGGAAAGTTTCTCACATCATGTCAAACACATTTTAGAATGGTCTTATGGCAAGGAAATTGATCAGTTTTTGTCAAGTTTGCCAGAATATTGGTTTTTGTTCCAAAAACCACAAATTATCAGCTGACGCGACTATGGGGCGTTTGAGGGTATTTTTTGATCGGCTGATAGCAAGATAAAGTCTTTGATCCTTCTGCTCCAGGACCGACCGGACTATCTTTGAGGCATCTAAGGTAACCGACTTCTAGGTTTTCCATGGTATTCATGTTATATCTCTCATACTCTCCCCTAACGTCTTTGGTATTACTCTCATAGATGAGATGAGGATCGGAACCACCCTGACAGTTTGCAGCTCCCATACCTCTAGGGTTTCACGTCTGGAGTTAGTATGCTTCGCTAATCTCTCGTTTTGCTCTAAATTGAGGTTATTGGGGACTGCAACATCTATCGGGAGAACTTTCATGTCTTTCTTGTACAGGATGGTAATATTGGGTATATTGTGTTCGATTGTTGGTTCGTTTTCCACCACTAGCTTAGAGCGATAGTAGGGTCCGTGACCATCTGGGTCAATTTGGGAGCTTCAGAAGTTCGAGGTAAGTATTATGGGCCTGCTATGTTCTCACATCCAGATGGAATATGCTCAATGGTCTTCCATTGGCTGTTTCTACATTCATCCGTTGTAACCTTCCCTTCAGGATATGTTTCGGGTGCTTACAACCTGCTCTTGTGATCAGCTCTTATGAGTGTCTCAGTTTCTGGATAGAGTGTTCCGGTAAGCAGCCCTTTCTCTAGGTTGTGTTTTATTTTTGTTGGTGATCATATTGAGAAAATGAGTGTAGTAATATCCAGCATCAGCCTTTACAACAACTCTATGCAGGGAGGTCTGAGCATTGCAAAAGTATTTTCTAAGGCCCTCAATCTGGACCTTGCACGCTATTGCTGCGTCCTGATACCTTTTCCGCCTTGTTTGCGAGGGACTGATAATCGTTCTTTTGATAATCTAGGGTGATACATCCTGTGATTGGTAGGAGTATATTCTATTGTTTGGAGAATACCTAGATATTTATAGGGACACATCCAATGTCTGATCGAGGACATCTTTCAGTTCACCTCTCTAAATGGTTACGGATTAGTGCTTATCTTGTGAACTAGTTTGAGGAAAGTTTCTTAGTGATTCTTGGTACAACATTCATTATAATCATCATTGTTGATATTATCAAAATACCTCAAGTTTCCACCACCATGTCATCGATAAAAAAGCCTACCTCCAAAATAGCCCAGGCCTTAGTTTATTGGAATATCAGTCAAAGAAAAGAGACGTGGGAAGAGAACTGCATTAGACTGAACACATATCTGTGAGGATGAAAAATATGAAAGTGAAAAAGAAATACTATCACTTATAACCACGGCTGCCGAACTAAAAGGAAAATGCAAAGGATATAAAATTGGAAAGTACTCGGAGAAGGTAGATGGAATACAGCGATACGGAAGCAGAGGAAAGAGCAGGATTTCAAGATTGAACATCGTTAGTAGATCACCTATTCAGCCCAGCACAGTTGATTGAGAAAAAACTGGAGGTGAACCAGGAAGGACCCCATTGTCTATATTATGTTGACCTCAAAAAGGCAACGACTTTATTAGAAGCAACCAAAATCCTGTACAAAAACTCCAAAGCAAAAATAAAGGTACAAAATATTATCTCCAAGGAGCTGTTTATCAATTGAGTTAACCTGGGTTAACGCAATAACTTTGGGATAACCTAAAAATGTTGGTAAGTATGTAGATTCTATGGGAGATTGAGTTAATGTATTTTCAATTTTTTGGGGTTATGTTTACCAAATTCTGTTATTTCTCGATGAAACTCGTTCAAATTCGGTATATACGTTCAATTTGGGTTCGGTTTGATTCAAGTGAGGTTATGTTTGTATATTTTCGTAATCTTTCAAAGGATTTTTCAAAAATCTGTTGTGTATAGGTTCTATTTTTGATTCAATTAAGAAATGTGTAGAGAAAATTGATTTTGTTAGATAATATTTGCATAATTTCGTTATGTTTCAACAGATTTTGTTAAACTTTGTTATGTAGGTTCTATGTATGGGGTAGTATTGTTGATGTATTTTCAATTTAGTGAGGCTTTGTTTGTAAAATGTGGTTATTTCTCAATGAATTTTGCGAAAGTTTGGTATAAATGTTCTATTTTGGTTCGGACTGAATTTTGTGAGGTTATGTTTGCATAATGTCCGTTGTGTTTCGAATGAATTTGATCAAAGAGTGTGTAGGTTCTATTTGAGATTCATTCAAGAAATGTAAAGAAAAAAATGATTCAGTGAGGTTATCTTTGCGTTATTTTCCAAAGGATTTTGTTCATATTTGATATTGTTTGTGTACCTATATATTATCTGAAACCCTTTCACCTTACAGTTAGATATGTAGGTTCTATTTAGAAGTTGATCAAGGGAATTTTAAAAAATTACTTAGTGAGGTTATGTTTGCATACCTAATGTCGTTGTCTTTGAATTGAATTTTTACAAATAGTGTGTATAGGTTCTTTCTGTGCTATATTCAAGAAATGTACAGAAAAATTTGAATTAGAGAGGTTATGTTTCCATATTTTGATTATTTTCCAAGGGATTTTGTTCAGATCGAGTATATGGGTTCTATTTGAGATATAATCTCGAAATTTTCACTTAGAATGTTCAACGTCCAATGACCATCTATTTCTTGTGATGATATAGCCTTACAGTTATGATTTGTCAGCAGAAAATAAATGATAAAGTGATATTTCCAGGCTTCAGGAAGTGTCCAGACTAGCTAAAGCTCGCTCGTACATTTTTTCTTCCTTGAAAAATGCCACTCAACTGCCAACAGGTAGGTATACAATGAACAATAGAACAGGCACTTAACAAATGGAAGAGGAAATGGGTATACTGTTCAATGACAAAACCTTATAGGTATACTTTGTGCTTTGCTGATGACCAAATAGTGATAATACAAGACTTTGGAGACCTGGAGACACTGGCTCACAAAACAATTTTTCTTTGGAAACCACAGCGCAGCAGAAATATATACATATAGGCTTAGCTGGAGGAAAAGAATTTGCAAGGAGATAAGGGAGAGAGACCTGGAGAAAGAGATAGAGAACTTTTTTTCTGTGTTTCCAGATTTGGAAAGAAAAATCGTTCATTAGAGTCAACTGTATGTACGGAAGAGATGCATGAAAAACGCGTTGGCCTTTCCATTGATGACAAGGATGTCTTCATAATATGCTCCGAATTTATGCCTTGAATTTAATTTGTTTTTCGCCTTATAACCCGTCTCGAATTTGCTGCCATCAAATCATACGAGCTTAGCAACGACCTACGTTCATGATAGAAATAGAGAACCACAGCCATCTACGACCGTATTTTTTATTGAACACCCTCACGTATACATATTTGCATAATTTTTGTTAACCCCGACTAAAAATCACAATCAAAAATCTGTAAAGCCAAAAAGTCAGGTGTGGATTTTCAACCGTACCTACCAGCACATCTGTCCGTCTGCCCCAATCAAACATTAATTTGCATGTGAGCGTTAAAACAATACACCATATGGTGAGTCGTGAGGGGTAATATTTGACCAACAAAGCCATTATGTCTCTTATCTTCGCAGTGACAAACTCGAAAAATAATCCAAACATCCCATCAAATATTTATATCTCAGTTTAATCCCCATAGACTCAAAAAGGCCAATCTACTGTTACATCTCAATATCAAATGGAGTAAAATAAGCCTTGTTGTGTTTGCACCGAGGCACGAACGGTTAAGGGTTTATTTTCAACCCCCGTGAGCTTTTAAGCTGTTTTTTTTTGTCATGTGTGAGCTTGGGCTTGCTTAAAGGTCAGTAGAATAAACTGAACAAACTTACACAGTATTTTAACATCAAGAATGCTTGAACTATAAACACAAAAATTGAATTAAATGAACCAGTCACGAAAAAGAACGCTATAATCGAAATTTTCACCTATGTTTAGACTGTCATAATTTTTTTCTTAAATCGCTAAAAAATGCGGTTACCACCACGAGTCAGAGCATCTATACAGGGTGTCCCATAACTTATCCGCCATAGAGCAGCAGGTGATAATATTAAATGTGGTGGCAAAAATATGTGAAAAATATGTTGATAATGAATCTTCATTTTTGAAAAATTGACAAAGATGTATTGAGGTAGATGGCGGACACTTTCAACATCTATTAAAATGAATATAAAAATGTTTCCAGACAGTTTGAATAAATTAAGTTTAATAACCGGATTTTTATTGAGTCTTTCCAAGTATGAAGTCGAAACAGTCTCACCATTACGGATTAAAAAATTATAAAAATAATAATTCATCATAAAGTACGTAGAAAGCTCCCTACATGCAGTAGGTTCAAACCAATAACGAATTCGGATTTCTCACCTTCGAAAATGCTACTATACCAATTTTGAATCTGTTATCTTTATCCGTTTAAAGATTATTGAAATTTTTCGAAAATAAAGTTTCATTCAACTTTTAACACCCTGTATCTTTTTAACACCTAGCATTTGCCACCACATTAATTAGAGAAATCTTATTTTCATTTATATCATCACCTGCTGCTCGACGGCGGATAAGTTATAGGACACCTTATAATACATGGTACAATCAATAAATTTCCTGCAAGACATTTTTTATACAGGGTGGTTAAGAAAGAACTGTTAGATACTCTGAAATGGTCAAGTTACGACCATACCTTGAGAAGGTTTTCAATTTTTTCTAATATTTTTTCGTCTTTGAAATATATATATTTTTTTAAGAAATCACACCCAAAGCTTTGACCATCTCCTCTGTAACAAAATACAGGGTGTGTCAGAGTACTTTTTTGTCATATTTGCAGGTTTCCCTGAAAAGTATTAAGTCGAAGAGACTCTCACTTTTCGAAAAGTAAAATTATGGTTTTTCAAACCTCTTCAAATTTATTTTTTACAAAATATGGTGATTGAGCTGACATCTATAACATACAGTGTATAATATAGAAAAAAACGTAAAGTTTAGAACAATAACAAAAATACATTACGTCATCTGGATAATAAAAGAAAAGAAAATAAATTTCAATATCAAATACAACTGAACAAACTACCAAGGTAGAGTAATGAAAAGTAGTGGAAAGAACTGATTTTTTTTAAATAATAATAAAACATAAAAATTTTAAAAAAATGGGGAAAAATGAAAGTTTTGTCTCAATTCCCCTCGCGGAATGAAAAGAATGCCGCGAAAAGTGAAATTTGAAAAACAAAAAACGAACTTTACTTGTTTTAGAGAAAAACAATACATATACGGAAATAAAGGATCAAAGAAGAAGTAATTGAACACAGTCCATGGAAATTAAATAGATAATGAGATAACCATAATAAACTTAAAATAATAAAAACAACATAATCATAATACCCACATGAAAATATAAAAAAGTAATGTAAGAAATAAAAAAATTAAATGAATACATCGGTTTTAAATGTAGATGAAAGTTTCAAAAGAGACTGTGAAAAAAATGATTTTAAAAAACACAATATGAAATGCTATTTAACAAAAAGAGAATTTGATTAAAGAAAAAATGTAAAAAATGAAACAATAATTCGAAGAAAAATTATAAACTTGTGTATAGAGGTAGAATAAGATATGAGTTCACATTATCGACGTGAATGTCTAAACGTGACTCAAGAATAATGAAACAAAAATTAGAATAAGTCAATAACATTGAAATATGACAATAATGCAAGTTTGTTTCGATTTTCAAAATAAATTTTGTGATCCTGAATCGGATCAGACAAGAAAAAAAATAAGATGACAAATAACTGAGAAGAAAACAATCAAATAAAAATTAATACAGTTGATGAAAATGAAAAACAAAATTTAGATAATAAGTGAATAGCTGAAAAGATAATGTTATTCATCATCGTCTAAAAATTCTAAAAACAAAAATCCGCAAAAAAAAACATCTCTAGAAATTATGAAACAAATCAAAAATTCAATTTCAGAATACAATTCGAATAAAATAAACACGACAAAATTTGAAAACCAGGCCAAAATAATTTCAAATAATTATAAGGTTATTATAAATTAAAAAAAAAATGTTAGGCATACAAAATGTTGAACAAGACAAACTGAAAAGCATGACAAAATCAATAAAAAAAAAATTGAGGAAATAACTACAGAAAGTGAAGGTTCCAAAACGATTATGAAAATAATTGAATACTATTGACTGGACTATATAAACATTTGCAAACATACACTATGATCGTTTTACAAGAACTCAAAATAGCTTTTTGTACAGGAACTTACTCAATAAAATCTTCATCTTACCTAAAAATTATTCAAGAGTTTGAAACTTTCGAAATTGGTTAAATTTCTAGTACCTACCCATTATTGGTTTTATTTTTTTTATTATTATCAGGATGTAGGAAGTGTTAAGTTTTTGTCAAACTCGATGGGATCTACAGGATATGATATTAAGAAATACAAAAAATAAAATGAAATTCGGATTCAATCAATCAAATCAAATGACATTATGGAATGCAATTAGAGTAAATGCTAAATGATAGTACTCACCCAGAACATAACGACATTAAAAAAGAAAAAGAATAAAAAATTCAAGCTAAACAAATACAAAGCTTGAAAAAAAAAAGAAAAACGGCATAATAATTATTTGATCAATGATTATCATTAATCATCGCTTCACAAGTTCTAAAAAGAACATATTGATAACAAAATCAAAGTTAATAAAAAAATAAAAAAAAATCAAACAAAAAAAAATGAGAATTAAGCCATTTCATCCCAGTTACTTCACGCTAAAACGAAATTTTACAGTCGAAATCGGATCAGCCGCGAATTGAAAACGACCCCGCGGGGGGTTGTAAATACAACCCCCAAACACGATCTACCCCTTTCTCTTATCCTAATGGTTCTAGCCGACGCTACATGTGTACAGGGCGTGTGCGTAAAATTGCCACCGATTTTATGGGTTAAAGCCGGTACAATAGAACGACTTTTTTATTTATATGCCGTAGCGGTATAGGGTTTAATATGTGTGATCTCTTTTTTTTTCTTTGTGCTTGTTGGGGTGGAGAAAAGTCATTATTTGGTTATGATTTGTGATGGTCCTAATGGCGTTGTGTTCGACTAGAATTGACGAATAAAGGGCTATAATTACGTTTTAGGTGTTTTAAAATAGTTTTTTTAAGGTCGAAAACTTTATGATTATTATTAAAAGTAGGATGAAGATGAATAATTAAAAGAATTAGACATTCAAAGGTAGAATCATTATCATCATTGATTGCGTCTGCACCGGAAAAGTTGACCATATCCGGACATGTGCCCTTCTGACACGATAATGAGAGTCAATTGATTCAAAAATAAATGGGGTGAAGTGATTACGTTTGTCGGCCAAACAGGATACGTGATTTTGTCGGGCACGTGATCAAAGTACGTTAGTCTGACTCACCAGTTTCTCGGTCAGATCTATCATCGTAAGTTGTTGAGTCGGCGAACATATCTTGAAGGTTCAGTGGCTCTTTGGGTCCAAGAAGAAGTTCGTCGCCTTGAGAGATTTCAGTAAGGGTTTCGTACCAAACTCGGCCGCTTATGAGAACATGCTTCATGTTGGCTTCGGTGAGACTGGGACAGCTTCGGATCATTTTTATCCAGTTTTGGTTGTCTAGAGAGCCGTCTAACCAGCCTCGGACGCCAGTTCCAGCAACAATCTGGAAAATTACCATGGAATATTTGGATACATTTTCGAATAACTTGAAATTGAAAATAAAACGTATTTTGAAAAATATATTTATCATTATTTAAATATACTAAATCATCGATTATCAAGATCGCATAAAAATGGCTATTTTGCTACTTGACTGGAAACGCAATGTGACGTTAATTACCCTCACTATAAGGTCGTCCTTTTAAGCCGTGGACCAGGCGAACCGTTCATTTGTCTCTTTCAGTCGATTGAACTGGATTGACAGTGACGTGCGTGTTTTTTTTTGCTAATTATTTTCGTCTTATGTGGGCGTAGACGTGTTTAACTGTTGGACAATAGAACCAGGGTATAAACAGGGACATAGGGACAATTTCAGAAAAGTCTACTCATTCATGTTGATATCATCGCACTATTTGGTACTCTATTGATATCGCGTCGCATGAGTTTGTTTTCAGTTCGTTTAACAAGCAGGGGTTATGAACGGAAGTTTCTTCTTTTTCCATCATATCATACTTGCAAAAACACAATGTTTATATTTTGCGCCGCAATTCTCCACTGATATTGAGAAATCTTATTTTAAAAAATTAATGAAATTTTTTGTCATTTTTTAAATAAAATGACAAATAGTCATTACCGCACTCATTACCTAGACATATAACATATTCTATAAAAGTTATTCCGTTCCATACAGAATTCAAACATCAAATAATATACAGGGTGAAAGTTGCATTACCCTTGCACTCATACCAAAATTCAGAAGATTTGGAAAAGTCGCTCTTGAAATATTTGTACCAGACCACATACGTGAATCACCCTGTTTAAAAAATAAAATCAGAAACAAATTAAAAGCAAGATCACACAAAGATTTTGAAAATGGCCAAGTATTTTACCAAAATGAATGAAAATGGAAAAAATAACTTACAAATAGAAAAACACCATTTCAAATTGAAAAAGCAACCAGAACAAAAAAATGGATGAAATCAGGCATAATGAAGAAAATTGGAAAATTACTTTACCTTCCTACATTAGGAGAAATTAGAAATAAAAGAATCTAAAGACTAAGTCAGAGTCAGTAGTGAAATTAAAAATTAAAAACGATCTATATACAAATTTGAAAAAAATATACAAGCAGCAATATAATGAATCCTCAAGTTATTGATTTTTTAGATTTTTGAAGACTTAAAAGAGACTGAATTAAACTATTTTGATGGAATAGAATTCGTTAAAAGCGATAAAATTATTAAGTGAAGCAAGACAAACCATACTACAAATGAAAACTATCACCCTGAATAAAAAAAAGAGATACCTAAGGATAATCAAATTCATGAAGGTTAATAAATGATAAAACCATCTCAAATTGAGACAAATGTTGAATGAAATGATCGAATCAAAAATAAAATGTAATTCAAAATTGAAGCTAGATCAGCCCAAGCATTTTGAAAAAGGTCCAATATTTGAAGAAAATGGGTGAAAATGAACATGGAAAAAATCACTCGAGAGTAGGAGAACCACTTCAAATTTTAAAGAAAAAAATGAATAAAATACTTAACTAAAATTGCCCAAGGAAAAAAAAGTAAAATGAAGAATAAAAGATTGAACACGAATATAGAAAAATTATAAAATAATTAGTATATCTCAAAAAGTGACTATAATCCTAAACTGGATATGTGGTTTTAGAATTTTTAAAGATTTTTACGAAACTGATTGAAATTCTTCAAATAAAATGAGTCCTGTTCAAATCGAAAAAATCAAAACCGTAATACACATCAGTGAAAAATATGGCCCAGAATGAAAAATGAGGGACTCATACAGGAAAATAATAATTTATAAAATTACCTACTTACTCCAAATTGTATTAAGGTAAATTTTAAATTAGATGATATAATGTAAACGGCGGAATTAGAAATGATTCAAAATTGATGCAAAACCACTTGACTCAGCGTTTTGAAAATTAACCGAATATATACCTATTAGAACGAAATTAACGACAATGAAAAAAATCAGATAAAAGTAGAATTAAATAGATCAACAGGAAAGAAAAAGCTCTTCTCTAAAAAGTGGATGAAAACATACATAAAGAAAATAATTGGAAGGACAACTAGACATGGAACTTCACAAATAAATGAACAGAAGAAACTGAAAAATTGAATAAAAAAATGGAAATCAAAAACGATTTAAAATTGATTAGGAACAGTTCAAGCAGCAGTTCTCTCAAAAGTGATTTGAATAAAATTCTTGAAACTGAAAAAATCAACAAGAATGAAATAGCTGTTCTCTGAGAGGATGATATCAGGCATGAAGAAAATAATAAATTGTAAAACAACTAGATATTGAATCAAATGTAAAATAAAATGGTTGGAGGAATATAGAGAATTAATCAATACAATAGTTTAAAACATTGAAATTAAAAACTGATTTAAAATTTATTTATTATTTTGTTTAGTAAAAGTCAGTCTAACCAAACAGAGAGTAGTAGATCTTAAAAAGGAAACCAAATGGTTTTCTGGATTTTCAAAAATTTGAAAGCCACATCACAAAGTGGAAAACTTTATCAGAATTTAAGAAAAAAATGAGAATATGAATATTCATAGAGAAATTAAAATGATAAACTTCCTCGAAATTGAGACAAATTTTGACTTAAATTATCGAATCATTAAAAAAATAATTAAAAGAATAAACATAATCAAATGAATAAAAACAATTAATAAATTTAATACAATTTAAAAATGTTGCAAATTTTAATCTGAGAATACATCAAAAGATCGTTCTTTGAATTTAGATGATTTTCAAGACAATTAATTAGTCCTCTTCAAAGCCAAAAAAAAACATGATTGAAAGTAGAAAACCCATAAAACAAATTTCTACTACCAAAATTCAACTTGTTCAGATCAATTTATGTGACAAAGATAGTAATCTGGCTTCAATAATCAACTAATGAGGCATTTGGTTTCAATAAATCTCTCGAGTTTGGCTGTGTTTATGTCTGTACTTGACAAAGTTGAAATGCTATAATATAAAAATATAAAAGACTTTATCTGCTGAATATTGTTTTTTCAGATGCTTATCAGACTAAAACAAGGCAGGACGCCCGACTTGAAAAAAGGGTCTTTTCAAATTTGAGGCTAAAAATAGTATAAAATTTCTAATCAATGAAGCGATAAACTCTGTCACGTGCCAAACCACTCATTAAGACCTCTTAAAACCAATTTAAAGCTCTCCAAAAAATACAAAGAATAGAAACTTCACATAGAGGGAAGCATTCCATCCATGACGGCGCTGATCCCCCAACGGCATCTTCTAAATTCGATTTTTATGTTTAGCCGTTCTGGCTCAGTGAATTTTTCGACCTCAATAGATCTAGACCTTGATAGAACGGCATTACATAAATCCATAGATTCAGATACAATAAATCTGGCCTATTATCCGTATTTATTAACATTTATAACAATACCGAGCCAATTAAATTTTAGCTTGAGGTAGGTTAATTGTCGATAATGGTTATATGGAAACGACGGGTTTAAGTTAACTTGCACTTTTTGTTTGGATAATTGTAATGCAATAATGTGGAAAAAGGATACCGCAAAGGTAGGTGTGAATTTCATCAACGACCTTGTTATGCAATAATTGGAGTTTTAATAATGGGTGATCATGTGATGTGGGAGACAAGTACTGAGGTGACCGGCAAAAAACTATTTACAAATTAAATATTCCACCTCTAAATATAAGTTAAAATAATGAATTAAATCTCTTGCGAAACATTTTTTTTCTCATAGTTTGTCCAAAGTATTACTGTGTCCATGTTTCTTCTTATTTATTGCCACATTTCACTTGTCGTGTCCATGTTGAATATATCACTCCTAAATCATAAATCAAAAATTCTCTCAACAAAATCATGCGTATACTCCGTCGCATTACATAAACTCGAACAAAGAAGTCAAGCTACAAATATGGTAATCGATCTATATACCGAGCGTTGTCTGCGGATAGGACAGACTTTCCATTTATTACACTTTCTAGTAATATTTCAAACGGGTGTTTTTTCCTACATTGGAACTGGTTTTAATCCCTAATCTGATTTATTTAATTATTCCTCTCTTTATGACCATTAGGCAATTAATTGTCAATATGGTATTAATTGGTTTGAATAGAGACAGAATGGAATTGATAATTGTTAATTGAGTCGTTCTCTTAGAAATTGATCTGTTGAACTTGATTATTATCCTGACAGTTTTCGTAGAATTACTTCCAAAGCAACAAAAATTTGAGCTATTCCAGTTGTACTCAGTAACATTGAAAATGTCATTAAAATGTCTAATATATGACCGATAATAATAACGCAAAGACATGTTTGCATGAATTTCAAATCAATATCTTATAATTAATCTTACATCACACTTCCTCAAAGGTCTCACCAACCCTCGACACGTGGCTCTTAGTGTCTTACCCATTACGCACCCCAATTTTTTTTAATTATGTCAATTTCCGGTTTAATCTGCGATATCATCAAGAATCTTTGCAAATTGCAAAAAGTTGGGAAAATTGAATATGCAAAATTATATGCACTGATCAAGGCCCACGGCATTCTAGGTGGGTCGCATTTCATTACTCTCAACAATATTATATTTTTGTAAAAATTGGATTTATGCTTTTTTATTGTTGAAGCACGTTGTGGGTGAGGAACAAGGCTATTGATGATAGTGTGTGGTTTTTTATTCGCACATAATGATGTTTTTATTGACTTCGTGAACTTTTATTTTTTTATATAATATAATCATGTAATGAATTATTTTTGATTGATAAGATGACTGTGACTCACCTTCTAACTTATATACCATCATCTCTTTGTAGTTTACTCCCTCATTCCACTCATATGTGTTTGGTTTGTTTTGGTCTATTTGGGTTAGTTTGGGTTAGAACCCAACAAACCATTGGGTTTTGTTTGTTTTAGTTTTGGTCAGTTAAAGTTAAGTTGGGGTTGTTTTGAGTCAGTATGAGTTAGCCTTCGCAATTTGTAAAAACTTGGCAAAACGCGAGGTTTTTTGGGTTAGTTTAGGTTCTGTCTGGGTTAGTTATGATTTGTTTGTGTTAGTTTGGATCAGTTCAGGTCATGTTTTGGTCATCTTAAGCATTTTGTAAAAGGTCGGTAGAACGACAATGACCGTTTTGGTTAGTTTCGGTCAGTTTGGGTCAAGTTAAAATCAAGTTGGAGTTGTTTTGAGTTAGTGAGGGTAAGCCTTCGCATTTTGTAAAAAGTCGGCAAAACGCGTGGTTTGTTTGGGTTAGTTCAGGTACTGTCTGGGTTAGTTATGGTTTGATTGTGTTAGTTTTGATCAGTTTAGGTCATGTTTGGGTTAGCTTGAGCATTTTGTAAAAGGCCGGCAGAACGACAATTAACGTTTTGGTTAGATTTGGGTTAGTTTTGGTCAGTTTGTGTCGAGTTTTTGTTTGTTTGGAACAGGCAACAAACCAGAACTAACCGAAATGTTCGTTCACGTTCTGCCCTCTTTTTGTGGAAAGCCTCATTTCGCATTATGACTACGACATCCATTATAAAAAACAATGTGCTATTGTGACTATTTCAATTTTGTGGAAGAAAGATATAACCTGAAGATGAAATAAGCACATTGGTACAAGACGAAATAATCTGGACTTATTTGAAAAAAAAAAAAAAATTTTCAAAAACCTGATAAATGAACGGTTTTTATTATTTCTTTTAAGTTTAAACTGAAACTTAAGATTATCTGCAAAAGTTTCGTCTTCAGTTAATTAATATAAATTTTGTGATCCCAATCTTGGGAAGTTTTTGAGAAATTTGAAAAGGTTTGAATTTCCTTTCTATAATTATGTCGATAAAAATCAATGAAAAAATCGCAATGATGTCATTAAATCCACACAAAAAGCTCGACACAATAATGTAGTATTTGGTTATTAGATATAGTTTTTGCGAAAATAAGACATTTTTGGTCGTCTTGTTAACCAGTAGCGTGAGACAGTAACCTTCAGTTTTTTTTTCCAAAAAACTCAAAAATCTTGCTTTTATCTGTTTTTCGAAATCACAAATTTACACTTTGCTATCTGTTTAACATTTGCAATATTCTTTCAGTTGACATCCCACAATTGGGAACAATTATTTGAAATCACCCATGCTGACAGTTTGGTCTATTATTTCTTATTTGGTTTGCTCCTTCAGTCTTCAAAACCAATTCACCCTTCCATTTATTGAAAAAGTAAAAAAAAAAAATTGATTAAATCAAAGATCATCAAGGATATAAAATACAATAATTATTATTTTATTGTGATACAATTGAAATTTGATTTTTTGACCTATCAAAGAAAACATTTTTTCAAATCGGTTGATAAACAAAAATTTTACAGGGGTGAGGACACTTAAGGGTGGACACCCTGTAGATGACAGGTCAATTGACATCAATATAAAACTCCTAGATCTCATAAAACTTCCAATATTTTTTATTGGAAAATGGACTCTTATATCGTTATTATACAAGCTCTATGTGTACAGGGTGTCTCTAAAAAGTTTGGAAAGAGCTCTACCATATACCCCTATGAGGTCAAAATGTGTCGATTTACCGTAATTTATTTTAGTTCAAAATTGCACCGTTTCCGGGTGGTCAAGTTAAAAATTAAAAATAGTTTTTTTCTCATTATTTTGAATATTTTTTTACATATTATTGCTTTGAAAATTAGTATAGGGGGGCTTTGTGGAAATTCCATTAGGAAGTTCGTTCCGCCCTAAACTGCACCTAGAGAATTGAATGTTGTTCTTATATTTTTAAAATCGTCATGTTTATCATTCGACTTGTTCGACTAGTTCCAAAAATAATTTATTGGCAGGAGCCTTTTATTGTAATATTTTGTAAAAGAAAATTGAATACAGATAAATTTGCGATTACGTTTAATAATTGGTAATATTTTTCGATCCTGCAATTTTCAAGCGGTTTCGAAATTTCGAAAATATTTGCAGTTTTCTTATTATTGAAGGATTTATGTGATTTTATACATGATTGGAGTGAGATGGCCGTTGGTTTTGAATGTTTAATCTTAGGTAAATCATGTTCGAATTTATTTGAAAAAAGCGATGCATTTTTTTTGATATTTCAGTAGGTGAACCGAAAAGGAGAAGCATACATCATTGAATTGATCAAAATATCCGCTTCCTGGAATTCGCAGGCAATTATAGCAAACCTGTCGTTCTATATTTTGAAGGATTTCATGGAAAGAGGTATCGCTTCAATGCGAATGTGTTTTTGAGGCTTGTAGATATGTTTAGCACTGCAGAATATGGTACATGTACAGGGTGTTTTAAAAACATTGGGCAAAAATGAAAGGAGGGATTCCTGAGTTCATTATAAGAAAAAGAGGTTTGATAGATCCAAAAACGCAACTTTTTTTTAAAAAATTGATGTTATCTTGCCCGCCTTAAACGCCACTGAACACAATATTTTTTATCTATTACGGTCAAAATTAGCCCCTTTTTATTCACAACAACGCTGCCAAATTTCAAACAAATTGGTCAAAATTTAACCGAATTATTAAAAATAAAATGATTAAAAAAAAACCTTGTCATTCTGTATCATAGAAACGATGCGTTTTCGGACCTATGTTTATTGGAACTTTTTTTATTAGAATGACCTCATGATTAAACCCTTTCATTTTTGCCCAATGTTTTTCAAACACCCTGTATAGAAGATATAGGAAGAGTTCCCTGATTCTTACCATCCTAGAACATTTCAACTTTGCAGGTGATTTTTATTCTTTTTTTATTTTTGTTTTCATAAATTTGGAATATTAATTCAAAATGAATTATCAAATCAAATTATATCAAAAAGATAGAATGAAGCAATTTTGGGGATTTTTTGTCAATATTTTCAGTTACTATTTCCTAGAAACTGAAAACAATGTAGATAAGAAAACTTGACACTACCGATAAAATATTTCCATGAAAAACTTAAGTATGCGGTAAAAAAACTCATAAGAAATCCAAATTGAATATTGATCAACCAAAACTAACAGCGCCATCCAATTCACTTCAATCAAACTATCGCCCTACCTGTAATGAAAGCACACATTCACCTGGCCAAGAAACCGTTGCTTCGCCAGTGCTTCCGCTTGATGGCGCCCTAACATTCAAACCGTACAAATATATCGCTTGTTAAAGTGTTGTTCAGCATTTTCTCCAAAACAACCCAAAAACCAGAAAAACATCTCCGCATTCACATCATCCCTCCAAGAACGTTACATTCATATGCACGTGAGAAGGTCGCAAAAATGACCCTAGAAGTTCATATTCACATTGTCATATAATTGGGAATACAAAACATGTCAAAAATGTCACAGATCTGGCCGGTTAGGGTGTCAATCTTCCTTGCCGGACAAACATGTTTATCTGCCGGTTTTTATGGGTCAAAAAATTTTTGACATTTTGAACGTTTTTGACTGGAAAATACAACAATGGCTTGGGATTTGCATATCTACTAGACAGTCCCACGATGTGTCAATCTTATGTAATTTTAATATTCACCCCTCTGAATTTTCTATTGATTTATAATTATTGGTGGATTTGATTAGCAATCCCTCAAGTCTTCTGGTGACACTTGCGAACAATGGATGGCTCAAAAAAAGCAAAATCGGTCAACAATTCATAAAAGCTGCATTGAGGATATTTGGACCGTTAATAAGTAGATTAGGGCAAGACGTGAAATTTATAAGCCAGTGAGTTTCGCAGAAAATGGATTTTTCAAAAAGATTACTTGGTGCATCTGTTAGAGGGTGAAATAGTGCATCAGTATATCAAACGCAAGGGTTGACCAAGGGATAACGATTATAAATTGACTAGACTAAAAACTGACAACATGCTGGACAGTCATTACGTTTAATTGTTTCTGGCAACAACTGTGCTGCATGGACTAAATTGAATTTTGACAAATGATGAATTTCGAGAAATCTCTTCAGTAAGATCTATTCTTCTGGGTCCCAGAATGGGCATCTATTTATTGATTACCCACATTGTGTGCAAACCTTTAGGACCATTGGGACATCTATTGTGCTGGCGGTTACAAGATAATCATCATGTTGGTATCTTTTTCAGAAATTGGCACTTCGAAGGTGTCAATGCGAACAAGGGATAAGGTGTGAAGACCCATATATTTTATATAACGTAAATCTGTTCGTAACAGTAGTTTTTTGGCCAATTTGCCAAAATCATCAGTCATCGATGTTTATCTGGGCCTGAAATCCGAGAGTCAGCTGCATATTCCTTGCGTCATTTCCCTTTGGATTTCCGCCTGATTTCCGACAGATATTTCTTGGAGATGACGACGGAAAACATGAAGATTTAAGCATCAGCCAATATCCGAAAATCAAACGGTAGCAGATGTCATGAACACACTCGCGAATATGGTCAATAGCAGTTACCATTTGTAAGCAGTCATATAAAGGTCAATACGGCATTGTATCTTTGATTTATTTTATATCTCGAAGCCTGTTATTGAACCGGGGGTCATAACATGTTCATTTTATTACAAGGGGATTCAGAATTTTGATCAAGATATTATAACCCAATTATTTTGGCGTCAGAAAAACCCATCCCAATAAATCATCCGCGAAACTTATTACCCAAGACGTCAAAACAACGAGACTATAATTGATCGTAACATCAACCCTCTTGAGTCAAATCTTCTTGTAATATCCAGGAAAGGTCAGATCTATCCAAGCAACATGCCATCATTGGCAGATGTCAACTGATATACGACTTCGCTAATAACTTGGCTTATTAACAGTAAATTTTCTTCAGCAGGGGCGTCGAGCGATCAACCCCTTGGCAAGTTAGTCGGGAAGTTTCGGGGTGAGAGAGAACTGATAATTGTTAATTGATTTCTGGGATATTTATTATCGAGTTGATTGGATTTTTGGCATGGGAATATACTCATTTGTTGATATGAGATTGTTTTGTTGAACATGCTGTATCGCATCGAAACGTGAGAGGAATTAGATTGAAGGAGTTCTTTGATATTCAAAAGAAGAAGATTATTTTCCATAGGATCAGTTGATTTTCAAAAAAATAAATGTCACTATTTTGAACCAAAAATTCCTCTCAATCGACCCATCTCTTCAACAATAAATCACCTACAAACTACCTAACACCTCCAAACCATTCATCATTGAAATTCTCTCTCAATAGTTTCTTTAAATTTCGGCAAATAACAATGGTTTAAAAGACAGGCTACCGTTCCATCGAGAATTCTTCACGGACCGACACAGGCACAGCCTAAACATTTCTATAAATAAGAATTGGAGAATTAGAAGATAAGAATAGAAGAGATGAACATGCTCGAAGATAAAAGATGGGAATAAGTGATGGGTGACACCTCGCAAAGACATCCCGTCGGGCTTACATGGTAAAGCTGAGTCCACTGGGCTTAGGTGAGAGAATTATGGTTGATTGATGATTTGAGGGGATATTTTGTAGGAAAATATAGTTAGAGGATGATTCATCTATCATTTCTAGTTGGTCTTTATATGTATGTCACTCGCCAATTTATAAAACCTCACTTCAGTTTTTTTTTTTTAAATTTAAACTTGACTTTATTTTGTTTTATATTATTATCTGCTGTTGAAGCTTATCCCCAAGATAAACCCGACTACATGCCCCATCACGTGACTTACCATTTATATCATTTATGCAGTCACGTGAGTACATCTAAAACATTGATCCGGTTGAATTAGATCAGTACCTCAATTCTCGAATTATGGAATTTTGTGAAACATCCTGTATATTGAAGTATAGTCGTTGCTCAAGGACATTTTTGTGTATTATTAAACAGAGTGATTTTTTTTAAATTGTTTGTCTTTTTTAACGAGAAAGCTTGTTTCTATATACAGAGTGTCTTTCAAAGTGTTTGCTTCGATTCAACAGGAAGACATGACTTTTGGAAACTCTAAAATTTGGAACTGTATAACATTGGTCCGCAAGTGCATTGTTTCTAAGATACAGGGTATTGAAATTTAAAAAAAAATGTACGTCACTGACATTATTGTGATATTAATTTTTTTCTTGAATGAAGCAACCAAAAATACACTTTTTTTTATTTTTGATTTTTTTTTCCTAAATGGCCTCTACTTGTTTTACTTGCTTCAAAATACTTTATTCATTTAAAAAAGAAATAAAAATATTTTGCGGAGTTTGATTTTTTTTTTCAAAACGAGGCTAGGTACTTACAAAATCTAAGAAGCAAAAAAGTGGTATTTTTGGTTGTTTCATTCAAGAAAAAAATAAAAATTACAATAATGTCAGTGTTATACATTGATTCATTCAACATGGGCACCTAGCTAGTTTTACCTAGCTAGGGCTAAAATAGAATTCTATTACCAAAAAAAAACTGCCAAATTTCCAAAAAAAATCTGATTTTGTAACATTTTTATAAAAACGATTTATTTTTTTAAAGTTTATCTTCCTGTATCTGTATGCGCTTCCGGAATTATGTTTATATATATGAACTTTTTTTTTTTGAAAATAGCTTAGGAATACGCCTTCGAATTTGATATACGCAATTAAAAAATTTCCTCATACAGGGTGATTTTCAAGTCTTCACTTTGATTCAACAAGAAAACTAGTCATATTTTTGGAAATTTTGACACCTGCTCCGAGGTAAAACTTCATGTATTTTGTAATGTAGTTGCTCATAGATTACTTTCGTATATACAGGGTGATTTTTCAAGGTTTTGATTGGTGATATCTGTTGATTACTGAAGGTGATATGTTTTTGTGAAAGTCCCTGTATATTGAGATATAGTCGGTCATAGTTACTTTTAAATATACAGGGTGATGTTTTAGAATGTTGGCTTGACGGATCTGTTGATAAATTGCAAAGCTGTGATTTTTTATACAGGGTGGTTTTCTAAAGTTTTCGCTTGATGAGGTCTGTTGTTACAGAGATATGAATTTTTTAAAATTTCGAGATCTGTGTGATGCGGAAGATTTTATAAAGCTTCTTGATATATACAGGGTGTTAATTAAGTATCTGGCCAAACTTCAGGGGGTGATTCTTTGAGTGATTTTAAGGTAAAAAGTTCATGTAAACAGGTGTCCGGAAATGCATAGTTTTCAAGATACATGGTGTCAAAAAAATATATTTTTTTACATTTATTTATTAATATCTCAAACACCTGTTGACCGATTTTGTTGAAATTTGGCAGTATTATGGACTATGATAAGACGCTAAGTTAGAACCAATTGATTGTTGATTATGACTTCCAGTGGCGTCGTAAGGGGCAGTTTGACGAATAAAAACAAAAAAAATGTGCGGAAATGGACACCTGTTTATATGAAATTTTTACCTTAAAATCAGTCAAAGAATCACCCTCTAAAGTTTGGCCAGATACTTAATTAACACCCTGTATATTTGTGGGTAGCAGCTTTTGTATATACAGGTTGTTACTCAATGGTATCTCATAATTTTAAGGGGAAGTTCCTGGATAAATTTTAAGTCGAAAAGGTCACATAAACTTGGATCTTAAAATGCTTGGTTTTTGAGATACAGGAAGATTCTTTTTTAATTTCAGTTTTCAATACATTTTCCAAAGACGGTTTGAGATATTGAACTGAATTTTGCCACATTATATTATGGTATAGGAACACACTCGCTTTAATTTTATTTTTTTATTTTTGTTTCATTTTTTTTTATTTTATTTTATTTTATTTTTTCCAATTTTTTTTAAGTCCCAAGTTTATATGACCTTTTCGACTCAAAATTTATCCAGGAACTCCCCATTAAAATTATGACATATCGTAGGTGTTTTTTTGAAGTTTTTTTCTCTTGAAATCTGTTGATAAACTACAGGGATATGATTTTTTTTGAGAGGTTTGCGTGTATGTATATAGGGTGAGTCTTGAAAGTTTTGCAATTACCAAAACTAGAAAAATATGTTGAGAAATTTCGGGGATGGCAGATTCGAAAAATTCGGAGTTGTGGCTCGAGATTTTATAAAACTTTCTGTATATTGTCTTTTATAATTGCTTATAGGAAATTTTTCATGTACAGGGTCATTTTCTAAGGGTTTTTCAGGGCGATTTTTGAAAGCTTTGGTTTCAATTAAACAGCAAATCTAAACTAATTATTTATGTGAGTATACATATTATCATGTTTTTCTTTCAATTGTGAAACTCACCGTGTATGATTGCGGAGTTGTTCATAGTTATTTATGTATACAGTGCTGGTCAAAATGCCCCCCCGCCTTCTATCTTTTAAACCGTTTGATATATTAGAACGAAATTTGAACACAAAATATGTGGGGACTTTCTACTTTTTTCGACATAGTAGTGACAGCTGAGAATGTCAAAATGACAGCAGGGCGCCATTTTGGAAAAAAAACGGAAAGGAGGGTCGAGGGATACCTCATTTCAGAAGTCTCTTTATCCTTATCACACCCTTAAAGTTTAAATTCGCTGTAACGTTAAAATTTTCCAATTTTGAGCCAAGAATGTTTTTTTCAATTGCGCTCAATTGCCCTTTTCACATTCCCCGCTGTCATTACTAAGTTGAGAAATGTTGTGTACATGCTAATTTATTGGGGATTCAAACTTCATTTTGTACATCAAATGATTTAAATTTTAAGGGGGGGAACCTTTTTTAGCATACATGTCCATGTTTGAAGTGTTGACTTTGATTGGATATCAAAATGAGAAGTGTCCAAAATTGCCCTGGATTCAAAATATTGAAATACCATAAAATCCCGCACAATCTGGTTGGCCAGTTTCCTTCATTATATAGCACCCGTCTCATTTATTCTAGGACAAAAAGACACCATAAATTCGTCGGATAGCACGGAACGTTTGCTGAATAAAATCTAGATTTTGATATCTATTTTTTTACTTTTTATACAACATTATTTACCCCCAATTAGATAACAAACTAAACTGAAATAAAACACAGTCAGCAGAAGTTCATTCCACACATTCTTATAACACTGAAGATTCCCATTTGCACAAACCTACCAATGATTTGCCGGCATGACTAATCCTAATCCACCCCGTATATATTCTCCCATCCCTCCACATACAAAGGGATGTAAATTTCTTGCACAAACCCCTAATTTTTGCCAATAAATGGAATATTCCGTTTGCCATTGTGCTTGGGCGCAACACCCAATATCCTGTGGAGGATTATGTCGATCTCGAAATTTGATTGAAAAAGGGGTTTTCTGGGTGAATCTGTCAATCATTTTGGCACCTGGACTTGAAAAGTGCGCTGGAGTGAAAATAATTCAATTTATGAATAACGGTAAGTATAGATAATTCGCACGAGAGTCATAAGTACTATCGATGTTGAGATAAATTGATTGGCGTTACATCATTGATGATCATCAACCAAAACAAATGACTTTTAAATTTATTGATTTTGTCACCTTCATCAACCGCTGATAACTACTATGATACAAAAAAAAACAAAAAGGAATTTATAACGAAGTTATTATTTGTTATGCAGATGATAGAATCTGATAGAAACGGATCTATTTTATCAATGAATCAAAAGATAATTAGGCCAGATAAAGCATTGATTGATGTCACCCACATTTCTAAAACAACGGAATCAAAAGAATCTCACAATCATCAAATTTCTTCAAAACCGTTTCAAAATCATCAAATCCGTCGCCAAATTCACACCCCGAAGGATTATGATCTCCCTTATTTCAGGAAACAACACCCTTATGTTGCCTGACCCTAATGGGACCAATACACCCCTTGTATCAATGAATGTAACCGGAGACTGTCAACGAAAACTGTCAACAATTTGAGTGCAACACACAATACTGTTTTGAAATTAGATTGAGATTTTCAAGTGCAAAGGGCTAATTCCAGTGATGAGAAAGTTCATTGGAACTGATCTGTGAATACCTGAGATTGTCAGGTAGGTAAGCAATAAATCCCACTTACCTCCCATGCAAATCTCACATCCTGTGGCGCTCCAGACCATTTCCCTTGAAACGGTCCATATCTAGTTCCTTTGGTGATGTTGTACTTGGCAAAGACACCTTGATCTCCCAATTCTAGATCACCAGGTACCACACTGCTGGCTTTGATTAGCACTTTGGTTCTCATATAGAACAAATCAGCCAAGCTTCTATCATTGCGATAGTCGCAATACTTTGTATCTGGATCCGAATCATATAGATCAGACTTGACGGAGATGAGCTTTTCTGGCATGGAGTCTTTGATGTTGTTGTTGTAGGTAGGCGAGTCCATGTGGTCGGTTTCTGAGGCAACCTCTATTTCATCTTCGGATCCTTCTGAAATAAAAGTAACGTTAGTGAGGATGGTCGAAAACTATGAATTGTGAACCTCTTTCTAGTGAATCTCAAAGATAACTGATTAATTATGATAAAAAGCATCGGATCCTCAATAGACAAGACACGCACTCAAAGTGGATTATATCTGTCTTGTTGTCTGATAAGATATTCATTGAGTTACACACGAAAAAATGGTGGATCCATTATCGATACTTCAAAGTATTTTGTAACAATGAATGATTGACGACGTCCCGAAACCAAAAATAAATTTCGTCACTCTCGGACCAGTAGTTTCAGATCTGATTACAAGACATAAAATTTAATTTGTTAAGTGTACGGTAAGTTCTTTTGAAGACGTAACAAGATATTATTTTCATCGCTTATGAGTTCAGGTCCAGAAGCACGTTCTGCAGGTCATTACTCCACTAATACATCTGTTTTGTCTTTGGCCAGTGCTCACAAAGCATAATTAGATATTTATATTATTGTGTAAGGTCAGCACATGCTGGAAATGAAAAATCAAGCCTTATCACAATATCAACGCGTTTTGTGGTATTAAGCTTAACCACAAAAAAGATATTGAATATCCGTTACAAGTAGACCAGAATTAATTATCGTTGATAACAACCGTCCCGTTAATCGGACGAGGTGATAAGGGAGGAAAGGTGGTTTTTTGTGGGCATATCTGACCGCAGATTTTTTTAATTATGCTGATGTGCACGAGTGTGATGCGATAAAAATTGATGTTTGAATTTCGGAAATTACATATTTTTTTTTAACATGTGGTGGGGGTCTTTAATAGCTGTTTCTATTAGATTTGCGGTAGAATACCATATGACCTAACTTGTGCAGAATTACATTCCCAAAAATTTTTGAAACAGCATGTGAGAAAAAGTTTTTTGACGTTGTAACAAATCTTTTTGTATATTTTTTTGTAATCAAATTGGCACAAAATAAATTAAAAAAAGTTGCTGGGAATGTAGTTTTGCACAAATTTCGTCCAGCCATATTATGCCTTTTTTATAATTGATTTTAGAAAAAAAAAATTAAAAGTTGTTAGGAATGTAGTTTTGCACAATCTGTGTCAAAAAATTATTCATCAAGTTCCTGAACAGGTCAGATAAGAAATTTAAGATCCAAAATACGTTGCGAATTGTTTTTTTTTTCAAAGGTTGCAGAATCACTGACGACTTAAATTCGACTTCAAGACATAGGAACGTTTTCAAGTTTTTAAGCCAAGAGCATGGCAAATTCGCAAACATAATTTTAAAAATAATTATTAAGGACGGGTACCTATTATAATTTGTAAAAAATTTGAAGGATTTGAAGGACTATTTTTCAAAAAAAAACACAAACAGGATTTATAGCGTTTTAGCTACAATTTACTCAGAGCATTATGCAGGTCATAAATAATACCTGTTGTAGATTATAATGTCCATTGCTATCTAGACATAACGCCCTGTGGATTGCAAATCAAGAAAAACTGGAATTCATCCAAAACTGAACAAATTATCCGAAGTATCTTCACGTGCTTAATTTTTTTTTGCCAACTCGACATAAAATCTGAGTTTTACTGCCTCCACAGAGACGAGTAAGTGAGCGTTTCTAAGGATAGGCATGCAAGACACTCAAAAATGGCAAGGTAGTAAAATTATTCATAACTTTTTCCAATAGAATATTTTGAAATTTCCTGTACGTTGTCTTTATTATTATAGACGAGTATTTTTTATTCATTGGGGTTATGTTGGCAAAAATTCGTTATTTCTCAATGAAAGTTCAAATTTGGTATAATTATGGTCTAGTTGGGTTCGGTTTTGATTTATTGAGGTTAAGTTTGTATAATGTCGTAATCTTTCAGTGGATTGTGTTCAAATTGAGAATGTAGGTTTAATTTTGGACTTGATCAAGAAATTGCAGAAAAACATTCAGTGTTATGTTTGCATTATTTCGTAACTGAGGAGTTTTTGACTTTATCTGGAGCGGATAGGACCTTTGCCCATTATTTTTATTCTTAATTTCACTTATGTTTAGTTTGTTTAGATTTTGTTCGTCTATTGTAATTCAATTTCATGAAGCTTTTATGGTCATTGCAATGTATTTGGCTATATCTATGCTTTGTCAATGAATTCAATTTTGAGACTATAAAGCTACTTTAGATTTGATTTGATTTTTTCAACGAATTTGATAATGTGGGTTCTATGGGGGATATGGTTGGTGTATTTTCAATTTCGAGAGGTAATGTTTGTCAAATCCTGGTATTGATGAATTTTGTTCAAATTCGGGATATACGTTCTATTTGGGTTCGGTTTAAATCTAGTGAGGTTATGTTTGCATAATTTTGATATATTTTAAAGGATTTTGTTCAAATTGGGTATGTATAGGTTCTGTTTTTGATTTAATCATGAAATTTAAAGAGGACATTGAATTAGAGAGGTTATGTTTGCATAATTCCGTTATTTTTTAACGGATTTTGTTGAAATTTGTTATGTAGGTTCTATGGGGGTTATGATTGATGTATTTTCAATCTTCTGAGGTTTCGTCCGTGGTGCAAACAGTGCTTTTTGTACAACCAGTTTGAAATCATTAAAAAAAGAATTTTAAAAACTGACAACTGTCAATTATTGTCAAATGGAAACAATAGGTGCATTCCCGTATTCTTTTGTAGTGGATTCATCGTCACGTGATTAGTTCCTTTCAGTTTGCTAGACTGTCACGTGGTTATTAGATCCACAGGCATCGGCATCCGAGCAACCGATGCTAAGCAATCTACTTTTGCTCCCGCGGGCGCGAAAGTACTTTTAGGCCCGGCTGCCAAAACCATGGACTCTCCGCCTGCTTTTCATGCATTGAAATGTGGAGTTTGCATATAGGTTGTACAAAAAACTATTTTATCTTCCGGTTTGCCAATGAAATTAAGAACAAAAATGCTATTTTTGAAACCAGTGCATGGTCTTGACAGCTTAATTTTTGTAAATTATCATAATAACATGGGTTGTAAAGAATATTCTGCCATAGCTTCTTTTTTTCTAGCGATTACGGTATGAACAGTCATACAAGTTGTTGTTTGGTTTTTGTGCATGAGGTGGTCTAGAGTTTTAATTGGCTGGCCTTTCACCATGGGGACGTTTATCTTGGTGATCACGGATTACAGAATCATCTTTTTTCTCAATTCAATTTTACTCACATCAATAAAAGTCAAACCTTGTCAAAAATCACATTTTATAAGGAGGGTGACTCAACCCCTTTTTTCTTGTTTTTATATCGAGTCCGTTTGTTCTGGTCAATAGTAGTCAATAGTTTTTGTTATTAATAAATCCCGTCGTTTAGAGAGAGACTTTCATTCTACATTATACTTATACAAAAAAATAAAAAATAGACAGATTAGTATAGTTCAAAGGGAAGGTAAAAAAACAATCAAGTATTTGGCGACAAACGACAAAAGAGTACATAAAATAGAGCAAAAGATAAGGCAAGAGCCACTGACATTCAATGTAGCCACTAATTTACACGAATATATCCGCAAGATGGTTTCCATCAACCGCCTGGAAAAGTCCAAATCTACTCCTCTTTAACGTGAAACTAGTGCGCATGCTTTGCCTTGACTAGTTTCTCAAATTTAGAGCAAAAGATGAGGAACAACTAACATTCAATACCCATCAACCTTCTTTTCAACTGGAATATAGTACAAAAAATGAGGCAAGAACAATAATTGACAGTCAATGGAATCCCTAATTTACATTATGATTTCCCATTAACCTCCTGAGAAGATTCATTTTTTCATGGCTAACTTCCTCCTTGTTCGTTGGTTGGTGAGAAGACGAGCAGAGAAGTGAGCTCAAATTATTCGTATTACATCAAAGAAACCATTTATTTAATCTGAAAATTGGCAATTTGGATGCAACAATTTTTACATCAACCAGGACCAAAGAGACATAAAAAAAACTGTCCAAGTGAAAATTTTGACAACGAATTTATGCAAATAATGCAGCTTATTTAGGAATGTTATCAAGATCGCACTCAATGTAGTGTCTTATCAGATATGAGAAAACGGATATACGTCAGATGTACCAAGTAACGAACTACTCAAAATCCGATTTTTAGTTATCATGTATCTTATCTATGAAGACTCTACATTCCTAAATGATAGCAGAAGATGTTGTTTTTTGTCAACAAAAATATTTTTATCTAGAAGGATAAGGATGACTGGCAGAAACAGAAAAAAATATAAAATAAAAAAAGCTGAGAAAAATCAATGTCTCGGCATAATAGATAACTGAAACTAAGATGAAACCTGTTGATAATGAAAAAGCTGAACCCACTCAAGATAATTTGGAGCACGATAAGAAAAACAAACGTTTTTCCAAAAATGATAAATATTTCACGATTGGATAATGCACAAAAAAATTGGGATTATCAAAAAATTATGTTTGTTTTCTAGGTTTGGCAAAATAAAAGACTTGACACTAGTTCGCTAAAGCCGACTGATAAGCGGTCAAATCAATTGATAAGGTTTATTTCTGTTTGTGCATCTTTTGGTCAGCTGTTTGGTTAGGTTCATGCCGATCCCTTTGAAGCCCTTTGTATCATGTTTTTACCATTTAACACTGGTTATCTTTTAGACCAGCTTGTGTTTGTGTCAATGATAGTCCCTGATTTCTCTGGCACGAGCAAGGGATCATTCTTAGCAAACATGCAGTATATCAAATTGAATTAGCGCAACGCTATTAACAAGGTGTATATTAGCATATGCGCATGATCTTCTCCGAACCAAACACAAGAGACAATGTTTAAAAATGGCCATGTAATTTGTGCAAAGATGCGTCCGATGGTACCTCTTGGAACTGCATTGAACCATCGGCAGAACCGTGTCACGTGGCTTTTATCTTTGGAATTGTTTCATTTGATGTCAATAGATGTGGTTCGCGGAAAATATTATGGGCGCTTATGTATGCGTGGTTGTGTAGCTAAATGTGTTGGTTCTGGGTGTGTGGACAATGAGTTACGTCAAAATTCGAGAAAAATTCTGAATACGATTTTCTCTTATGTATTTTGAAAAGTTAACTTGAACGTAGATATGCAACCAACTGACAAATTACAAAAAATTAGATCATTGAACAAAATATACTTTTTGTCTTTCTCCTCCGTGGTCATAGTAGCTTATTTTTGTACAAGACTTTTTGTAAAAATGATTTCAAAACGTGTTCTAAGAATTGTGAGGATGTGTGCATTTTGGGAGCTTTTTGGGTTTACAATCTTGGTATTCACTCTGGTAAGCAAATCAGGGGGTTTTATCCTTGAGTCGAGAGTGCATAGAATATATAGATGAAGCGGTACCGAACGCCCTAAACGGTGTTACTGAGCATGAAATAAGGAGCGATTAGCTGTGGTAGATACAATTGCATCATTCAAATGGTCTTGATGTTGAAGTTTGCTCTCACCATCATTCGGTAGAAGTTGATATCTCCAAAAGATCCCGTGAATATCCCATATGTGCTTGAATACGAGAGATTTAATGGAACTTTGGCCAGAAGGAAAGGTAAAGGAGGAACAGAAACACTCAAGATCAATGCTGCATCAACTAGTTCAACTCATTTCAGATGACATCATTTTGAACTTAATAGATAGAGTTATCAGCGTCAAAAAAGTGAATTTGATTTTCATTTATAATCTTTTATCTTTGAGTTTTTCCGTTATAACCAAATAATAGTGTTAAACGATATCTTTTGTGGAGTCACTTTTTGTTCAACTTCTACATCATATACATGAGCAAATGTCAACACTTCAGGTAAGTTTTCAGGGCCCAAAAATTAACATAAAAGTTTATACAGGGTTTTATTAATTCAGATGCCGATACTTGAGGGTGATAATCTTTGGATGATCGTATGTCAAAAAGAGCCTAATTTTTGAGATATAGGGTGATAAAATTTAAAAAAATAAATCTATTATTTATAATCACTTTGATACTATTCTAGGTATCTTTTTGAAGTTTGGTACACGTCTTCTATGCATCAATATGCCTTTTGTGATGTACAAACCATTTCATTATTTTCACCAGTGGCGTTCCTGCATTCAATATTTTTGGAGAAAAAACGCGTACGCCACTGCTTCCTTTCAAAGTAAAAAAAAACCATTTTTGAGATCTCTATTTATTTCTGTGCCAACTTGTTCTCTTGATTTTCTTGCGTCCAACGCATGGTTTTTAAAAAAATTAAAATCTACTTAATTGAATTGACACCTTGCGGTGTCTTTTAATATTTTTCGATCAGTGGCGCCCTCTCGGACATTCCCTTTAATATGTTGGGAAAGACGTGTACCGAGTGTCCTAAAAACATCTGGAATACTATGAAAGTATTTATAAAAAAAAAAGATATATATTTTTTTATTTCAACACCCTATATCCCTATATCTTAAAAATTAGGCTCTAACGGACCTATGTCCATATGAAATGTTTGTCTTCAAATCATCTAAGGATTATCACTCTTAAGTATCGGCACTCAATCAATAAACAACCTGTATAAATCGTTTTCGTAATACGGGTCTTAAAGATTTAATTAAAGTTTCCAATTTTTTAAAAAAAATCTCTGAAAATTTAATTATCGGAGTCAAAATTAGTGGTATCCGGGGGTTTTTTGGAACGACGAATTCGAATCTGATTTTAATATGGCTTCTTTACAGGGGGATAATGATATGATCTTCATACCTCGACTGAGAAATTGTTCGGTCTGCACTTCCGGCGGTATCGCGACACCTTGAATTTCTGAACGGTATTTAATCTTATCAAGCACCAAAATGCGCAACTTTGCCAAAATTCGGTTTAGATTGGGTTAGTAAATGTATCTCCTATTGTTCTGAATCTTCACATTCAAAGGTGTCCCGTTTTTTTTTATTTTTTTCAATATAAATAATCATGATTGTCTTGAGACTGCGACTATAAGATCAATTTTGAGATGTTGATCTATACAAAAAATAAAAAAGGGGCCAATTATTATTGTAGTCAATTTTCAAAGTGATTTCAAATTCGTCATTGTTTTCGTTTTGATGAAAAAGTTTTTAAAAGCGAAATCATAACAAAGCGTGAACATTTTGGGAAAATGTTCTTTCCAAAAAGGTGATGAATTTCTGGAAAAAGACTCTTTTTGGTGGACCTTGAAGTTACGGTTTTCGAGAAAACGCTCTTTGAATGAGATGAAGTACGTCGGGATCTGGATCTTTTAACGGGCTGAAGGTTGGTTTCATGAATTTCTCCTCATGTGATTTTTAGCCGGTCAGGATAAATATATCACGTGATCCTTTGACAATTTTTAATTGGAAAACCTTATTTTGTGAACTTCTTTTGAAGTTAGGGTTAATGAGAAAATGCGCACTACATGTGCTGATGTTCATCGAAATGTGAAACGTTCATTTCGTTGGAGTATAACTTTGTGATTGATTTTTTATACTTTTTGAGAGAAAAAAATATCCCTTTGGTAAACTCTATTTGAAGTTTACTTTTTATTGTTCATCCGCCATGACTTTGATTTTTCCTAAATTTCATGTACTTCACCTTGTGAAAGAATGACATATTCCTAAAAATGAATCGTTTTTAGCGAAAACTGAAAAAAAAAGAGGTTTTTTGGACACCCGTTGTATAGCACAGGCATAATTGGCACGAATTTCAAAAAACTATTTTTAAATCAGAATAAAGAAATTAATAGTATATTATTTTATATGGAGAAAAAGTCATGAAAAGTAACTTTTCCTCCAAATAAAATATGCCATTTTTTCTTCAAATGTCGACAAATTTATAAGTTATGCAAAAACATAATGTTCTCAATTCGCCATGAATATAGCTTCGGGCGGCGGCGCCAGGCTCATGTTTTCGTTGTCATGGTAAAGCTTTGCGTCCGATACTCAGTCGAACAATGTCCGTTTTACTGACGTTTGAACAAAAAACTATTTCTAACTTGCCAAGAACTATTTCGCCTACACCCTGTTTTTTGAATTAATATACAGGGTGTTTGAGAAAAAAATAGAGCAAAAATGAAAGGATTGATTCCTGAGGTCATCCGAAAACGCATCGTTTTTATGTTACAGGGTGGCAAAGTTTTTTTGAATCATTTTTTTTTAATCATTCAGTTACATTTTGACTGATTTGTTTGAAATTTGGCAACGTTGTTGTAAGTGGAAAAAGGCTAATTTTGACTCTATTCGATACAAAATATTGTGTACAGTGACGTTGGGCAAGATAACATCAATGTTTGAAAAAAAACGATGCGTTTGCGTTTGGAAATGGGTTAGTATTTTCCATAGTATTTTCCAAAAATTTTTTTTTAAATAATATCTATTTCGAAAACCTTTTTCAATTTTCAACAAAAAAGTTCTCATGACTTTTTTTTCTCCGACGCACTGTTTTCGAGTAAAAAAAACCATACAAAACGTTGATAGCCAAAAAGTTTCAGTTTTGGGAACAGTAGAAAATCCTTCTTCACTCCTCGTCGAAGAGAAAAAGCTCAAGAGACACTTTTCATTGAAAATTGAAGTATTTCGAGAAAAAAAAATGTCCAAAAAACAAGAAGCAACACCCTGTAATTTGAAAACGACGAATTTGCGGCCATCGGTGTTCTATCTCAAATCACTGTTCTATGCTTCCTCGATATACTCTAGAGGTATTGACCAGTTGATCTGGGACACCCTGTATTTCCATTTCCCTTTTTTTGGTAATCTTCATATTTGTTGACAACATTTAAAATATCTGACTACAGATTGTTGAAAATATGTTTTTAAATATCGACCATAACGATACGCGTTTGTACAAAGTTGTACTTAGCTCAGAGAAAGGTTTTGTGATCTGGAAGCTGAATTCAGCAAAATATGATCTATCCGAAAAAGCTGGTGATTTTATGCTGAAAAAGTCATAGAATCTTTGATTATTGCCTCCTTGAACTGAAGTTTTGCTGAGTCTGATTGTTTCCTAGAAGGTAACTTGAATGATATTAAGTTCCAAACGATGGTATAAAATAAGCAAGTTGTGATAAAAAGCCGAAACAAGTGAAGGACGGATTTCTCAGTTTTTGAATGAGGAAAATAGCAGGAAAAAAAACTAGAACATGAATTCACCAAAAATTAAAAAACTCTAGAAACACATAAAATTGAGAGGAACTTTTTACAAATTGATAAGAATAGAAATGGGAAGATTTGTCGAGTACCGTTCAAGAATGAGTTTTATTAAAAAAAATCCACTGATCAATCTTGACTTTTAATTCATAAAATACCTGTTAAATTCAACTACATCAACAAAATTACAAAACAAAATGACAATATAAAACATATTATGTAGTACCAGACGAAAAAATGTCACTAAAGAAATTTTTAAAAACTTCAGCAAATTGTTTCACAGTTATTCTTGAAGTTCTATAGTGAAAAAAAAAACAGCACAAGATGTAAAATCATGGATTATGTAGAAATTATCAACGCTCAATTTTTTTTATATTATTCATAAACAGTAATTAAAATACCTGTCATATCTGGACCAAACCCAATCACTACAAAATCCCTCGTCCAGCAATAAATTCACAACAACACAAACTCCAAAGTCACTAGAGCAAAATACTACAGATACACACAAAGACGCAGATCCCAATTATGTCACGTGGTCCATCAGTCACAGTACACCAATGAACCCGTACTGAAAGATCACCAGATCAGACAGTATAGAATCCCGACTATCCGGGATAGATGGGCGGAGTCTGTAGGGGTGGGGCGCAGAGGCGGAGCTTTGGTAGAATCCCTAGGGATAGCCGAAAGCTTTGTCCCTCTGCACCCCGCCACTCCGCATCCCAGCGCTCTGCTATCTCAGAGAGATTGAGAGATGACGGTTTGCGCTCGGGCTTTTTTCTAATGAGCTTTTGTGCGGTTTTTGTTGTGGGTTTTGGCGTGATTTTGTATGGTCGGAATTGGGTAATTGGGCGAGAAAGAGATGTTTAATTATTGCGGATAATTGGGGTTTTGGGAAATGGAAGTTGATTGCGTGAGAAGTGTTTAGTAAAATGTGAAAAAAAACACTTGATATTTTTAATCTTATTAAAGATATCACCGTGATATTCTGCAAATAAATGCAATTTTTTTATTATCAGTTGTTATTTTGTATTATTAATCAGTACTTTGATGGCATACTTACTTTTTTATGAGGGACAAAATAATAATCAATTTGTTTTTGAAATGTCACATATCAGCAATGTTTGATCATTGATTCTTAAATAGATATGACTATGTAGGATATGGTTGCGCTTTTTACCAAAGCTAGCTAGTTTTATTGTTGAGTCAAATGGAAGTCGAAGTCGAAGTATCATCCTTGCATCAAAGACCCTCTCTTCTCCTTTCAAGCCAGCAATTTGAGGGAGTAGTGCCTGAACTGACCACACAACTCCTTCTACATTTTCTTTCTCGGTCATACATGACACTGTCGTCGTGGAAACAATTTCCTCTTTAGGTCAGGAAAATATTCTTGCAACCTCATTTTGTTTGTTTTATCATATCCTGCAGTTTTTCTTTCACCTTTGGATTTGATGCTTCTAGATCAGAGTCGTCGAGCTCATCTGGTGCCATTTGGTGGAGGCGTCTACCAACCTTCAAGGAAGAGACCCCATCCTCCGAGAAAGCTCAGCAACAAAGCCTAGCTTCAAATCCCTCTGTCCTCTTGAACTAATTCTACGAGAGACTATTATGAAGTGTTATTACCACTGTAAAACAAAGAGTGGAATGCCATACTGAAAATTGCATGATCGGAAAGGGTTGTTTGTAGGTGTTGCGATCCTTCTTCGAGGAGATTGAATTTATAGAATCCAGAATGATTGGAACAGACAAATCAAAGAAAGGAGTAAAATAGATAGAGGAGAACTATTAACTAACCCAAGCTCTCTGATCCAAATAAAGAAACTGCCAATAACCATCAGCAAAGCAAAAGGAGTTCTTCTACAGATTCCAATGATGCCTACAGATCGGGGAAGGTATGAGCAGAGTTTCATAAGAACAGGTTTTTTGTTCTTGATGGATGTAGAAAATTCTTTCAAGTCAGTACTGCTTAACTAGCATAGTTGAAGCATTTAGGATAGTCGAAAAATGTGCTTAAGTCCTTAAGAGATGATATCGAGGAATAATGGAATGATACTCCCAAAAGAAGACCTCTTGGAAGTCAATAGATAAAAGACTCAAGAATTGATGATGTGACCTTGGCATTTCTTTTTTTTTTCGTTATCGGCGGAAAAATTCATCTACGAAAACCTAGTCCCTGAAGAGATTCTGGGTAGTGTGGGACTCCCATCTTCCCAATGTTTACCCGTCCTTTAATTTGACTAGATCAATTGCTTTTCTTTTTTGAGTCCTCTTGTAAGTCATCCATGCCTTTTAGTGATTTTTGTGTTGTGATGCAGTCCAGTTGATAAGATTTTTTCTGTACAATTCTTCACGTGTGCAGTGGTCCGACAAGCGCGGTCTCGACTTTTCCAGTAGCTAATTCTGGTTTCCTGCTGCTTTGCCAATTTTTTCTTCTTCCACCAAGATGAGATTCATTTTGTTGTGTGCTCCCGCAGAAGCCATTTCTCAGACATTCTTTTTCAACAGCTTCTAGTGCATGGACTGCCCCTGTATTGTCGATGATGATTGAGAGTGATCTCATAAGATTGCCCTTCTCATGTTCAGGCACAATTTCGATTTGTATGGCAACGAATCATACTTGAAGGTCGGTCGGTTTAAAACTTCTTACCTTTCCTATCTAGAAATCTCCCTTACGTCCACATATACACCAATACTACATACCTTTGTTTGAGTCTGGCTATTTGGTTATTTAGTTATTCAACCTCAATTTTTTTTGAGGGCGAAGGCTTTGTTGGGATTTCTCATCTTGGCTTTATTCGTCTCGTCCTGATAGGGAGACATCCAGTGTTTTCTAATTCCTCAAATATTGGGTTTTCGGATATGACATGAGGTCCATTTGATACTAATCTCTGGGCATCTCAGCTATTATCTTGATATGTACACCCAGTCTATTTTCCTTGTTTTTGCAGCTTGCCACCAAATTGGTGCTGGTAGGTGATTATGAGTCCGACCATCGTTGTGTACACCTAGAGTACAATGGCTGGTGATACTCCCCAAGACTTAACAAACGTTCTTTCGCAGGCGATGAAGGTTTTTATAGATCTGTTTGGTATGTTCTCTATGTGGTTGTGAAATGGGAGTTTCTTAGCTGGTGTAGCTCTTAGGAATGTGGCTTTATTGCAGTGTTGGCTAGTGGTTGATTAACATGGGGGGTCAAAAATAAATTTGAAAATAGGCAAAACTACTTGAAAATACAAGTTATCTGTTTTCAATTCCACGCAGTTACTTAGGAGGAGATTCGTTTTCAATTCCAGGCAGTAACTTGAGAGGATGATACTCAAGGGGAAATATGTTTTCAATCCCAGGCAAAAGCTTAAGGAGAAGTCACTCAATGAGGAATTTGTTTTTAAATGGGAAATTTGTTATTTAAGGAGAAGTCCACTCTCAATTCCCGGCAATTACTTCAGGAGAAGTTACTTTATGAAAAACTAGATTTAAATTCCCGGCAGTAACTCAAAAGGATTTTTTTTTGTCAATCTCCGGCAGTTTTTTAAGGGGATTTTTTCTTCAATTTCCGACAGTTGTTTATGGAGAAATTTTTCCCAATTCCTCCAACTCAACTTGACACGAACTAGCTCAACTTGACATTAACTGTTCCAACTTGACGCAAGCTAACCCAACTTGAAACAAACTGATCTAACTTCACATAAACTAACCCAACTTGACACGAACTAACTCAACTTGACACAAACTAATCCAACTTGCTAGAAAATCATCCAACTTGACATAAACCAACCCAACTTGACGCAAACTTACCCAACTGGACACAAACTAATCCAACTTGATATAAACTAAGTCAACTTGACAGGAACTAACCAGTCCGGCGCCGCCAAACTAATCAGAAATGAAAAAAAAAGCGGATACGTTTTGCCGAAATACCGACCAATCAACGGCTAGGATCGATGACGCCAATATCAAATTTAAGCCGGGCCTGATGACCCAAGACTCGGTATAATTTTCCAGTTCGTTCAGGCGTTCGGCTTCGCTGGGAAGCTGTGTATTTTTCGGGTATATTCGCCAAGCTTTATCGCCATAAGGCCAACTCCGGCCAGCAGCCCAGGCATATTTCTGAATTCCGACTGTGCCTGACCATTCAATCAAGACTATTACGAGGGGCGGTCTTAATAATAAGTGTTTATCGAAATTAAATTGATCATTCACGAGTAAAGTCTTTGAAGAAGGTAAAAGTGTTTATTTTCTTAAATATGTTTGGGAGGGCATTGATCAAATAATCCTATGGAGTATATCTTCAATGAACATGCCCTCATTCTATGTGCTGCTACCTTGGCAATTATTGTTAGAATGAACACCATACCACAACAGCTAAGTGAAGTGAACCACACTCATCATTGCCACAATAACTATGGTCATGATGATGGCAAGTACCTGCTCTGTAAGAAACTGACATTGTCCTGGACAAAGTTCTCATAATAGCCGAACATGTTATGAAGAGAAACATATTGAATGATCTTCTAAAAGAAATATGGATGGAGAAGTCTGATACCAGCCGTTACATAATAATATGCCCCATCCACATCTACATGCAATACCTGAAGGTACCAGATAGAAGGGACCAGCTGAATAAAGGGCCTTAGGTGATCTTCGCGGTCTCATCAATTGCAAGTTCATCACCTGTGTTGCTTGCTAATTGTTACTATGTCTTATATTATTATGGTATAAGAGCAACTAGTACTTTTCCTTTCCGACATCAGCTTGATGGGTATTATCAATCTACAGGCCTATAATGGGGGTGTAATCGGACCAATTATTTGATAACTTTATATAGATTCATCTTGTTTAAACAGGGAGTGAAAACCGTGACCTTTACCCATACCAAAATCATCCCTCGAGTCTTTAAAAATGTCTTAATCAATTATAATAATATTTATAACCCATCCCAACACTCATAATCAGTTCCGACAGGTAAAAACCCATCCACTACAATAGACCCTTGCTACATTTCACACACATAAAACGCTATCTTGAGATGCAAAGCATCCCTCTTTAAAGTCAAATTTTTTATTTTTTCTTTTCACATTTAAATTTGTATTTGACAATTGCAGTCAGGAAGTTATGTTTGGTTGTTTTGCATGTAACTCGATATTTTGTACTTTTTTACGGTTTTGTGTTGTCGACTAACGTTTTTCGAAAAATATGCAAAGGTTTAACTTCACTCCCAACGGACTTCACAGGACACTGAGAAACGATGCCTGAGTCACAAAAGAAGTTAAAAAGTTCGTTAGACATAATGAGCAGTTTCCACCCCAGACTGTGAGTAACTTTTGTCGTGAGGCCGCAACTGGAGAATAGAATGACGCGAATATGCAGCGCCGATTTTTGATCTGATTGAATTCCTACACTGGAATAAAAGACTTCCGTTCACCTTTCGACAAGGGTGGCCACTAATAATATGTTGTACGAGTTCATCGGGTCCTTGTGCCATGCTGCGTTTTGTCTTTCTGGCTTTAAGTAAAGGAATTTACAGGGACGTATTGTCTATGGAGGTTCCCGAAACTGTAGAAGCATCAACCATGACTGCATGTCGCTAACATCTCATTAATATACCTTTATTGTTTTTGAAAACCAATGAAATTTGTGATAGATAGGACACTTTTCTATCGTTGACAATATTTCAAAGTCCATCTCTGATCATGTTTCACCCTTAACAACAGCGAATTTATTTTCTGTTTAACGTATTGATGTCTGAAGGACAAGACTTAAGCTTCCATAGTCATTTCATTTGACACAAGCAGTTGAGTTTTTGAGGACCACTGCGATAATTTCTCCCTCTAGAAAAAAGAGCCCCCTATTTTTGTTTGTCTGCATAAAATTCTCATACTATCCAGAATTGGATTGTGAAAAATTGACGGGATTCTTGGTAAATGCTGCATTTGGTTAAGGGGTTGGTTGCACATATTTTGGTCAGGAAGTCGCAATGTAGAGATTCTTGAAGACTGCTTTCATTGGACGAAATTCAGACATATTAAACATTTGGAAGGCTCCACTCCATTACAGAACAAAGCAAGGCATGTTCTCTAACCCCCCCCCCCGCAATCATAGAGACACATTTGGGGATAGAGCTCCTTTACGGTACCTAGACCTAGATCTTTATCTTAAAGTGAAAATAGAGAGCAGTCCTTGAATTTGTCTGTATCGAGCGCCACCTGTGAGAGCTCTGGGTAATGAAAGTTCGAGAGGAGAAGATGTAGGTGGTGAGAAGCAGCACACCCACATTAGTCAAGAAGGGGAAAATCAAGATTGTTGATGTAGAAGATGTGAAGAAGAGGTGAAGTGAACACCTCCTGCGCCGGCTCACTCTCGTCCAACCTATCCATGACTTGTTCCAAAATCTCCATCAGAGCAATGATCGTTCAATACCATACTCTAATCAGAGAGTACCATACACTCACCTTCCTCTTTATCTCGAACTGCCAGAAAATGTGGAGAGTTATGGCGCAGTAGAACCCTACGACGTTGCGCTGTCTTCTCAAAACCAGGACCAAATCAAAGACACAGCAGCCTCGTAGGTATCGGTAACGTAAATGCGGCTTTAGCACATCGAGTAACCTACAGAGACACGTGAGGAGTGAGGAATATTCATAACAAAGAGAGACCACACAGATGTCCCTTATGTTAAACATTCTTTGGCCAGTGGACTTATTTGGATAGAAAGTGATGATGAAATGGGACTCCAATGGAAGCAACAATAAAACTGAAGGAGAGGGAGCCTAGATTTTGCTGGATAAAATCAAAAACTTTGTTCCAAAGGTTACAACATCTTGGTCACAACCAATGGCCAGAACTATTTTAAACCCTCCCCTCCTCTCAATGGCGTCATAGAGGGAATAGGAAAAGATGATGATGGGTTGTATTCTACAGTCTGCTGAGGACTTTTCTCATGATAAAAATCTTCAATCAACCAACCAGTCGCGTTTCAAACTATGGAATATGTCATGTCGACATAAGAAAAAAAATTTATTCCAGAAAGTGAAGTGGGATACCATTTGATGGAAACTACTCCAGGTTTTCCATTTTTATTTATTAATTATGTAGAACAGTGCCAAGACAAAGCAAGAATCAGATAGATGAGAATACCGGTAGAGCTCATCACAAGAGACAGCAATGTATCAACGTACATCAGTATTGGAAAACCAACACCACTGGATTTCTGGAGAGAACAACTTTGAAAGTAGAAACGGAACTTAACAAAACCAAAGTAACGGAACTACATGAAGAACACTCACGAATTTCATACCAGTCTTGAGGAGCAGCGAAGAATGGAGCTGCATTGGAGCACAAATAATGAACAAAACTTCAAGAAAATAGTGTTCACGATGTTCCAGAATTGTCCAATTGTCTTCTTTGTTACCTGGTTAACCAACTATCACAATGTCTTAACGCCGTTTAATCATTTTCCGCCTCTCAATATATACCGTTAAAATATCCAAAACGTCCGTTATCAATTTTCCGCCGATTAAAACAAACAATATTTCTATCCAGCTGCGCGCCAAACTAATGTGGAAATGCAAATTCATACCTAATCCCCCACTCGAGTGAAAATTGCATCTGCCTGAGATGAAGTCATGTTGGAATCGAGAGCGCTTGACCGTCAGCGACCGACCATACAAGTTCACCTGAAACTCCGCTCCGATCCGTACCGCGAATTCCGAATTTTCACCCAACTATGTCACGACCACGAGGTAAGACTTCTCGCCGGTTTAAGATCCCAAATTCTTTCAAGTTCATCGCGTACAGTCCATTTAATGAACAGGGGAGACATACAAATTAGTCCTGAGATTGGTCCTCATCACGGCAGTTGAAAAACGTTTTATAAAAGTGACCGATTTTTTGAAATTTTTCTGGTTATCTTTTTTTCTGGGCATCTTTTCATTATGGCTGGCCGCCTGGACTATTTTCTTCACTCTCTGAAGGCTACTCGATAGGCGCGTGGGACCCATTCCACATAGATCCATAAGGTGGCGCCCGAGTTTTTCTCCGTAGAAACCCGAAGGGCGTCACAGCAGAAAGAAGCTTCGAACAAAGGACAATGCTTCTCATACTATGATTTGAAACAGAACCCAGACAAAATTCCAAATAATAATTGTTAGCGTCACCACGCTATAATTATCAAAATAAGGTCCAAGTGGATGATAGGCAGCTAGAACGCAGCAGGTTCTAGTTGCCGGTTGCCGAGCGGCAGTCAGTGTCAGTGTCGAACTTTGTACTAAGCAGCTTTTACAGGGCAGCTTTCATACACATTAGGCACATAAGATTTTTAGTATTCCAACAAGCAAAGCCCAACTTTTCACCTCCCAAATGACCATCATGCATCACCCTCTAAAAAACTTTAAACTCGATAGCATCGAAGGCTAAATTATCACCCTCAACGGTAAAATGACCAAATTTAAATGCAATGTTCCAGCTTTAAAGCCACGTTTAGATAAGACATATGACCATCTATATCCCGAGCGAGCATTGTTGAGTTTCTATGTATGCGATTGAATCGGGAAAATCCTTTTTGGTTGTCACGGAAGAAGTATGGAAAGGATGTTGGATAAAGGCCGTTTTATGGATGGGACTGGAGATTAGGTTTGAATTTCGAAGTTTGAGAAGATTGACTGTAGGATTTCGGATCGTATTTTATTGTAAATAGAGATTCTGTGTGAATATAGATTTTATATTATAATGGAGATTGTCCATGATTATTATGGATCTGGATATGAGAATAATTCGTGATACTCACAGGATTGGGTTAATCAATCATATAATCATATCAAAAAAATTTGGTAAAAACCTAATAAAGGATCAAAGACTTTAAAAATCCATATCTTATTTATTTTTTAGATGTCTCTGGGATTCAGCTGTTTACCTCGCTCATTTGGCCACTCTTTACAGAAAGGCAAAAACCCAATCCAGAAATTAAAAGAAAGGAGGCCATCGGAAGAAAACCCTTTTTATAATTTAAAAATATATAAAACTTCAATCATAATCGTAGAAAACCGGATGCCATACAACTAAAGCACGCCATACAGATGCAAAACACCCACCCGCAGCGATTTTACAGCTTTCAATTTTCTCCGGAAAAAAAACTAAACTCTCCCTACAGAACACTTCGAGACACAAGGACCTCTGTATCTTTTGGCGGCTCCAAAAGCCTTCATTCTCCGACACATTAAAAGTCAAAAACAGCGTTTTGGGGCGTAATTACAAAACCCGCAGGATACCGGAGTGTATCGCATCCCGAAATCAATTTCGAGACCGTGCTCTGACGCCTTCGCGCGCCTCAAATTTCGGGGCTTTTAAGCTCTATTTTAAAGCTTTTCTGTTGGTGACAGCCACCCATTTTGATGCTGTTGTTTTGAAGCAAACGGAGCTACACTGAATTTGTGAGTGAGAATTTGAGGAGAATGGTTTATTGATAAGATAGTCGAGATGATTTTAGTTCTTCAAATTATCTGAATCTTTATTATTTAATTGGAACACTCGATAAATGATTTTAAGGTAGGATTATGATAATATTTGGTTCGATTAGTTTGGGATTGATGATACCTGTTTGACATTTTGTAACTATTAACATAACCAACCTTAATATTAGTTCTAAGTCCATAATTAGTATTCCACATCCTTACAATCGTTGATACATACCAATCATCGATTTTTGTCTTGAGAACAGATTTTTTCCAGGGGCTTGAAAATTGACTCTGACAAACCTTTTAATTCTTGGAGTATCGGCAAAGCATGGTTTGAGCACTTGCTCTCTGACTCTGTTCCGTCACGTTGTCACGTTATTTTTGTAATAATAACATGACATTATTTTATTTGGCATTGTTTTTTTTCAGTGGACTCAAGCATTGAATCATATTGATTTGTTTTGATTGTGATCTGATGACTTATGGAGTTCACTGACTTTGTGTAGATCTCCTATTGGAATATCATTCCCCAAAATATCACCCACATATCCCAACCGGAGCACATCAATTTGCCAAAATAAAAATCTCTTTTGCCCGAAGCATTGTTCAAGGTCATGATACTAAAACACACAAGATATTATGATCAATTGCTGGACGAAATTAGAACCAAGCCGCGCATGTCGTCACTGCGAGCCAAAAGTGAGGTTGGATTTGAAACATCCATAACGTTACTCGGTTACAATTTGCGGGTCAAAATTTGAACTGGCTCACGCATGACATCCCCGCATGACATTGATTGTTTAGATTTGAGGAAGGTCACGTGATGACGTCTTAAGTGGGATGTGCGAGAGTTTGTCTTGTTTGTTTCAGTATCATGGTAACAGAAACCTATGAATTTTGAGGTTCGGACACGCAATGACGTCAGCGAAACCTGCGCGAGATCATATCTTGTTTGTTTTAGTATCATGGTTCAAGGTGGGGTCAGACCTAACGTGTGCAGTTTTAAGCATATTCTGCCAAGATTTGTCTATGATAACTTTTTTATCTCAAGCTGTCCGCAAGCCTGAGGTCGACTCAAGTCTTGACTATTAGTAGCACGGAGCTATTATCCTTGATATGTAACCTAAACAGATACGTATACCTGAAGAAGCATAGAATTCTTCCTGGGTATCAGTTCTTTTTCAGGTAAGGTTAAGGAGCTAATTCCGATGTCTTGGATGAGATTGTTGAGAATCTAGGTTATGTCCGAAGCTCTCTCATGGAGCTCCTTGACTCCAAATGAACAAATGAGGGCTAAGCTGAAGTATTATGATTTTTCTCCGGAAGCAGTTCAACTGATTCAATCTCATCCCACTGGTAGAAGTCAATATAAAAGATAATATGAAATCTTGTTCCAAACCTGTTATTTCAGTGAAATCCCTGGATCTTCACAATAATGGACCACTCAAGTCTCCAAGATCGAGGGTTAGCAATCTTATCAGAAAATCGTTATCTATTCGCGATAGAGTCTCATCATATCATTCTTGTAGACTAATATGGAGGCAAGTATCAATTTCCTGTTAATTCTGGAGAACTGGCATCTTCTCATTTTCTCAAGAATGTTCAGGAATTGATGAAATGTATAAACAAACGTTATTGTTAAAAAGAAGTTCTTCAAATTTTATTGGCTGCTTCTTTTAATCGCAAAACACTACTGTCAAGAGCTGTTGCAGTAATGATGGTTGAGGCAGATTAAAAATGCATAGACGACGAGAATACACAAAAATGTATGGTCACGGTGGTGGTTTGTTGTCGAAGATGGAATCAGGAAGGCTGTACACGGAGAGCTAGAGGTAGAAGACGTGTCAGAAGAACGACCCCACTTCCAGATCACCGCCTTATGCTTCTAGCTCTACGGGACCGCTTCACGTCCACAAGGTCAATTACGGACCAATGGTTTGCAGAGCTAGGCAGGCCAATCCAAATGCGAACTGTTATTCGCTAGATCGAAAGTTTTGGACACTCTATATCGTCCTCAGTTTGCCTTACCTCTCACTACTAGACATCGAAGTGATCGACAGGCTGGGTGCAGAGAACGGCTGAACTGGGACCTTGAATGGAATAACATCTTCTTTACTGATGAATCCTTGTTTGGGCATGCATGATTGCCGTACGTGGTGGAATACGAGATTCTCAATTTTTTGTGGAGAGACATGTGCACTGTCGAAATTATGGTATGGGGGGCTTTTATGGAAGTAGGTCACCTTTGGTATTCATCGAAGGCAACATGACTGTCGTGCGTTTCAGGAGGTGGTAGAACTCAATGTTCTGCCTAATATTAGGACACTCTGCAACCCACTTTTCCATAAAGTGATGGACGACCATTTACATTTTGATGACAATCGAGTCGATTTGTTGCCTTTAACCCTCCTGATCTTCCGGCCTTTTACCCATAGAACCCGTCTGGGATATTATGGGAAGAAGATTACTCCGTTTACCCCATTCTCCAAAGGTACATGTTGCCTGGAATAAGATTTTCCAAAAGAAAATCGACCATCTTATTATAAGAGTATAGCCCGACGTGTTACTGAGTGCATAAGACATCGTGGAGGTCCATCACATTATTAATTTTTCACTTTTTTCCAATGATTGGATTTTTCTCAAATATTGATCGATTACTTGGCTAACCCTACCACACATGTATTCAAAAAATTGTTGTGATAGATCCATAAATACTGGGTGTTTGGTTTTCTATGTCACTTGGTATATTTGCTAGTGATTGTAATCATTGGTTGCTTGATTGCAAGGGATCGAGAAAATGAGGACTGTAGATGGTATAAAGCAACTGCCCCTTCATCGGAACCCATTCAGTGCACAGTACTTTTTCTGATTTTTTTATATGGAGGTGACCTTGAAAAGTCGAACGTGTTGCTTCAGTCCAGGAAGTGCACCGATAAACGACTCGAGCAGAGAAAACGGACTTTGATCACATACTATGATTACTGTCACATGAAATGTACAAGGACTAGCGAATAAACTGGAAGAAGATGTGGAGAAGTCAGATCGATGAAACTTGAATATTGTGTTTCTTGCAGGAATTCACGCATAGGAACTACGTTCGGGAGTTGGGGTATCCATACTGATCAAGAAAGAACTTTGTAGTGCCCTTATAGACCTGATTATTATAGACGTCCGATATGATATCGAGAGATGCCTCAAAGCAACCCTGAAGACAATGGAGAGAGAACTGCTAGTTGTTACATTGTATGTTCCTACTGGGGACGCAGCAGCGCAGATCAAAGACGACTTTCATATCATCGACCCAATCAAGCAATACCAAGAATCCCGAAACACAAGCATATAAAGCGACATACCTGGGAGGAACCCATGAATCAAAAAATATATATCAGACTATGCCATTACCAAAAAGCAATCGGGCATAAAAGCACTTGATGCGCGGACTAAGGACCGTTTACAGGGGCAAATTCTGAAGACATTCCACTAAACCAATTCATCAATTAATTGAAAAAGTTGCGAACGATACAAATTGGAGCTCCCTCAGCAGGAAAGTATAAGAAGGCTGTATCAGAGCAGCTTACAAATTCTCGTAGAGGCAGAAGTAGCTGGAGCAGGCAGTAATGAGGAAAACGACCGGCTGTAGAAGCTCAAGGAAAAGCTGACAAATAAAGCGAGCTGAGGAAAAAAAAAGAGTGGCAGTTAACAACTGACTTATCCAAAGATCAGATATAACAAGGCATGAATACAAAAATCAAAACAGATAAGTGAAACGGAGGGAGACTAGGTGTTTTATAGTCTTCCTGAATTATGGAACACCACCAACCAATGACAAATCTTTCACGGAATCCTGCTGTTTTAGTTCTTTATGGTTCTTTTAGCTTGAAGTCACTACGGACCTCAAAATAGAACGACAAATGGGCATCCAAATTGATTTGGACCCCCAAGGTGGACAGCTAAAAGGAAGAGAACTGAGGATAAAGTTTTCTCATTTGCTCAAAAAGAGGAGTTTATGAGTTTAGCAAAGGGAATAAGCATTGTTGAGTCTTTCTTCAAAAGGACTTATCTAAAATGTGAATATGAGATCTTATCTTCTCAAACAAAAAAGTCATGGATGTCAAATAAATAGAAATGGCAAACCATCCAAAAATGTTTTTTCCGCGTTGACGTATACCGGTTTCCTCCCCCTATAAATACAATTTAACATCAATCCAATATGTATCTAACCCTCTGATATAAAGAGAACAAAATCCAAATTTGGCCATACATGTTAAAAAAAGATAGAGTAATATTTCCCCTTTCAAACGTGGGACTGTGTCAAATGGGGTTATCATCGTGTTTGCACCGTGTATATTAGAGTCATATATGGAGATATTAGCAGAGATTTATGACTGAGTATATTGTGTAGGACAATGACAGTTTTACATATCGGTCTGTGCGGGGTGTGTAATTTTTTATGATGAAATATACGCATGCATTTATATGAAAAAATATATTGAGGGACGATTGGTATTCAGCATCGAACACTCAAAAACGCATCCGCTTTGTAGAACGAAATTTGCCTTCATAAATTTGAAACAAAGCAAGTAATAATAGAAGATTTGCTTTTCAATATTTTATTCAAGAGGCAAACGGGAGCACCCCTACGCGCTCATTTGACACCCCTCAAAAATTAGAAAAAGATTTGGGCCTTAGTCTTCAACATCTGCGTGATAGCGGAACGGATCGGGCTTTATTCAGGATTGATATTTATTCATGGGCCGTAACGCTTTATTTAAATGAAAGAAAAGTGCGATGAAAACTGGAGATTTAGTTAAATGGAAGAGTTTTCCAGTTGGAAAAAAAACCCAAATTCGTATGTGTCTGATAAAGACTTTTTTTCACATTTAAGAATTTCTGTTCTTTCAAATTGTCAACATTAGAAAGGATTTTTTTTCCAATTACAAAATTGACGCCTATAAAGTGTAATTTGATAGATTAGTCTGGGTTTGAAATAATTTAAATTATTTATGGATCATATTGAGATCACTTTTCAATAATTAGATGATAATACAACAATAGAAATTATAAAAAAATACTATTAATTGATTTTCATTCACTTTGTTAATTTAATAAATGAATAATTGTTTGATTCTATAAATGATTCTCCAAATTTTAAAAATCCTTTTTTTTCAGTATAATTATTTGTTCCTATAACTAAATAATAATATACAGGGTGTCCCGAATAAATAACCAGTAGGTACATGATTCAGTAATTCAATAGATTGAAAAGAAAAGAAAAAAACAATGACTAATGGAAAAAATTGTTCAATAAACTCAATAATACATCTAAAAAGACCAAATTGACCACACAAATAAAAAATATTCAACGTATTATTTTTTTAGTTTTCTTTTCCCAATAATACCGCAATTGAAAAATTTATTTTTCAAAGTCTTTTGAATCCACAATAGCCTCACTGTCTTCACAGCGTTCAATTTTTCTTAAAATTTATCAAGCTGAGGATGTAAGTTGCAAATAGTTGTGATAATTTGAACAAATTTGTGTACAATCAGAAAAGCCGTAGTCAAAAGTAATTGATGAGAAAATGTAAACAAAATGTGACAAAATTCAATAAATCATACGTTGGAAATAAAAATTGTTTTTCCAATCCTGAATTGAACCAAGGAACCCAAACCCGGCAATCAAAATCTCACCACCGAGTCAAACAACCCAAGTTTTCTTCCCCCTTGGTCGGTAGCACAATATTTTATTCAAATGAAAAATAATATATAGTTGCAACAAAAACCAGACAAAGACTAGTACTTGGATTCTAGAATTATCTGGAAACACAATGAGCCACTTTCATTCGAAGTTGTCGCTCCAGCAGAGAGTGATCAATTTTCATCAAAAACTGGACAAGCAACGGTCTCAGTCCACGAATTCTTGAATTTTTGGGAGGCAAAATCAAAATGATTGTGGATTCTAGATGTTGCCCCATTCCTACCCTTCCTCTCGCTTACGACCTTCGCATGCCAAACATAAAGCTGATCAACGCGTTTTGTAAACTATAATGGACAGACAATCAATCTTAGTCCACCTCTGTCCCAATCATACTCACTTCAATCAAATTTACAAATGATTAGGATCGGAAATAATAAAGTAGTAACGCGCGGCAATCGAAACTATACAATAACACTCCGGTTTACTCCTGTTCATTGGTTTCATTATATTTAGTTTATTTCTTTGTTTTGTTCAAGTGTACTGAGCGTACGCTTACCATTCAAAAATTTAGGCTCAGTTACAAATTGTTTTTTGTCCATTGAGGGTGTCATTCACTGACAGATGTACACCGCTATTCAAATTCAAAAAATGTACGTTGAAACTCAACTCTTTCCAGGGATTTTCCTGTTTCTATCAATTCCAATTCCCAAGGAACTTGTTCGAAAACTACCGCCATGTCAAGATATATTGACATTTCCTTAAATAAACCAACCATCATCCTAGCCCGACAATACCCTCCTAATTTCTTCTTATTGTAAAGGTAATGATATGTACGAAATCGTTACTTTTGCCGTACCGCCGACAAAAAATAGGAATTTACCTGTTCCGATACCCCTTTGGACTACCTGACACAAGTCAAAATTTTCAACCCTTAACTCGGTTTCACGGTGGTTAATTTTCTATTTTATATCATTTTAACAAGATTTTGCCTTTTAAAGGGTGAAATCAGCATTTTTAACCCTTGAACTGGATTTTGACCGTGCGAAATTCGGTTTTTAGGGGTAAAGATGGGGTTTGATAATCTTTTTTTTATTTTTTTACCTTTTTTAGTAAAAGGAGTGAGGTTTAACGACTTTGGATGAAACTGCAGATATGTGACAATTGAATATAATGAAAATGTTAACATTTGGCAGGTAATTTTGAAAAACCGTGTGAAAGATGTAACCTTCACAATTTGATAATGAAAGATTCACATTTTTATACAATACCCAGAAATTTAATAAACTAATGAGGGGACGGCAGATAAAGATGAATCTTTATTTAAAGTGAACTTTTATGATGAGAGATTACGATCATGTACCAATAGACATCATTATAATGATAATGTTATAAACTGTATATTGTATTTTCTTTTTTGTAATAACTAGCCAAGTGCTAAATAAATTATTATTATTATTATTATTATTATTATTATTATTATTATTATTATTATTATAATTGCATGTAGTTGTGATAACTTGTTTCTCATAGGTTTGAGGTGACGAGACGCGTTTCACGTAATAAAATACAATGAAATATTTATGAGAACAAGACATTGTATTTGACCTCGACTTTCTGGAAAGAAAACAGCAAAAAAAAGTTTTTGAAGCAGATTTTCTGTCCAATCAACCAGGCTTCAGGTTATTTGAGCGAGATGGATGATAACTTAGTCAACTGTTCTTTCACTTCACACCGAAGTAGCATGCGTCGTGCGACCTGCTGGCAGGCAACAGGAAGTATGCTGCTTATTTCAAAATCTATTGGTAAGGATATCCATATGAACAATTTGTTGAATAGGTTTCAATAGTATAGTGGTAAGGACAAAAGACTGAAATTTCATAGTTGTCTCAACACTAATAGGATATCTCTGAGCAATCGAGAATATTCTCTTCTTCTTCTTTGTCAACCTCTGTCCATCCATTCTTGGACGTATGTCTCTCCTAATTGTTTTCATTTTTCCCTATCCTTCGCCAATCTCATCCACTGTTTGCCTGGCACTGCCCTTATGTTGTTCACACATCTTTTTTCGGGTCTTCCCATTCTTCTTTTTGTCTTCCTTGGTCTCCATTCTAGGATTCTTCGTGTTCATCTGTTGTCACCGTATCTGTCTATGTTGCCAGCCCATCGCCATTTCATTTTTGCTATCTCCTCCAATGTCCCTGACTTTGTTTGTTTCTGATTTTGTCTTTTAGCGATATTCCAAGCATGCATCGTCAATCATTTTGGATAAATTTGAACAAGATACCTGAGCGGCCATCAAAAAAGCATCCAGAGAGGAGGAACCACAATGTCAAGAGTCACTGACCACGTCTGGTCAAATCGACGTCGAAGTAAGTAGTTGGAAGCACGAATCCTGCAAAGGAAAAATCCCGGAGAAGGCCACAATCAAGTGCACTTCACACCTGATGACGATCAAAGACGAGGTCTATCAAAAAGTCGTGTACCTAACACAAATAAAATTTAAACGCTGGAAGTCCGAAGGTCTGTATCGAGACAAGATCTATGGAAAATATTCTTTGAAGTACCCGACACATTGGGTAGGTTGTTGCATCTGTAAAGCAGTTTGCAAGGTCTCACTGATGTTTTGATTGATGCTGGATTCACTTTCAGCGCCAATTAGTTGCCAAGTCAATGCATTACAGCTTTGTAAGCCGCATCCAGACGACATGTCAACGTTGGCTTTCGAGCAGGTTGTATGTACACATTGCCAATATGCACCAATCCATACAAATCTGCAAGTGTTGACACATGCCAAACCTTGTTAGAACTTTGGTCTCAAATGTTGTCACCAACGTTCACTTACGTTGGACATGTCGTTGGGATGATGCTTGAGAAGAAGTATCCTGTCATGAACCCGTTATGAATCTCACACCGAATTTGGAACAAAAGAAAAATACAACTTCTGTTATGTAAATCGGATCCCACCAACACGAAAGAGCCTTCAGCTATTCGAATGTCACTGGAAATAATGGGATGTTGAAAGAACTATGGAATCCAGACATCGATGATCTATGCAGTGATGAATACAAGATTGACAAAGATGGATGGATTTGAGCAAACCGATCTGGAGAAAACGGAGCTCGTCAATATTTTAGCACAACCTGGATGAGGAACAGTTTGCAGCCATGGCTCAAGACTACTTGCTTCTAAAGAATAACAAAGCAAAAATAGTGTTTTCCGAATTACAGAAGCTTCATCTTCAAATATTATAAATGCGCTTTGAAGCCTCAGGAAGGCCAGGAAAAACCTTGATTAAAAAGCTTAAACAGCAAAGAAATGTTGAGGGAAGATCAGCATGGATTGATGAAGAGAACATTATCTATTCTGCAATGAAGTTTGTATAGAGAAAGAGATTGCTGCCATTTTGTTGAGATTACATCAAAACTCAGCAGAAAGATTGCTCAACGTGTAAGAATCACAATTGATTACCTATATCAGAAGCGTGCGCGGAATCAAGCCCGAAAAGCGAAGACAAAGATGCTGCTATATTGCGTCAAAAGAAAAACATAGTAGCTGGGTTATGCCCATTTAGCACAGGTTCGGCTTGAGTTCCAAGTACAGCTCTAGATGACAGGTTTGCTAAACAGAATTGAAGCTTAAACTCCACTCATATCTCAAGCCAAACCAGTGCAAACGCACATTAGTGATTCTAGCATTTAGAGTAGAAACTTTGACTTTAGTCTTTTGGCCTCAAGAGATTTCTCCTGACCTCTTGAGTCGGTATCAGCAACAATAATGATGATAATGGTAATAAGATATCAGAGTCATCAAGAAATCTGAAACAAAAAGAGTCAAAGTGATCAAGGGAAGAATAAAATTAAAATGAAGAGAAGGCACAAAGAGAGATGGAGAGGAAATCCTGAAAGAGGTAGAAAACAAAAATAACCGATGAAAGGCAAACAAGGAAAAAGTTAAAGCATGCAAACCTAAAAATTGAGACCAAAGCCGTTATCACTCTATATGCCAGGAGCAAGCCATAGCCACCAATTATACGAAAACGAGGAACCAGAGACCCATCTGGAAGACTTTATCGGACACACCTGGAAATCATCCATTACATTTTCGATCGCCCAATCCTGGCAAAGAAAGCGTATCTTGACTGCCACCATCAGCTTGCTATTCATCAGATCAAATCAAATGTGCTTTATTATCGGTAGCTATACATCTCTACGACAAAGCAGAGTTAAAATATTTAGAATGTATAAAAAACCTTCGATATATATTGCAAGCTGTAGGTCCTACTTGTCCCACTATATTAGTATTTCCAATGTCTAACAAGGGAAGGTTGAAATCGCACGAGGATCTTATCTTCTCGGGATCAGCAGATATTGATTCCCCCGAGCTCTGATGATTCTTGGAGTCCCAAAAATTGTGGTGTCACCAGCAAACACAATAAAATCACCGGTGATATCTACGGCAGTCATATTGTCAATGAAAATCAGGAACAGACCCCTGTGGGAGACGCCCCAGCAATTCTTTAAAACTGTTCAGTGCCAATCCTCTGAAAGCGTTCAGATACGAGAAGCTTCTGTAGCAGAATTCCGTGATTTACACAGTCGAATGCCTTCGACAGATCATAGAAACCGCCGCAGCAACCCTGACATCTCACTGGAATATATGCGAATATCTTAAAACTCCAATAGAAGACAAATGGTATAAGCACCTTTTTTCCCCAGTGATGCATGGACTTATGGACACCCCAGATAGACATCACTCGGGACAAGCATGTGTCTGTCTGTTTACAGAGCCATTAAAGCCAATAAGCCTGATATCGTCCTTTGAAGACAAGAAGCAGATGCAATGCTTGTTGGTTGATGTAGCCATCAGACTACAACATAACCCAAAAAAAGCCAAGAAATATGAAGATCTACAAATGGGGAAGCCAGAAATCTATTTTGCTGAGCATTGCACACATCGTTGCAACCTTCAGCTGCACGCTATGGAGATTCACCCTATGAGTAAGGTCAGCTCTTGGAAGATTTCCCTGACGACCACAGCAACACTGTGTGATATCAAGAAAATAATAATAATTTTTGTTCCTGTCATCCAATCGAGCCTAGAGATCATAAAATGGACCCAAGCAGAGATTCGGAAGCTAGATACCCAGACACGAAAGTAACTCACAATATAGAGAGCTCTTCATCCACGACCGATATCGGCTTAGAAACTTGGGGGGCAGAGAGGAGATAAATATCTGGAAATGGTCCTCAAACGAGTCCCAAAGAATGTGATAGCACAGGCGACGATCAAGAACTAGCCTGAACTAAGGCAAGGAATGGAAGAAGATCGCATCATGAAGTGGAAGACCAAATCCATCCATGGGCAAATAGCAAACGAGGCTTTTAAGAAAACCATTTACCAGAGCTACTCATACATGGGCATGATTTACCTATGAAAACAAAAAGAACGGAATAGAAGCTCTGATAACAGCCTGTCAAGATCAAGTCAACTGTTTGACCAAAAATGAAGACTTTGCCGGTCTTCCAGTAAAACAAGCCATCAAATCGTTGCTGTTTGCTCCATATTCCCTAACAGTGGGTACATAGAGAGATACACTGTAGCCCAGTTACTCCATTGGAGTATCTGCAAACTGCTATTGCGTCCTTCAGCTGCGTAGATGTAGATGTGTGATATATAAATCAAGACAAATAATAATAATAATATAATTATTTATTCCTATCCAGCGATTATTTTTTTGACTATTTAAAAGTCTCTGTCCTTCTATCATTTTGCGTTCTACCTGTTAAATATGACCTTAATAATTGCAAAGCCTTTATTATCACTAGTCTCTCTCCGTACTGTTCCAGGTTTTGAAGAAGTATGTCAGAATCGTTACAATCATGCGCTGTAGATGAGTGATTATTGTTGAAGACTCTGGACTCTGACAATCCACGCATGTTGATGATCCCCTAGTAACTCAAATTTCAATATGGAGTTCAAAAATCTCTTAGATATTGCCAACTCCAAAAGTGTTGAAAAATATGTTAATAAACCGCAGAAGGTGAAAAATATTTTTGTAAGAGCCACGTTCAATTCTCATTCAAATCTTGTCAAATCGTCCAATAGAATGTTTACTTTGTGTTGGTAATGGTTAAAAAAAAACTCATAGGATAAACTATTTTGATTATAGGTACAGTCGTGTGCATAAATCCGTTGGACGAATAAATGTTTTCTGTTTGAGCTGTGCTGATCATGTTATTGAGGCCATTGTCTCTGTCATGTTATGGAACTTAGTCGAAAACATCCAAGCCATACCAAAATAAGCATACTTCCTCAGTAGACACGTCACAGTAATACATCGATAGGCCGGTAGAGTGGTCCATGATATCTTTTTTTTTTCTTCATCTTGATAGAAAAGATTCACAAATTGCTAGTGAAGACGAAACTACTTGACCAATCCACAAGTTGGAAACTTTTTCAAACATGAATTAAAATATCAAACTATCTACATAGTCACTTTTTACAAATATTCGTATTTTACAAAAAACAGCGACCGATCAAAATGAAACGGACATTATTCAAACATCCCGGAATGATAAAAGCAACAATCTTAACGCTCTAGTGGAGTAACCAACGAGCAATGTTGAATTACCAAATACCCGGAGGACACAATTTTAATCAGGTCCTGTATCCGCTTTCAATATGCCACTACGCACCCTCCTACTGTTCTGGCTTGAATTATGAAAAAGATGTGCTGGCAAATTAGATTCTGCGTTTGCGATCTATTTTGAATGAAATTAGAAATAGTGTTTGACATTTTATGTCAAAAAATAAATTTTCCTTTTGAGCCTCTTTGTATAAAGTTTCTTGCAATTCTGAAGCCCACAGAATTCGTTTGTGGTTTTCAATGAGAAATTTGCGTTTTTGAAAAAAATTTTTACAAAGTCGTTTAATCGTTTTTCAAGAAAATTTTCAAGGATATCAATTATATCCAGACTGATCCTAAACCATAAAAGTCAAACTACATTATTGCTCTTGCTCTTCGATATTTCTAATTATATCGAACGTGCAGTGTAAGCTATTAGTCACGTCAATAACAACCACTTTGATAAGCTTCTACATTTTAACGACTTTTACGCAAAATCATATAAACGCCACATAACATAAATATGTATCCAACATGTTGGACAAGTCAGACATAATATATCCAAATTTACGACCGTCAAAGCTGTCCGAACTAATTCGAGCCGCGCTACGGTCAATTCACTTTCTGGAAATTGGAGATTTCAATGATGTTGGTTATAGGTTATAGGTAGGTTTTCATTAGAATATTTCAGATGAGATTTGATTGAGAAGAGAACCACAAAACTCCAAAATTCGTTAAAAGTCCTGAGAATATCCAGGGTCCTGGCAAGGAATGCTAGCGAAGATAACTAGAAACCAGAAAAACTAGTCGTTCAGTCGTGAATTTTGAGGTCCCGGTTTATATATTTTGAAACAAATAAGTGCGAATATAAATTAGTATTGATGTGTGTGTACATAGAAGTGTCACGTGTTAGTGTGTGTAAATAAATTAGTTTGAAAAGTGATTTCTATAGCAAAAAACGTTACAATGATATTCAATTCTCTTTCCTCTAATGCTCTTTATCGCGCATTTAGATTTTTTGAATTACAAGAAAAATAACTGAACCGTGACATTTTAATAATATCTGAACCAACTCATCCGATTTGATCAAAACAACACATAATCAAGCTTCGATTCATTCTTAATTAATCGTTTTCTGCAACCCTCAGCTTAACAACCGCCAGAAATGTATTTTTAAGAGCGAGTTGCTCTTTGATAGAGCCATCTGGATAGCGACGTTCATTTGTCTGCCGAGGGTAGTGAGAGCCACTTCTCTAACCGAGCCATTAGTCGAGAGACTTCTGAGAGGTTAGATTGAGAGGGTTGCGGGGGATAATCAACGTGGATTCACTGTGCATGGAGAAGTATGGAGGAAATTTGTCCAGGTTACCAGACATGAGTGCTACGAAACCTCAATTATTATTTTTTTACTACATACAATGAATTTTTAAATGATACTAGCTATGATAGAGTCGTAATTATCGACCAGTATTAAAACTAAATTATGCATTCAACTCTAAATATCATTATTTCAATTCAAAATAACTATATTGAATTAATGTTCAATTATCAATGTAATTGTTGATCAGTCAACGTTGGTTTTTCAGGAAAATCAAATCAAGGTTGATTTTATTTATTATCAAATTAAATTCAAATTCTGATTCAGCATGTGGAACCACTTTCTGAGGTGAACAAGTTATTTGTTCAAACGATTTTTTAGTTTTTTTTTTGTTTCATTGTGTTCTTTTACCATGCACCTTTTATATTTCCTTTTTACTTATATTCTTCTGTGTCATGAACATAATTTTTGTTATTTAGATTATATTGCTTTATATCGACGCGTTCAAGACAGAAGGACGTGAGTGCCAAGAAGTAAATTTTAAACAAGAAGTGGAAAAAACTATCCAATTTGGAATGACGTCAACCTTTTATTATGGCAATTGAAAATTTTTATTTTAATATATTTAGTTTATCCTACAAACGTAGTCCACCTTCAAGTTAGCAACAATTGATTCAAATTGATTTTTTATGGTAAACAACGTAAAATTGGCGCTTATGTCAGTTTACGCTAGACATTGTCATGACAAATCTAACTACGGTACTTATGTCATTGCAGTTACCCAATTTTTGCACTGTTTGGCGATCATTTGATATCATGTCTGATCAGTGTCGCTCCTCTAGAGTTTTATTTTTGGCGGTTATGTCATCGTGTTCCAGGTAAATACCGAAGAAAAATTTTGTTCTGAACTAAAATAATATATTCTGCGAATATTAATCGGAATATCATAGATGATATACAAAATTTAACAAATATTATCAAAATATGTGAATGTCTCCATCTGCAAGAAGACATAAGCGCCTTAAAACCTGCATCACACAAAAAACGTGATTTTATTGAAATTGCAAACCTACATTCACTAGCTCACTTTCAGACAGTTATGTTCAACAAATCTTGACATTTTCCACAACACAGGTACGTGCAATTTTTGAAAAATCCAGAAAAGACATTAACATACTTCACTAAGGGGCACTTGACGCTTATGTTATCCAGAATAAAATTATGCAAAAAATGGCATTAGTGCCACAACATTAAACGATAAATTTAGACTATAAATAATTTTATAAAATATAAAATTATATTCCCAATTATTTCACAATTCAATACATGATGATTTACAAATCTTAATAACTTGTAACTATCTTACTAACCTTGTAAAATTCTAACCAGATGCAGCAATGCTATCCTTATGGCAGTTGACGAGCAACTGGCACTTATATTTCATGTCGATTCAGGCTACTCCGCATGAAAGGCGCTTATGCCGTATTCAATCTGAAATACCTCCACAACGAATTTTTTGGCGCTTGAACTATTGGAACCGACGCGGCTTAAATGCACTTTTGCGTAGATACCAATATCGCATTTTTAATTTTTTTGGCGCTTATATCGTTTTGCCTTGAACGCGTCGATATAGTAATCCATAGTATTAATTTTCAATTAAGATCTACTCTATTTCTTGTGCTGGACTGACAAAAATGTCCACCAAATCATGGTTCAAAACAGAGTGTGGCATGAATAAAGCGATGTGACATCATTACCCTCGCCATTGAGTGATCCTTTCGAGACGCGAAGTAAATGAAAGACTGGTTGACGCTGGCGCTTTGACGAGATTGAATTCTCAGAGTTTATGGAAAAACTTGCGATTTTCCAGTGTGAATTTTGTTTGTTTTTGCGTATTCTTACACTATTTGTTTATTGTTGAGACTGTTATTTTCTCCTTTTTCATTCAATGTTTCATGTCCACTAAATCATGTTTCAAAACAGACTGTGACATGAATAAAGCGATGTGATATCATTACCCGTGACAATGAGTTGTCTTTTCAAGCCACGAACCCGGCGAACCGCAGTCGGTTGAATTGGATTGACAGTAACGGTGCGTTTTTCCCTATATTGTTCTTGTTTTATTTGAGCGTAAAGTCCTTCTTTTTTTCTTGAAGTATCATTTTATAAATAGACAGGACAGCAACAAATAAATCGGTACTGAGTACGCCGCGAAACTACGTGTATGAGAAAGCAATATGATATGATTGATAAGAATAAGCATGTTTCATTTCGGACTACAACTGTGACGTCACGACAAGATGCGTGCGTTTCTGGTAGGCGGAATCAACGTTAATCGCATTATTATTTCCTTATCTTGATATTTTTCCTATTACCGAAAATTGTACTTATTGACCATTATTTTATTTTGTATACTTACAGTAATTGATAATAATCACTAAAAATAATTATTCTTTGCTGGGTCCATCTCAATTAATATTTGATATCTTGCTGATTCATCACTATGAGGAATTATTTCTTGTGCTAAGTTGACAAAATTCTTCTGGTTAACACTGAAACTAGCATTTTTCTAGTTTATTGTATAATGAGTTTTTTGTTTCAACTTATTTAAAATCTTCATCAGATCAAATTCTTGATATCTCATTATCCTCCTCTGGATATTAATAAAAGAAAATCAGTCAGACCGTCCATTGCCATAAAATAATTGGATAATAACCAAACATTGTTGGAGCGTGCATTCACCCATAATAAATTATTGAGTAGACTGAAAATACTTGACACAGGGTGACAGATATTACTTTATTACCATGGTCACCAAGAACCCTTCACGCCTCGACTCTCAAACATGATGTCATTGACGTACCTTTGTTTTTCAGGAATATACCATCTATTCTTAGTTGTTAATATCCGATGATGCGGTCCATATATTTTCAATCAACTTTTAGTGTTTGGAATCTATTCTACCAACATCCTGGACATATTTTATACAACAAGCTTGTCGGAAGTCCAGGTTTATTGGAAGGTTTTATCCATTTGTTTTCCACATAACTATTTGATTCATTTTATTGAACCAAGACTATCAAATGGCCAATATGTAATCAGTTGAACAACTCAGGTTGATTCGACGGTTCAAGAGATAATCGCATAGTGTCTGTAGTTGTTTAGTACTATTTATGGTAAATATATAAATATAATAAAATGATGAGAATAAATAAAAATTGGAGTGGCCTGAAAAATCCAGATCGTCATCAATAGGTCAGGGAGAATTGAAGTTGGTTCAAAGAAGCATGATTCAAAAATACATTTATCTAGAGCTAATCCAAAAACGATTCTTTCACGCGTTGATTCTGCGGAGAGGTCGAATTATTCTCAGAGTCGGCGAAACTCATGAAGCTACTTGGATCTGGAGGGTACAACAGAGATAGGGTTGTTGAAAAGAGAGGATGGCACATGAGGACTGGCAAAAGGGAACATCACACCACACCGGCAGAGAAGAGCCAAGCCTCTGCTCATACCAACAATACATTTTTTTTCCGAGCCAGCATCGACTTGTGCCACGTCCCAGACAAGTGGACTACGGTCAAGGCGGTATTTATTCCAAAAGTTGGTGAGCAAAACTACGGGATACCAAAATCACACAGGTCTTTCAGTTTGATATTATTTCAAATAAAAGCATCCAGAAAAGATGATTGATAGGACTTGCCGGAGGAGATTTTCTTTATATCTCCAATTCACAGGAATCAACACCCCTACTGCAAGGGCAAGAGTACAGAATCGGCTCTACGTGCTGTAGTGCAACTAGCTAAAAGGACTATGAGCGATAAAGAGGTCACCTTGACCCTGTTTGATGTTGAAGTAGCATTCGATAAGGCAAAAACGGACGACTTCTGCGTGTCCCTCAGGGTCAGGAGAACCGTCACCTCTCCAGCAGTGGGATGGGTTCGGTCTGCTCTACGGGATTGCCAGGTAAAAGCCTCGTTAGGAGACCGTCATGTAGAGGCAGACGGAGGTTGCCCCCAAAGCAGCTGCACCCTGCCTGGTGTCTAATGATGGATAGTCTCCAGACAAGACTGGAGTTGAAGGGCTCGTATGGGCTGGCTTAGGTAAAACATCTGGAAGTTGTCTGCGAATGTATGGGGTCAGCATGTAAAGTTTTGGAGGTATGCTGTAAAGAGATGGGGCTCTCAGTGAATCCCACAAAAACGGTCCTAATTCTCTACACAAACAGGAGTAGTCTCATAAAATTTGAGCCACCCTCTGTGTATAAGATGCCGCTGGCACTTAAACAGGTCCTCAAGTACCTTGAGATGGTGTTGACAGTAAGATAACGTGGAATCCTCATGTTGAATGGATAGTTCAAAAGGACATAGTGGCTGCTGCGCCGAGCAGTGGGTAGGCAGTGGGGCATAAAACTACATGTCATTCACTAGCTTTATCGAGCCGTGATCAGACCGAGTGCAATGGGGACCACTCCTGGAGCTGCACTGAACATTCTCCTTGCGTTGCCAAAACTAGCGATCTGGATAAAGAGGAAAGCGATGGCTGCATACGTAAGGACGTCTGCTCAGGCAGTATCTGGGGTTGGTCACCCTAGATTATCATCTATTGTGAGCCGTGACGTTTTGTTACTGTCGGCGGGCTTGACAGCCACGGGTTGAAGACTTAGACTTCACAGAAGCTTTGAAGTACACCTTCCATCCGGGGACTAGTGGCTAATTTGTTTCACCGACGTCTCAAAGGCGAACTCTAATGCTATACGGGAGCTGGAGTATACCAGACTTGACAGGAATTCTGGAGAAGCTTTCTCTCTCGAGAAACTTACAACGTTCTGCCAAGCAAAGGTTTTTGACTGGAGAGTAGGTCCAAGGAGAGGCAGAAGATAGCATAGTTATCTTTTCTGACAGCCAAGCGACACTAGACGCATTATGCAAACCAAGAATCAGCGGAGCGGACGAGCTGGAGTTTTCACCGTCTCAGCTCGGTCCAGAAACTTACTTGGGTCTAGGTTAAGGACTGATCTCCAAGACCCAGACCAAGTGGACCAAGTGGAGAAGAGCCAGATGAATGATCACACAACGCAACAAACCAAGGACGGCCCAGTTAATGAACAAGAGTGGGAGGGCCCTGAGAATCATCGTAGGAATTCTGACAAGATATTGCAATCTCAATCGACATTTGCATCTACTAGGAATATGCCAATTTCTTTTTTTGTCCCCACTGTATAAAAGCGGAGGAAACCTCCTACCATCCTACCATCTACTATAGGAGTTTGTGATAGATGGAGTCGCCTGAGGAGGAGGGACCTAGGAGCGACAACCATTCCTTGGGTGGAGTTGGGGGTTGTTTGCAATAAATGAATTTGTACTTATTTCAATACTGAGTTTACTGTGGTAATTGCATTAAAATCACGTTTTCTCAACACATAAAAATTCTTGAAAGCTGTCTTGGTTTTAATTGAAGATTGAATGATGCGGAAGTCACAACGTCGCGTTTTTATTTCAAAAGAAAAACAAATTGTTAGTGATACAAACTTATCGCCTACGGTCGGCAAACTATGCTTATTCTAGTCGTTCAATATTCCAAGGTGATTTTATTCATGTATCCGTTGTCTGCTAGTTGAATTGATTAAAAATTAACAGTGCAGTATCTTAATCGACGACTTGCAACACAATAGGACTAGCACAAAAAATGGTCTTATACAAAATCCACTCACTACTATGATTAATCTTGCAATTATTTGATAAGTTGCTGATCATTTCTGTATCGGGTTTTGGGAATCCGCATAATTGATAGTTGCTTTCCAGCACAATAAAGCGAATTTTCTTTTCCACGAAAAGCGGCAATCTTGAGTATGTAATTCGAGCTAGGGCAGGCTGTGAGCACTGCATGGCTAATGAAAAATAATGAATCAGTATCAAAACAGCAGTAAAATCCGAAGCCGAAGCGGGACTCGTAACTTATATTGATCAGAAACGTGACTTCTAGCGAATTCCGTCAGTCATTCCGTTGTCTTGGTTGGCGATCGCCATTTTATTGCTATCGTTTTGCGACGAACATGCTGTTCTTCTTTTGCTTATGACTTCTTGGATTGTGCATGGGAATCAGAGGCGTGGAATTTGCATTTAATATATTTTTCGTTGTAAGTTGTGATAGCCAATAGTTAAAAAAAAAATTATTTTGAGTGAATTTCTTCTTTGAAGTTTTCTGACGAGACTCATAGTTTTTAAAATACTAAACGAACTTGATGCGACCAATCAAAAATTAATAGAAAGAAGCCAAATAGGGGGTAGATTCTCATTATATTCATGCCTTTGCAGACTTTAAAGGTATACATATGGTAAGGGGGAAAACATATTCCTTTGCAAATTTAGAGTTGATATCGAGGCTTTGGGGTTGCAGCAGGACCATGCCGCATATCACAAGGCTCATGGAACTTAAGATTAGAAACATTTGAGAGTTCTCACCTGATTTTGTTACATTGTGTCATTAAAAAAGTGAAAAAGTCAAAATGCTTTTCTCCATGAAAGCTAACAAAAGTTTTTTATAACAACGTGATTTTGTGCTTGGTAATTACCCAAAACGCAGCATTTGGCGACACTGAAAGGACAGTTGTTGGTAATTTCAAATATGGAAAAAACTAAGAAGGCATCAAAGATTTATAGAGAGGCTTTCACCAGGATTTTTACCATAGTAGATGAGATGATTTTCAAGTGAGGCTGTTAACAGATGGGGTTTTGCTTAATAATGAACGAAATCAGCTAATGTTGGATATGATGATCTCATGAGATGAATCCGAAAATAATATTGAGGAAGAATTACGCTTATCAGGTGAAATTTCTTCGGATTTTTATGAATTGAAATTGAAATTTGATCAAAAGGCAGGTCCAGGTGGTACTTCCGATTGTGAACGAAAATTGATTGGTGGCGATTTGAAGGATTGGCTGTCATTCTGGAATCAGTTCAGTAGAATACATGATGATTCGTACTTGGAAGAAGAGGAAACATTTCAATACCTCATTCAATCTACTTTAAAAAATTTACTAAACCAAACTAGCCCAAAGGCACGAGCTAGACAACTTATAGAAAGTTATTCTCCCACAAGTGATAACTAGCGCAAAGTGATCAAAAGTTTAAAGGAAAGGTCGAATTATGTCAGAGAGCTTTTGAAATTAGTTTTGAATAATCCAGAATCAAAAACCAAGTTATCTTCGTTTTTATTAATCGAGAGCATTGGACAGTTTGGGTGTAACGTCTGATACGTGTGCAGCTAATATCCATCAGTCAAATTCTGTCTATCAGAAGAATTGATTCGAGTTTGGCAAAGAACTGCTGCTTACAGCGAAGGTTCCAGTTTCAAGGAATGTCTGAAGAGTTTGGGCATTTTTACAGAAAGAAGTCGGAAGCAAAGAAAAATATTATTGGTGGTTTCAAGATTTGAGTGTCAAAGCATTCATCAATAAATCAACTGGTTTGAACTCCGGGGGTGAGAGTTTACTGGAAACAAAAGTATAATGAAGCTGTAAAATATTCACCAGTCTCAGGTTTCTCATGGAATACTTGTTCAGATACCATTAGGCCATCTATGGGATCCTTCAGAAACTTCAGATAAAAGTTATATCTAAAAGAAGTATTTTGTCTGCAGCCTAAAAATTGACATTCATGATAAAGGCTGGTACCACGTTCCAGAGGATTGTAACCCTGTCGATCTACCATCAAGAGGAGGTTTTCCGAAAAAGCTCATTGAAACAGAATGGTGAAAAGAAGGCTGGTTACAAAGTTCTCCGGAAAAATCTCCAAAATAAATTTATGGACAAGAAAACGATTTGATAGATGCAGAAAAATCGAAGTTTACTAGAAAAATCAAAACTCATTTGTTGGGTATGACTATTTTTCGAGTTATTAGGTATAAGTTGGTAAGAATGATGGGAGGGATTTTGAGGTCCCGATACAACTGCAATAAAGCCTACAAATTGAGATGTGTTCTTTCTTTGGAAAAAATGTTGCTGCTGAAAAGTATGTACTCAAACTAGTTCAGAAAGAAACTTTCCGTTCTATAGAGGATGAAAGACTTGCGACGTTCTTTTCGTCATTTGAGATTTTTTTATATGCTACCTGCTTGATATTTCTCATGTGTAAACTTCGCGAAAAATTGTGGATTTTGAAAGGCAGACAAACAGTTAGAAAAGTGTCAAGATGTCGAGTGTGTAGAAGATATGCATCCAAAAGAATAGAAGTTCACCAATACCATTTATGTACAGAGCGAATTGGTTACCTCTTTATCCACCGATACTTTCATTCAAGCTTCGAGATTTGTTGGCCGGAGAGAAAGACCAAGTATCGTGAACAGTGATAACACGATGAAATTCGTTGGATTTGATAACTGTCTTGTTATTTTATGGGACCAAATAAGTGAATATGGATTAGTCGGGAGAATTCGAAGGAAGTTTGATCCACCTACTTCCGTTTGGTGGGGTGGGTGGTGGGAACCATTGATTGGACTGATTTTGAGAAGAGCAATAATTAATTATAAGTTCAAGTTTGAACGTCGGAGAACTATCAACCATTGTTTGCGACTGTGAAGCTATCGTTAATGCAAGACCTTTGACATATATTTCGTAGGTTGAAGATGATCTGGTTTTTTTAAAAAAAATAGAGCAATTGGAGTACCCGACATTGATCAAACGGAAGCCAACGATTTGAGAAAATATACCAGATACCGTCAGAAACTTAGAGAAGATCTACGGAGACGATTCAGAAATGAGTACCTGGAACGGGTCTTGTGAAGATCAGGCATCCATACATTAATGCATTTTTTTCCATTTCTAAGATTAGTTTTGAGTTTATAGAACATCTTCAACTGAAAAAAATGACAGCCTCGTCACATTGTTACAAGCCTAATATTATAGAATCAACATACAATGCTGCCAAACTTATCCAAACTTCTTAAAAACCATGACTGCAATAGTATTTGCCTGTATATTTTTTAGACTATGACAAAAAAGAACAATAAAACGTAAGACACATCCTTGGCTGATCTGCTCAATCAAGTTTCTGAATCTTCCAGACGGTGACCCAAACTAACCCAATCTGACCCTAACTTGATAAAACTATCTTGATCCTAACCAAAACTAACCCAAATCAAACTCAAACCAACCCAGTCTGACCAAAACTAACCCAATATAACCAAAACTAGTCCAATGTGATCAGAAATCACGCAAACTAACCAGGGCTAACCCAATCTGACCAAAACTGAACCAATCCAACCAAGACCAACCCAATTCAACCAAAACTAATCCAAATCAAACTCAAACTCACTTAATCTGACCAGAACGAACTCAATCTAACCAAAACTTACCGAAACTAACCGAATCTTACTAAAACTAACCCAAACTAATCCAAACTAACTCAAACCAACAAGAACGAATAAAAACCAACCCGATCCAACCAAGACTGACCCAATCCTTAACCTTAACCAACTCAATCCAACAAAAACTCACCCAAACCAACCCAATCCAAACAAGACTTAACCAATCTAACCAAATCAAACTCAAACTGACCTAATCTGACCAAAACTAACCCAATATTCATGACCAAAACTCACTCGAACTAACCAGAACTAACCAAAACTAATCCAATCTAACCAGGACTAACCCAATCAAATAGAAACGAACCCAATCTAACCAAAACTAATCCAATCCAACCAAGACTAACCCAATCTAACGGAAACGAACACAATCTAACCAGAACTTCATCCGCTACAGACAAAAATATGAAAAACATTTCTCCCAACATCTTCGCAACACAGTGCGTATTTCTCACTCTTGGTCGTTAATTAGTAAGTAGTGATTTGACAATCTTGACATATTGACAGTTATTGAAAATATCGACTTCGCGGTGACCAGTTTTGTAAATCAAATGTTTAAAATTGTTTTATCCTGCTCAACTATTTGTTTTAACTTCTTTAGTGGTTACGTGAGGGTCTGTAGAACATGAGAACAACAGAAATTGTCCAATTCAATGACCCACAACTGGAACAAATCGGAATTTTTGGAAAATGTTCTGATGAAACAATTCACCTAAAATAGAGTTTTTGTACAAAAAAAAAATGATTCATCCAGCATTTTTCTCTTTAGAATAGTTAAACGAAGGATAGTTTACCAAACTCGCATTCAAAAAGTACAAATTACGTGGATGCCCAATGTTTACAAGAACCAGTTGAGACAACTGAAAAGTTGAGGATGGATCATGTGGATATCAGAGTTGGAGATGTGGTTCTGATTAATAATGATAACCGGAAGAGAATATCATGGCCTTAGAGAATTGATCCAAGTACTTACACCAGGTAGAGATGGGAAACCACGAATTGCGAAACTGAAAACTGCAAATGGATTTGTAGTACGTCCAGTACAACTCCATATGCTTGAAGCAAAGGATGAGGATTCGAAAACTCAACTAGAGCAGACTGGAAACGACAATAAGAAGTTGAGATAAGGCCTCAGAGACCCATTTCGCCAACACCAGGACCATTGCAGTTCTAACTAAGTTGATGATGGAGAACATCACCTAGTTATACAGTGTGACCCATTTGTTTTGGGAACACCCTGATAAAAAGTTTATTTCTTAACCGATTTGGTTCGTTTTTTTTTTTGGATTGTAGAGCTCGAAAAATTGTATATTCTTGGCAAAAAGTGACCTTCTATTCAGCATCCTTTAAAACGGGTCTATACAAATTTTCAACCGAGAATATCAAGTTGAAAAAAATTAAAAATTCGCACTTTAACAATCTTTGATTCTATCAAAACATATAAATATGACATAAAACTAAAAATTTGTAACTTCTACCAAACCACCATCAACTTCAATGCATTTATCATTTCTTTTGATAGAATCAAAGATTGTTAAAGTGCGAATTTTTAATTTTTTTCAACTTGATATTTTCGGTTGAAAATTTGTATAGACCCGTTTTAAAGAATGCTGAATCCAGTGGCGCACACAGATTTTTTCTAAAAAAATCGCTAATATGGTTTCTTGAAATTTTGCTCTTAAAAACTAACATAGTAGGCCTTGAAGTCAAAATGGCGAGGGTCACTTTTTGCCAAGAATATACAATTTTTCGAGCTCTACAATCCAAAAAAAAACGAACCAAATCGGTTAAGAAATAAACTTTTTATCAGGGTGTTCCCAAAACAAATGGGTCACACTGTATATTGAACTAGCAGGACTCATTGATTTAGGCTAACTATTAATCTTTTCGACTGTCAGTAATCTATAGTACTGCAGTCTACTCAGTAGCGTTAGCCAGTGAGAATGCCACTAAATGTCGAACAGAAAATAATCGCTGCCCACCTCGGGTCTCGAACCCGATCACCGGCTGGTTTTCCACTTACTGACCCAGCGCTTTACACGATGCGCCAGCCCAGCCTTATATCGAACCTTAACATTACCTAAAAATTACCGACACCTGCAGAAAAATATTTTTCGCGTTAAATCTCATCGATGACCTTTGAATGTTTCCAAAAGAAGTTTTTCTGATCAGATATGTGTGAGCGACGATGATATAATACTATGTCCACACGTCCTTCCCAATACGCGATGGCGATACGATTTATCGTATGCAATAAGTCGTATCGCGGATCTTATCGTGTAGTATGTTATGAGCACGTATACACTTGTGTGCTGCACAGAAATTGTCACGACAACTTATCGCACGATTCCCAAGCAAATATCGTATGTGACCTGAGTTGGGTTTGCGCCAAAGATGTTGCCGATGGTCATAGTGTGACAAAATGACTTGCTAAAGCAAATTCGATTATGGAATGTAGAATTAATTCATTTGATATTAAAAATTGATGAATCAGTCAATTTCAACAAAAAAAAACATATCATTCTGAATATAAATGACGAGGGCTGGAATTGACAAGATGAAGTGACACTGCACCCCGAAACAGTGTCAGTGCGAAAGACAAATTACCTAAATCCATTAGCGCGAGTATATCGAGCATATCGGAAAGTTAGTCAGTGTTGTCACATTTTAAAAACTTCTCGAGAAGACCTCCTTTATAACGCTCAAGCGAAGCACAGTGCGACAACCGCGCTCTTTACCACCCCGTTTCCAACTCACCCCATCGATAAAGATAAGTTAAAGGCGTTAAAAGGAGTTAGGAAATAGCTGTAAAGCGTACAAGGTACAGCAACATATGTTTAATAAAAAATCTGATTTGCAGCCCGATTTATCACTGATGGGGAGGGATCTTTCGCAGTTTGTTGCAGGAATTAGGAGGGTGACAATTTGGTGCGTGATAAATAATACTTACCAAATGCACAAAAATATCGACACATACTATAGTAGTTTCTGGTTGTTCACTCATAACAAACCGAAGACAACTGACAGACATAAAATGAATAACAAGTGGTCTTGTTTCGATGATAAAATATTTCCCACAGCTCTTATCGTGACGTCCCACAGAAGGCCCTGATGAGACATTGTTTTCTTGGCACAATTCAATCTTATCAAAAAGCCACTGAGGTTTATTGTTTACCAAAATATAGACATAATTTGATGATAATGCGAATTGAAGGTATGATAAATAAATGTGTTTCATCTGGCTGAGATAAAAAGATGAGTGAGGATGTTCTTCGCAATAAGCGTATTAGTTACTTACTTCGCGTATCCGTTTTGTCGAAAGAATTGTTGGCGGCGACATGTATCAGATTTAAGCGGTGGCTAATGATCCAATTCACTTGGACGTTCGGATATGCTCGCTAGTTGTATATTTTTCGGGTACTTTCGCCAAGCTTCATCGCCATAAGGGCAGCTTCGAACAGCAGCCCAAGCCATAGAAAAATCATATATACTGAACGGACCCGAGTCGTTATTCCTAATGGAGGAGTCACCCTTGCTACCAACTCAGTTTCATAAGTCATTGAAGGGTGTCACTAAATGTTCGAGCAGAAAAATGTTGTCTGCCCATCCTGGGGATTGAACCCACATCCATCAGAGACTCAGCCCTTCAAGTCCAGTGGGTCTTTACACTATTAAAGGTGTGTAGATCTTTTTTTAACCAGAAGTAAAGATGCTTTCACTTCCCGGAAGCATTATTTTCTTCAAACTTTCTCTTGGTGATTCTTAAATACCCTATATCAAAATAATGGAAAGCAGTATATTTGTTTGCCTTGTTGAAAGTGAACCTATGTGTGTTTGTAGATGTAGGTTACTGTTCTTGTTTGCATTGGATATTAGAGGCTGTGCTACGAAAGTCATTTGTATGGAAACTTGCAGAGAACTTGTTACTTGGAAACTAAAAAGCTCATTCTTGAGCATCGTTCTAGTTCAGGGGCACGTGTAGGGATTCGCGATACCGAGACCAAGACTAACGTAGTCTCTGTCTTGGTCTCGAACAATGAATCATGGTCTCGAGACCAAGACCGAGAGTCTTGATATCTTTTTCTCGGTATTGGTCTTGACCACGAGACCAAGACCAAGACAGGAAATCTGCGTCGAGACCAAGACCAAGGTCTCGCGAACCTCCAAGCACGTTTTATTGATGACAAGTTAACTTTGGAAAAATAGGAGATTTTAGTTCATAAGTTGATGTATAGTTTACTTCTTTCAATGAATTGATTGGCGGAAACGTTTATCTAGCTGCCCAGAGTGAAAAACAATATAGGCTTCCTTTGGTATGTGAATTCTAATAAAACCAGTCAACAGCGAACCCTTCTCCATGACGAAAGCATTGTGCCAAGTATTTTTTTTTTTTTTAAATGGATTTGTTTTTCTTTTTTCAAGTGTCAAAAGCCTTCAACACTTCAAAGAATGAAAGGGATCTGTTTGAAGGATCTGCTAGACTTTGCGTCGAGATTTCAATATTTAATCATTTGTGGGCTGCAACAGATCCAGGCGTCATCTACATGTAGGGATCCTCTAAGATTTCTTTTCCGATTACCTGGCTCGTTCCTGCACGATTTGATTTCTTGATCTATTATTCTCATTTTTCTCCCAACCAATTTTTTAAACGGTAAGGATGGTACAGAACCGTAATAAATGTCGAGAGCTACATCCATGTGAGTAGTGCCCTCCTTATACCGGTTTCGTTCCGAATTTGGACTCATCAGTAAAGCAGCATGGCACCACTCACATCAATGCAACTTTTAGCACAGTACTCTTATCAGGGGCGGAATTCCTTGTTCTGTGGAATTCCATAGCGACACGTCGCTCTCTGTGTAAAATGATGGGAAAGCGACGTGTAGCTACAATTTCGCAGGTACTCGTAATTCGGCTCCTGGGTATACGTGAAGTGGCTGTTTTGGACCACATATACACATATGTATGTATATAGCTGGTAACTATCGTCCAAGATCTCTGATTCACAATATTGCAAAGATACTAGGTTTTGTAGAAGAGAAAGAATCTCATGCCATGTTGAGAACCATAACATTTTATCACCAAATCAGTTGGGTTCTCGTGATGGTAGGTCTACGGAGGATGCGCTGGACGAACCAAAAAAAAACAACAACAGGCCACTTGTACTTTTTTGAAATTTGACATAGGCTGTATCGCATGATATTCCTTTGGAAAAGTTGAGGAATCAATTATGGATTAAGGGGACTATGAAATGGACGATCATACTATGAATTGGAAGAATTCTATGCAGACTCGCTGCTCTGAGTGTTCGTTTTCATAGTTACTTTTTTATGTTCTCTTTAGCCCGTTTATTGCAGTTTTTTTGTCTTTGATTTTGATTATTTCTCCATTCAGATGTGGATATATTATTGTTTAAAATAAACGTTCATGCTTATCTCAGGATGCTTTGTCTACAGATTTTTTAACGTGTCAATAAACTATATTTTGATTGATTGAACAGCACACTGTCATCCTTGTCTGGGCATCATTCTAGACGACAAGCTCTCAAGGAACTCACACCCACAAAAGATAGTTAATTGAGAAAAAGCAACAAAAAAAGCACCAGGCAAAACCTGGGGTATTAATCCACTTATGTTGCGCTGGCTCTCTATCAACGACATGCAGCCAGAGAACTGGTTCAGAGGTGAGCATGTCTTTGTGAAACTGGATCCATAAGATCTTCCAACGCTCACTATGGGAGCCACACTCAAACCCTTTCCTGAAGATATCTTTATCAAAATGGAAGCAAGAATGGAAGCAATACCGGAAACTGAAGCCACTCAAACTCCCAAGGGCATACTAAACTTACCAGCACACCCACGAATCCCTTTATAACAATAAGGAGTGGTATCATATTGAATGATATTAACTTTTACAAGCTTTTGAAAGCCAAGCCACACTGGGAAAAGGCAATAGTGGAACAGCTCCAGGGGTCACAAAAGTTATACAGACGGTTCCTGGGCATGACAGTGATCCAACTTTGAAATCATATGAAGCACTTGGGGAGTATGCAACTGTACGTTCAAAAAACTCTCAGGGAATTCTATGGAGGAAGGAAATTCCTTATCATGAGTGTTACTCAAGCGGAAATCTACGCACATTCCTGGCGGGAAGCTGAATCCAAGCAAGTCTGGGATTGCCGGCAAAACCTTGCCTCTCTGGGAGCATCCAACAATGTTACTCTAGGATAGATGCCCGTACACAAGGGTATGCTAGTAATGAACGAGCGAACAAGCTGGCACACAAAGCTGCAGATTCACCACTTATGATGTCACTAAATTTTTTATAAGAAAATGGCTGGTCAATTTCCAGGACCAGGTCACAATAAATCAATGATGATAGAGGAAAGCCAAACATAATTTACAGGAAATGAAACTCAGTAGAAGTAAGCTTAGAAAAGATACTCCCTAAGAAAACATAGGTATGGGCCTCTTCAGCGATGAACTCATATGTAGGCCCTGCGATGAAAGAGTAAGCTGCCTCACACATAGTCCTTGAATGTGAAGCACTGACGTTCAGGAGAGTCACAAACCATATTCAGGCAATACAGCTCTTCGTCTGAAAGAAAGGCACAGAGAGACAATGAGCCCATCATAGGCTGCGGTGTCAGAGACAATATCCAGTATCTTAGAGCCTGAATGACAGAATCAATAATCTATGTTGTATAACCATCTTGCATATCACCAAGATAGCAAATCCCTTGACAATCCTTCCTTTGTCATCAGAAAATAAATTGTAGAAGGGATGAATGATGAAGCCTTTGAAGCCCATGATTTTTAATTCAGTTTTGTGCATAGAAATCTATATTCTCTCATCCCTTTGGTTTGGTGTCTTGGTAAAGGAGAGCTGCAAACAAACATGCAAAAATTCTAATGGAGAAGAAAAGGACAAATTAATTGATAGGTCGTATTGGTAAGAGTAACCAGACCTCAACAAACTTTTGCTGATCTCGATAAAAATCCCCTCTGGAATCTCTGGAAACATACTTCTCCTTTACTATAAACTATCCAACAGATGCTCAAGGATGAGAAACTTGTCTGTGTGAAAATACGTACCCATTGTCGTTTCACTATCTTAATTAGAACCCCTTTAATTAAAGTATCTACCAGTAACATTAGACATGTATGTAATAAACAACAATCTATCGGGCTAATAACCCCTTGTAGAACAAAACCACTTTATGCTTGTAAGGTGGTTTCTAACAATAAGGCACACAAGTGTTAAAGACAGATATACGGCATCTCTCGATATCTTGAGAGGACCCATTAGCCGGCCATAAATCGCTAAGTACGCGGGTTTTTGATGAGATTTTATTAATTCGAGCAATTAGTGGATGAGAGAGCAATATTTTGGAGGTTACTGAACTTCTGTGCATTTTAAGTTTGTTGTCAATGGACGGATTGTTGTCATCTGGCAGAAATGTCAATAGGTTTGTCAAGAGATGCTCAAAATTTTGTTATTGTTAAGGTTAAATTTCTATTTTCTATCCCTCTCATATTTGAGTTGACTCTACATTAGCCTCAATTAAGTATTATCAGAAGTATAATAAATTAAGAATGCTATACGTATTAAAAAGTGGGAAAAATATTTGCTGATGACACAAATGATGGGACTTCATTTAAAATCCTCTTCTCATTTTTCTTCTGATGTATTTTATTTTCGTATTTTTTCCTCCACATTAAAAATTGTTTTCAATGTTGAGGAGACTTTTAGATTTCCATTTCATTTCCTGCTTAAAAAATGAAAAATATCCGACGAAAGTGACCAAACCATTCTGAAATATGTAAAAAATCAATAAAATGAAAATACTATAGTCAAATATAAATGCTATCAAGTGCAAAGTGAAAAAGAAATAATTTCTCAATATTTGTCGTAATATTTCAATGTCGTGTTTTCAATGTTCAGGAGATTTTTTCAAAATGTCTGAAAAAAATCACCAAGAACATAATAAAAAAAATATTTATCACAGCTAAGAAAGTCATAATAATATAAAAATGCTATTGCAGAGTGAAAAGTGAGGAAAATCGTTTCGAACTGTTTCCTCATTCATACCAATCTATGAAAGTTTCAGCCCACTAGGCTTCATCAGCATAGCTATGGTCTGACAGGGGAAACAGTTCGAAATGTGGTAGCGTCAATCAGACGTAGAGGAACAGGAAAGTGTGAATAGTGAAGTGAAGTATAGAATACTTGCAGATGATACAATTTCATATTGTTTTCTTCACTTCAAAAAAATTGTTCTTACTGTTAAAAATATTTGTTCACTTTCCACTTTTTTGTATTGCTTGAAAAATAAAAAACATTAAAAGTGACAAAAATATTCTAAAATAGCTAAAAAAATATTAGTATTAAAAAAAAATGTTCGGAACATTGAAAAGTGAAATACAATATTAAATTTGCAGATAATAATATTATAATGATAAATTAATATAATACAAAATAAAAATGTCACTTAACGTTTCGAAACATCAAGTAAAATAAACAGTTTCTACGACAAATGGAAATTATGATTATGTATGGTTTCATTGTTTTCGAGTTTCAGTTTTCATTATTATTTTTCCTAAAAGTAAATGTGAACATTTAAAAATAATAGCACCATAAAACATAATATAGAAAAAAATAAAAATGCTATTCAACAATACTATGAACTACGTTTCCAAGTTTCTGTTTTTATTCGAATTTTGTAATATTTCTTCCATATTATAATAAATAACTTTTATAGTTTCCATGGTTTTTTTTGTGATAACTTAGACAATATAACATATCAGACAAAAGTGAATGAGTGAGAGCATTTTAAAAAAGTTCAAAATGTCCTAAATCTCAAAAGATGATAATAAAATGAAAATACTACCACTAACGTATTAAAATGTGAAAAAGAAGTGGAATGATAAATAATACTTTAAAACCTTTTTTCTTTTTATCTCAAATTTGTTTAAAATTCAAAGAACTATTTTCACCATTTGAGAGATGTTTGCAGTTTTCAACAATACAAAATATCAGATAAACGTTACCAAAAACAATCTAAGATTATTAAAAAAGCACAAAAATATGAAAAAATAGAATAAAAATAATGGACATATCAATTAAAACACGTGGAAAACATATATTATCGGCAGATAACACAAAAATTATGACTATAAAGTTGTTTCTCTTTTTATTCTTATTTTTTCCCATTGTTGATAATTTTTGTATGTTTTATACTCATGTTTACTGCATGAACAATCAAATAATTGATTGAACAGTGAAGAATGTCTCATAAAAGTGACAAAAACTGTTATTCGGTGTTTTACTGCAGTTGGATGTATGGATTTTTAATGTAAAATTTAATTTAAATAATCATACGATATTATTCGAATAAAAAAATGCGTGTGTCGAGGATATGATAAATAAATAAACCATACCGCAAATTCAATATTAGTTCAAACAGAGGGGTATAAAACTCATGACGTCATGGGTGCAATAATCTTAAAGTGATAAGTAACAGAGGTCGCCACTATATGATAATCTTTTGAGCGTACTTGAAGTCGCGTAACCGTAATTGTACTTTATGTGTTAGAACCACGTTGAAAATGTTATTTTTAATAAATTCATTTGAATGTACTATTCTTTATGTCGAATGTTATGCTACTGCGACATTAATTTTATTATTATATCACGTGCTAAACTTTGAATTTGAATCGTATGATATTAATAGGTTGTAAAGAAATCGGAGTCGGGCATAAACCGCTACTAAAAATTTGTAATGTTAGGTTGTTTTTGATTGATGTTTTCACTGTGATAGGTGAATTCAGTGGATTTGATTTTGTCTTATAGTTTTTTTAAATTTTGGGCCAGTAATTTCAGCACTAATGGTCATAACGCTTTAATAATTCCTGAATCATAAATATGTCTACCTAAAGAAGATTATGTGAGACAGCTTATTCATCTTGTCAAATTAACGTGAAAGAAAGATGAAACTCGAAACAACGGTGCTCGAAATTCAAAACAAAAACAAATCAAAAAGTAAGGTTATGTGCAGCTCGCTAAACCACAAAGGGAATTTTCTATTCATATTCTATGAATAAAAATAAATCATAAATCTTGTTATCAATTTTCAAACTAGATCACCATAATGACTCCTCCTATGTGTCCTAGCAAGTATATAATTAAAACCTCAGCTTTGATGAGTTCTGAACAGATCCCTTCAATAAACGTCCCAAACAAGCGAACTAGGCGCTGTCCAAATAGAGCGCAATGATCACTCAATCCTGTTGGCACATTAGCTCTATCGATAGCAGATGTTCGCGCGACACCCTATTCACTTTCACAATAGAGTCCATCATTCGATTCATTAGAATTGCCGAAATTAGGTGATTTATCGAAAAAGATACGCTGCTGGGGAGAAGATAAATTGAATCAACATGTCAATGGGATGTTTGAGTTACGGATTCAAGGTATTATTAGGTTTTTTAGGCGGTGATTTTTTATTTTGGGATCTGATTAATCGACCAGAATTTGGTTGGTCAAATAATATTTCCCGAACTAGAATGAGAACGCTGAGGGACCCTTAACTTGACAATTTTGCATGCAAAACTATCAAGTTAAGGGTTCCTTAGCGTTGAGTATCCTCAAAATTGGTTGGTGCAATCAGCCATAAGCTTGATGGAAATTAGCTTTTAGAACTTTTTGAAGAATTTAAATATAAGCTACTTACGATACACTTAGGACCGATATTTCTATGTCACCTTAAGTGACATTTTAGCTAAGGTATAGTTAAAGTGTATGTGGATTTCAAAATTAGCCACCAAAAGTGTCGTTTTTCAATTGCGCCAATCCTGTCTTTAGCTGAAGATCTAATGTGAGTGCCGCATATGAAACAAGGCACTCACTGAAGACAAATACAAGGTCCAAAATAACCTTTAAGTGTACCTTTATTTGAATGGACATTGAAATATCGGTCCTTGAACCCAGTATACCAACTGCGTCAATGCGCGAAAAAAAAACATTATTTCGTTCGAGGGACGGTACCTATAATATTTCAGTGTTACAGTCTGTCAAGCGTGCTGCACATTACCTCAATTTGTGATTTGTTTTTGCTTACAGGTCAGTGTTTGATTTCGACTTTTCATCGTTCTCTTCAGTTAAATCATCAAAATGGACAAGTTTGTCGAAGCTCAAATGATCGACATATTTATAATTCACGAGTTATTGAAACGTGATGGCCGTTTTATTTGCATCGAAATTGCTTACGTAAAACCATCAAGATGATTATAAAACATAAATAAATCTACTAAATTCACTCATCATAGTAAAATCAACAATCAAAAACAACCTAACAATAAAAATTTTTAGTAGTGGTTAATGCTCAGCTCCGATTTCTTTATGACCTATGATGTTAAGTGCGATTGAAATTAAAATGTTGGCAGGAGAAAATATTTCATATTATAATAAAATTGATGTCGCAATAACATAACCTAATGCAACATTAAAAATGAATAGCATTATACTTTCACAAAAATAATAAAAGTAATAACATTTTCAACGTGGTTCTAATACATGAAGTGAAATTACGGTTACGCGACTTAAAGCACACTCAGCCAGTTATAGTGGCGGCCTCTGTTACTTATCACTTCGAAATTGCAACCGTGACGTCCCAAGTCTTAGGCGCCTGTTTAAAATAATATTGAATTTGAATCACGGTTTTTTATTGGATCGTATCCTAGACGCACGCGTTTCTTTTTATATTTAATAAGTATACCTTTTGGTCAATTAGATTTTACAATAGATTGAACTGCATTAAAACACCGAATGGCCTAAACTGATTTTGTTATTTGAAAAGAAAAATCTAAATAAGCATTTGTAGACACATCTCGTTGAGAACTTTTTTCATTCCATTTTTCTCTAAGAAGTTGAAACAAGAAATATTTTTTTTATTTTATAAAATGTTCAGGTATCATTTATTTCACGTTTTTTACTCTTTTAGATGTGGATGTTATCGAGTTTTTAAAAGTTTATTTTCGTCCACAAGGCTCTAGGAACAAGGGGAAAACAATAGTTGAAATAATATGAAAGGCAAGATCTAAATTAAAATGAAACAAATCAAAATGAGTGATAATTAGAAAGGTAAGATGCAGCAAATGTGTATAAAATGGAGTAACAAATCTATACCAAGACACAAAACCAAGAATTAAACAAGAAAAGAGAAAATTGATGCGTACGCACTACATTGTGGTGAGAATTGTTTTTGCCTTGTTCCTGTTATCTATGTTGACTCGAAAGCATCTACTAAATCTATAAACTTGGATCATAAAAATAAAACAGTTCGTTTTAATGTGGTTTGAATTTTCATTTTTCAAAAGTAATCTACTTTTATTACATAATTCAGATTGAATCTCATGGATGATATCGAATCAAGGGCGGCTCGTGATGGAGGTCTCTGGGACTTGGCTCACCACGAGTTCTAAAGGGAATCATCGTGTTTTTTCACTTTTATAAATGAATATTTCATCAATTTTGAAATGATGTTCACATAATTTCAAATTAGATCGTTCAAACTGAACCAATCCATACAATGATAGCTTCACGGCATTTTACTTTTGATGTATCATACAGGGTGTTTCCGAATTCTGGATCTTCTAAAAATTATAGAGAAAAGTGATGAACCGAGAGACATCTTACCGGATATTTTTGAGAAATGGATGAACGCCACTGACTAGTTTAAAAAAAATATCATTCAAACTCCGAAAATCCATTTATATTTTCAAACAAGGCAAAAAAAAATATTTTTGTTTCGCAAAAAATCACCCACAATTAAGGGGCGGTAATAATTCCCAATAAACGATAATTTCCAAAAGTATGATAATTCTTTGCGAATGTTATTCAGTTTACGGAAAATGAATGCCTGCATTTTCTATAATTCCCGCGTTCCCTTCCTCAAAAAACTAATTCCCGAAATATTAGCTGGGATTATTATTTTCAAAACATCAACATTTTTAGGGCTGTTGAATTATTTATATGTATAAGTATCACAATTGGTCACTGATTCCGGACTTACTAAAACTTTATTCATAGGAATTTTTTGTATCTATATTTTAGTATTTTACCTGCTCTGATGAAAGTGCTTATTTTGAGAAAATTATCATCACCTTTTCTAAAAACTTACTTTGAAATTACCAGGCCAGAAACTCCTCAGCGAAGAACATACCTTGCCAAGTGGGTTTTGAAAGAATAAACATTATTTTACGTCCAAATCCATAATTTTTCCCATCGAATATACTACATATACCAAAGAACTGAACATTATGGTCAAAGAAATTAACATGTTCAGCTTGCTGTAGAAAAAATGGAAACTAATTAAATAATTCCGGAATCATACAAAAATCAGTAGTTAATTCCTTGTCTTAGCTTAACTGGGAACTATTTAAGCAATATTTTAATAAATTCAACGAAAATATTATAAAAAAATTATCCTGTAGATTTGATAACATTTGCTAGATATTGTCAAGGAATTAGCATTTTCTATAATTCCAGTCAAATCTGCTATATTTATCATCGTCTATGGAAACTAATTTTGGATTTAATAAAAATAAATGAGAGAGGTAATTCCAAGCAACTTTAATTTTTTGGAAAAATAGGAATTATTATATCATTTTTAAGAGTTTTGTGAAATTAGTATTTTCTTCAAATATCACCTACTATCACCTATACCTATTCGTCTATATTGTCTAAAATTTGAGGGGACATGACAAAGAAAATACTGAAATCGAAAAAATAAGAATCTTAAAAATGCAAAATTATAGGGGAATGTGAGGAAATATGGAAATTAAAAGAGAACAAAAAGTATTAAAAAAAAGAAAAAAAGGTAAAAGAACTAGATTGAACAAAATATCTTTACATCACCACCCTAAAGAAATTTAAGGAAAATTAAACCGTAACTATAGGCTTTCAGATTTGGCGGTTCCGGATGATTATCATGAACTAGGTACATATCAAAAATGAAGAGAACAAAAAAAGGAATGACGACTTCCTAGTATACAGGGTGTTTAAAAAACATTGTGCAAAAATGAAAGGATTGATTCCTGAGGTCATTCTAAGAAAAAAAGGTCCAATAAGCATAGGTCAAAAATGTTTCTAAAATTGATATTATCTTCCCCGCCGTCAATGCCACTGAACACAATATTTTTTATCTACTAGGGTCAAAATTAGCCCCTTATTACTCACAACAACGCTGCCAAATTTCAAACAAATCGGTCAAGATTTAACTGAATTATTAAAAACAATTATTCAAAAAAAAACTTTGCCACCCTGTATCATAGAAACGATGCATTCCGGACCTATGTTTGTTGAAACATTTTTCCTAGAATGACCTCAGGAATCACTCCTTTCATTTTTGCCCGATGTTTTCCAAACACCCTGTATAGAAATCAGAGAATGAATTCTGAAAAATAATGATATTTTTGTCTTTGTTCATATTCAGCAATATACAGGGTGTTTATTGATTGAGTGCCGAAACTTGTGGATGATAACCCTTGGATGATTTCAAGGAACAAATTGGTTCAGAAATAAATAGGGATTTGAAAAATATTTTTCATTCTAAAAAGAAGCAGCTTTTTCTCCAAAAATTTTGAATGAAAAATCACGTACGCCACTGGTAAAAAAAATTAAAATTGTTTGTACATCACGAAATGCATATTGATGCATAGAAGACGTGTAACAGATTTCATAAAGATATCCGAAATGGAAGTAATTGAAAAAAAAGTGTTTTTTTTTTCAAAATTTGATGTCATCCTTAAGTAACGGCCCATAGTTGATAAACACCCTGTATTTTAAAGTCAAATTCAAAAGTTAAGTATTTAGATATAGATTCGTTATCATTCAAATACAAAATAGCTAAGATAAGTTAGAATTAACAAAGGTGCTGGCTATACAACATATTGAGCTGGTTTTACTTTTCTCAAAGACTCAATAAATAACGGTTCCATCGTAAATTTCCCCAATTTACTGAAACAACACTTGGAAACGATATAACCCCATCAAACCCCGTAAAGTTAACAAGAAATCAGATATTAAATTAGGGAAAATTACCAACGACGAGTCTGAATAGATTCAGTAATTAGTTCTTCAAAGTTAGAAACGACATCCCATCACGCTATATCGTGCCAGTCTATAGCTCATCTATTAAGCTCTTTTGGCTTCTCCAAGGGGAGGCTTTAATGGACAAAGGGTTGTGGAGATTTGGTGTTGGGAAATTGGAAGAACTTACCAAGTTGTCACGGAACTTTGGATTAGTTTTATTGCGAGTGAACGGAATTAAATCGCCGCCAGCGAAACCCATTATCAGTTAAATGTTGCAGACAAAAACATATGTTCGTGATGTACATTAATCAAAAGCACATGTGATGATCCGCTATTAAACATCTTATTGAATATGTCCGGTAGAGCGTGTACACTTTGAAAATGAGAGGGTGTCTGCTGAGCGATAGGGAGGGGGTGCCAATGTGTTGATTTTGGTTTATATGGTTGGACTAGGATGCGTATTTTGGGTTACAAAGTCTTCAGTTCGTGCAAGTTATTGAAATATAAAATCAATAATAATAAATCATTCAATCTGCCGCTGATTGGTTTTTTAAAAGAATATGATCTTAATAACCAAATATCCGAATTTTTGACTCTTTAGGAGATTTAGCAATCTTATTCTCAGCAATTTTTATTCCCAGTCATTTTTTGATATTTTGCATAATAACGATAGTATTTGGACTGATTGTTATCATTTGTTACCTTGTGCTAGAAATTGCCCCCAACAACCCGTTAATGGGACAATACATATTTTTCTGTCAACATATTTTCCACTCCTCTTTATATTGATGAATACATACAAAACCGTTTTTCAAATCCAAATCACCATTTGAAACTAATAAACTATAAATAAGCAATTTTGATAACATCAAAGGCTAAAATATCCCACGAGAACACTTTTACTACAAAACTAAACTTCCGTAAAATCACAACTTTACGACAACTTAATGTAAATAGCCCATTATGCTAATTTCCAATCACGCATCATTGACACAAACCTTGATAAAACCATCAAAAATCAGTGACGCAAACAAAGTCATCACTTTGTCCCTTTTTCATCCCTTCAAGACCAGGTGTGGGGTGTGAATAGAGATGTCAGATAGCTGGATCATCTCTTATGCCCTTCGCCAAATTTGGCCATATCTCGTCCGCACCACGTTTCTTATATCACAAAAGTATGAAATTTGTTAGCCGTATTGGTGCAGACCGTTCTATTTATACAGGGATCATTTCGGTAGCCCTACAAAAACGTTTACCCGGATTTGGCTGACACAATAACATGATATATGTTTTGCTTGCCCTTGTATGCATTGTGTTGAGGCGAATTATTTAACTACAACCTGGTATACATGGAGATAGAGATATAAAACTTGTGTCAGATTTCACCACATGTTGTTTCAATAATTTATGTGAAGAGGCTTGAATCTTGTAAACTCAAGTAGGATTGAAAAAATGGATCTTGGTATCTTTTGTTAGAATCTCAATGTTCACCTGTTATGGATGTCATATATAGATGTCACATACTGAAAACTTCCCGAATAGGACAAAACCCGAAAGTGGTTAAAAATCAATTGAACCATAACGATATTACAATCATAATTGAATTGTCAATGTAGTGTATATTTGAAACACTGCTTAATCTTTGAATATTCACCAAACCAAAAAACTTTTTATGTGTTTAGCTTGACTGTTCATAAAAATATCTTGTTTAAATTTTTTTTAATAACTTTATAGAATCAATTTTTTTTATGTTTGAACTCCTTATTTTTTTGTGCTGCTTATATGTACTCAATATTCAATTATCATTCATTTTTATATCATCTTTTTGCAGGAAGCAATTATTACTCTGGACGAAAGAAATATTAATCCAATAAAAATTTAAACTTCATATCAATAAAAAGTGATGAAGAGCAGGAAGAAACTAGAAACAAACAAAACATTTAGAAAAAAATGTGGGTATTTTATTCTTGAAATTACAAAAAACTCAGCCAATAGACCCTAAAAGATGAAAAATCAAGAGCCTTGGATCTAGAACATTCAATTGAATTCAGCTTACAAACATTTGTCAGTGAATTTTTAATTTAAATCAGTATCACTTGCCTTCGGTTTCAATCAATTTTATCGAATTGGAATCATTTGTTTTTTTCTAACTATGAACTTCTTATTTAAATATTGTTGAACTGTTTTTTGCTTCACCTTTTCATCATGTCAATGTATTCTGGTATAAAAGAGGCGCTTTTATTTAACATTGAAATTTTGCTTATTTTCTATTTTCTAATATCATCTGCAAACAAAAACAATTATTCTGCTCAAACACGACTCACTATATGAATCATCAAAACAAAAAGATGTTGATAAAAAGTATAAAGTTGAAAAAACTGCAAGGAAGAGACTGATAAAAAGGTAGGTAATAGAAGAAAGCTAGATACAATTTTTAATAATTGATTTTTTTTTATTATATTCTTAAAATGACAGAAAAACCCAGACAATAGTATACAATAGTTAGTATACCAGTCCATAAGCTTTTATCAATCTAATCACTTGACTTTGGTCTTGATTTATTTCATTATTCATCGTACTAAAATCATTTATTGATTTCTATGTTTAAATTTCTTTATTTTATTATTATTCAGCTTTTTTCTGCTTTGACTTCCTGTCATGTGTTTTTGTATAGTTCTCTTTTTTGTCTTAGTCTACATTCAATTTTCACTCCTTTATTTTTTAATGTCGCCAAAAAAAGGAAGTTTTTCTTAATGGAAACAACGTAACATCATTGCCGTTGAGCGATATTGATGGAATTAAAATAAAAACATTAATGAAATTACTATCAAAAGCATAGCCCGAAGTAGGCGCTAAAGAAAATGAGCATCAACAATTTCCGCCAGAATCCTGAATGAAAAAAAAAATATTTGAAAAGGAATGAAAGAAACAAGGGAGAAGAAGTGAGGAGAGTGGAATAAAATGTAAAAAGACAAGAAATTAAAAGATGAAACATTAATAAAATCAATTGAAAAAAAAACAAAAAAAAAATATTAAAAAGGGATGAAGACAATGGAACAAAATTGTTATAAATTTGAGACGAGATAATAGATCCAGTGAAAGATGCTTTCGATTTGCAGCATGTGCTACTTTTCAGAGTAACAACATGTTAATTCTGTTCACCTTTCGCGCTTTGTGGTTTTATCCAAAGCTTTGGCTCCAGCAATGAAAAAAATGTCGGAAAATCATTACCTTCAATGTATAATCTTCAAAAAGAAGTCCAAAAGCTATTTCCTGTAGTCAAAGGATGTCAGCAAGTCCACTTAAAATCCAATCCATCCAGCCACTAATGCAGGATCTATATGAAGAGCTCAACAACCTTCAGTTTTGTTTTATCGCAGAAAATGAATAATCTTTGTCTTTGCAGGACTAGTTACGATGACGATGATAACCCAATAAAGATGTCAGTCTGTCAAAAAAAAAATCCAAACAGAATGATATTTTCAGAGTTGCTTGAGGACTGTTTCCTGATTATCCAACCAAAAGATCTGACTTGAACTCCCGTTTTGCTCTGAGGATATGGTTTCGTAAAACTTTTTTAGAGCAAATGACCTCCACAAGAGTTTTAAAGGATCAAAAACTGAACGCAAAGTTGTTCTTAATATTTTTAGATAGCTCTAATACACTAAACGGGCTACAGCGCATCAAATGACAAAATTAAGATGGCAACAGGGGTGGTTTTGAAAACATTTGTTTACAAAATTTCTTGAAGAAAGTTCCAGAAAATCAAAGGCTAAACAACTTTTCCTCATAACATTTTTCATGATCTCTACAAAAAATGTTCTGAATCCACCCCTGTTGCCAGCAGAATTTTGTAATTTGGTGCGCTGTTACAGAGCTATCATTTAGCTTGAGAATGTTCTGCTCTAATTCCAATCTTTCCAACTGATCTAGTCATATTATTGATTCCAATGATGGACAATTTGAAAATATTTTCAATTGTCTTGAAAATATTTTCAATTGTCTTGAAAATCTTTACGGTGTGTCCGCGGAAGGGGTTGAAAAAAAAATTTTTTTATAAAAAATTCTGCTTGTTGAAAAAATTCGTTTGTCATATTGAAATTTTAGATTTGGTATACACTATACAATATACATACAGAGTGTGTATGAACTCGCATAAAGTCCAAATACGAATTTTAAAACGACATTAACATTTATCGGTAATCTACTTCTTTTTCAAAGCCTCTACATACAAGGTAGTTTTCACCTATCCATTAACGAAGAAGAAGAAGAAACTCATGAACTCAATGGACCACGAATCATTCGTAAAGTACGGTGAACTTATTGGGTTAGCGGAAAAATGTGTGGAGGTGGGAGTACCTATGTAGAATAATTTGGAATATTCGAATTTTCATTATTGTATTTAGACTTTATGCCAGTTTATAAACAATTTTGTTGATAAAATTAGTAAACAATAGTTCTTCCCTCTTGACATATTTTTTTTGCAAAACCCTGTATACCCAATCCAAAATTTTAATTATGGCAATCGCATTTTTTTGTCATGCAGAACTTTTTATAAAGGATGACGTTTTTTTGAAAAATTTTAAAATATGGTTACTATCACTATCACTAGCATTACCCTTACATTTATACAGGGTAGTTCAATAAGTACGCGTCGGTCTATAGCTTGTGAACTGTTGGACGTATGAGAAAACGTTCTTGATAACACTTCAAATGTTTCATCTCTGCTATAGCCCAACATGCAATCATGACCCAATTGTTGCTGAAATATCATTATTCAATTTTGTTTTACAGAGTGTCCACAATATTTGTTTAAACATCCTTGTTACCTTGTTTTCATTTCAGTTTTTCTTGATTTTTTTAAATGTTACCCCTTGTATGTACCATTAGAAAGCCTTAACGTAGTAGTGGAGCAAAATCGGAGATCTAAAGCGACAAGTTTCCGAGATAAAAAAAAATTGGAGTAGAACCAAATCCGACTGGTGGGATTCATTTATGATATCATAACAGTTTGTATGAAATCAGTTTTTACGACATTTAATGGTGGTCGAGAAGATTTGTATTCCGAAAAAACTATAAAAATATTGATATTTCGACAAACATGTTTTTGACATATTCATCGCGATATCTCAGAAAGTAGTCGTGCTCCAACTATTTTTTTTTCTAAATGGGGAGCTTGCCTCATTTTTCTATTGCTGAATTCGAAAGTCCATGAAAAATAAGGAGACCCGTATTTTTTCTATTTGATGTTAGTCGAAAATTGACGGAGATAACGCTTTGAAGTGTGCTAAAATTGCAATGTTATGACGTCATAACATTGTAACACCATGCATGCTCAGTATATCTATATATACAAAACTTCAAACTTGAATAACTATTGGAAAAATCATATTTTAACGAAATAAAAAAATACGTATCGATTTTTTGCGATTCTCTTCAGTTTGCAATAAAAATATATCGATTAAATTTTTCATGCAAGTTTCCCATTGAAGCAGATACAATAGTGCTTCGAACAACGTTTTATATGAATCAGATCTTTTCCTTTACAACTTGTTTAAATAATGGGAAGCCAATAATAGCTATCATTTTCTGTTATGTAGACTGATCGAGAAAAAAGTTTATTTATGGAAATTTTCATGAAGGTACATGCAGCGTATAATTTGAAGCCAATGGATTGAAAAAGTTTTTAGGGTAACATTTTTTTATGGGCGGTTCATAGTTTTTACTTATTGAATTTTTGATCTTGCGCGCACAGCCACAGCGAAGTCGGGCCGTGGCGGTCGTGTGCAATATAACATGTGAAAACAACTACCCAATAAAATAGTTTCAATTAAAAAAGAACTGAAATATAATCAGTAATTAGAGAAAATCTTAATTTAATTTAACTTAATTTGAATCTTAAAATTTAAAAAACACGCTTGTGTGGGAGTTTGTAACGGAATCTTTGAACTCGATTTTTATCCACATCAAATGCCCAGATTGTAACAGTATTACCAATTGAACCATCAATCGATGATGGTGTAGATAGCGAATAAATCGGATATTTAACTGAAAGTTTATGTCTAAACTTCGCCTACTACGTTTTCGCAGAGGCCCAATTCTTGATGTTTTGATTCGTGTCAGATATATTGAAAAAAGTTACAAGAACAAGTTGTTCTAAGTAGGAAAAAAAATACAGTTTTTATTGTTATAATTTCTTTAAATTAAATCAGTTACCTTATAAAAATGATGTCTTCATATGATCTTGAAAACTGTTTTCACATCACATTCGTAAATGAACAAAAATATTGAAAAAAAAAATTTTTTTCATTGTTACCTGGTATTCGGAGTGAAAATATAATAACAGTATATAATAATTTGGAACAACTTTTTCAGTAGATGTTTTCGATATATCTGACGCTATCCTTGTATGTATAGATATTTCACTCAATCAGTAAATGTTTTTTGTGTTTGTGGTGACTATAAGTTTCAAAAATGGTTAGAATTTTTGCAGTTTGCAGGATGCAGGCTAACAAACCGGTGTCAAGGCAACTAACAAAGGTGAAAAAAGCCAGGACGTTTGGTTGCCAATGTTGCCATACTGTGTCGAAATTTCTTTGTTATAGGTAACGTTATCTAGAGAGATGTTGAGCTCAAACGATCTGCCCTTAGTTTGAGAGGATGCTAGTTCTAGTCTGTCTTTCAATGTTTTGAGGTTTTACCAACCTGAACAACAATTTGTTTGCACTTTTGTTGTTTTTCACTTGCAAAGATTATTATTCCTATTTAAAACCAATAAATAAGATTTCCAAGACTACCTAAATATTCACACATCGTACACGAAATGGGAAGTATGTTAATTTTAGCCTGGAGATAATATTTTGCTAAATGTCAGTCGTCAGACACGTTCCCGTCTTATTTATAGTCTTTATGGTTGTAAGTATTATGTCGTTATGATTTTTGTCTGTTCTGTGCCAAATCGCCATCGCATCACTCGAGCTATTTTAGTAGCCAATCGCTTTTCCGATTACCTACACAAAACCATAAAACAAAACCCACCCCCGATAGTAGACAACTCAATTGTCACTTAACACAACATTATCTAGAAGTGTTTTGGCCGCCTGGGGTGGCAAAATGGGGGATTTCACTCTACCCCCTGCGTGTTTTAAAAGAGCTTCCCCATCAGCGTTTAGGGGGTGATTATAGTCGAAAAGCTACAATAGATAAGTGGGTGTTTATTCTTTTGATATGTAATTTTCTCGAGTGGACTGGTCAATTAACTTGGCCATAACAGTTACTGTTAAGAATAGGATTCTAGAATGATTTTGTGATCAATCTATTCAATTTGATTTCATCAACCAAAATCGCGAAGTTTGGGTTTGTGGCAAATGAACTGCATGTTATTTTTCTTCCCGGCGCGGCGGCCTCGACTGGTTGGCCCGCTGGATACGCAAATGTTTTGTTACAATATCAATGAAATTTTCAAGTTTTTTTTTTATTTCTAGTTCAATATTCATAGATAGCTACATTTATGTATAGTGTGTCCCCGGATTGGTGTTACAAGAGAAGTCTAAGTAATCTCTTGTATAGGGTAAGTTAGCGAAGCGAGACTCCCCTTTTAATGTACAGGGTAAGTTTTTTTATATGTGTAGTACTACAGGTATCTAGGAAACGATAGCAGATTCGATAAAGTTTAAATGGTTAAGATAGGCAGTTTTTGAAGACAGGTAATCAAAACCAATTTTAGTCTCACAATTTTTTTTTTTTGTTCCCATTACAAAAATGTCAAAATGTTTATACCATTTTATTTAGAATAAAATTTCCCAAAACTTTTGGTATTCAACATTTTCCTCTACAATTCGACGCGTTCGAGGCAAAACGACATAAGCGCCAAAAAAAATAAAAATGTTATCCAGGTAAAGGTGCAACGGTTTCAATGGTCTAAGCGTCAAAAAATTCGTTGTGACGGAATTTCAGATTTTAATATCGCATAAGCGAAGATCATGCGCAGTAGCCTGAATATAATTATGTATTTTTCAAAACTATTCATAGTCAAGATTTACCAATAAATATTGTGGCGCTTATGCAATTTTTTAGCATAAAATAATGCTGAATGACATAAGCGTCACGAACCCCTTAGTAAAGCATGGTGATGACTGTTTCTGATTTAAAAAAAAATCTAGATACTTGTTTTGTGAAAAATGTCAAGTTTGTTGAACATAATGACAAGAAAGTGAACTAGTGAATGTAGGTTTTGCAATATTGATAAAATATACGTTTTTTTTGTAATTCACGTTCTAAGGCGCTTATGTCTTTTTGCAGATGAAGGGATACATTTTGAAAAAAATTGTTAAATTTTGTATATTAATCAATTGATATTCACCTTAAACACGATGGCCTAACCGCCAAAAATAAAACATTTAGAGGAGCGTCACCGATTAGACATAAAGTCAAATAAGCGCCAAACAGTGCAAACATTCGTTAACTAAAATGACATAAGTACCATATGAAAATTGGACATAAACGACAATGTCATGCATTTTTTCATTTTTCTTTGGGATTTTGAGCGTCATTATCTCATTTTGAATTCATCATTGGTTCCACAAATTTGACTTAATCAATAAATATTGAATAAATGGTAACTAATAAAACCAATATTTTATCAGTTCATCTAAATCTTCATCAGGTTTTTTTATTCAATGTGGTAATCATAAATTTATACGAATAAGTCAATTAAGTAGAAACAAAATTTATACGGTTTAACTTGACCAAAGGTTTACTAAATTTTGTTCATAGTAATTTTTGGCTTTTTGAGGATTTTTACTGGTTTAGATTTTTAATCTATCCGTTGTTTCAAAATGTTCACCTACAATTATCAAATTTACAATTTACATAGGTACCATATTTAATTTGATTTTGTCTGTTTAATTTCTTTTTTAATCATCATACATTTTTAATACTTCTTTTAACTTGTAGATTTTTATCTGTAGTTAATTTTTGGGTACTTTCGAGTTTTCAAAGAATTAATTTATTCAACATAATATTTAATTTAACCTTAAATGTTTCACATATCTTCCTAATAGTCTTAAGCAGATTATACTCTCTTGTTTATTTTTTATTTTCGGTGACTTTTTTCAAGTTTTCAGAAAACCTTTTTTAATTTTATCAAGTTTGGTTATTTTCAGGTAACTATTCTAATTTTTGGCAACAAATTAAATGGTCAGTATTTCAATTTTATGGACAGTACTCTTTGGCATTATTTTATTTCCCTTGGTCAGTATGATATTAAATGGTCGGTTGAAATAATGAAGGGTCAGTAACATAAAGAAGTGGTCAGTAAAAATAATAAATGGTCAGTATAATAATAAATGGTCGGTTGAAATAATTAACGGTGAGTAATATAAAGAAATGGTCAGTAAAAATAATGAAGGGTCAGTAACATAAAGAAGTGGTCAGTAAAAATAATAAATGGTAGATATAAATAATCAAGAGTCAGTATCATAAAAAAACGATCAAATAAATTGGTAAATGCCTGGTGAAAATAATGGACAGTCCATAAAATTAATAAAGCGACAGTAAAATAATGAATGGTTGGTCATATATTTTATTTCGTATAAATACAAACATTTTTACAACGGAACGAAACACAAGTTAGTAAAGAGAAAATACTCTGCCATTATGTCATGATGAAGTAGTCAGATAGGTTCCTTTGGGAGGCGGATTTAGTTTGGGTCAGTTAGGGTTAGGGTTTGTGTGGGTAATAGAAATTGATGAAAAATATGCAGCGGCCCGTTGGTTAGCACTAGCTTAACATTACAATTATTATTATGATTCATAATTGACGTGTTCTGTATTGGTATTATGTGTATCAAGTTTGGGTTAGTTTGAGTTAGTTAAAATTATCACTGACTATCGCATACTGGCCATTTATTATTTCTTACTGTACATTTGTGGAATTATTACCAGCTAAGTCATACTGACATTTCATAAATTTTTACTGACCATTAGAATCACAATAGTGAACATAGAAATACAGGCCAAATAGTACTTTCACTGCTCAAAAAATCCATTTTTACTAATCATTTTTAACAGAAATACTGAGTCTTCTACAATATTATACTGACTGCTTGTGATATTATACTGTACATAATGAATTAAATACTGTTCAGTTTATTACAACCCCTAATTTTTGGACTGATACATAAATTATAAAAATATTCACTGTCAACTTCAAATTTTGACATTTTGACACGTTTTGAAGAAATTGTTGAATACATGTTGCAAAGAGCTTCGTTTGACAGCGGCGAGTGGAAGTTTTCAATTATTATAACTATCAAAGTGGAACTATGTATCTTGGCGGCTTCATTGAAAGGGACAAAAATCACAAAAATATTGATTGTAGGGCTTCAAAGTTGAGATGTTCTTGAGAAATTTTGACACGTTATAGAAAAATAATATATTTAATGTTCCAGAAACTCTGGTTTGACTGCGGCGGGTGGAAGTTTTTAATTCTGGTTGTCAAAATGGAATAGACATAAATCACAAACTAATTTATGTCAACTTGAAATGTTTCACTTAAAATGTTGTTGGTTAAACTGCGGCGAGTGGAAGTTTTCAATTCTGTCTGTCAGAGTGGAACTATAGCGGCGCCTACAACATAAATCACAAGTTAAGATTTCAATTTTCAAGTGAAAATTTGTACTAATTTAAAAAACTTGTTTATGAAGTGTTGCGTGTTGTGTTTGCAAATGCCTGCAAATATGCATTTTCCAATAATCTACAGGGTGATTCACGTAGGTGGTCTGTTACAAGTATTTCAGGAACAACTTTTCCCAATCTTTTGAATTTTGGTATGAGCAAGGATAATGCAACTTTTAAAAATGCTTTGGTGATTACAGCGTTGTCAGATCTACAAGTTTTTCCTAGTAGCTTTCTTATTTCAAATAGAACACTCTGTATATTATTTGATTTTTGAACTCTGTATATGAATTTAATTCCGATAAACTTTCATGGAACATGTTATATGTTTATTAAACATTTGTCATTTTGTGTGAAATGTCATTGATTTTTTAAAAATAAGATTTCTCAAGGACAATGAGGAAAAGAGTCTTCAAAATCGGTTATCTTTTTTTAAATATCAAACAACACACGAACTCTTCCAAATATTCCATAAATTCTACAGGGTGCGCCAAAAAAACCTTCAAAATTTTGCAAAAGGAATAGACTGCACTGAAAAATTCAAAAGATTTGGAAAAGCTGTTTTTGTAATACTTGTAATAGACCACTCACGTGAATCACCCTGTATACCATAATAAAAACTAAAACTACGGTAAATATTAAATAATGTCAGGAACCTAAGACGAAGTAGATAGGTTACTAATTTATCAAATAGGTACCGAATCATATGCCAAAGATTTTACTACTTTCAATATTTTCTAGAAACAACTATCTCTTGCAAAATGTTAAATTAGTTTTACTTGATCCAGAGCAACAATAATTTTTATTATAATTACTATACATTAACTAAATAAATGAAAATCATTATTAGAAAAGAATTAAAAGGTTTTTCTTTTCTTATAGAACCCACATTTCCACATCCAGTCATAGCACACTCCCAATAACCCTAATATTACAAAGGGCGTCTACAACAGCCACGTGTCCTGTCCTGTAAATTGTCGGGCAACGGTGTCAGGATCACAAAATCGTTGAAAAATTGTCCTTGTCGCCTCGGGCAGGATATATCATTACACAGGGGGTGTAAAACGTTCCTGTTACTTAGGGTGCGAAGTTTTATGTGGCGGTAATTCAATTTTGAAAGTCAATTCGAAATTCGAAGAATAGTAATAAAATTTCCTCTGGCCAGTTGAATCAACACGAATTTCTATGTTTTTATTTACGGTTTTCTAAGACCGTCCTATCAGGTTACAATGATTTTTTTTAATCTTCCGATCCTAACACATGTCCAGAGCAAATCGTCGGCAAATATTAGCGTTTAGTGAGGTTTACGGCTGAACACCTAATTTTGACCGAAAAGGATATCGGATAACGACAAAGATCGGGGCCGCTGTTTTTGGGAATTTAGAAATAGTGCGTAAAATTGATGGTGGTTTTGCCAGACTGCTGGTCGACGGTTGATCCCTAGATATAATGTTGTACCATGTGTTTTTTTATGTTACTTAAACAGTCTAATATATTATTGATCACATCAGAAATTGGTCCTGTGGGTCTGAAAACCATTATTTTTTCATATTTATCCAGTTGTATCCATTTTGTTACTTCATTATTATATTTTGTTTGAGGAGGTATTCACATTATTGTTTTTATTACTTCAATTTACGGCGGTTTTTCACTTTTTCAATTTCATCTTATGAGCAAAATTTTATTAGATAATGATAAACTGGTGCATTTTTTCAATTTTTAAGAAGAGTTTCGTTGCTGCAGAACAGTTCAAACTAAAAAAACATGCTGAATGTGGGTACTTTTTTGATGCTAGAAAAAAATATTTTCCACTAAAATTCAGGAAATTTGTACATTTATCAAAAATAACCATATTAAACTTGAAGGTAGTTTTTCTCGAAATATTCACAAACCACCATGTATACTTTTTCATGAAAATTTTCCGAAGAATATATTGGCATAAAAATCAGAATCCTAACTCAGCCAGTTTTTAGGTTATGCTTTAGGTATTCAACTATAAAGTAGTTTTCTCGAAATACTTTAAAATCACGCTGTACATTTTTTCACGGACTTTTTTTTTTTTTAAATTGACCGGCGCAACAGTCAGAACAACAATTTATCTAGCATTTGAGTCATAATGTTCTATTAAATGTTTTTTTCCAGCAGTGGCGGCTCGAGGTTATTTCAATAGGAAGTTAAAATACATTTTATGCGGTGGAAGAATGCACCCTCGAATGGAAGACGAAAAAATGTCAAGAGCCCTCAAACTCTAACATTAAACGCGATATCTTATGTTTAAATATGAAAACAATCGAAAGAAAGCAAATACATGATTGAAATAAATCGTACTGAGCGCAAAAAAGTAAAAAGCATCAGTATAAAGACTTGGCAATTTTCAAAAGCTCACCTATTAACAAAATGTAGTCTAGAATCATTCCTCGAGTCATTTCTCATCACATAGAAAGTTCAAACAACCATGAATTTGAATTGAAATCGAGGCGTATCTCAAATATCAAACCATCTCAGCTGACATGACATCACTCGACAATCCCGCACAATGTGTGACAAAGAAGGAAGACGTTCGAAAACGGGAGCGTTGGTCGCAAATTAACCCCGCGCCGATGTGGGAGTTGTCTTGGTCAATGCCTAACATGACATTTTCTTTCTAATTCTGATTCTACGTCACTTTTCTTTCTCTCTGTGCCTCCAGCCACTCATGCGTGATGATATTGCATTCAAATTACAAGCGATTTCCGTCAAAACCAAAACTGAATTTTGACCCAAATAATCTGCGACGCTTGAGATGTGTTGGTGGGAAGCTTTTATGGGGTATGAAATCTTGTTGATTATTTGGGAGGTCAATGACCATATTTCACCCTATTGTATATTCGCAGTTTTTTTCCAGATTCACAAAATCACTATACCTAACTTTCTCAAAATATTCCAAACTCACCGTGTTCATTTTCTCATGGATTCTTATTGAAAATTTTCTGAGGAATTCATTGGTGCAAAAGTCGGAATCCTAAGTCTTTTGGTTTTTGAGTTATAATGTTTTTTTGTGAATGTACTTGGACAGATCCTAAAAGTACTATACCTTGCTCAAAGTTAGTTTTTCTCGCAATTTTCCCAAATAACCCTTTTTATTTTCATTGGATTTTTGTGGAAATTGTCTGGGGAACTCATTCATGTGAAAATCGAAACGCGAACTCTTCTGGTTTTTGAGTTAAAATATTTTTTGTGAATGTATACTTGGTCAGATTCTAATATGACTATACCTAACTCAAAGGTAGTTTTTCTCGAAATATTCACAAATCACTTATTCTTATGGAAAAATGTATTGGTGCAAGAATCGGAACCTTTTGAACTTTTAGTTAAAGATTTTTTTTATGTATTTGGCCATTTTCTTAATATCAATATACTAAAATTTAAGGTTGATTTTCTCGAATCTTTGCAAATCACCCTGTATAGTCTTTCATTGACACCAATGGAAAATTGTTTGGGAAATCGAGTGGTGAAAAGATCAGAAACCTAACTCATTAAGTTTTTGAGTTCCAATATTTTTTTAGAATTTATTTGTCCAGATTCTAAAAAACACTACATATACCTACTCTCAAAATATTCACAAATCACCCTGAATACTTTCTCATGGACACACATTGGACATTTTCTTGGAAATTGAGTGGTGCAAAAATCAGAACCCTAACATCTTGTGTTTGTTATTTTTTCATTATATTTTTTATGAATGTATTTGTCCAGATTCTAAAAATAAATACCTACTCAAGTTGAAGGTATTTTTTCACAAAATATTCACAAATCACCCGGTATATTTTCTCATGGATTCCTATCAACCAATTTTATTCAGTATTTACCATTGGGAATTATTTTATTCTGTAGTGTACTGGCAACAATAAATAAATGGATAAAAAAAAAATGTCTTAGAAATTCATTGGTGCTACCATACCTCTTCTGGTTTTTGACTTACACTTTTTTGTATGCATTTGGCTGGTTTCTAAATATCACTGTACTCAATATCAAGGTAGATTTTCTCGAAATAATTGCAATTCACCCTGTAAATTTTTCACCAAAATTTATGGAAAATTGTCTGAAAAAGTCACTTCGGAACCCTAAGTCATGTAGTTTTTGACCTATATCTTTCTTTTCAATTTCAACGTAGATTTTTTCAAAATGTACAAATCACCTTGTATGTTTTTACTTGGGCACTTATGGAAAATTGTCTGAGAAATTGACTGGTAGAAAATCAGAAACCTAACTCATCTAGTTTTCAAGTTATAATGTTTTTATGAATGTCATTGTCGAGTTTCTAAAAATTACTGTAGATGACTTTAACGTGTACGTGATGACTAAAAAGATAAAATTTTTAGTTTGGTCCATACAGGGTAATTTTCGCAAAAAATCCAGTCTCTTTAACAAAACTTCAAAACGTCGCTAGTCGTACGGTTCTGGAGATATCATCATCATATTTTAACGAAACAAGAATGTTTTTATATAGTTTGATGTAGTATTTCATAAACTTTTCGATTATTTTTAGTTTGATCTATACAGGACAATTCATAAGACCATGTCAATTTTTTCACGTAAAGGTTCAAAAAATAACTGTTCTCACGTTTTTGGAGATACCAAGTTGAAATTTTGACATAATACAAGTTTTTTAATACATTTCGATGAGCCTCTCGAGAAATCTCTAAAATATTTTAAGTTTGGTTTATACAGAGTCATTTATAAGACCATGTCAATTTCCTCATTTAAAATATCAGAAATTCATTAGTCTCACGTTTTTGAAGATATCAACTTCAAATTTTGATACAACAAGAGTTATTCTCAAAATATTTGGTTGATTTGTAGTTTGGTTTATATACGGGGTGATTTATAAGACCATGTCAATCTGTTCTTTGTTTATTGAAAACTTCAACAATTCGCTTATCTCACGGTTTTGTGAATATCAACCGCCAGTTCTTCGATTTAATTCAAAGTGCTTTTTCAAGAATTTCTGAATTATTATTAGTTTTGATTACAAGGTGATTTTTGTCCCATTCTTCTTGGGGCACCCTGTAAAAGACAGTCTCGCTATTGATAGATGTTTTCAAATAATGAGTCGCTCACTATCTGCAAAACAAGCAATTTGTGATTTTTTCCAGTGAAACTTTCTGAAAATATGTATTTGTATCTCTCTTCATTTTTAGTAGAATAGAAAGAATCATTGACAAACTCCAATGTTGTCATTGGTCACAAAAAGAAACTTTCCAAAAAAGAGCCTGGAAATAGGATAAATGAAACTTCCCTTCACAAAGGTCATTTACTTTGATGAAACTGAGTGCATATTTTGTTTATTTTTTATTGGTAAATTTTATTTTATAAGGAACAAGCTGTACCCGCCACGGCTTCGCCCGCTTCGACAGCAATTTTAATTAAATCAATAAAAAATTGTATTTTTGGTCACATCGACTTCAAACTTCATATCAATAATCTTACATGAAATCAATGAAACCCGTGTTTCATTTGATCTATAATCCTCAAGATGGCTTTGCTGGTACTTAGCTGCAGCTGCATGATGTACTACGAGATTTTTCTTTCTATATGTGGTTGAAGCCTTTCGCATTTGCTCTTGTCGCGGGGTGCAGCCCTGCTTGGATGGAAACCAATTTGTGTAATAATTTTAGTCCCAAAAAATCAAATGTCCTGAAAATAAACTCAACCCTATTCTTCTCACGACTAAAAGAGTTACGACAAAAAGTTATTGAAGAAAATTGGTCTTGATGAAAAATTGAGTGAGAATTCAAAATTTCAAAACCCTCCGCCTACGTGAATAATAATATATTGATGAAAAATTATATATTTTTTGTCACTTCGACTTGAAACTTCACTATGATGATCATTGCGGGCGAAGCCGTGACGGCTACTGCTGGTGTCATATAAAATCTCAAACACTTTAAATTGAGATTATTAATTTAAAGTTGATGGGATCAAAAATATAATACACAACTTTTCATTTATTTTATGATTTTTGCTCGGATTTTTGCCACCCACTTAGGGCCCACTTCGCCTCCTCAGATAAGATTTGAATTTGAAAAAAAACCGAAACACGTGCTTCATTAATTTTAAACAAGATTATTTGAGCCCGACTTTGTCCCCCCTAAGGGTTGAATTTCAAAAAACAACGATACATATGTTCAATTTCAATATGATGTTAACAATAATACATAATCTTTCATCAATTAACGATTCTTTTTTCCACCCTTTCAGTCCAAATTTGACCCCCTTAGGGACTGAATTTCGCAAAATAACGTAACAAGTATCTGATTTATTTGATTTGAGATTATTTATACGATGTTTCAGGATGATGTTACCAAAAATACATAATCTTTTATCAATTAATGATTTTTCTCACCTCATCTCCTTTGAGCTCGACTTGGGGGTTGAATTTCAAAAAATAACGAGACATGTGTTCAATCAAGTTTTTCGAGTTGATGTGACCAAAAACACATAATTTTTCATCAATATATGATTTTTCCTACCCCCACCCTTTTCACCCCCTTAGGAGTAAAATTTCGCAAAATCCTCTCTTAGCACACCTAGAAATATTTAGCAGAACATCTCTTCAAAATCTCATGGCTCTATCTATAATAGTTTTGGCTCAACGTTGATGATTTTTTTTATCACACCCCCGCCCCTTTCACCCCCTTCAGGGTTGAATTTTGGAAAACGACGAAACATGTGTTTTATTAAATTCACTCAAGATCATCATGATGAAGTTTCAAGTCGATGTGATCAAAAATACAGTTTTTTTATTGATTTATGATATTTCACCCCCACCCCTTTCACCTCCTTAATGGTTGAATTTTGGAAAACGACGAAACAAATATTTCATTGATTTCATTCAAGATTATTAATATGAAGTTTCAAGTCGATGTGATCAAAAATACAGTTTTTTATTGATTTATGATTTTCACACCCCCACCCCTTTCACATCCTTAAGTGTTGAATTTTGGAAAACAACGAAACATGTATTTCATTGCTTTCATTCAAGAGTATAAATATGAAGTCTCAAGTCGATGTGACCAAAAATACATAATTTTCCATCTTTCTTCCCCCACCCTTTTCACCCCCTTGGGGATAAAATTTTGCAAAATCCTTTCTTAACACACCTAGAAATATTTAGCAGAACATCTCTTCAAAATTTCTTGGCTCTATCTATAATACTTTTGGCTCGGCGTTGATGATATTATTCATCACATTCACCCCTTTCACCCCCTTCAGGGTTGAATTTTGGAAAACGACGAAACATGTGTTTCATTAAATTCACTCAAGATCATCATAATGAAGTTTCAAGTCGATGTGATCAAAAATACAGTTTTTTTATTGATTTATGATATCTCACCCCCACCCCTTTCACCTCCTTAAGGGTTGAATTTTGGAAAACGACGAAACACGTATTTCATTGCTTTCATTCAAGATTATAAATATGAAGTTTCAAGTCGATGTGACCAAAAATACATAATTTTCCATCTTTCTACTCCCACCCTTTCCACCCCCTTAGGGATAAAATTTGGAAAATCCTTTCTTAACACACCTAGAAATATTCAGCAGAACACCTTTTCAAAATTTCTTGGCTTTATCTATAATAGTTTTGGCTCGGCGTTGATGACGCAGTCAGGACAAGCTCTTTTATAAATATAGATTATTCATCTTTATTTTTAAAAAACCAATTTTGTCAAAAGTTTATTTCACAACCTTTGATATTATGACTCACACGTGATTGATTTTCTTTCCACCCTTTTTTTCCATGTTTCATCTCCAAAAACTTACTGTCGTCGAATATGAGATGGTGACAAACACAGACCATTCAACTTGTAAAAAGAAAATCTAAAACCGTGAAAAAAATCATGAGTTTCTAGAACAACTGGCGAGTCTAATTTTGAGATAACTAGAATCCTAATTCTGTCTGTGGGTTTTTGTTGTGTACCTATTGACAAAGTAACCTCCCAAGGTATCAACGCATCAACTTAATATTTGACGGGCAAGACATATTGTGAAATTGAAAAAGACGTTGTTTCTTGAGAATTTAATTCTTAATGTGCAAGAATTTTTTTCACTGTGGAGGTCGATAATATAAAGTTCTTTTTCCCATGACAATTCACACCAACATCATCAACAAAGCTGTGAAACAACCCTCAAAACAATTATCTTCTCACACACCCCCAGTCAAACGTGATCCAAGCTCAAGTCGAAGGGATTATCGATCAATTTTTCCGCTCTTGTTTGACGATTATTACCTAATGGGGCCAAAAGACTTGAAGACCTCTATTATTATTTTATAAATTATGATCTTTTTTTGGTCAGCAGACGCGTGCACCAACATAGGGGTGAAATAATTGGACTTCTTATATGAATAACGATCACGCATATTGTGAAATGCCATTTCAACTTTCCAGAAAGCAGCCTTTTGTCCATTAAAGGCACAATGGGGCCAGTTTTGCCACAAAGGTCGATCTCTGTGGAATATGTAGTGTCAAACACAGTGATAAGCCCAATTCGGCCGGACACAAGCGGCATTTTGAATAAACGGCCGCCCAGTCAGTCAATTGAAACTTTATAAAGTCAGCAACTTCCAGCTCTGTGTACTTCGACAGTGCTGTTTGTGACGAGATGACAGCCTTTTGAACCGCAGAAATGCGACGTTTTCGGCTTTATACCTGATTCTGGCAGGGGTCACTGGGCAATGGCCAGTGGTGTCCCTTTGCAAGCAGTATTCAACTTTGTTATGAGTCTCTTGGATATTAACTTTATAGAATGAGAATTTGAAATAGACTTTGATTACACAAAGACAAAATTGTGAGTGTACCTACTTGACCCAACAGAAGAAAATTCCAATAAGGATGATGACCAAAGTCTAAATATACTCCAACCAAAACTCCTTAGAAAATATTTGAAAAACCATCTACATCAACTTTAGGCTGAAGTAACATTGGAGAAAACATCGTGGAGTAATTCATTTTGCCGCGCTGCTCGTTGTTCATGTTGCCTCGTAAATACCGTGCAACGGTACCATCCCCAGAGCTAGTTTCTGGCAGACAACAATTATACCAATAGTAACCAGGAACCTATCCTCGGTACATCCATCCAGCGGGTCCCCAAGCGAGCGTTCTCGGCCACCATCACACTGATTGGCAAACAAACTACTGCTGAGTGCCATCCAGTACCAAATAAGCAATCACTTATACTCAATCCAGTCAAACTTCCTGCAACTGGCCCAACTCAACAGTACAATGCTCCGATCCTAAGGAAGAGTGTTCCGGTTCAACAGAATACCGAAACAAGAAGCTTGAAGTGAACGGAACTCATCCATCAGGAATAAGGACCTGGATTCCGAAACTCTGGATTTGGAGATGCCAGCCAAAGAAAGACGAAAATCCCTTACTCTACTGGCAAGCCTACGGCGTGAAAACGAACAGTCAATGACTGAGGAAGCACAAGAACACCTTCCCCATAGAATACCAGGACACCCACTCCTAGAGAACACGCATTATCATAAGGAACAAATCACTCTACAATCAAATCAGTAGATTCATGCAAAATAATCAAATCGATTTAGAACCAGCTACAAACAAAAATTAGGTAATCAAAATCCATCCAAATTCATTGAATGACTTCGGGTCCAACTAGGACTACATCGATACAAACATACCTTCACACTACCCCACGAGAGAAGACTACACATAATACTTCACGGAGTACTTGAGCAGTGGACTCCGGACTTCATCAGGAAAGAACTAGTTGATCGCGGATTCAACAAATTGCTTCCGTAGGCTTGGTAACTCTCCCCAACATCGACTCGGAAAAAGAGATGTTTTAACTAAACGTGGGTATCTCATCAGTGTGTAGTCCCAGAAACCCTAATACGAAAAACACAGTGTCAGCGATGCCATTCGTCGCCACATGTACAAACTGTGGTGGACCTCATCATTTGTCTCACGTAGGATGCTAGCTCAGGAAAGTCACCGCTATCTAGTATTGATCCTCTCACTCTCATGGACTCAGCCTACATCCATTCTGTTCAGCACAACCGGACCCAAGCCGTGTTCCACAATATCTCTGCTGTAGTCAACATGCTGGTCTCCAGCAATGTCTTCATCTAGGACACAATTTGTCCCAAGGACCTTATCAACCAGAATCAAGACCACAGCCACCTTCTAAGGATGGGGACTCATCCCCCACTCCTCAACTCAAGGAATCTTTGTTTACCCACCAAGCTGGCATGGAATAAGAAGCCTTGCTGAAACGATCCTTAGGGACCTTCCTAATAAGGATCAGATAATTAGAAGGTGCTGCAGATAGAGATTGTAAATTGCGTTGAATAAATAAATGCCAAGTTCAAAAAAAATTCATTGTGTCACGGCCAACTGAGAAAGTAGATTCACTACTCTGGTGTATTTCTTCCCATTCTTTCCTCCTGTGTTATTGTTTATTGCATAGTAAAGGCGAGATGAACTACTCCACCATGTTTTTATCCATAGACTCAACTAGAATCACCGATGCCTACGGACCGACGTACTCCGGTTATAAGTATACCATCTGCTTGGAATCTTTCAATGTCCAGAAATACTGTTACAAAAAAAATTAGTTAGATCAAAAGATGATCAAGATGATAAGGAAGTCAAAAATGTCTGATGACTTTGTCACTTAACCTGTTCATAGCTGCAAAATAATTCAGCAGGTTATGGATGTGGTGAAATGTAAAACTTGAGATTTGATCAAGAAATTTGACAGAAATTTACTCAGTGAGTCAATGATTGTATAGTTTTGCTATTTTCCAAAGGATTTTGCTCTGATGAGATATTATGTAGATTCTAAATTGGGATTTGATCAAGAAACTTGACAAAAGTTGACTTAGTGAGGTTATGTTTGCCTAATTTTGTTATTTTCAAAGGATTTTGTCCTAAGTAGATATGTTCAATTTGGGATTTGATCAAGAGATTTAAAAAAAAATATATATAGGAACGTTGCAGGTTTATACATAAAAAAAAATATTCCAAAAATATTGTGAAATATTCAACATATCATAATCTGAAGAACCGCGGCTAGGACGATTTTTTCGATTTAGGATAATATGTTTGATTTGTCTGCGCCCTGAATACAGAATGATGATATTAACCACGGAAAATGAAAAAAAAAATAAAAATTGTGTAACAGATTTATTTAACTCAACATCCATTTATTGGTATTATGAGCCAGTATGAAATTTGTCGGGTCAGCTAGTCGCCAATAAAAAAATTATTTTCCGATGCTGCTCTGATTGTTCAGTAGAATTTTTGTGTTTTTACCACGTTTTGTTTTTTTTTAATTCTATAATGTTTTTTGATGCCTGAATCTGAGGTTTGCCGATAAAATTTCGTGGTGCCATAACATCGTTATAAAGCAAAAAGAGGATAAAAAAAACATAGTTAACGAAAATTATCAACTTTGTGTGAAAAACCTTTTATTCAAAATAGTACATACATAAAATTTCCTCACATTTTTATCTCGGGTTTTTTCTCAGATCTACCATTTGAGCCAATCGCTTGTTGATTTTTTTTTCCAGCCTGATGAAGTTAGAAAAATAGACGAAACGTCGCGAAAACAGTAAGACTATCGTGTTTTATTTTGTTCCAATTTCCAAAAACCATCCAGACAATTGATTAATTTTGAGTTGAGCGAAAATGTTTCACTTCTGTTCACAAAATTGTGTCTTGAAATTTTGTTTAAGCACCCCAGAAAACATAAATAGCTTCAATCACTCGTCTTACCTTCGCGAGTTCGTTGGAAAGATGTCAGACTGAACAAGCAACAAAGTTTTCTTCAATGTTATCAGGTAAAATGATAGAGTAATAGCCACCACAATATTGATCATAGACGCACGCCGAGCAGCTTTCCGGGCTGCGTGGCGTGCGACTGAATACTCCTGTCCGGTTTGACCCACCACTCCACGACGACTTGTCTGCCGTGCTGAATGCACCATAAGAATGTTTTGAAGCACGGCAAGCAGCTCGTCGTGGAGTGACGAATTCGGAATGTTTAAACAACAGCAAAAATCACGTTTAATTCAATTATTGCTTGCAATACCTAATCAAATGGGTAAATGATTAAATTCGATATTTGTACTTCTTATAAACAAATCAGTATATATAAAACTTATCACTGGCGCTCTCAATGACTATCTCTTTATTGCAAGTTCAATATTGACTCTGAATCGATGATACCAAAGATACAAACATATTATTATTTATCTTCTAGTATAGATTTTGCGAATTCCCAGAATATTTATTCGATGGGTACTTTACAAAAACGATTCCCAGTAAATGCTAGTGAAAGCTGAGGGATGGCTTTCCTAGAAATAAAAACTTCGGATATGATGCATGTTCAAATATTTTATCATGTGAAACCGTTTCATAGATAGCAAACATTTATGAGAAATTGCACATAAAGATTGATCAAGGCTGCTATGATACAAAAGAAAATGGAATAGCTCGGAACAATAAATACAAGAATCAAATTAAATCTCAATTTTAAGGGACACATCACTAGAAAAATGCATCATATTTTCTAGTTCTAGATAAACGGTTCTTTGAAAAATGTTTTTGGTTATTGTCTTCATGAGAATCCGCTGTATTTCAGTTCACTTAAACTCAATAGATGCATAGCAGTAAATTTCCCAAAGTCACTATTCAACACATACCACAGCTGCTCTAAAACAATAAATATTTCAAGAATCGCTTTAAGATCTGGTAAACGATAAGCTTCATTATAAAACACAACGACTTTCTTTATTAAAGCACCGACTACGGACACTCGAACTACTCAAGTGTCCAGAGCTAACTGATTTACTTTATGGACTATTATTTTGGCTTTTTGATTGCAATTCGAGAGGTTTTATCTCTGATAGGGTTGATTTTTGTTCGGAAGGGGCGCGTTGTGAGAAAATATCAGCCCCAATGATCAATGCCCATAAGTGAAGTAATTCGAATATTGTTCATTCTCTTTTAAAACAGTAAATCTACCGCAAGTTTTAAACGACATCAGTCATCCCCTTCCACTTAACATAACACCAAGCTATCAATCTCAATAAAAATATTTGCTTAACCCCAAATTGTCACCCCTTCAAACATAATTTGCAAACTGGCTTCTATATAGAGACAAAACTTGTCTTGGAGATAAAAGACGACTTAACCCGAAATGATCCTGTGACAAATCGTTATGAATAAAATTAATATCTGATATGCAGAATTGATTTTATATTGAATATTCAATGAGTGAAGTGTTCAGTTGAATATTCCGGTGTGAGAAACTTCTGAAGGCTGAAGTCCAATAACGTTGAATGGTATGATCTGGGCGGCCACTTGACGTTACAGCATCGCTTCATAATTATTCGCAACTTTGAATATTCACCATCAATTCCACCGCCCCTGCATCCAGATTATTGTCATTAGTTTTTGCTTTTACCAGAGTGACAATGGCCTTTGAAACACAACTCTATTCGCCGTCTCCAAAATTGATTATCCCCTTGGCCATGGCAATTGATGAAACGGTTTTCATGTTATTTTATGGCTCTGTGGATTCGGACTACGTTTTTGACCGGATATACTGTTTATACGCTTGATAGGGATCTGTTGTCAATGCATGGAAATATGAAGTACGTTGTTTTCTTTTTGGCTCGTGTTTATGAAGTGCACTGAAAACGTGCTAAATTGACGGTGATGAATAGAAAAATTGGAAATGGTGCCAATTTTCAGTAACGTAGAAATAAACAATAACTACCTTCACTCAAATTAAGTAAGTGACTCAGAAGAAAGGTTCAGTGAAGATTCAATCAACTTTGCAACTAATTGAGATGCTTAATTCACGTTTTTGTTCAAATAACCCGAAATATCAATAAACGATTTAATGATTGTGAATTGTTGTTTATCAATGTTAGGTGTGTTGGGTTTTGTTCAATCCTTTCCTCTCCATATCTAGCTCCGATTTCGAGAAAAAAAATATAGAAATCACCTTAACTCATTCTAAAAACTATCCGTTCACAACGTAAATCAAAAACCAATAACAAAGAACAAATAATTTTGACTTTCCAGTAAGCCACATGACTTCAATTGGTTAACTATTTAGTGATTAAACTTTCAACTTATTATTATTTATAATTATCCTTGACGATTTTTTATTGAAACTTCAACGCACTCTATTTCGAAAATGAAGGAACCCCGGACATATGTTCATAGGAACTTTTTTACGAAATTAGGTTGGTACTTAGGAAACACTTAGGAAACACCCTGTATACATGTCAGACAAGAAAATCTCTCCTTTGCAACTTTCTATCTACATATTCTTCCATATTCTTGTTGCTTTTTCTAATTTTGATTCATTTATCATTTTGAAAGTGAACTTCGCTATTCTGTCCTTGAAAACATTACTTTTGGAATATTCACTTCAAAGTTTCTATAGTTATGAAGAGTAATTCCAGAAGGGTAGATGGACGAAATTCACATAAGACACTCCCCCTACTTTTTTTCATGTACTGGTAATACGCCACTTCCTCATTTTATTGTTTATGAATGTCATGAAAATAATCCCAAAGTTTATGACACTGCTCTAAGAAATTACTCAACAGGTGTGGTTCATAGAAATTCACACTAGTTACTGACAAGCCTCTCCAGAACTCCCTCATTTGCCTTCTCCGAATGAATTCATGGATGAGTGTTTATGACTATCCTAAAATTAATCAGAAAGTTCATGACGCATTAGAACATAAAACACCTCCTCAATGGCCTCCCATCAATTTCTCAATGGATGAGTGTTCATGACAAAATGAAAATAATCAGAAACTGCATGACGCTCTATGGTGAATCACCAAACAAGTGTAGGTCATAGAAATTCACAACACTTACTCTTTCCTTTCCCCTTTTTATGAATTGTTTTTTTTTTATTCCAGCACCCTTCCCTACGACAAGAAGCCTGGATCTTATTTTGGACTTACGCTTCGAATTTCCAAGGCCGTTCTATCTGCTCATGCCCTTCGTCTACGACTCATTGAAGTACCATGATAGGCCTTGACTTCTTTTTTTTTTGCTTCACTCACTTCTTGTTTTTTATCCCGGTGCATTGGTTGTTCTTTGCTGCAAGGACGTTTGTGTGGGTTCAGTACATTTGGCACAGCGACATCCCAACAAACATTTTAAGAACTCCAGACCAGAAGAAAAGAAAAACGTCTTGATCTGGTTTAAGACTATACCTCGGTTTATCTTACAAGTGAACTCGAGACAATAATTACATACTATCTACAGCATAAACAAAGTCCTAAGAGATTATGGAGGGTTGGGTTAGGCTAGGTAAGGTTGCGACGGATATGCCCAGCCCCACAGTCTCCTGCTTCGCATTGCTTTCACTCGGAGGCCAAATGGCTCATCGTGTTTCCTTGTTTGAAGAGGTGTCCCTTGGTCTTAACCTGCAGCCTTTCTCTTCATCGTCCTAAACCATCCCATGGTTTTTACGATGTTCAGAATAAGCACGATGTCTACATTTGCCACTTCCTCCAAGTCTTCAAGACAGTATATTCCCATATTCCCAAGGCGTCCTTCCTTCAGACTTGGGCAGAGGCACAGTGGATGTTCTATCGTCTCATCCCTCTCGATGTAGTCCTTGCAGAGATCATCAGTTCCTGTTTTTTTTTTTAATGAGACCCCGTGTATATTTTTATTCTGATCGATAGGCTACTCTATACTAAAAGTATAAGATTTTTTTCCTGAAACTGAAAAAAACGGAGTTACGCGTATTTTCCACGACTTCAAGAGGAATATTTTATAAACGTCAAAGTAACAAGTTTAATTGATTTAACTGTTCCAGTTTTACAAATAAAATACGTTTAGTACGACATGATAAGTTAGATAGTGAATAAAGCAACCGATATGTATTATCTCGTCAAAATTTTGAACTTCAATGGCAAACTTGTCGAAAAATTAATTTTTGACTTTAAGTTAAAATTGATGATAACCATTCATGTTCGAAAAGATTTGCCAATCGAGAAAAATAAATTGTTTGAAATAAATCGACAACACGATGTTCAATTGGGTTTGATCAGCCTCTATAGTGTGTTTTATCATTTCCTGGACTATACGATTCAATATAGTTTTAATCAACAAACATAGATCAATACCCTTCAAAAAAACAACCCATACCAACACGATAAACGATAGTCAAGCCGCGTTTAGACAGGATAAGACGTTGTAGTCCGGAAATGGGCATGTCAAAGATCCCGGTAGTCCCGGATGTAGGATAGGAAGGCTGTCAGACGCGTGCCACGCGAACATTTAACAAAAAGCGAAAGATAAGAAAACGGTATTATTGCGTTCGGGGTTAAGGAGCACGAGGATAATGGGGAAAGGTGCATTATTTTGGGTCACAACAGCAGATGTCAGTCTATTAACCGACTTCCATAGTGGGAGGAACGCTACCAAGTTCAATTCAATTCAGTTCTTAAGGGCGTATGAAGAAAAGATGTTACTTTGTGAGAGAAGAATGGATGGAATAGGAAGGGTTGTTTTTTTAATGAGATAGTATTTCTCCGTTACGGTGCTGTACCAATATACAGAGTGACCGGAAAGTCTAATACCTCCGAAGTAAGTGCGGGTGAGGAAATCAAATTTGAGCGTCTATATTATGATATGTTGTACATGTAGAAATCTCCTTCTCTGCACATTCAAAACTTTTTCATCATGAGGGAGGTAGCTCAGAGGGTGGCATCAAAATTGTAGATGGCCTTAACAACAATTGTTTTTGCATAAACCAGAGATCTCTACGAACATCTGTTCCGGAGCAATAAAGGATTATTGAAAAATGCTGGTATGGTGGAAGATTTTTACTTCTAATTCATTAAATGACTACTCGGATTACGGAATACTGATTATTGAAGTACAGGCGCTACGAGTTCCGGGCTGTTGGCCCCGACACCGCAGCGTCTAGTTGGGCTTGTTGTATCTTCTCTGTGCCTGTCTCACAGTAGAAGACCTCCATTTCTCTGTCCGACCTTTGAGCAGCGGTTGTGAATTCCCCGTTATCTCTTCTCCAGTACGCCAGCGCTTCACATTCAAATACATTGTGGGAGGCTGTTTCAGTAGGCTTCCAGAAAATGATGATTCGATCTCGTCTGCCATCATTAATTCACTGTGTTTCAGTCCTGGTGATTAGCACCATCTAGCGTTCTGTTGTTTTTGGGACCAACAGTTCAGCCAACCTGTTACAGAGGATTTTGTGGTACCAATGGCAGGTTCTGGACCCAGAAGTGGTGTGTTTGCAGCTATGCGTGCTAGTATATCCGCCAACTCGTGCCCAGCTATCCCTGTGTACCCTGGTATCCATCCAAGAGTAACATCATTAGATGCTTCCAGTGTAACAAGGTTTTGCTGACAGTCCATGACTTGTTAAGATTTGGTTTTCCGACAGGAGATGGTTCTGATTGCAGCTTGGCTGTCACAACGGATTGCGCGCATACATCAATGCATGTACTTCATCCTGGAAGACTGTAGCGTACATCCCAAGTGGTTGATATGTTTCCCACTTTGGGTTTTCTCTTACGATTTAGGCACCAGTCCCCCGGCATGTTTTGGAGCCGTCTGTATACCCATTTGCCACCCGCAGTTGTTTCACCGTTTCCTTTTCCTATATTAGCTTGGTCTTGGGAGACGTGCTAAAGTTAATATTTTTCAGCATGACATCACTAGTCATTGTTAGTAAGGGGTTCGTGATTGTGCTGGTTATCTTAGTGTGTTCTTGAGAGTTTGTGTAGCTCCAGTTCCCCGTGTTGCTATATGCTCCCATTCTTGCTTCCATTTTGATAAAGATATCTAAAGGAGGGAGGTTGAGCATAAGTGTTGGAGTAGTTTTTATGGCTCCCGTTACATAGAGACATGCTAGCCTCTGAACTTTTGCAAGTTCCGTGGCTGCCTGTCGGTGCTCGATTTTCGGCCACCAGACAACAGAGCTGTAAGCAAGAGTGGGTCTTACCACGGTACAGTAGAGCTAGTGTACCATGCGCGGATTTATGTCCCAATTCTTTCCTATCGCTCTTTTTGTTGCCATTATTCTGGCTCTACCTCGATTGACTATTTTCTGTAGGTGTGAATTCCATGTGGACTTGTCATCCAGGATGATGCCTAGGTATTTGACTTCTCTTGCCACCTGCAGTTCTTGCCCAAAGAATGTGGGTCTGAATAATCCCGCTATATTCCACTTTCTCGTAAAGCTGACCAGGGAGGTTTTCTCAGGATTGACCTCCAGGTTCACTTTCCTGCACTAGTTTTCTACGATAGTCAGAGCTGTCTGCATCAGTTCTGATATTGTCTTGGTGTGTTTGACAGTGATAAGTATTGCTACGTCATCGACATAGCCTTGGGCATAAAATCCCTTGCTGTTTAACTCCACCAGTAGTTCATCTGCGACTTGGTTCCAGAAGAGAGGAGATAAGACTCCACCCTGGGGGCAGCCCTCAGCTTCCTCTATAGTTAGAGTTTTGTCAAGCATGGTTGCTTGAATTCTCCTACCTTTCAGCATGTTTTTCATCCACCTACAGACTGTGTCTTTAATTCCACGCCGGTTAATTGCGGCAGTCATTGAATTGAAGGAGGTATGATCAAATGCTCCTTCTAAATCAAGGAATGCAGGTAGGGTAATTCCTTGGTTGTTCAGTGGTTGCTCTATTTTATGAACAAGCTCATGCAGAACAGTTTCACATGATTTACCAGGTTGGCGTTCAGGTTTTTGTGTAGTGGCCTCTCTATTGGGGAGGTTTCCCGAATGTGCCTTCCAATCACTTTCTCCATCGTTTTGAGTAGAAACGACGAGAGATTTATTGGTCTGAATGCCTGGGGCTGAGAGTTATCTTTCCTGGGTTTCGGTAGAAAGACCACTCGTAAGAGTTTCCAGATCATAGGTATGTGTCCCGTTGCCAGGCTTGCTCTGAATAGTTGACAAAGCATCGATACGAGTTGGGCTTTGCCCTGCTGCAGGTGAGCTGGTATTATCCCATCGCATCCAGGTGCTTTGTTTGGTTCGAATGAATTTATAGCCTATTGAATTCTTCTTGGTGTCACAATTTGTTGGGCTGTGACCCAATTATCCCTTGATCCTCTCATCAGGAGGATCTCAGGAGATAGGGAGTTGGTTTCCTGTTGCGAGTTGATTATAGTCGAGTCTGGAAAGTGTGTCCCGAGTAATGTCTCAATGGTTTTTTTGCCATTTTTCGTGTATTCACCATTGGGGTTCTTTAGTGTCCCCATTGGTGGAAGGGGATCTTCAGCTAGGATTCTCTAAAGGCGTGCCCCTTCCAAGGTTCTCTCGAACTCAGTGCAGAACTTCCTCCAGGAATTCCTCTCAGCTTCCCTCACGTCCTAGAAGCTCCTTACTAGGAACTTCTCGACATAAACGAGCATGTATTAGAATTTTGGTTGTTATTCAAGCGAACCATATCGAATGGAATTTAATCGAACATTTTATAAAGGTCGTTGATATGTCACATTAAAACAAACGTTGAGATTCAGTTTCCATAGAAATGTCTGTTTTCTCAAGGACTTTAAAATGAGCGGCATATTACATTCAAGATTTTAGGGTGTGATTCCCTGCAAAAGTGAAAAGTTGATAAATACACTCAAAAGTAGATTTCATTGTACATTTTTGTAATCGCCAAAATTCGGTTTCCTCCATTTTTACTGACTTAGGAGATATCTGCCCTACATTTTCTGGACACCCTGTATGTTATTGATTCTTTAAAGAACAGAAAGATCACATGAACATAAAAATGCACCTTTATCACCTATGCAGTATGCAATACATGTTTGTTATGATGATGATAATTTAGACTGGGTGGCGCAAATACAATGGTCATGCCTCCTGATGGGCATGTTGTACCCCATACTCACGTTAAAAAGGATCTCCTGAAGGAACTACGCTTTCACGAAGCCAAAAAGGTTCTTCAAGTTTCTGGAAAGTTGAGATTTCTTCCTCAAAGTGATTCCTAGTGCTGCCAACTACGGTCTCCTTATTTCACCATCTGTGAGAGTCCATTTCGATCCTAAACATTGAATAGATTTTTGGAAAGCTCAAAAAATATAGAATTGGTTTTGAACTTTTTCCCCAATGAGATTTGGGTTAGTTGGGTCCAAAATTAAAAGAATTGGAATTTGAGTCTCATGAGATTTCCATGAAAACAAATTTGAAAAGCCCAGCAGCTTATGAAAAAACAGTTCGTTGTAATAAATTTGCGGCAGAGTAACATAAACCCTTCGCATTTCCTCAAAAAAATGGTTTTCTGTATTTTATTTGTTGAAAAAAAAATGTGTAGATGAGTAGATTTTGCATAGTTTGCATGAATTTGATGAAAAAAAAAATGAAAATTCTCCGAATTGAATAATAATCAGTAATATTGGGAACGAAACATCTACACAGCGTTCCCGAATTTTCCCCAGGCATTCGGTAGGTATCAGGGTGCTCTAGATCATACGATGGTATTCTGTAGATTTTGATGGGGTATACAGGGTGTATAAGGACTACCAAGCTGATAGCATGAAGTTCAGTGGTGAAATATGAGTTATTGGTTTACGAAGTATTTTGAAACATAAATAAGTGCGAATAAAAAATAGTATCAATTAGTGATTACATAAATGAAGTGTTGGTGTGTGCAAATGAATAAGTTCAAATCCTTGAAGTGATTTCCAGAGCAAAACATCATCATCATCATCAAAACGTTGTACCTAAGGTGAGTACATTGGTCATAGTTTTAAATTCCAATAATAGAGCTATTTTGAATTCTGCTCTATCGAAAATAATTGATAATCACAGTGAGAATGACAAAGAGAACTATTTACCCAAAAATACTTGGAACTCACTTACTTCAAATGCTCAGACTGATTCGATACTTTGCACTCTACTTGTCAAGAACCAATGACAATGCGATGATTTCAAGTGAAAAAGAGCTAGAAAGTACCAACACAGGGGTCTGTTGATTCATTGACTCTTGTCCATTGGCTCAGAAAAGCTGTTTCAGGTTCTTGAGTGTAATGGGCGACGGAGATTTGAAGTTTTATCATTATATTGCCAGGGTCTGTGGGCGTGTGGCATCTGGGTGCTATGCTGTTGGTGTTGCTGCTGGGGAGCTGGGCTCTGGATTGGCAAGAAGAGTGTATCACTCTTTGGAAGAGTCAAACTTGCGCCACGGAGTTGCATTTGGGGATAATGCTAGTCAATGCTTATTGAATTCCTTGTTTGTCCTGCAGAAGCGGCTGGTTCGTTCCTTGTATCGTGAAAACCCCTGTTTACGAGGTATGAAATATTGACCCTCCCTGTCCATTAACATTTTGGAGGTTGCAACTATAATTCTCAAATCGCAGAGTAGATTGCCTCGTCCTTCATGATCATTTGACTCGTCACGGCAACAATCTTCTTCTAGTATATGTTCAGTATTTATAATTCATTTTTTTGGGTTATGTTCAATTTCTTAATAAAGGTAACCATGTATTACTTAGATTTACAGAGCAAGTTGCTACACATTCGTTAGAATTTAACATTATATATGCACTTTCTTTAAGTTTACGTTTTTTAGAACATGGTTCTTTTGTTAAGATTTTTGAATTATCCCAATTTATTCTATGATTATTATCAAATGCGTGTTGACAAATTCCCGATCTATGAAATTCCCTTTTTTTTTTCATGTATGATTTATGTTCTTCAATTCTCTTTTTTAAGGGTCGTGAGGTCTCTCCAATATAAAATTTATTACATTCACAAGGAATTTTATGATTTATGTTCTTCAATTCTCTTTTTTAAGGGTCGTGAGGTCTCTCCAATATAAAATTTATTACATTCACAAGGAATTTTATAAAATTCCTTGTGAATGTAATAAATTTTATATTGGAGAGACCTCACGACCCTTAAAAAAGAGAATTGAAGAACATAAATCATACATGAAAAAAAGGGAATTTCATAGATCGGGAATTTGTCAACACGCATTTGATAATAATCATAGAATAAATTGGGATAATTCAAAAATCTTAACAAAAGAACCATGTTCTAAAAAACGTAAACTTAAAGAAAGTGCATATATAATGTTAAATTCTAACGAATGTGTAGCAACTTGCTCTGTAAATCTAAGTAATACATGGTTACCTTTATTAAGAAATTGAACATAACCCAAAAAAATGAATTATAAATACTGAACATATATAAAGTTAAACAATCAACACCAAACATTTCAATGTCAGTAAAAGTGACATTTTGTGCCAAAAACACAAAAAAACACAAAATCTTCTTCTAGTCAGACCATCATCCTTATCTCCCTTATTAAAAAATCCATCATTTATGATGGACGTAGAATTTTCAACTCTCTGCCTTCAAGAATTACTGGTAGCACATCAGTTAAAAGATTCAGAACACTTCGATGCAGGTTATTCTATGAGAAGGCTAATTATATTTTATCAGAATATTTTTGTCATATTTTTAGATCTTGTCTTCGTTAAATTGTTCAATTATTTATATGCATGTTATTCTTAAATGTATTTTCATACAGGTACCTTTCATCGAATTTTAATGCTATTGTGTAGCACTAGTTAGATTTTAATATTTTATGTACCATTTTTTGATTTATTCTATAGTGTACTACTGCTCAGTGCTTTGCCAACAAATGACGTTCATTTATGGCAATGAAGTATTTTATCAATCAATCAATCAATCAATTGGACAAAATCGTGGTTTGATTGAATTATTTGACTTTTGGCTCGTCAAACGAGTGGATGACGTTGACGCTTTGACGAGACTGTAATGCAATTGATTGATGGCATGTGCAACATTGTCAAGGTAATTTTCTTGTCCAGGCTGTGTGCTGTGATTATGTGATGATATTCACACTAATTGTGAAAATGCAACCAGTTCTATTCGAGAGGAAGGAATACCCCACTTAGTTCTTCAACCCGCGCTCTCATACATCAATCTAGTTTGCCTTACTTTTGTATCGTGTCAGGGCCTTTCCAGGTCGTATTCATTTTAATGCGGTAGACAGATACCCTGACTCATGCCACTTGACACTGACTGCCACGTGTCAGGCGTTGACATGTCAACGGTCAGCTACTTACGTCATGCGTGACTGGGACGATCGAAGAACCATTGAGTTATGTATATATTTACTACTAGTTTTCTAAATATTCACGAAAACACTTTCTCAAACTAACCCAAAACATCTGCATGAAGACAAACAGAAGTTCTCGAGTTTCTACTGAGTAGTTCAGTTATTATAACGACATCTACAATATGCTGGATATATGACAACTTCCACGGTGAAGGACGTTTCGCCATTTCGTCCACAAAAATTTCATTTCCGCATTGGCAAAAGACGGGGCCATATTTGAATAATTGTTGTTCTCAAAGCAATCGTGTACGACTGACAATGGACAATCTGCACATTAATTGGAAATATGGAAAATATAAGGATTAGTAAGTACTGATGCCATTGATGTTGAAAAAATAAACCTACGACCTCTATTAATGTAGTAATCACCGATTAAAGTGCGCCAATCAACTTCCACCACGTCACAGAATCACACATCATACATTATCTCTCTTCGTCTGGCTTATCCTCTTCAATATCTCTCTCTCTCTCGAGGGGGTAATATAGCGCCGCCCCGTTTTCGATCATACAGTGAGATTTGCGTTTTCTTTTTTATTTATTGATTATATTTTTGGGTATTTTGGATACAAATTTTCGCTGATGATTTTCAAATACTATGTAGAATACGTATATGAAATTTCAAGTCATTTGAAAATGTATGCAAATTGTCCATTATATTATCATATACCTCTCGTTTGAAAGACTATTCTACGATCGTCGTTCACGACTCGAGTCTTAATCGTTGTTAGAAAATCAAGTCTATGGATCACACTATTGAATAGTATTCAACGATTATCGTTGAACGATTTTATCTCAATGATAATCGCAACCAAGTAGTATTCACTTAAAAAAGTTTGTAAACAAATCAATAATTAAAAACCAACCTTTCCGTTCAAATCAATAATTGTTTTTGCTCTGTTTGGATCACAAGCTGAAAACTAATATTCTGATCTAAGATCTAAATCATGCATTCATCTTTGTCTTTGACAAATATAAATATCAAAGGCAGACTTGAAAAGAAATTTTGTTTAATCTTGTCCTTCCATTGATCATTCTCTCTTCAACGTGCTCACAAATTCCATCAATCATAATAATCAATATTTCGTATCTCACGGTCGACTGCCAATTATTAGTCAGATATATTCTCATTAGGGACCAAAAAACTCTTGACATCATTAAAGATTCATAAATAACAGCCGCGCTATTATTGACGGTTGAGGCAGTTACAAAGTCTTGCGGGAAATGTATTTAGTTGCATCAGAGTATAGAATAATGGAGGAGGGGTTCTGGATGATAATTTTGTTAGTGGAATAATATTGAAGGTTGATTGTCATTGCGCCCTTTGGTTGTCGAACTGAATAAGAATCAGTTAATTGTGGCGGCTAGCGTGAGTGAAAATTAAGTAAGCGATAAAGGAGGGGTGGGTTTAATAGACAATAGAGATGTGTATCTTGATTGGGAAAACGATTAATTTACATGGGGGTGCTGATTATACAATTTTAAGAGTTCAACAGCTTCTGTTTATACGTATTGAAAATATTTGATTGATGTTGATTTGACAAAACATAGTCCCCACATGAACACAAATCAAGTATTGAACCATATAGTCTGGGGACAGGGTAGGCTCTCAGCTAGCATTAGATGACGAAGGAAACTACTATTTGTCAAGTAAAACAAGATAGAAGTTTTTGCATCAAGATCCATAACATCTTCAAGCACCAGAACTGAGGTTTAAGACTAATCCAGAAAACCGATGGGACAGGAAAATAGGAGAAACTTTTTCTCTCGCCAAACTCAAAACAGTCTTTCAAGCAGAGGTGTTTGCTATCTTGGCGGCAGCGATCAGGGAAGAGATGAAAAGATGAGCACAAAGCGGTACTGAGGGCACTATGCAAACCAAGGATCAGCTACTCGCTGGTCCAAAGTGCTTATATGCCCTGGGCGAAAGTGAGAAAGTCGAGCTGGTATGGGCACTGGGACGTATGGGCATTATCGGCAAGGAAAGAGCAGACGAGCTAGACATCATTCCAGACCTGTTCAGAACCATACCTAGGTCTAAGTAAACGACAGGTCCTAGCAGAAAACAGTGATGAAGTGGAAAATAACACGACATGTAGGCAAGCCAGAAAGATGATCACACAACATAACAAACCAGACATTACAAGCTCAACCTACGCTTGAATTTTACGAGGAATAGGCAAATCACTTCTATGTTCCTACTATAGAAGGGCGGAGGAGACCTCCTGTCATCTACTGGGAGTCTGTGATGGATGTAGTCGCCTGATGGTAGGTTCTAGCAGCGGCAATCTTTTTTTGGGAACAGGACCTGAGCTGGGATTACCTATTCCGCTTCACAATGGAGGCGGGACGGTTCAAAAAGTCGTTACGGTTGGCAATGCTTCTGCCATTCACCTCAACCAATTCATGGATTGGAATAATTGCCAAAATAAGGATACAGACAGAAAGACTTGACCAACATTACATGACCATCAAATGTAGGAACCAACTCTCTGTATCCAATTTGAGTGACCTTTTGGAGTGTTGCAACTATACAACGCAACTAATCAGAAATACTCCAGGGACATCTACAGTTGTCAGCTGCAGCAATTCACACTATGAAACGATTGTAGAAAAAAATCCTCGCGAAGTATTTCAGAAAGATAACGATGGAATTTGTCATCATTTGTGTTCACTGGTCGACTGGAATGAGATCGTTAATGGCCTTTTTTCAAGAGCAACACTGAGTATTAGACGAAAAAGCCATGAATCCGGAAGTACCTCAAAGTAGATTTCAGGTGAGGGTGATAAGTACCACAGCACATTCTAGGCCACACAGCGGGCCAATGGCGCACCTCCTAGAGGAGCCTCCAGGAGGAGAGAAGTTGCTCTCTTGGATCATTGTCGTCAAGCCTTTAGCCATTCAGCATAGGCGACAGCATAGGTGTCAAGCCACAGCATTTAGCTTAGGCGACAACGTAGCCCAAGGGCGGTCCCTCTGACCTCCCGTATGCCGCAGTTCTAACTAAGGTGCTGATTGAGAACATCACCTAGTTTAAGTATTGAACAAGCAGGATCCAAATTATTTAGGCTAATTTATTAACTTTTTGACTGACAGTAATCAATAATACTACAGCCTACTCAGTTCCATTAGCCATTGAGAGTGCCACTAAACACAGAGCAGAAAATAATTTCTGCTCACCGCGAGGATCGAACCCACGTCAATCAGAACTAACGGTCTTTCAAGCTGGCGTGTTACACGCTAGGCCACCGTAGCCCCGTACCTCAAAGTATTTAGCAAGAATATGCAAAGTCCCAATTCTTCTGCAGTAACAATTTCATCAATTATATCCATATGAAATAAAGCTGATGTGTCCATCGGAAAATTATCAAAGAAGCCACACAGAATTATTGTGAAGAAATTATAGCAGCACCTTCCAACAAATAAAAGGATATGTAGAAAATGGTGGATAGATTCTATCAAATTAGGAAGAGAAATCTACTGAAATCATCGGACTACTGCTCTATTGGTTAAAAAAAAATCCAAACATTTTAATCAGACACCTGAGCTGGGACATCGATCGTCACTCGATTCAGGTGAAGTGAATAATAAGGGCCCAGCTGTTGCTCGCCGGTATTTTGGATCCAAGTTTCGACCGATGTTCAAGCGAAAAGAAAAGAATCTCGCTATTTTCTTCGAGAGTCCATGCCCTGACACATTATTACTCCCAACAGAAACCCATGTTTCTGGAACCTTTTAATTATTGTTCCTGTGGAACGAATGTTCCTGTGGGTGGACGGATATCAATTATTGGGGTTATCTGGAATAGGAGAGGGCACGATGGTCTAGTGTGTAACACGCTAGATCCCCACGGTAAGCAGAAATCATTTTCTGTGAAACTAAGTGGGCTGTGGTATAATTGATCACTGACAGTCAAAAAGTTAATAAATTAGCAGAAATTATTGCATCCTGCATGTTTAATACTAGAACTAAGTGATGTTCTCAATCAGCACCTTAGTCTAAATGCTGTGGTTTGACGCCTAAGTTGTCGCCTATGCTGAATGGCTAAGGCTTGACGACAATTGTCCAAGAAAAGCAACCTCTTTCCTCCTGGAGGCTCCTCTTGGAGGTGCACAATGGTCCCGCTGTGTGGCCCAAGTGCTGTGGTCCTAACCATGTAAGTACTCAACTCCATATCTGCATCATCTCATCTATCTGGAATAGAAGCTCGAAATTTGTTGAAATCTACATAATTGATGATTTGGAAACTCCTTGAATGCATCGAGACTGGATGTTTTCCTGATTTTCTTGAGATGACTTCCATTGTTTCACAAGGAGATATGGATTGTCCTGCTGACCATAATGGACCAATAATAATTATTGCTATTTTGTCAACTTTGAGCAAAATCGTATAAAGAACAGTGAAGACCAAAGTACTGAGCTTTGTTGATGCCTTCAAAATGCTGACTTCAGAACAGTTTTGAATTTCGATCTGACAATGCAATTTCCCATACTTTGGAGAATTCCCATGTTTCACAGTTCTTGGTGTATCAAATTTGATCGGTTTGTGTGACCAAACAGATTGCATTGATCATAGCATGCTTCAGAAGCTAGGAGTATATGGATTAGTAGAGACATTCCACCATTGGATAAGTTCAGCAACCTCTTCAGAAATCAGAGGGCCACGATTCAGGAGAAATCTTGACTGCTTTTCCACAAGGATCAGCTCTTGTCCTCCTTTCACTTTATCCGTTCAGTTGTTGAACATGGTCAATTTACATCATTTGCCGACGACATATCTTCATCGTGGCACCATGAAGAATTAAGATCCAGTCATCCTGAAGGCTATGGTTGACCTCATACTTGCTGAAGTCAAGAGTCTCCAACGGTTTCTCTTTTGTATCCAAAGCTCTCCGGTTACATCACAGCTTGGGGACATGATGTTAAAAACACCTTGGACAGGTTAAAGCTTGAGTCTTATATTTTGGACGTTTGCAGCCTATTCTAACATCATCTCATCTCAACACAATATGCAGCAGTATGAAGATATACAATGACTAACCCATTCAATTGAGAGGAATCAAATTATTGAGAATATTTAGAAATAAACTTCAATGTCGAATGCTAAATTATGTTTTCTATGCCTTGAATTAATGCTCTCAACTATGTTCGACTTAAGCCAATGTGGCTTGTTTGACTTCTTCCACTTCTTTGGCGTTTTTGTATTGACAACAAAAATTTGCAGCAAGAGGACTGCAGCAGCAACAATCAGATCCTACCTCCCATCTCTAAGCTGCCCGAAAGGCACAGCTTCGCATTTAAATTTGGTGCCCGCTCTGTTAGCTACGAGTTATTAAACATGTAAGCATCTAGGAATCATGTGTTGAGAGCATGGGTTCCCATTTAACCCGACTTGGGTTGACATTCACTAGAAGTTTGAAGCTTTTAAGGCTACTGAAGGGTCTTGCACAACTCTGGCTTTCGAAAACATGCTAGAATACACAGGTAGAGGTGACCAACAAATTCATTCTGATCAATGCCAAGCTTCATAGAATACACTATGCTATTCAGAACACCTCCATCATTCACAGGAAACATTGAATCGTTCATGAATAAACTCAAATCAACAAAAACTAATTCCAAAATCTCTTCAATATCACACCAACTTTCTAAATTAACGTTATATTCATTCTAGATATTCACTATTCAATAAGTTAACCGTAGCAAAGTTCCAAGTTTGTTTTTAGTTTTACTTGGTTTGAAATTCTCCGTCAGCTTCAGAATGTTTTATTACTAAAACTTATGCATCAATAAAATTTGCATAGGAAGTGATTATTTATCAGGAAATAGCTTGCTGATGTTGGTGGCAGAGAATTTAAAGTCATTCAGAATGTTAGATACCAAAAGAAAAAGTAATACCGTTTCTCAAAGCCAAATGGTGAGTAATTCTAACACTTTTATAGCTCCGACTAATGAGGATAATTTCAAAAGTCATACCCCAATCGCAATTAAACCTATTTTTTATTGATTCAATTAACATCATCCCGCCCCCACCCAGAAGCCGTATAATTAAAACCGGCCCAAATTAGCATCTGAGTCTCAAACTGAGTGATCATAATTCCGTGACACCATCAGGCGATAATTATCAGCAATAAAAATTAAGATCCAGAGACGAAACGAGCGTCTCGAGATGACAATAAACACTGACAGGCTGTTGCGCGTAATTAAAATTGGTCCAGAGATACGAGCCATTTCTGTCAAAAGGGTTCAAGACACAGCTTTTGGAAACTAACTTATGGTATAATCTTGAACTTGGGTGATGGTGTAAGTGAGAAAGTTTCAAGGGGTTAGTAATATTTTTGGTGTCAGTGACCAAAATTGTTTATTTGTATTGGTCAGTCAGAAAGTTGATTTGGAAGTAATACTGTAGCCTTCAAATCACTTCTACTAGGAAATAAAAGTGTCAAACAGGTCCAAGTTACGCTTTGCTTCAATGATTAGGATTAGGTTCGATCACCCAACTCTTGATATCCTCATCTTCACTGGCAGTGCTCACTGTTGGTTCCAGGGGTGAAGTTTTCTGTACACAGAAACTGTGATTTTTGTATTAAAGATAGAACCTCGAAGAGAGCCAGCAAACTCGAAATCTTGTAGACAGGCAGGATGAGTGTTGAAAGAGTCTTGTCGAAGATAAATCTTATGTGAAGTAGCCCCATACGCAAGGTAAATGGAACGTAATTTGGAAAGACAGTAGTTGAAGGGAAGCGGAAGTACTCCATAAGCTCGCGCCTATGATACATCCTCAGAGGTTACGGGATAAGTTAAGTCTCCAGAGAATCCAGTTCGCGAACATGTTTTCCAAAGGTCCTCGAGGACCTGAAGAAGGAAATTAAGTTGAACGGTTCCTACATCAAAACATAAGACTCGATGATACGGTTATGAGCGCCAGTATTCCCAGCACATGAAGGACCTCATCATCGAACACAGTATGGTCTACACATGATCATTACCAACAGGTGCTTGTACCAAAATGAAGAGAAGGCACTTGCTCTTGCCGTCAGTGAAATGTTTTAAGGCCCCCGTCAACAGATGAACATTCGCTTCTATGATGAGCCAGGCATTCATCAATCCACTAGAAAACCGCAGCAACGCTTTCTTTGTGGTGGCAGAGAAAAATCAAGCGTAAGACACTACGACAGATTGTTCGTGAGTAGTGCCGGACTCTTACCATACATAAAAGCCCCTGTTTTTTAGCTGCATTACCTTAATGTGTTGTCGGGTATATGTTTTGTATCTATCTAAATTCTTCTGATTCCTTAGTCTCTATCATCTTTCGAATAATCTGGTAGGCTTTCATCCAGTTTTTCTCTCCACTTCCAAGATTCTTCATCATATTCGTGGCAATACATATTTTCCCGGTTCAAAGTCCGTCCATATATCTCTCGCTGTTTTACCTGAAGCAGAAGCGCATGCGGGTTGGCGATTCTTTTCTTTCTCTTCAAGAAGCTTTGATTTTCTGAAATCAGCTTATATATATTCATCCTCTTTTAGTGCTTCGTCTCCATCTGTCCTGTCATGCCTGTATCAATGATCTTGAGCTGCTTTTATATGGGCTTCTGATATTTGACATAATACTTTGCAATGACCACACACTTCTTTCTACGGAGCTGCTGGGTTCGCAGAACGTCAGTTCTTGGTCGAGCTACGCTCGCAGATATTCAAGTGACTTCTTTATTGTTATCTTGGTTTTCTGGAGCTCAACTTGTATCAGTCAGTTTCCGTATTCTAGCGAGAACTACTTTGGTTTTGTCAGGTGCTAGAGTCAAGCGGTTTTTGACCATCCAGATTGAGATTTGCTCTCTACATAAGGACATCCTAAGCTCATCGTACAGCACATCCCACAGAGTCAGACCAATGGTTCAAAAGGAGCTGTTCAAAACGTTTTCCCTCTACATCTTAAAAGCATACAGGGCTGAGTGTGAGGGCTTCCAGCTAGTTGCTTTATTTAAGCCAAGAGTATCAGTTTGGACCGCTTCCATTCTTAAGGAAATACTGTTTTTTGCACTGGTTTATTGTAGACTTGTAGGGTGTATTAAGAGCGTCTTCCTTCTATCAGTTTGAATACTTGAATAAGGATATTTCCAGGACCAGGAACTTCATTGTTCTTAATCTTTCGAAATTCCTGGTCGAGTTCCTCCATTGAGCGATTGTTGAATTCTGATTGGTTCGAAATATTGAGGCATGGGGTTTCACGCAGCATTGAACCCACTTGGATCGCCAACGTTCGAATGGTGACCGCTAAGAAGAAGAAGCAAGCTTTGATGTCTTCTATCTTGCGCACTGAATAGCAATTAGAAATAGTGTGAGCACCGACAGCTCGTTCGTTGCCATATAGGTGCCAGATATGTTTTTTATGGTTACCATATAGTAATAGAATGCCTTTGGTATTAATAAGGGTATGGGGGGCACAAGCGAGTAGGCCTGAGAATCTCACCGCCAACTTCAAAAGTTTCCTGTCTCCATTGTGAAGAGGAGCAGGTCATCCCAGCTCAGGTCCTCCAACTTTTCACTAGAAATGGTTGACGCTCCTAGAACCTTCCCCCTCAGGTGAACCCATCTATCGCCGTTCACCTAGACCCAGGTAGGTCTGGCTAGCTTATCCGCTAGTTCGTTGCCGATAATGCCCATATGTCCGAGGACCTTTATACTTTCACCCAGGGTACCGGCGACCAGCTGATCCTTGGTTTGCATAATGTCGTTAGTGTCGCTTGGTTATCAGAGTGCATAACTATGTGATCTTCTGCCCTCCTCTCCTCCTCCTCAACTGCAACCTCCAGGATAGCAAACACCTCTGCCGGAAAGACCGGAAGGCTTCGCCTATATTTCAGCCCTATCTGTATACTCTGGCTCCAGTAGACTTACTGTCCGCCACTCGTCCCTTGATGGATATGTACCTCAAAACTTCTATGAAGTCTGAGTCTTCCATACATGAGTGTCAGTACTGCCGAAAGTAACGGCATCTCAGGCCTGATAGATGGTAAACTAGTGAGGCCAACCTCTGTGCTTTTGAGCAGACATCCTCACGTATGCTGCCTTCGCACCCAACAGCTTTGAGCTGATAGAGACGTACCAGCATGCACCAAATATTCAAATCAGGCACATTAAATTTTCAAAGGATCAAGATGGAATCATGAGTTCAAGACAAATCCAGAGGTATTTGAGAAACTCGGATATGGTGGAGACTCGAGTGCTGGTAGGTAGCAGTTTTCAGATGCTCATATTTCTTGCAAGCAGTCTTCTATATTTGAAACTTGATGGCTCAGTCAAGATTATCTATAGATTTGTTACCGCAGTTATCTCAATAGACTTTCAATTATTGTATTCGGAAAGATATTATTGAAGTCTCAGAAAACATTATATTCTCCCTTTATTCCTTTCATGATAAAAAAAAATAATTGAACAGCTATTCGCGGCCCTTTAACGAAAGGCAACATATCATTTTCCTCAGCGATAATTATTCAAATTGTCCCTCAGTATCCCTGGACAACTGGGTAAAAAGTTGGGGAAGCCGCTAAAACAACAGTGAAAGGGGCTTCACTGAAGTTCAATTTATTAAGGTTTCGCTCTTATTCAAGTGACACAGTTGACAGTCTTGTGTGGAGATAATTGAGTTTCATTGAAAACTCTCGGTGTGAAACAGTTTTGATTAAGGTTTAAGGTTATTTCGGATCTTGTAGTCTTTCCTTTACAACAGTTTCAATGATGACGATTGGGATGGCGAAAATTAATTATTTCATCAAGATTGGGGCGCAAATTAAATGGAAAAACGATAATTTATGTTTGTTGGTGGATTTTATAGTGAATTATGGATAAAAGTTGGTCGTCACTTCTATGAACATTGAATTTTTTGTAGTAATCTGTTCATTCATCGTCTATTGATGGGGTTCATCTCATCAAATCAATAAAATTAATCCCGGAATCAAATCTTAAAAATTTGATAAGATGAACAAAAAATTATGAACCAAAATGATGCCCCTTGAGGTGGAGCTATGAATTCAAAAATGATCTTTAGTGTTTTCTGGTCACTTGTCTAAAAAAAGCAGATGTTCGTCGACACGTGCCCACTACACATGATTGTAGAATAGTATATTTTGTATCAAGGGCGAAAAGTAGATGATTTTGACGAGGGTACAAGTAGCAGCACGAGCGAAGCGAGGGCAGATATAAGCCGAGTCAAAATCATCTTTCGTCCGTGGTGCAAACAGTAATTTTTGTACAACCAGTTTGTAATCATTTGAAAAGGAATTATTATCAAAATCAATCATCTCGATAAACTGAACTACACTGCTGACAAGTCAGACAACTGACAAACTGACAAGTGACAACTGTCAATCATGGTTACAATAGGTGTGTTCCCGTATTCTTTTGTGGTGCGGGTGCAGATTCATTGTCACCGAGATTGTCACGTGATAAGTTCCTTTTAGTATGCTAGACTGTCACGTGGTTATCAGATTCAGAGGCGTTGGGATGCAAGGAACCGTTGCTAAGCGACCTACTTTTGCGCCCGCGGGCGCGAGAGTACTTTTAGGCCCGGCTGCCAAAATTAGCGACTTTCCGCCTGCTTTGCATTCATTGAAAAGTGGACTTTACGTGTAGGTTGTACAAAAAATCTTATCTACTACAACTTCCAATTGAACTATTTCTCAAATTTTGAACAGGAAAAAGGTATTCGTCAAAACACGTGCTCACTATAGACCTAATGTATGTCAACCCCACTTTATAAGATAGATGATGTTATCTTCTATTGATCTTCTTGTTTCAAAAGACTGAACAATATAGAAATAATCAAATACAAATTCAATCTCACTTCTTTACAAGTCTATTGTTGTTTTTGTTACCAGGAATAATTTTTGTTTTTTTTTTATAAATGTTGACCAAGTAGTTTACACATAATACTTACTTTAATTTCGATAATAAAGCAGTTGATTGTTTGTAGACAAATTTATCAGGCAACAGCGCATTATCTGTCACAACTCAATTCAGATGCAGCCTATGGATCAGATGCCAAAATGTTGAAATGATGGAAAAATCAAATCAGACGTTTAAAAATGGTTTACCATTTTTTTTATTGATTTTTCAATGTTCTGTTTATTTTGAATTTCAATGTTTTTTTTTTCTGAAAAAGGGTGGATCGTTGATGTGGACATACATTCGACAATAGCGCATTATTTGTGATAACTTGGTTTGAACGCAGCCTAGTTCTATGAACGATGTAGTCAAAGTCTCTGAATAACCCAAAAATGAGGGGTTTTGAAAATGATCATTTTATTTTTTGTGAATCTGTGTCGAGTACCCAAAAGAGTGAATTATTGTTGATACTCCGCATCACGCAACAGCGCAATAGACGTCATTGAATAACTAAAATATAGCTCAAGTCCTCGAACAACGTTGTCTGGTTACTTTAGTTATATCATTTTTACCGAGCAAGTTTCCACAGAGATATTGAATATTAGTTTATAATTATGTTCAATTTAAAAAAAAAAAACCTGTGTATGATAAAGGAAACCATAACAAAAATATACTGGTGAAATTTCTCTATCCCCTCTTAAAATAACCTCGAAACACAAATATTTCTCAGAAAATGTAAAAATCAATGAACAAAAAGTAAGTATTAATGTTACAATTTTTTCCGTGGTATAGTATCCACAAAAAACATGAAACCAATATCAGTTCAATTTGTATTTTTGTTTTTAAATTGGTTTATTTATATAAAATTTAAGAGCTACACGAACAAGTATATAGAATTTATTCGTTGGCATACAAAATAGAAAACAAAAACTTACCTGAAATGGAAAGAAGGCCAATAAAATGATCAGCCTGATAAAACAATAAAAAAAATATTCGTGATAGTGAGAATAATTATTATTGATCAGTTTAAATAAATAAAACAAAAAGTCACCTGAAAAAAATTAAGCTCTGAGATGTTAAATATCCTCAAACAAATAGAAAATAAATCAGTCAAAGTGAGGAAAGTATACTTGGTATGTAAAATATTTCAAAACACTCTCATTAAAATGATACGACAAGGAACTTTGAAATTTTTGTTGAAGTAAAATTGCCAAATTGAGTCAAGTCAAATAGTGAAACAAACAGATTTGTATTGAGCATCAAAAAAGCTTCAAAAATGCACTTGAATAAATAATTATATCAAAATATAATGAAAATGGCTGGAAATGGAAATGGCAAAATCAGTTTAAATCCCTGCAAAGAAAAGTTCATCGCTTGAAATGGAAAAACACATAAAAAGTACCTTATATTAATTATATTGTTTTTAAACTTTCTCTTATTGCTCGGGCTTTGATGATGCAAACGTCGACAAATTAATAAAGTGGTTCTATTTCGCTTCTGATTCCAAGACCCACTGGGATGATCAATACTATTCTGTCCAGAGTTAGGAATAATATAGGCTTGGACTTATAAAGAAATCTATTTCTGAACTTGCTTAGTGCTCAAGAAAGTTTCTGAGACACTGTGAGAAATGAGCTGAAATGATCTGTGGGACAGTCAGTAAATAACGATCAGTAGTATACGTCATAATCAATCAAAAATCATCGCTGCTTATGCCTATTTTGTTCTTTTTTTCTGCCGACCATGAGAATTTGCCATAAAATTTGACCTATTATTATTACCTCTTCGGAAACATGAATTACAAAAGGTAGACACATTTGGTATAAATATAGGGTATCATACCAGAAAAAAAATAACAAACTCCAAAGCCTCCAAGAAAGGACCACAAAGCCTTCATTTTGCCTCAAGGCTATACAATTAATTAAACGTCCATCCATTAAACCAAATAGACTTTCAGTATGTTCATTTGAGAAACACAAAAGCACATCGACGGGGCTCCTTAAAGGCGTTCGTTCGAAGGAAAAGTCTGTCGGTAATAAAGCGCACATGTAAGATATAAAACACGCAATCTGGCCATCGCACGCGAGTTCCGCCATATTGTCGTTTGCGTCCTTTGTGTCGATGAGAGATTGTCCTGCCAGCCCGTCGCATGTCCTTTTGGCAATTAGAGTCTTTTGGTCAAGGAGTCCATGTCCAAAGGCTTGGCTATAGAGGCTTGATGATCGTTTTGCAGAATATTACAAAATTAAAAAGAAAAGGACCATTTGATATTTGATTTTTCAACTATACAATAATAGGTGAATCATATTTTCCCAAATTATGAAAAATGTATCGGCAACTTTTGTAGGAAACTTCTAAAACCATCAAGCCTCTATATCCCCAACACCTTTCCCATCGGTCAGTCGCATGTCCACTGCCGTCTTGAAATCCACCCCACCTCTGTAAGTTGGCATCCCCATACCAATCTCATAGATATTCGCTGGTGATAAGTCGAAATTGCAAAGAACAAAGGTATTGGGTAGCTTATTGTTTTGTCAATAAAAGAATATGATTATGGAATGGATTAAATGCTCTTATGTGACCGGTGGTAATTTATCAGAGAACTGAGAAGTTTAAAAGGGTAATGTGGTCTTGATGAATTGCCGGAGCATGCATGCTCGGCTGGATATTGGCGAATTTGAGGTCGTTTAGATTGGTATCAGGCGAGTTAGGTTGCATAATAAAGGCGTCAGTACTCATAACTGTTTGGTTTAGTGCTATCAGAGCAATATTAATCAGCTCTACAAGTTGAATTAGTATCTGTCAGCTAGAAGATTGATAGTCGAGTGGTTTTTCAACACGAACAATTTTTGAAAGCTGACCTACATTTTTCAAATTACAATCGATGTCGCCCACTGCGATGCTGAACAGGTGACTCCAAGAAGGTTTTCCAATAGTTTAAACGACAATAAGCAAATAGTAACTGCTCTACATAGAGTTACATCAGATCTGCGCTTCATCTATGGTACGTCAGATGAAGTAGGCTCCAGTGAAATAAAACGAGAAGATGTGGACACGAATATTTGCTCTGCTTTAGTAATTTCCCTGTTTTTTTCATATCCAAGTTTGGCCAGAGAGTTCTCGATATGTTGCAGTCGTTTTGATTGCCCCATCTGTCGATTTGTAGCTTTACCATGTTTTTATCTACTGAATCTTTCAATAGTTTCATCGTTGGTAGCGATGTGTTTTCCATTTTGGCTTCGTTCTTTCTCATTCCCAATTTCGCCAGTCCATCCACCATCGTGGAGCTTCTTGTGCCTAGTCCAGGACAATGGCTCACGGCAACTGATCACTAGCTCTCAACGCTGCTTTGCTGTCCGCATAGATTGTGAATTCTTTTGTTGTGTTGTCCAGTCTTTGCTGCAATGATTTCTGCATGCAGGATGCCACATCTTTTCTCAAGCTTGATAGAATCTTGGTTGTTCAGTTCCTTTAAGACGTACTCCTGTGCGTGTATTTGTCTTTGCTCTGCCTGTGAAGATGGAGATCTCTTTCTCCCTGATAATAAAGTTTTTATGCCAGTCTTGTCTTGCCCCTATTCTGCCTCAGTTCCGATGTCCACCAGAAAGACGTGTGTTTTTGAGTGGGTGGCTTAGAGAACATAATTTGTGAAAGGCTTCTTTCAATTGTTCCTCTAGCTTCGTCGCATTATCCCCTATTTTCTCTTTGGCAAAAGTTTCCTGTCCCCTTCCATTATCCATCCAGAATTCTTGCCAGTCTGTTCTACGAGGATTCCGGAATGGTTCTTGTGGAGCTCGCCGTTGATTTGAAGAATTCTCGTAAGGACCTTTGTTGGAGCCAGCTACAAAAATGAATGAATGGGAGTGGGGTGGTAACCGATATCGAGATGGAGACCTTCAGTTGGTTTGTACTGCATCTACGAGGACGAGCCGTGGAAGCTCTGAGATGTAGGGGTGGTAATGTGGTGTGTACACCAGGCATAGAATAATAAACGATTTGCAAAGGAACATATAGCAGCACAAAGATATAAGGGTCGTCTGGGGGACGAGTAGGTTACTGAGAATGAAGGTAGCGGATGAGCCCGCCACAAGGAGTAGATAGAAGACAAAAGCGAGGAGATCGGGGAAACGGTGAGCTGGATCTAAAGAAGATAGACAAGGTGGACAATGAGTAGTAAAGGAAGAGACCTATAGGGGGTGTGCAAAGAGGTCGAGAGGTCGAGAGAGATATCGAGGGGCTTTTCTTTGAAGGGGTGCATCTGACCACAAGTCATGACAATATCAACGAATATCCTTACTAGAAAGGCTTGTTGACAGATACATCAAGGTAACACAACAGTTATACATGCAGTTGAACATAATAATCAATATGGCTACCGGCACCTTGTCACCAGAATGAAAGGAGCACTTGAGGGTAATAGGTCAGGTGACAACACCTCTTTCGAATCGGTCTGTGGTGCATCACTGGCAAGATGTTAAGAAAAGACATTGATCCAGTTCCAGTATGCTTTCAAATAAATGATGATATTTGCCAAATTAGGGAGAGGCTGACCCAAGGGTGGAGTTTTGTTCCCTCTCCTTTGGAGTCCCATGGTGAACAACTTGATGAAGTAGCTAAATGATTTAGGATTCTATACACAGGTCAATGCTATTGATTGATCCTTACGTCGGGGCACTATATCCAGGAGCTCAGGGCTCCCACCATGCAAGCTCTGAGAATTGTAGAGGATTGAGCTCTCTCGAAGGACATAGGATCAACACTGAAAAGATTGAAATCACCAGAAAATACAAATCGAGTTGAAGATATTGCTCTTGAGCAGAGTCCTAGAATACAGAAAAACTGTTCAATACCCAGGAGCTACACTTGACACATGGAAGAGTGCTCCAATGAAGACATATGCATGGGGCATGTGAAAATGAGCAGTGAAACCCAGAACATTAGATCAGGACATTGGTTATCAGACCTCTGATCACCTACCCTCAGCATACATTCATCGGCAACTTGATAAGATTCAAATGATGAGTTGCATCAGTATAACAGTCGCAGAAAGACTCACACCAACTATGTAGAGAATCAGAGCTAATCTAGTACTCCACTGCATCTGTTTGAAGAGAGCGTTGTACTAAAGACAGCCTGCAAAAAAAAATTGAGACATCTGAAACTGAGGAGCAAGGGGCCTTTGCCATCGGACTACGGACTACATGATTCTAGTCTTTTTTGCTGGCAGCTCGCCTGAGCTGATTATTTCCAGACCAGAAGATGGATCAGAACAGACCAGCTCAAGCACATACAAGATGAGTCGTGTTAGTTCACTGATGGCTCTAAGCAACAGGAAGACACAGTAGCAGGATTTTGCAAGGGCTGAAGGGACAGTAGAGTCACCTCTTGCTCAGAATGCACGCCACGATCCTCTGGGCCAAAATGTATGCTTTAACATTCTTGAAAGCGGCACAAATCACAGAACTTTCAACATTTGTTCGGATTGCACTCCAACTATAAAGACTGTTGTGAGAAATGCAGTGGACAGCAGACCCGTCCTAGAAAGCAAGGAAGTTCTTCATAAGATAATACAAAACAACAATAAAGTTGGGCTGATATGGGCCCCAAGCAACAGGGGGACACTGAGGCTGACGGACTGGCAAAAATGGTTTGATCAAGTAGGCCGATGGGACCTGAATCAATGATTGGCATTCCCAGGGCCAAGAAGCCTCCACTCAAAAAAGCTACTCTATGCTGTTGCAATGCCTCAGGCTGAAGCTGGAGGGTTACCACCACAGAATCGCGAAGATTAAGATTGCAGGTGGTGCCTTGAAGAAGTAGAGACCGTAGTTCTAATCCCCCTGGTAGCATTCACAATACTCCAGATGATCTATTCAAATGACCTGCTTAGTCAAAAGACCAAACTGAGATTTTAAGTAGTATCTCCAATACTTATAACTTATTTATAAAAAACTACGCGATTGTTTCAATTCTCAAAAATCTTTGGAGGACTATCTGCCTCCAAAAGAGAAGGTACTCAACTCAGAGTTATACCTCCAGTAACATTTGATATTACTTTTTTGAAGTCACAATAGGTGGCATGAAACTTCGTTCACACTTTTTCAAAACAGGGTGGAATCATTCCACTTTCAATGATTTTATGTCGTTCCACAACAGATGTTGGCTGAACTGAGGAATTTGGACAATCAACAGTAAAACCTTTTCTGATTGGACATAGCTTGTCATGAAAACGTTGACTTTGCTCGGTACTGTTCAATTGAAGAGACCTTATACCTCAAGAGACGACGAAAACTTGATCAACTCTCTAAAAGCATCATTATGATCAAATGTGTGTGATTATTATTGATCCGATCCTTCAAGGAGACTTGACATAATAATTATTATGTTGATCATGATACGTTTTGGAAATTATATCTTCCGATGAATGAACGTCACCTGGGTCAACTAATCAACTAGATACATCCAACCCACTTAGGCTCAATAAAAATACTTGTGCTTTCAAATTCAATTCCCATTATAACCATATTAGATTTTAGCGTCCCATAAAGCGATCCCATCGCATTCATCTCATCAGATATCTCGTTTCAAAGGACTATCTTCCGTCAATCGACCATACAACAGAACTCCTCTTTTACTCGCGACTTTTTCGTATCCGGTATGAGAACATAGACGTAGATGCAGGATTTATCAATTGAAAAAAATTAATTGGATCACAACAACAGATAATTTGTTATCAGACAATCTGAACCATCCTTGAAGTCCTTAAAGGGCAATTTTGTCATTGGTTTGTAATAATAAGGTGCTGCATCATTTTTTAAGAGCTTATTGACTAGTGTACGCCAATGGATCAAGACAATCGAGATATCTAAGGTAGATTATATTGAGATCTCGACGTACTCACCAAGACGCATCCTTTAAAAGGTATTATTTTACATGGCCTGTTTTGAGAATTCTCTTTAGTTTTGTCTTTTGGTTGTCTTTCAATTCTTCAATGGACATCCTGCCCATTCACAGATGAATTAATTTGAGCAGAGGAAGTGCCTCTACGATGGATGTTTTCCACCTTTGAGGAATGTTGAAAGCCGATGGTATTCCTATAGATTTGATTACAAAGAAAACCCCAAATCTCTCATCAAAACCAACCAAATGTTGGTGAATTTCATGATATTCACTCTAGACAATGTACTTATTTAACATTTAAATGATTTGCTCAACACAGATCCATAAATGCCTGATCATGTTTGATAGTAATAAAAATTTCAATATTTCCCAACGCTCTGCCAAATAGCCCAATCAATCTCGAACAATAAGACATTTGCGCAATCTGCTTATCGGAAACAACGAGATGATAAACCAGATTTTAATAGGTTGGAAAATCTGCTAAAACGCACGTTCTGAATATTCATCTTATAATTGGTTTTTGTCTGAACGGTGTTATCACAGGTGCTCAAAATGGCGACCACTTAATGGCGCGCAATTGTTCTTAGAACGATCTATTGTGATGTTAATGGGACACGTAGTTTCGTTCCGTTTATTACCCAAACGTAATGGAAAACTGATAATGATTCATATTATGTGAATGTATGATTTGCATTTAAAAATACCATTTGTTAATTACTTATCGATTCGAAAACTGAGATTTCTATTACCTTAATATTGAGCAATAAAACTGCTTCAATGGTGGATGTTAATGAAAAACACTCACTTATGATTCACCTACAACAAATGTTGGAAATTATTAACATTAACGAGTGGTCATTTGTTCAAAATTCTATTCCTTAGTTGTTGTACTGTCCAAATTGGTGTAACTAACAACATCAAAAATAAAAATGTAGGCTGTTCAAGTCAGGCAATCTAGGTGGACAATTTGTAGTCCTCCAAGGCCTATGCAACGATTTTTGGTTGAAAATATGCTTCATTGGGTTGTAGCATAAACTGGAGAGAATTATCTTCAAGAAATAAAGGCAAATCATCTTGTAAAATGCAAGGTTAACATTCAATTTCACTTCGAAGTGAAAGTGACACATTTTCGTTTGCTAAACGAGAATCATATGCCACCATCTACATTGGAATTGTATTCAAAGTCACACTTACGTCAAATTCAATGGCGAGGATAGCATCTGATTCCCATTGTGGAAGCGGAAATCTGCCACCCCCACTTTGAAGTGAAATTGAATGTAACTCAGACATAAGTCCGATTAGGCGCTTTACTGAAAAAATGGTCCAAAAACTAACCCAACTTAACCAAAAACCAGTTAGATTAAGTTAGATTCAAAACTGAAGTAACCTCAAATCGCGTTAATTAACAACCTGGACGTCAGTTGCAATTGGGTTTTTAGACCTAAGTCTCATTACCAAGTCGATTGACAGGATTGACGGTGACTTAACCCCCCTATCTATATTTTGTTTAGTGAAAACATTTTCCATCAGTATCTAACTTTTTATTGTAGTATCCCAGAAGTTTTTATTCATCATTTTTTGAATTTTGTCACCTCTTTGGATGCCATTTTCTATATTCTTTGAAGTTGTAGGGGGGCGGGGGAAGCTGCCCCACCCTGCCCCTGCCTGGGTAAGTCGCTTGAGTGATATATTGCAAAAACTTACGAAACTAAGCTCCTCTATCTCCCCTCAAAACTATTTTATCGATGTACCAAACACTCTAATGATGGAATTAAATTGAAGATAAGTCTTTTTAGATGCCGTTTACAAACTCAACTTCATTTGACGTTGAGGCATGTTCTATTAGTAGACGAACAATTATTTAAAAAAAAATAAATAAAGAGGTAGTTTGTTATCTTATATTAACTTACAAGGCGTAAGTTAGTTCTCCAAATAAAAGATAGTTCGAAAATTAAAAAATATATATAAAAGATACTAGCACGTTTTTTAAAATCGCGTCCAAGAGAAAAGACAAAATTTAAAAAATTGTGAAAACCAAAATGGTCCACGTTTTTTTTATTTTGGTACCAAAGAAGACAAGAAACGTCAATTTTTTTAAAGTTGTTCATCAATAATAAGCGTGCTGTGTCTTTTGTTCCTTTTCAGTCATTTCAACCGGTATAATATTCAAAAAACAATTAGTTAATGAAAAAGTATTTGAGATATAAAAAGCAAATGAGAATGGAACAGTTGAGTACAATCTTTTGAATTGTACATGATAAAGGTGGCAATACCTACTTGTGAATTTTTTCAAATAATAATAATCCAATAAAAAATAAACAGCTTATATAAAAATTAACAAAAACCCTGAGGTAAATATAGCATGGTAAAGAAAGATCATGTTTTGGATGATTGTTGGAACTGTGATAGACAGGATGGATGAAGACACAAGGTTTTTTTCACAATAATGTCCTCAATTTGAAAGCAAATTACTGCAGAATCATAATGCCATTTCCATTCTTCATTATTAAAATAATAAAATATAAGATTTGAATTAATAAAATTATTCTGTAAATTGAAAATCTCTTCTGATCTAATAAAAGAGGAATATCAAACTTAATACCTATATTTTAGATTGTATCTTACTGATTTTTTGTTTTATCATTAAAATTGAATCATTTTTTATCATTAAGATTGGTTTTATTTAAGTTGTAACTTAACTTAAGTAACATGAAGACAAGTTATTTTGTTAACTTTACCCAAAAGTACATTCTTCATGACAATTATTTGTTTTGTCCAAAATATTAAAAATACAATAAATAAATGTATCATCTAATTTTGAGTACTGAGATAAACTATATTAGGGTGAGTTAACTTTCATTGTCTTAGTTTCAGTAAAGAAAATCGATTATTTGAACTCCTTTTACAAAGTGGTATCTATCTTTTTGAAGACGTATTCTCGGAAATATGTTTCATTTGAAAAAAAAATGAAAAATATAGTAAAATGAGGAAGAGAAGAAATAATTGTAAAAAGACGTATGTTGAAACAATAAATCAAAAATTTGCGTGAGATCTTCAATCACAGATGATAAGTTGCCAATAGAATTCTTGGGGGTGGAGGGGTTCAAAAATTACCTGATAAACTCTTCAGTCAAATACAAGAATAAAATCTTGGTAATTTTTTCATAAATATTCGATCTCTTACATTAATAGTTCGCCTTCATTCACGTAAATTGTTACTAGGGTTTCAAAACTTTATTTCTCAATAAAACATAAATTAAATTTCTATGATAATAAACGAAAAACTATTTAAGAAAATAAGTTTAACACCTGGAGTTAATTGGAAATTAATTTTGAAAATGGAAGGTCATTGTTTTTGCGAAAACAAAATTCAAGCATTCATTTGGGAAGGTTTAAGAAAGGGTTTGGTTGGTACTTTGGTTACTATTCATACAAGTGAAGATTTTGTCAATTTTTTTATCGTCGGGAGTAAGAGGTTTCTTGCCAGTTTCAAACTCAATCATTATCCGATAATAATGTCCTCTCGTGATAAACAAAAGTAAAATGAAACAATAAATTGAATTGGCAGTAAATTTATGAATATGACAACTGTTGCACGCAACTAACAACAGGTTTCTTAAAATCCTCAAACACTCAAATATAGGTAAACCTAAATATCAACTTACCCTGAGCTGTCACCCTTCTAGGACCCGACTTGGACCGCATCTTCGCCAATAACTCAAAAGTCTTTTATTGCCAACCAGATAAATCCAAGGCACAAAACGAAAAATGTCGAAATGTCCAGGAATAAAAATTCCAAAAGTCAAAACACAGGACAATAGAGCGGCAAAGAAGATCTTCTTTTCCGCAACCCGGTCGTCGCGCACTTTTGTCACTCGCTTTCGACACCGGTGCTGGCTTGACTTTTTTCTCGTCTTCTTCTTTTCCTGCGACGTGGCTGGCCGGCCAATCGGCAACCCGCTGTCATGTTTTGTCACTATGCGGCGCGATTGTCTTTTCGTTTTCCAATGCGCGCGCCTTGCTGCGATTCCTGCCACAGAATACATACAGAGCAAAGTCCTAGATAAGAGAGACTATTCGCCGATTCGCGAAGCTGACTCAGGAACGGACTCGGAATTGACCAGGGATTTATAGAGTTGCGGTTTTTTTACATGATAATATTATATTTAAATGGACACAATAATTATGATAGATGTTTGGTGAGAATTGCAGTGCCTTGAGAACACTGAAACGGTGGCAAACTTTTTTTTTATTCAGTATTTTTTGGTGTGTTGAATCAACGCTTTGTTTTTATTGATTTTGTTAAATCCGTGATGGCAACGTATTATTTCAATACTCACATTTCTATTGAGTTAACTCGAATGTGGTTAAAAATATCTGATTACTAGAAATACCAAATAACTCTATCATATCTCTAAGTCTGGCAACACAGCTCTCAAGAGAAAAGACGCCACGCGAACACATAACCTCACTTTGTAGTCTTTTTATGCATATTGTGTTATGTGTTTGTCTGCTTCTTGTACTCCGTTTCCGGGCACCGGGCACACTTAGGTAAGATAAAAAATGTTTTACAGTTTTGTCAACAAATTATTCTTGGTTTTGTGAAGTGTCAAAGAGAACGAGTTCCTCTGAAGGAGCTGTATTATGAATTCTAAGTTCCATAATCGAATTTTTTGCACTGGTAAGTAAGTACCCTTACTCTCACTAATCTTCTTGTTTCCACTTATACATAGGTTTATCTCTAAAAAAAGGCATGAATATTATTTAATCAGTCTAAAGTACCTCCACATTCCGTTCCAAATCATAACCTTTATCTTGTGGAGAAAATAAAAAGTTGGTTAAGGGGGTTGGTTGGTTATTGCCGTTTTTTTTGAATAGACATCAAGTTTTTCTTCAGGGCAAAACAAACTTGCAGCTTCATAATGACCATTTGATTATCATGACCAGATATAATTATCCATTCAATGAGTGTAGAAGACTGGTTTACTTATTTCAGTCCTTCTGTTTTGTTGTTGAAATATTATAAAATGTTCTTTTTTTTTATTCATCCTTTCATTGTATGTTGTATAAGCGAACACTGTGAATCGAATATTGTGCCAACATAAGCATACTATATGTTGGAACAATTATAATATCATGTAAGTGACATTGGAAGAAAATGAACGTGTGCTACTTGGGAAGCACTCGTAGGATCTGGATAAAGTTGTGATTGGTGTGTAAAATTGCAAACATAAAAACAATAATGGTGGATTATTGAGTTTTGGTTGCAAAAACTTGCAAGATTTAAGAAAACTGACTTCGACGGAAGTTCCTGAAAATAGTAACACACTTATTTTTTCCAGATCTTGGGAGATGTGATCAAGTCTTCTCTATCATTTGAATGAACTAGCTGCAATGTTGTGATGATGGTTACCACAAGAAGAGTTATTTTTACCAGGATTACAATCCACAAACAACAAAAGAGAAATAAAAAGAACATAAAAAGTAACAAAAATCAAAACAAAATTGTGAAAAGAAAGAATCAGGAAAAAATAAAAGGAGACTAGGATCAAAACTGGAGGATTAAAAAAGGAATACAAAGAAGATAAGCTACGGAAAACAATTCAAACTAAAAAATGGCACAAAATCAAAATAAAATACTAAAATTAAAACTCACCAACAAAGACTACGTTATAAGTCAGAAGAAAATAGTTGAACAATGAATGGATGAAAAAAAAAATAAATGAGGGTTTAAAAAGGAAAACCAAAAAAAAATCAAAAAGGGGTAATAAACGCAACCATCAAAATGGAAAGATCAAAACTCAAAACTAAAATTGGCGAAAATATCATGAAAAAAAATATATATTACAAATTATCCAAACTAAAAGTAAATTAATAAGGAAATATAGTCGAAATAAAAGATTAAACCTAATTTAAACTACCATTAACTGATTTCTAATTTAGATTAAAAGTAACAAGGGAACAGTGACAAAATAAGTAAATGAAAAGGAGTATACATGAACCATTGAAACGGCAAATCAACCAAAATCAAGATAAGATAAAAACAAACCAAGTAGAAGAATTAAACCAACAACCCAAAACTACGAAAAAGAACAGGAATCAAGATATTGTCAAAAAAAAAGAAAGGTAACAAAAGGGTATATTAAGTGGACATACAAGATCACAACTCACTTGAATTAAAGATGTGGACACAAATTAGGATAAAAGATTCAGAACGAATTCAAACTACATATACCCACCATAAACTTCAGATTCACAATAACAATGAATGAGAAGAGGAACAGATAAAGAATAGAATATAGAACAAAAAAAGTTAAAACTAACTGTACCAATTAGTACATTTATTTCCTTATTCCTTGTTCCTTCGAAGAACCATCCTCAGGTAGAGGAAACCCAAATTAAACCAATAAACTAATTTGATTGATTTAAGTAATTGATCTGTATGTCCATAGGCACCTGGTGTGTATGATTAATACACCAAAAGTGTTTCAATGTATTATATTTTGCTGAAAATTGGTTTTTTAACAGAAGGTTTTTCATGAGCTTTTTTTATTCTTTTATTGACAACAACAATATTTTTCTTCTATTAGTTACAATTCAATTGTTTTTTACAGCCCTCTCCTCTCACAATCGAAAGTGCATTCCGCAAATGACAATCAATGTCATCACACATACAACCGGTGAACACTGCTCAGATGCAACAACGCAAAACAACAACATGCACATGTGAACGAAACACAATCCAAAAATAAACTAATTAACTAAATATTCGCAGGACAGAATCGGCTGAAAAGCAAAATAGTATTTTGTTTCAAATCACAACATCCTGCCCCCCTTGAGGCAACGTCCTCAACTAAGTTTCAAATGGCAAAGGACATAATTTCGTAATAGGTCGTATAAAAATTCCTTCTTTAGTTTGAATTCGAGCAATTCGAGCCCTTTTGTCTTTGCCTGGTAGCAATTCCATAATTCGAGCAAGTTGCCATTTCAACGGAGGCAAATTGTCCTCTTTTACCAAAACAATAGAGTTTACCTCTAGATTTTTTGAGGATTGGAACCATTTCGGTCTATTCTGTAACCTATTTAAATACTCAGTAGACCAACGAGTCCAAAAGTTTTGGCGCATCTTAGAGCACCTTTGCCAAAAAGACAGCCTTTTTTCATTTAAGTTTGAGATGTCAATTTCGGGAAAACTTGTAAGTGGTTCGCCTATTATAAAATGCCCTGGAGTCAAACAAGTTAAATCGTTAGGATCTACTGATACCGGACACAGTGGGCGCGAGTTAAGAATAGCCTCTATTTGAGCTAATAATGTACTCAGCTCTTCAAATGTCATACATGAGTCGCCAATAATTTTACGTAAATGTGATTTGGCAGATTTTATGCCAGCCTCCCATAAACCACCCCAGTGTGGGCTGAGCGGTGGTATAAAACGCCACTCTATTTCTTTAGTACCAGTGAAATTCAAAATTTCTGTTTTATTTACATCTGACCTAAAAAATTTGTACAAGTCGTTCAACTCATTAGATGTACCCTTAAAATTTGTGGCATTATCGCTATAAATAGTGATGGGATTGCCACGCCTAGCAATGAACCTTTTTAGAGTAAACATGAATGCTTCTGTTGTGAGACTACTCACAACCTCAATATGCATGGCTTTCGTAGCCATACACACAAACAGTGCAATGTATGCTTTAGATTTGGGAGATTTTCTAAGTCTCGATTGCCTAATAAAAAACGGACCACCAAAATCTATCCCAACCTTGAGAAATGGTCGAGCTACCGATACCCGATCCACCGGTAATGTCCCCATTAATTGTGATGACACCTTTGCTTTAAACCTATAACAAACTGTACAATGATGTAACACACTTTTTACAAAATTTAACCCATTTATCGGCCAATATCTTAGCCTTAACGAAGCCAAGACAGCTTGTGCTCCAGCATGGGCAAGTCGAATATGCTCTAACTTAATTAATAATTTCGTAACGTGATGTTTTGCTGGTAGCAACAGAGGATACCTTTGATCGTAAAGGACTTCTGCGTTTGAAATTCGACCATTTACTCTCAGCAAACCCTGACCATCAATGAATGGATTTAAGCAACGTAATTTGCTGTCCTTAAGAACTAACTGATCTTTATGACTTTTATTTTTATCAATTTGACACTGCAAATCTTCAATTTCCCTGAAAAATGAATCTCGCTGAACTAACTGTACAATTTTTAACCTAGCACTATTTAATTCAGATACCGCAAGAGAACCATGTAACATATTATCTGACCTTTTCTGAGTATTGGTAACAAACCTTAGACAGAACGCAACTGCACGTTGTAGACGTGAAAAGTTTGAAAACCGTGACCAATCAATAACAGGCTCGAAATTTTGAGTATATTGAGCACAAACAACCTTTTTCTGTTCAGGAATTGAGTCCAATTCAATTGCACCAACAGGCATCACTGAGTAACTTGGATCTAAAATATTTTTTGGACCATTCCACCACAAGGAATTATCAATCAAATTACTAGGAAAAATCCCCCTAGATAGCCCATCAGCTGCGTTGTATTCCGACCTAGTATGACACCATTCAAAATTCGAGGTGAGCTCTTGTATTTCGGACACTCTATTTGCAACAAATGTGGTCCATCTAGACGGTGAACCTCCTAACCAACAAAGAACTATTTTAGAATCTGTGTACAGATAGATCTTTGTAGTATTTAAACCCATAATAGAAACAACTTTATGTACAAGCCAGGACAAAAGTAATGCGCCACATAACTCCAGCCTTGGAAGTGAAACTGTCTTGAGTGGTGCAACACGTGACTTAGAGCACAACAAATTACAAGCAACACTACCATCAGAATAAACACTCCTAACATATATACAAGCAGCATACGCAGCTACAGACGCATCTGCATATCCGTGATACTGGATCTCAACCAACGACTTTCCTGTAAACAAGTTACGAGGAATTTTCAATAACTTCAAGCTTGATAAGTTATTAGCTAGAGTCAACCATTTTTCTTTTAAATCTGCAGGAAGCTCCTCATCCCAATCTATTTTTCTAGCCCAAATTTCCTGCATTAAAATTTTTGCCAACACTATAACAGGCCCTACCAAACCTAAAGGGTCAAACATTTGAGCAATATGAGACAGGACTCTCCTTTTTGTAAAACAGCCAAAACAGTCAATATCAGGAATTGAAATCTTGAAAATATCGTCGGACGGGTTCCAACTAATACCCAAAACCTTATTAGAAACAGTCTCATCCAAAATATCTCGTTCCTTTCCTTTTATTTCCTCAATCTCATTGATTAAAGACTTATCATTGGAACTCCACTTGTGAAGTTTAAAACCAGCACTACTCAACATTTTTATCAGTTGGTCTTTTAATTCTAATGCTTCCTCTTTAGTATTAGCCCCTGACAAAATATCATCAACATAGCATTGATTAAGGATGGCTTTTGAAGCTAATGGAAAAATAGTAGCCTCATCAAAACCCAATTGATTCAAACACCGAGTTGCCAGGTAAGGCGCCGAGTTGGTACCATAAGTCACAGTTTGAAGTTCAATGCATTTGAATTCGTCATGACTTGACTCTCTCCATATAATGTTCTGAAGATGCCTTTGATTAGGGTTCACCATCACCATTCGGTACATTTTCTCAATATCAGCAACAAGAACAAACATGAAACTGCGAAAACGACACAAAATTTCAAATAGCTCTGGTTGAACAGTGAATCCCTTATACATGATGTTATTGAGTGAAACACCTGTAGAGGTTTTTGAGGAAGCGTCAAAAACAACTCTTAATTTTGTAGTTGAACTATTTTCCCTAACCACGCAATGGTGAGGCAAAAACACTCGAAAATTCATATTCTTAATCCCAGCATTATTAAAGTCAAAAGGTACCACTTTACCATGTCCCAATGAAATGTATTCATTAATAAACTTGGAATAATCCGTGAACAATTGTTTGTTATGTTGAAACCTTTTCTCTAGAAACTGAAACCTTTTTATAGCTGAACCGAGTGAATTTCCCAGTTTACAATGTTCTTTAGGTGAACGCAAAGGTAAATCAACTTGAAATTGTCCGTTTTCCAACCTTTGTACCGTAGATGTGAAATATTGTTCACAAACCTTATCCTCTGGTGACAAATAGTGTTTATTTGTCACTTCTTCTAACTGCCAGAACCTTGGAATTATATCATTGACATTGTCTAGATTTTGACAAAATAGTGACACATTTAAATTAGTGAAGACTTTGTTGTTGAAAGAAGACTTTATGGGTGCGCTGCCACAAACTAACCATCCCAATTTTGTGTTCTGTAACACAGGCAAATTTGCACCTAACTTGATTATCCCAGGAAGCAACAGATCAAAATATAAATCTGCTGAAATTAGCATGTCAATTTCCGAAGGCCTAAAATAACATGGATCCGCCAATGTTATGTTATCCGGCAAACTCATTTTGCTTGTATCAACCAAAGCATGAGGCAATGAACAAGTGATTTTATCCAAAACACAGCAAGAAATTCTAAAATTCTGTGAGCTTTCGTACCTCGATTCCAAAATGAGATCAACCATTTTATTTACCTTTGAAGCAGTATTCCCAATACCTCCTACAGTCAATGCTCTATTGTAAAAATCTAAATTCAAAAGCTTTAGCACCCTTGTGCTAATAAAGGGAATCTGTGACCCGGAATCTAAAAGAGCACGAACAGCTACCCTTTCTCCTTGTCTATTTATCAAATGCACTCTTGCAGTTGCTAGTAATATTTGTGATTTCCATCCCATAGACAGAAGACTTGCATTATCAATAGGAGTCTCATTTGAAGTAGGAAGTTGACTTGTAACATAGTTTTCGTTTGAACCCTTATGACCCTGCCTATTCCTATCAAAATTTTCCCTAGCAACCTCAGGCTCCCTTTGACTTCCTGTGAAGGAATTTTCTTTTACATATCTTTCATCGCTATGAAGTAATGAATGATGTTTACCATTACAAACTTTACATTTATTTGACTGACACTGTGAAACTGTGTGCTTTGAATCCAAACAGTTGTAACACAATTTGTTTTGTTGCACAAACTTCCGTTTATCTGTTATAGAACAGTCCTTGAATTTAAAACAGTTGCCTATTTTGTGCCCATCCTTATTACAAAATAAGCAAGATTTTTTATTTCTAAAATCAGCCCTTAAATTCTCTTGAGTGGTTACTAAAGTAGATTTCATCTGTTTAAAATTAAAACTTTTGTTACTCCCAGGCATACTTTCAAACGCACAGCACCGTTTCTCAAGAAAATCAAGAAACTTAGCCAAATTTGGCAACGCTGTGCTATCTTTTTCAAGCTCATAAGTCCTAAGTGATTGAAAATCAAGTTTCTGTGAAAATATATAGACAAGTAACACGTCCCAACTATCAACGGGCAATTTTAATGCTTTCAATGAATTTAGATGTTGCCTTATATTTGTCAAAAATGCTCTAAGCTGAACCCCATCACCCTTTGTTATGACAGGAGTATCCAATAACCCTTTAATATGTGTATTGACAATGACAAGGTTGTTGTCATACCTTTTCTTCAATATATCCAATGCAATTGGGTAATTATCATGCGTCAATGACAAATCATTAACCAAATTCAAAGCTTCATTGGATAAAGCGCCTTTTAAATATAAAAATTTCTGGACGTCAGTCAATTGAGTACTGTCATCAATGAGAGCAGTGAATAAATCAATAAATGACTTCCAATCCTCATATTTACCCGAGAACGAGGGAGTATTTAAATTTGGCAACTTTACTCTACTTATCGAATCGCTATGTGTTTGCAGAGTAGGTTGTTGTGAATTACTAGAAGAATTATTGACACTAGTTGTATTTAGATGGGTTTGTATGACGGTTTTAATTTTAGCCAAAATTTTAAAATATTGATTCTCTATCAAAACTCTATCAGCCTCTTCAGCCTCATCCAAATCCTCAATTTTTGTTTGAATTGTACAATAATTCTCAAAATTCTTATTTAAATGAGTGTCCCTCACAGCAAGTTCATTAATATTCACATTAACGTCATTTTCATTAGTATTTACGAAATTTTCTATCCTAGTTATGGCCCTTTTAACCTTTGTACGCTCTTTCTTGAGGTCTTCCATGATAAAAATTCAATAAAAACACTGTTGGTCTGCTAACACAACACGATTTCGCAAAGTCCACAGAAAGTATAGTATAAAACAGTCTGACCTTGTTTGATCCAAATCCTTCTTGTTTTGGTATCACCTTGACCTTTCACCTTCTACGCAGCAACCCAGTATTCAGCAAATCCCATAAGTTTCAGCCAATTATTGTTGTCCACTTCAATAAACAACCCAAACTTCGATATCCGGCTCGCAGCTGGCCAAAATATGTACCAATTAGTACATTTATTTCCTTATTCCTTGTTCCTTCGAAGAACCATCCTCAGGTAGAGGAAACCCAAATTAAACCAATAAACTAATTTGATTGATTTAAGTAATTGATCTGTATGTCCATAGGCACCTGGTGTGTATGATTAATACACCAAAAGTGTTTTAATGTATTATATTTTGCTGAAAATTGGTTTTTTAACAGAAGGTTTTTCATGAGCTTTTTTTATTCTTTTATTGACAACAACAATATTTTTCTTCTATTAGTTACAATTCAATTGTTTTTTACAGCCCTCTCCTCTCACAATCGAAAGTGCATTCCGCAAATGACAATCAATGTCATCACACATACAACCGGTGAACACTGCTCAGATGCAACAACGCAAAACAACAACATGCACATGTGAACGAAACACAATCCAAAAATAAACTAATTAACTAAATATTCGCAGGACAGAATCGGCTGAAAAGCAAAATAGTATTTTGTTTCAAATCACAACACTAACAAAAATTTAAATAAAATTGGGAAAAGAAAGAATCAAGGAGAAATAAAAAGGGACTAGGATCAAAACTAGTGGGATAAAAAAGGTATACAAAGGAGATAAACTACGGAAAACAATTTGAAATAAAAAAAAAACAATAAAAAGTAGCACAAAGTCAAAATAAAATACTACAATAATTAAACCTCACTTACATAGACTAATCAACAACTCAGAAAAAAATGATGGTTGAACAATGAATGGATTAAAAAATGGAAAAATGAGGATTTAAAAAGGAAAACAAAAAAAAACAAAAAGGAGTAATAAAGGCCACCATCAAAACTCTTAACTAAGATCGGGAAAAATGTCATGAGAAAAATACAGTATATCACAAAGGAAAATTATCTAAACTAAAAGTGAATAAAAAAGAAAATACAGTCAAAATAAATGATTAAAACCAATTTAAACTGCCATTAACTGATTTCTAATTTAGATTAAAAGTAACAAAGGAATAGTGACAAAATAAGTAAATAAAAACGGAAATCAACCAAAACCAAGATAAAACCAAACTAAGTAGCAGAATAAAAACAACTCAAATCCAAATTATACAAAAATAAAGAAGAGAAATGAAGTTATTGTCCAAAAAGCACTGTAAAAAAAAAAAGGGTAACAAAAGGGTACATTAAGTATTATACATACAAGATGGATGGTATTCAACCAGATAGCTTGAAGGACACACAGGATCTAACCAAATATTGCCATATGTATTTCTAATATTGCCACCCGATCCAAAACCTTGACGTCATAACTCTTGTGGTCGGTATGCATACTAAAACATTCTTAGGAAGGAAAAGGCAAAAAAAAATGAATATTACCCATACAGGTTGATCCACTTGAAAATGTTGACAACATTAAAAATTCCTTAGGGTGGTAACAATTGGATCATGTACCTCACAAGATAATATTGAGGTCAACTATAGTCAAGAAGCAGTTAGATCTAGAAGAGGAGGATGGAATACTTACATAAAATACCTCAAACTGTGAAGGCTTCAACTCTAGAATACTGGGTACCTAATTTAGATATATCTAGGTAGGTGTGATTTGTCCATCGTCAGCAAAATTTCTGAATGTAAATGAATATTCTCCAAATCACAATTCAACTTCAAATTCTTCCTCAGTCCATCTCTGCATTGGGTCGATAGGGTTGTCGAGGACAAGAAGTAGAGGGGTGAAGGATCATCTTGGGGGATGAGCCAAACGCGGATAAGAGGGGGCGACGACTTTTCGGGGGGGCATGCCACGAAAGGGGGGACGACTTGTGGTTTGTACAAGGTAATATTTTTATTTTAGTCCGCGGCTGGGTTTTATTGTGATGTATGTATGTGCCTGCCGTGGCTTATGTTATGAGGCCAGTGGCACGTTTGCGAGTTATTGCAGTTGTTTTTTACTCTGTGATATATAGCAGGGATGCTGGATCGTGTTGCCATGTAATGGTGTATCACGTTAACGTTACTATATCCTTTTCAATATAAGTTTTGGATCATATAATCACTTTCCATCCAATCTGGATAAATAAAATTCTTGCAGACAAAACCACGCCCTCGATGCGGCAGCAGGACAAAAGGAGGCGTTGCGGAGCTCATCACTGGGGGCTCTATCTTCGACTCTGTCCTATAGAGGCGCATCGTTTAATGTTATGCGGTTGGATGGTATATTAGCAACAGGTTGTCTTTTTTGATGTCTTATGCGCGGCCAGTTATTGTATGTGTGTTGTAGAAATGCTTGGAATTTTGACCAGTATCAAAAATGGTTCTGTTAAAAAGAATGTCATCATTTATGTCAAAAAATATTGATTATTCATTTATCTCTAATTTGTCTCCTTCATCTGTGCAAGCTCTGAATGCATTTCGGGAATTCTTTTCGGTATGACCTCTTCAGTTTCGTGGCAGAGGCAAGATAACTGTGTTGTTCTTTGTTAGAAAATCCAAATAAGTCTTGCGATACTATACGACTTTTTTTTAGTTGAAAATTGGCAGTTTCATAACAAAATCTACCACATGTTTTGTGTCCGAAAAATCCCAACTGGTTTGAACATATTATTAGGGATTTAGGCTTTAGTTTTGCTTTCTTTTCAAGACTTGTGCTTCCGATCACATTTGGTTATTTATTTTGATTTTTTTTGTCGAAGCGATCCCGGACCATGTGAATTCACCTCTTTGGAAGTTGGTTTTCTGTTTCTAAAGCCTAACAGTTAAGAAAAAACTCTCTTGTTTTTTTGTGAATTAATACAAACCTACAAAATTATAAAATACAAGAAAACTTATCAACATCACGTAAGTATGCTCTTCTTTAGTTTAATTTTAGAAAGCTTTTTTCACTCTTGTCTGATTTCTTCTAGTTTTAGAAAATCATTCATCCTTATTATCGTTTTTTCCCACTTTCAGTAGTCTCCCACATTTCTACATTCTCTTTTTTTTTGTAGCCATTTGTCCTATCTTTGATGTTGTACGTTTTTTTTAATAACATTCATTTTTTTTTATTTTTGGTGTACCTATTCAATATTCATCAGATACCCCTATGGATGGACTTTTGTATACATTTTTGTTATTTTTTAGTGAGTGGGAGAATAAAATATCATAAAAAATGTCACAAACAAAAGAAGTTATGTTGGGGGTATAGGAAGTTACTTAAAGTAAAACCAATGAAAATATTTAGTAAAATTCGAATTCTGGCAATATCATATGATGGTGTTGGGGGATAGGTGACTTTAACTAGCTTTGGAGAGTGGTCGTGGGTTAAACTCTCAAATAATATAAATATAAAAAAAAGTGAAAAAAGCGCCACCCTTTTTATAACAAAATACTACTTCTGAAAAACGGTTTATCCAAAATAACGAGAATCGCGGGAAAATACTCAACTCAATAATAATTATTACACAGAACTCTATTTTGCTACATGTTTTTTTAATTGTTTGGTGTTTTTATATAATTTTGATGCGCTGATTCCAATCTTTTCATTCATTTTTCTTTGTATCACGAAAATCAAACAAAGAAATGAAGGTAAATATTAAATTTAAATACAGTTATCTGATTTTTGGAAAACAGTTCAAAAATGTCAGGAGGTTATCACTCGAACTAATAATTTTAGTACTTTTATAAAAAAAGTTGCTATGGGGCTTGGTCTCAGAAATAAGTACAGGGTTATTGATTATAAATGCCCCCCCTCATCCAACTTTTTAATTTGACGTTTTAGAAAAAAGTGTTTCAAATGAAAGTTTCATGGTTGAAAATAAAATTGAAACATACAGGGTGTTCCAAAAAGTCAGGGCGAGGTCTAACTTTCTTATTTCAAATTGATACCCTATTTTTTTATTTGATTTTTGGATTTTCCGTCAAATGTTGATCATTTTTTATGTAGCATATCCTATACCTAAGTTTGATGTATAACAAAAATTTTATATTTTATAAATTGAATAATACTAATTCATTGCTATAAAAAAGTGAAATATATCTATGATTTTGAAGTATTGACGTAATTGTGTGTGTAGGATACACCAAAACTCTAGCCAAAACTTCTCTGATTTTAAATTGATACCCAAAAAATGAGTAAAGAATAAAATAACGTCCTATATAAAAAAAATCTTCTGGATCAAATGCAGAATTATTCATACTTTGATACTTTTACACTTTAAAAGTACTTAATGACGTGACAGTTTCGTCAATACGAGCGTCAATAATTCGAAATCATAGATATATTTGACATTTTCACAACAATAAATCATTATTATTCAATTAATAAATATCAAATATCTTTTTATACATTAAACTTGGGTAAAGGATATGCTACATAGAAAATGTTTAGAGTTAAAAGGAGAATCCAAACATCAAATAAAAATATAGGGTATCAATTTGAAATAAGAAAGTTGGACCTCGCCCAGACTTTTTGGAGCACCCTGTATATGTGAAAACAAGGTATTGAGAAAGTTCATTGTCAACCATGAAATTTTTATCTGGAACACCTTTTTCTAAACCGTCAAATTGAAAAGTTAGAGGGGGGGGGCCATTTATAATCAATAACCCTGGTTGAATTGGAAATGTAATTTTGGATTTGTTCAAATAATTTTTGCAGAAAATTGGTTCTTTAGAATTTTTTTAGGTGTGAAATAATTTCGTATCAGTTTTTATGTATCAGTTAGAGGGCGCTGCGTATGCCATTATTATTTATCAAACTTCATCTTTTTTTTATCGAAGATATCGATTTATGAAAAATTGGGATGTGATAAGAAAAAACTATGGTCAGTTTCAGATTTAGGAGGTCGAAACTACTTGAAAATAGATGTTGGTTCAAAAACATCAATTTTGCTGAAGACCTGTGTAATAGGTGTACACAATAAAATATCTAAATATTGTTTCACAAAAAATACTTTTTTAATAAGTGGATTTTGAAAATTTTCGTAGTATTGCAAAATTTTGGAATGATGATTTGGAACCAACTCACGAATTTCTTCATGCCAGACTTGTACCAGCCAAAATTCACATATCTAAGCAATATTAAATTTATCCATACATAACCTTAGATTTTGGTTTCGGATTTACGGTGGGTTCAGTAAGGTGATCCACAATAATACGCCCCGCTTCGGCTATATTTTATCATGCGTGTTCCAAAAAGTTTGATGCTTAGAATAATTCTACGAGGAATCATAATTCAAATTCAAATATAGAGTGATCCATAAAAAAAATAGACTTTTTGCGTTTCCTTGTATACCTTCCGATGATTTTTCCAATGTTTTGTTTACGTTGGAAAAAAGTATTTTTCAGTTCCTACAATCCTATGAATTTTTTAAGACATAAAATAAAAAAGTTACAGTGGGTATTGTTTTGAGATACCAAAAAAAATGTGAAATGGGTGGTCAAATACATACAGATAAGCAGAGACAACCTCAAAATATCACAATCGGAAGGTTTTTTCCTTGAATTTACGGACATTGGAAAACTTTGTGAGGCCTCAAGAAATTTTCCACAAAAACGATCAAAATCCAAGAACTGTAGGCACGATGCTAGTGGTAGGTATAAAGAACAAAAAGGATAATATAGCCAGATCAGGATAGTGGATTAATAATGTGAGGAAGGATCCACTCGAACAAAAATTGACAAAATTCACTTTTTCCGTGAAAACAATAAATTTTGCAAATCTTTGTTCATGTTAGAACAACAAATAGGCATCAAAGTTCACCCCTAACCAAAATTACTGTTAATTCAGCACTATGAATTGAATCTTTAACCAAAAGGAAAAACTAAAACGTCACACGTAACGAAATAACCAGCAGAAGCAGCAGAACTAAATACACCGCAAACAAACACAGCGACTCCTTATAACAAAATCTCAGAACGATGACTAAGAATTTTATAAATAGTCCAACTCCTTTCTTTGCCGAGTCATAAAATCAAAAAGTTGTTGTGACAGGGCACCGTTTCTTTTGCTGCAGTCTTTGTTCTTCTATTTGGGATTTATCATACTTCTTGAGGACGAAAGAGAAGAGAATAGAGAATCGAATTACGTTGACTTTTTTGGATTTGCTGCTACGTAAATATGTCAAACATCATTGCATCAACCCATAATCACCAAGGTTTTATGTCCACATCATTCTTAAATTAAAACTTCACAACCCTTTAGGATACGATATCAAATTTCTAAATAAAAAAAAATCGATCATAAATCATCATGAAGTCCAATTATACGACACATCCCCAATAAATCATAGCAATTTATATTTATGACAAACAATACACGAATAATTTCCTGCCTGATCAAACATTCTCCATAGGCGAATAATTACCGTCTTCCTGCGTAAGACAAATATCGAATGTCGAAGCCCACTAACTGACAAACAAGACACGTTTCTATTTACCCAACAATTATAACACCATCAGTGAATTATGTACGTTGGAGGATCGATAGAGGACGAAAATAGCTTATTGGAAGCTCCATGTGATTGCTTTGTCTATAGGACTACCACACAGAACCACATTGATTTTTTCAGTAGGACGCCACATAACTGACAACGCATGCCAGTAGTTCCGCTTTCCATTGGTGGCGGTCACAGATACAAAGCGATCGGATGAGCACAGATAAGGACGCATCAAGTCCCGCCTTAAAGCTTGGCAACGAATGGGAGCTTAATAAAAGCTTTTAAGCCTTATTTGATATTAGTCGTTGACATTCGCGTGATAGACGGTCTGTGTGCTTTTCGGAGCCAAACAAGCTGAGCTTATCGGTTTCATTTTTGTATGGTTGCACATTTTTGAAGTTATTTTTCTTACGAACATCTGAACCGAAATGGATATTCTTTTTATTGTAGCCTTAATCCTCAGGAGTGACTTTATGGAGGACGGTGCTCTAGAGAACGCCAGTTTGATGCTTAGTCTTTATCGCATCCTGTAGGACTTTCCATCTGCATCAATAGGTTCAAATCAAAACATAGTCCCATCTTTCCTGAGCATTTTGTTTTTTTTTATCCCGTTTATATCTCTGTTTTGGATAGAAAATTAAATAGGGAATTTAATGTCAAAGGCAAGATCCAGATCTCAACCCTTTACAGATAGAGTACCCCTGAGGTATGTTTATTATTGACAAAAATGTTCAGTTTTCAACCAAAATCACTCTTCATAGAAAGTTCTGCTTGATTTGTAAAATATATTGCAAATTTGGAAATATTATACAGGGGACTCCAAACTACCTTTATTTTGCGTTTTGAAAAAAACTTCAACTCTTTATTCCAAATTTTATATTGCTGTGAAGTTTCAATTTTATTCTTGTTGTTATCAATTTTATTCTTTTTCAAGTCATTTCACGTATCTTTCACCTATACATGACAAACAATGTAAAAGAAGTAAAAGATACGTGAAATGATCTAGAAAAGAATAATAACAAACAAAATGTTTAAACTTTACAGAAAAATAAATTTTGAAATACTGAGTTGAAAGTTGAGAGTTAGTCTTTGGTAAGGTTTAATTTTTTTTTTATTTGCCACTTGGCTCCAAAACGCAAAATAAAGCTCGTTAATTCTAAATAATATTTCACGTTTTCTTGTTTTTCGACTCTCTTGTAAAATATTTTCAAATTTAAAGTATGGCAATAGACTTTTCAAAACAACCAAAAGTTTTTATGAAGAGTGACTTTTGGTCGAAAAATGAAATATTTGGTCCAATATACCTATCGCAGGGTACTCTATACGTAGCTTATCAACCCCTCCCTGTCTCTTTGGATGATGAGGAGAACATCCTTAGAGAAATATGGATAAATATCGATCAAACAGCCATATATTGTAACGTCTGCATGGTTTATTCAAAGTATGGGTCGTTGATGTGAAAGGGTTCATAGAAAAAGGTGAGGAATCAACCTATATTGACTATTTTTTATTTTAATGATTATGATTTGTCTCTATCATCTTTCACAACTTATTTTAAAGAATACCCATGGCATTAAATTCCGTATTTCAGTCAATAACAGAAAAATAAACATGAATAAAACAACAAAATTCTCAGACAAAATGTGGATATGTTTTATTTTAGATAGACACCTATTGGTGAACATGGTTCCAGAGAATACGATAGAAACCAAGCATCAAACTGGCTTCTTCTAGAACCCCGTGTATATATTTCAAACACAAATCCAAGCTACAATTTGGAACAAAAATTAACTAAATCGATTCAGCAGTTCGCAAGAAAACTCACTTTGAAACTATGCCAAATTTTGGTTATGCGATAATTTTTTAAAGCGTGCATATGATCTGTATTTACTACAGTTAACAGCATCACAACTCGGACATAATATTATTAGGTTTTGAATGCCACCCGTAAAATGTCAAAAATTTATTTTTTTTACAAACATGTTTAGTCAGAATCATGTCTTAAATCAGTGGTGAGCGCGAGATATCTATTGGGTAGTTTCAATGAACTAGAATTGGAGTCAATATTTTTTTGCTTAAATGGTCTATCATACCCTCACTAATTATGAAAAAGCAAGGGCTATTGAGATGTATGCACGAGGTACCGTTGGTTTAGCTCCTGACTGTAGCAGTAGTACTGTCTGGAGTCTAAAGAAAAAATGGGTTGCGAAAAGTTTTTTTGAGAATCAACAACGAGCAACTCAACATCCCAATATTGGAGGAGTATCCACCTACAGACGAAAAGATTTTTCAATCCTGCAATTGCAGCCGACCCTTCAATCTAATAGGCGACAATTAACAAGATTTGAAGACAACGACAATCGAACGGAAGTATTTTTGTCCATGCTTGAACTTCGAAGAGTTAAGAAGGTCCAGAGCAAATTTATTTTATTGATGGCAGGTTGAACAGTATAGATGTACGAGGGGAAGTTATCATATCGTCTGTAAATGAACGTTTTGAATATGATTTCATCTTCCAGTAGTAAATTGATCACAGTATTTAATGTTTTGCCTTGGCCCGCGAAAAGCCCTTACTTGAATCCTATCGAAAATATACTGTAGGTCCCCGTGTTAGGTGTTAAGAGAGATACGACAAAAAGTCATTCCTAATGAAAGTTTTTGCATGATCTAAAAATAACATATGTCGAAATATAAAACCATCAAAGGTAAAAAAATCGAAAAAACACGATTAAAACAATTGATTAGCCCATGTATCTTCTAGATGTGAACACAAATCAGAAAAACAAACAATATAGAGCCTTTTAAGTGAAAATATGAATGAGTAGATAAATAAATAAATAAATTGATAAAATCACTCACTGGTACAAAATTTCGCCGAACTAAAATTTTCATCAACTTTGAGTTTCTGTTTTTTTTTTATTTTTTGACTCTGAATACGGAACTGGAGTATTGTCATTTTCTCATAAATTAAGAGAGTATTTGTATAAATTTTGTAACAGTTTGTTGATCATTGTTGTTTGTTTTTGTTATCACAAATCTTTAAATCAGCATTCAAAATATTGAAGCTTGTATAAGAAATGATTAAATGGGATGAATAAAAAAACAAAATGTTAGGAATAAACCTGGAATTAAAGCAAACAGTATGTAAAGAAAACTTTTCTCCTCAACTCTACTTCAGGCTGTCTTTAAGTTGCGACAAAAAAAACACACAAAAATGTTACTCATAACAATAACTTGAAAGAATCACAATACATTTCTTTACACTGGTACAAAATTCATAATAATAGAATGAAAGATAAAAAAGTTATAAAACATCAAACTTGTTCAAAATTTTAGGCTGGCCGAAAATCTTATAAAAGTAAAATAGAATTAACAGATATCCAAAACTAATAAACGGGAAAAAGAATTGTATGGAACTTGCATAAAAAACTTTTCATAATTGAGAAAAAAAAAGAAAATAGCTAAAAACACAGTGACACGAGTGATTAGGGAAATTAATGTGAGAAATAACGCTAAAAAAAGAATAAATAAGCAAGTTATGTATTAAACGAAAACAAAACAAATTTTTCTGTATAAAATGAAGCAAAAGTACAAAGCGAATATCCAAAAAGTTGTAGACAAAAATAGTAGAACAAATAATGAAACAATAGAAGATAAATAAATACAAAGTGCATTCGAGGAAAACTAAAGACCAAATATGAAGAAATTTTAAAAACTATGGTTAGAAGTCATGATAATAACGGAAGAATAACATAATGATATATCTAAAATAACAAATGGGACTACAAAGAATGACCTAAGAAAAAAGAAGATTGGAAAAATTGACATAAAAAAATTCAAAAGCCCAAAATTACACAAGTAAAACAATCAATAGCTTTAAAAAAATGTGGACATCGTCTAATTCTTTTGTGTTTCTGATTATTTTACGGAAACAAAGTACGAAGACAGAAAAGGTGAGGCAGGAACACCCAATAAGTACTGCCATTTAGGCACGCACTGGCAGCTGTGCTCTTAACAACCATAAAGTTCACAGGTCATCGTCTCAATCTCCATGTATCCATGCAGGTATCCGCTGAGGAAATATGATCTGACTCGGACAATATTTTAGGGCAGAGGCGTAGCCTTGGTATTCTCAGAAAGGTCAAAAAACTTAAGTCGGACGTTTCGATTAATATTATGACAACAACAGATCAATAATAATTCTTCACAGGTAGCCCAACACAAGTACGTTGTTTCTCAAATCTCCCATCTAAATGTTGACCACTTATTACGATATGAGTACCTAAATGCATATTTAATATGCACTGGCATGCACAGTTACAATTCCTTAATAAAACGCAATGACAATTAAGTTTTTAGAGGTCGATAAATGCAGTTATTTGCATGATGTCGTGATATGCTACTGGCAGGATTGCATTGTTAACGTTAACTCATTGCATTATTTGAAAAAGGAAATTCGGAACGTTAAAATACAGACCTATTCATCATCGCTCATGATTATTCATAGTTCGTCAGCGCTGAGAGCCGCACTTCCTCGTAGGATGCAGATGGTTTTACATTCAAGGTTGTTTGGGTATTGATTTTGTATGATTTGTGGATTGTCACACCTTTGGTTGTGACCCGTGTACATTTCATATGAAAATTAAAGAATATATGAATTGCAGTAGTAGGTATTAGATCGCATGTAAAAATGGGTTGTAAGTTACCATGCGTGTTAAAGTTTGGCCTTCACTGAAAATGGGTATTTCAGAAGGATAGAAAAAAAGATAGGATGGAGGCCCAGGGATCCTTCCCGAAAAACTACCTCACAAAGGAACATTTTTTTCATGTTTGCGCAATTTTCTCGGAAACTACTGTTTTTTTGGAAAAATGTTAAAAGACTAAATTTAAAGAAGAGAAAATCTACTGTCGATTTGTGTATTCAATGTTTATAATCACTCGATAAATAATCAAAAAATACGGTAATAAAATAAAAGTAAAAATAACAAATGTGACAAGCTAGACTATTACTGCCCATATTTAATAAAAATAGAAATTAAACGTCTAATGATCAATCTATTTTGAGAAAAAAACAATTTAAAGTAATATCAGTTATTTTTAAAACTAATTTTGCCCTCTCTATGGCTTGGCAACGCTGCTATAAATTTTCAGCCGCACTGCAGTGCGCAGTGTAAGAAAATAACATGTCCGCTTTTCTAATCTGTATGTTATATCCGTACAATCACGAAATGTAAATATTGACGATTTTTTGGCTCTCGAAGTACAAGAATTTCCGTCCGCCTTTGGAGATAGTGTGGTTAAAATGTATCATTCGAAAAAATCCGACATTTTATCTTGCCTACTGAGCAAAGCAGAAAACTCGGATATAGCTGAAACAAAAATTTCCATCCCTCAATACTTTGATGCAGTGGTAATCGATGGTGGTGCTTTGATACATCTCTTGAATCCCACTTCCGACATCATCTCTTCCGAGTAATATACAGGGTGGCCCAACGAAAAGGTCCCACCCTTATTTATGACTTTCCTGGTATACAAGTCAATTTTTATTTTTAGGGGGACGTCTTTTCGTGTATGATTGTATAATACAGGGTGTTCCAAAAATAAGATATCGCATTACACTTAACACTTTTAAATGCGCGCGCCGTCCGATCCACTGATTTGGGAAATGGGTGTCCAAAAACTGTCGTACTGGAGCTACAAAGTGCGGTGGTGCACCATCTTGTTGGAAATGAAGAAAATTTTCATTATAATATTGACCTCATTTTCTATTATTTCGGTTATTCGTGGCTCTATTGTATTTTCCAACATGTCCAAGTACGTCTCCCCCGTCAAGTTTCCAGGAATAAAGAAAATAATAAATAATAAAAAATAAAAAAAAAATTGATGAAAAATTCAAATAAATTTAAAACGGTTGAGGATAGGTATACACTGTATCATACAAAAGTTACTAAAAACTTTATGGAGAATCCAAAAATAGAAAAAAAAATGGAGGTTTCCATTTGAAAATGTCAAGTGTAATGCGATATCTTATTTTTGGAACACCCTGTATTATACAGTCATACACGAAAAGATGTCCCCCTAAAAATAAGAATTGACGTGTCCAAGCGTTTTTCCCAAAATATACCAGGAAAGTCATAAATAAGGGTGGGACCTTTTTGTTGGGCCATGCACCCTGTATAAACAGATGTTTCTTGACATACATAGCATCCGAATTTGAAAATACGTCTAAGTTGCATATAACTTGGGATAGTTACTGGAAAATGTCAATCAAGTCGGACACAAGAGAAAATCGCGGTATCAGTGCCAGGATCAAAATCATCTCCACGACCAAAATACCTAAAAAATGGTCTGAATTTCTTCGGAACTCGGACAATAAAACTGATCTTTTTCGATTTCTGACGACTGTTGCTTGTTCAAAAGTGAAATTAAAAGTCCAGTGTGATGTCTCATTACCCATGAAAACGCTGTTGGACATGTTGGTCAGGGAGCGGAGATGTTTGAAAACTGTGATCACGAAATTTTAGGCACACATGATTCATCTCTTAAGACAGGTTCAAAAACAGTTCTCGTGAAGAGCGTAGAATCCGATATAATTGTTATCCCAATGTACCATTTCGAATATTTTCAACAGACTGTTCAATATATCTATATTATGGAACGGGAAAAAATAAAAGAAAATTCAATATCGGAAACCTTTACCCTGCTTTGAGGTCGAGACTTGGTCGCTCTCTGCCCCTATTTACCACCCTAACAGAATGTGATTCTACATCGTCGATAAGAGGAAGATCAAAAAAGACAGCATTCCTTGCTTTGCTTAGAAGAAGAGAATCATTGATTTCCGCGTGTCGGATTTTGACGAAACCATTTAGAAATATTGAAATAAACTCTCCCTTCTTCAGTGAACTAGAAACCTATTTTGTTAAAATTCAGAGATACAAAAAGTTTGAATCAGCTCAGGAACGAGATATTTTGCCACCGGAACCAAAAGGGCTGTGTATCAAGCAAGCATATGGGTTTCTGCAAAAAATCCTCTGATTCATGCTCCAGACCCTTCTGATTTTGGTTGGCTGAAATCTCCCGAGAACAATCTCAGTCCAAAGTGGATATCAATCCCACAAGTTAGTAAGCCTGCGAAGAGTTAATCAGATGTAACTGTAAGAAGGGTTGACTCAAAGCATGCAGTTGTGAAAAAAAAATCTTCCCTGTACTCTATTATGCAACTTTTGTTTATGGCGCCCGACCGCCATCTTGAATACTAAAAGTATGTCAGTAACATCAAGAAGTAGTATTTCGACAGCAATTAAAGTATGCCAAATTTTAAAGTTTTTGGTGCACATATTAAAACAAAAAGGGGGGGACCTTTTAGAGCCGCACTGTATGATATGTGTATTATTGAACCATGTTTCCCCTGTTCAAAATTGAATACAGGGTAGAAAATCAATATTCTAGAATTTATTTTTTGTTGAAAATTAACATGTATACCAATCGATAGGAAATCTTATTTTCTCAAAATCAGGGTCCTTGTTCTGAAAAAAATGATAGTTTATGAGAGAATTGAGAAATGCAGTGAGTGGTTTAGTGACTGGCCGAGTTTCAAGTAGAAAGCGAAGTAGTAGGGAAGCAGTCAATGATAAAGTACATTTGGAGGTGGTTTTGGGTAGTTTATCATCACTCGGTGTTTCCCATAGAAGTTAAAGGTGTGAACATCATTTTGATATCATCAAGTTCATCTGAAGTGATCCGAAAATATGAAATGGTTGTCAAATTTATATTTGTTCGCGACATTGTCTGCATAACTCACAATTAACATTTATTATCACTCTTCCAGCATCAAAATAAAGATAATTAATCAAGGGGCATGTTGATAGACAGGGTGTTTCCTAATTGCGTACATTTAATCCAAGGGTATGCTGAAAGCGCATTGTTTCTAAGATACAGGGTGGTAGACTTTGAAAGATCGTTTTTTTCACAAAAAGGTTACATTAAAAATATCCTTGATCCAATTTTTCTGAAATTTGGAAGATTTATTTTGAGTCATGAAAGCCTACTTTAGGCCTAGATTGATGAAAATTATAAAAACCAGTGCCGACGCGATGCGAGCACCTTACCAAATATTTTTGTTAAATGACTGTACACCACTGACTTTGTTATTTTATTTTTCCCTTGAGCAAAACAACCAAAAAAACAACTTATTTTGAACTTTAACTGGCTTCGTTTTCAAAAAATGAAACTTTTAAACTCCGGAAACTTTCTTTATTCTAAAGGTGATTGTAGGGCTGTGTGCATGGTCGCTACTTATCCTATTTTAAAAGGATATATAAAGTATTTTGAAACAAATAAAACGAGGTCAGTTGCGAAAAAACTTCAGAAGTCAAAAAAGTTGTATTTTGGTTGCTTTATCTAAGAAAAAAGTAAAAATCACAAAAGTCAGTGACTTAAATTTTACTATTTTTAAAAGGTTCAACACCCTATATTGAAAACCATGCACTTCCGGAGACATATTTATATGCACTTGTTTTTATGAAATTAGCTCAGGAATTCGCCCTCAAATTCAATCCACTCAATTAGAAAACGGTAAACACCCTGTACAATACATAGGTACTGTTAGAAATCAATAAATCTGCTCAGGTGTTACAGTACGCAGTCACTCAAAAACAATGATTAGATTTTACTAATAAATTTAACAATGAACGAAACGATTTGGATTCAGACTGAATAATTTGAGCAGCTTTTAACACGAGCGTGCTAAGGTCGTCACAAAACTGATTCTCTCACGACCGATCGCTGCTCGTTTTATCAGTAGACAACTGAAAAAAAGGATTTTTTAGTTGTGAATACATGTATTCTGATGAGATAACTGAAAATACCTTTTTTAATTGGAATCTGTGGATCAGAAAAAGTACGTGTTTAAAATTTCCTCACTAGGTATACTAATGAGCGATCCCGACTAAATTTGAAAATCTCAATTGATTGTTCAAAGAATGAAAATAAGGTGATATACAGGGTGTGAATCAAGTACTTGTAAAAACTTCAAAGGATGAATATTCCATTCATTTTAAGACAAAAAGTTCATATGAACATGGGTCCACAACGGCTTGTTTTTTTTCATCTTTTGAGTGTTAATATTTGAATTTTTCTTCTCATTAATATCCCTAGTATATCAAATTTCGTACAATCGACATGTTACTTAACAAAAATATAAGCAAAAAACTAAATAAAATAGTTCTTTTTGACAAATAAAATTTTTGTCTTCAACTTAGATAAAGATTTACCCTTCAAGTTCTTTATTTAGACGCTGTATAAAACTCCATGTACCTTGATATCCCTATCGAATCAAAGAACGGTATAGGATCATAACATAAAAATAAATAAATCAACTAACCCATTGGAAATAGTTGGGCATAGAAATGGAGAGAGCCGAAAAAATATCTGTCTCTGAGGATATGCTGATCTTTAAAACAATGTGTGATTCAGATCAAGTTTAATCATAATCTCAGTTGAAGCGTTCAGGATCATCAAACAAGACATATAAATCTGCTGCATATTATATTATTTCCGTTGCAACATGAGCAAAGGTGAAATCGCGACTCAACGTATCAAAATCCTGCTATTATCAATAACGATATTGATAATCGTTTTATGTTTCACGTTATGCATTGCAACAAACTTCAAATGACCTTGAAACCTGCAAACTTGATGTTCAATAAATTTTTATTGATCATGTTTATTAAAATGCACAAACGCAATCCAATCAAAATAATATCTATCCAATCCGCATTCACCCTCATTTCTCCACCCCCGGTAGCTAACCTTCACCTCAGCTCAATTTCCATCAGAGGGAAGCATAAACCAAAAGTATCTCTAAGTGGATAAGTGGTTAAAATGCGTTGCTCGCATGGATGAACCCACTTCCTGTCCATGGAAAAGTCTCCGACAGGACCAGCTCGCTTCTCCCCTTTAAAAATGGAAAAACGCTGTCGCAATCCCACTGACTGACTTTCTCGGGGGTTTGCAGTAATTTTTAATGTCATATTGTACGTCTATATAGAGTTTATGATGTCACAAAGTTCAGTTATAACGGGAAAAAGGGAAGCGTGAAAGAGTAGATTTTTAGAGAGCGAGTATTTAGGAAAGGGCGGATGGAAGAAAATTACCTATGGGTTTGATGCATTTTTTATTGTAGGTGAACGCTTTTAGCATTTCAAGCGAAATCAGAAAATGTGCATCGTTTCCCATTGTATTGTGTTGCAGGATTTAACTGTATTTGTCTATTTTCCGGGTAACTTGAGCGACTGTTGTTTGGAATCACAAGAGGATCTTATTTTTTCCAGGTCGTCCATTCCACTAACCCAAACTTGGGCACTCAGATACTCACATCAAAAGTTCTGTTAACACCATCCTCTTGATTTATATGTATAGCTACAAGTTCTCCCGGAATAAAACAACTGCTACATCAGTGTTGGAATTTTTTTGGTTTGAGATGAATACATATTAGACACGTACCCTAAAACAGACCCGTTCTTGAATCACCCCGTTTACTTTTTAGCTGAAGAGTAAGAAAAAGAAGTTGGCCAATAGTGTCCCAAAGAATTTTTACCCTCCACCAAAACGCAGATCTGTGTCAGATCTTCAACATCGCGGAAAGAAGAGAAAGAGTCTTCCGATGATCAAGCAATCTTGCTGCTTTTTTCCGTTATAATATTATGATCTTGCTGACTGGTCAGAAAACTCAATATTTTTACCCCATTTGATTAAACCTGGAGAGGTAACTTTAGAGTCTCATTTGGCTTGGACCAACATTAAAAGAATATATTGTCATCTCTGACTATACCTTGGCCCAGTGTAGAGCTTGACTTTGGTAGATGTTGATGTTTTTCTAGATGATTTGTCCCATTTGGCTTACCACATCACTGCAAGAATGTGCGTTGCGGATGAACCGTGGGAAGCTTCTACTACACATCCAGTTGATCGTGTTGGTCAGGAAACTCGACTATACTCTGGCCCAGCTAAGACTTGTTCAAGCAGATGTGCTTTGGGTTTTTTGTTGATTTTTTCAAAAACTCGGTTGCCACCACCTGGTTTTATGTGGTAGAGGCCTGTCAGGTAGCTTTTAGACAGTGAAGAAAGTAGTACATGCGTTCAATGATGGTAGTGAAAAGTTGCCCTTCGAAAAGATTACTGAAATTTTAGACTAACAGGCCAATCAAACACTTGCTAACGCAGAAAAATAATCTGCTTCACTTTAGTTACATTTGTAAGCTTCCACACCAGAAAATCAATGGAGAACCAACCACATACGATGATTCAAGAAAAAATGAATTTCCCAAGTTAATACATTTAAACCGTCCGAAAAGGAAAAATGTGTAGCAAAATTGTGAAACGCGTTATTTGACGGTGATAGAAGACAGATTTTCCAAAACGTTTGGAGTAACAAGATTTGGCATGTACAGCGAATAGCGTAGTCGGAAAGATGCCATCGGTTCGGTACCTGCAAAATAAAGGTGTGAACATAAAACGGAAAGCGGACGGAAACGGCGAGGGTTCAGAAAGGAAAAGAAAACGGTTCAATTCCAGAAGACTGTTTTGAATAGAACTTTGGAAGTCTCTGATTTAAAACTGTGGTAATAAAAAGTAATAAACAGTTTGCAATGGAAATATTATTTTTCTGATATCTTCGAGATTAAATCTTCTTATTTCGCAAATTTCGCATGATTTGACGATGATGTACTGTGCCGTGATGTTCTGCAGAAGCAGCAATAAGAAAAATGAAGAAAACCGTCCGTGTAAATACCGTTTTTTTCGGAACATGTAAGAATATTCGCAATGTTCACAAAAGTGTTATCAAAAGGACAGTTTTAATGGTAAATGCTAGAATAGCAAGATCAAATTAGAACCAAAAAAACACATACAACCACATGGAACCACATTCCTAGAATAACAAAAAAATCTCTCAGAATCACAAAAACCACATGGAACCATATAGAAAAACAAAAAAACACCAGGAATCCCATATATAGAACCAGAAATACCACATGGACCATGTGGAAACACAAAAAACCACAAGGAACCACATAGAACCAGAAAGACCACAAAAACCACATATGATATGGAACCATGTAAAAAGAACAAGGAACTACATAGAACCAGAAAAACCACATCGAACCACAAAAAAACACATAGAAACACAAAAAAACACAACGAACCAGAAAATCCGCATGGAACCAGAAAGAAACACATAGAACCACAAAAGCCCCATATGGACCCATGTAGAAACAAAAAAAAACAGAAAAACCTCATGGAGCCACTAAAAACCACATAGAACCACAAAGAACCATGCACATAGAATAACAAAATGCCTCTTAGAACCACAAAAACCACATGGAATCACATAGAACCACAAGGAGCCACATAGTACTACAAAAACCACATAGAACCACAATAAACCACATGCATGGAACCACAAAGATTCTTAAAGAAACACATAAAACCACAAAAGAAGAAAGAAAAGAACAACAAAGAATCACAAAAAACCACACAAAACCACAAAGAACCAAGTGTGTCGCGACCTTGAAATTCCACATCCACCGCACATAAAAAAGTTTCACCTCAAACAACCTTTCTAACGTCGAAAACCAACTGAGAAAAATGTTTTTAACAATGTATCGGCAAAATTGAAAATATGGTCTTTTTTTTGTTCAATTTAACCAATCTGGATGGGAATTATTTTATCCATTTTGGATAGATAAATAACCAACTAAATATAATAATATATTGTTCATTTTGGGGTAAATAATCAACTATAATTATCAGAATGCAACTAAATCGTAATACAAGCCATGCTTTCCAATGCTATTTTATCCAATGGACAATTTGCATACATTTTCAAATGAGTTGAAATTTTATATACGTATCCTAGACATTATTTGAAAGTCACCCAGCGAAAAAATGTCTCCGAAATACCCAAAAATATACTAAATAAATGAAAAAGAAAACGCGAATTTCACTGCATGATCGCAAAAGAGGTGGGGCCATATTACCCCCCCGAGAGAGAGAGAGAGAGAGTCATCTCAGTTAATACGTCAGACGACGATAGATAGTGTATTCTGTGACGTAGTGGATGCTGATTGGCGCTCTATAATCGGTGATTACTACATTATTAGAGGTCGTAGCTTGATTTTTTAAACATCAATGGCATCAGTACTTACTAATCCTTATATTTTTCATATTTTCAAAATTTGTGCAAATTGTCCATTGGGTCACCGGATAGCTGGATGCGCCGTTCAGTTCTAAACTCGTTCGTCTAGTGAGTTTATCTTGTGTGTTTTAGTATCATGGACACAAACTAACCCACACTAACCAAAACGGGCTAAAACTTACACGAATTGACCAAAACTAACCTGAAACCAACCCAAACTGATCAAAACATACCTACACAAACTAAGTGAAAGGGCCCAAATTGACACACTAACCCAAACCAATTCAAACTTAACCAAGTTACCCAAACTTAACCAAACGAATAGAAACTAACCCAAATCTGATATAAATTCACCAAAACGAACCCAAACTGACCCAAACACGTGCTCAAACTAACCCAAAACCGATACCAATTGACTAAAATTCATCCAAAACTAATCCAGACTGATCAAATGAACCACAGAATAGAACACAAGAATAATGTTCTAGTGAAAATTTCCAAAAATCTCAGCTTTGAATTGATCTAGTTAATCAACCTTTTTTTGTTTTTCAAACTGACCAAATCCAACCCAAAGTAATCGAAACCAACCGAAACTATAACCCAAGCTGAACAAAAACTGGCCCAAACTGACCAAAACCTCAAACTGACCAAAAAACGGGCTCAAACCAACTCAACCCTCCTCTGTTACTCTGAACGTGCGGTGAAGAGAGAATTTCGGATCTAAAATCGGGAAAGAGTCTTACCTAATGGTCGTAAGTGAACGGCGGTACGCAACGGAACGAAGTTTTGGCTGAACTTGTACGGGTAGGCTGACGGTCAAGTGCTCACGACACAGAATCAGTGTTTTGGCCCTCTCACACTTGTAGAGTGAAATAAGGTTAAAAAACTGCGTACTGGGAGTATCGAAGAGTAGTTTTCGACAAATATTTGAACGGTTGGAAATTGGACATTTTGATAGTTGATCAGTGAAATAGCCGAGACAAGCTTTCAAAAAACCCAAGAACCGCAAAATGACGAATGTAGAGACAGCATGAGAAAAGTTCCTATATAGCTATAGGAAGTCTTGTATCTGCGGCAAGGGTTTCCAGACAACCCAGGAATATTGCAATGGGCAGGTGTCAATCGTGTCTTCATGTATCTGAGGGGTATTTATCGTGGAAGATTCAGTGTCATGAAAATTAGGAAGGATCTCTGCATACGTCCTCTGATGTGTTCCGTCACTGAATAAATTTCAATCAGATGTGAAGGTCATGGTGTACCAAGCTTCAACCCTCTATGACTTCGTCAACAACTGAGGCCGAATGAATACATGGCAATGTAATCAGCTGCAGAGGAAGCATTGTGGTTGGGAGGACTAAAGAGAGGAGATCCTACTAAGACCTTTTGACCCTTCTGGACATCTATGGCACTCAATTATCTTTCTAATCAGAACTTGAATGGGGGCGTTAAGGCAATAAGCCCACTAGTTGCTGCAGTGAAAAGGACCCTAACCGATGTACCATGGGACTAACCTTGGGATTAACCTAACCCCTTGACTCTTACCTTGATTCATGAATTCTTTATTCTACCCTGGAAGTTCCAGAAATCCCTATACTAACAGTAGCATCCTACCTGGTAAGCGAAAAAAACGCCCAAGATCTTTCCAACTTCTCAAAATTGAAATATCCTTCAAAACCTAGCTACTTTTTGGTACCTCCAGATCAATCAATCTTCTACATTTCCAAATTCTCTTCCACATCAAGGCATACAAAAGCATTCATAAGGACTTGGTCTCAATTAATCATTGTGTCCACTGTAGAATGATATCCTATTGTACATGGTCTTGGAGCCGATCCATCACAAATTGGAAAATGACATTTCATGTTCATGAATGACCTCGCTTCTTTCCTATTTGCGTGCCAGTTCAGATAACGTCCTGAGGAGAAGTTAACGCAAAACGACAGCCAGAGTCGAGCTAAAATGGACTTCTAATCTCACGAAGTTGGATCTTTACTTGCTTATTATGCCATAATCCTGCTTATGGTCGTCATATTATATTATGTGCCATTTTTCCTGGTTTTATATGCAAAGCAGGGGACGTGGTGGAGTGACAAGGCAAGTTATGGATAGAGAGTAGACCGAGAGGCACGCAATGCGATCTTTTGAATCAAATTAGTGATTCATTCTATAGAAGTTAATAACTAGGAAAAAATAAGACAAAAGACTCAACAAACATTCGTCTCTCCAACCGCACTATAAAGGAAAAGTTTCTTTCTGAGACTCAACAGCCGTAGGCTGTGTATTCCAAACGTTACGGTTGCCAAAGATTGATGCATATTTGATTTGTTTGCTCTATTCCTGGCAGCAGCTCTGTTTACAGAGCTCCGCCAGTGCAAACAGATGGTACAGGGTAACAATACCGCCCCACAGTTAATTTTCGGTAGGTATGAATGTTAATTTGCGGGAGCGAAAATTCAATTCATACAGCCTCAACATGATCAACAAAATGATATGACATGGTTCACCATTTGATCATGAAAATATACCGTCTACCGCAATATGGATTTTCTGAATCAAATCACTTCCAGCAATTTCATACTTCACCCTTTCACAGGAGATCTTGACCGCAGATAAGGGGCAAGTTAAAATGACAACAGGGGTTGGAAAATTACGTTTATGACACGCTAGGCCGATGATGAAAGAAGATAGTCGAGGAGTTACAATATTTTAATTGCTTGGGCAAAGAAAGTGTCACGTGATGTCGGTGGGGCTTTTGATGGAAATGAGCATGTGAAAATGGGTAATAAAGTTTAGTTATGTGAGTGCGGTAATTAAAATGAGTCATTACCAAGGTGATACAAATCAGTTGCTCTAATGGATAATGGATGATTGTTCCAACAGATTATGGTTGAAATCTGGCGATCTTCTGGTTTCTTGATGATCCTTATCCAGTCATGGAGCATTTAAGGAAATGAAAAGAAGAGAGAAGAAAAAGAAAAGAGAAGTAGAAAGAGGAAGGGGGTAAAGGGAAAAACTGCGGCGTACGCCAAAGACAAGAAGTCCCAGAAAATACAACTTATTCACAACTCAGTTCCAAATCGAAACAAAAATGAGAATCATTCAGTGGGAAATACACTTGATTGATCTTGGATACCGCTAAGTGATCACTGGACGTTTACAGAGATGAGTGCAATAATAATGTGCCAGTTATGTGTGACAGTGAAACGTGAGTGAATGAAAATCAAAATTACACTATAAATTTATAGCTTGGACGATATCACACAACGAGTGTACAGGGGTCTCGGTCGAAGTGTTGCTTGATGTCTCACACTTACCCAATAAGAGCTGTTTTGGTGACGTCAGCAAGTTAGTCCAGGGTTCTTTGACGTACTTTCCAATTGTTCGTACGGGTTAGGCTGAGGGAGTAGAAGTGGGACCACCCTTGAAGTACTGAAGAGTTCAGAGAAGATTTTCTAATTTCGATCCAGACAGATCCAGAGGTGAGTTTTAACGAAGAATGCGATATGTACAGTACGTAACAGACAGTACACTAACCAACAGTACGTGATGCAGTATGTATGACGGTACGTGAACAGGATCAGTAATAGACAGCAACATCAATATACAGTCCGTGATAGTAACAGGCCTGAAAAACAGAAATACCAGATAGGCAAGGGAGTTCGGAGTTTGTACAATCTTTTACTACAGATGTAAGGAGGCCTTTTAGCACGTGTTTGAGTTGAAACTGGGGGAATTTCCGCGATTTATCAAGAAAAATCTGCACAAAGGCATACTTGGCACAGCCTCACAGCTATCCAAAGAAGAGCAGCCACCAAAGCTTAATTATATCGGGAAAACATTTACAAGCCATAAGGTATGTTTCCACACGGTAACCTCAGTTCTAACTGATGAATCTCTCCGGCTTTTTAGAGAAAAAAAACAAGCAACGTTGCCAGATTGACAAATCCATCTCATCAGTGATCGCTGGACGAAAGATTGTTAGTTTTGAAAAAATAATAATTCAAACACTTCAAAATAGTTCAACCTTAATTATTACTCAACAACTATACATTTACTTCTAAACTGAATCCCGATTATACCACCATATTTACACTAAAATTCGTAATCTAACACTACGAATTTCCGTACTATAACACAGTGTTCTATAAGGAATGGATCCAGGAAATAATACTTCATTACTTGTACCGAAAAAATGAACACTCATTTTTCAACCTCTAATGATCTCGCGGTATATCGATTCTTCACAACCCTAATTTCCATAAACCGAGTAATGCATAATATCAATTCCACGGTGACTATATTAAAACTTCTATACAAACATAAGAAATGGAAAAAAAATGATAAGTGAACCACGCGACTATCTCCGACAATATCTTTATGTCCACCATTATGAGACATATTTCTCATGGCAAATGCTAATGATATATATGGGGGATGGGGATGGCAATGCGTTATGAAATCACTGCTTTGTGACAAATAACGGTTGACCCGTAAACATTTGATGTATATTTAGTTAGATAGTGGTCTGGCTAGCACGCGACTCTATCCGGTTATTATTTCCAAAGTGGAAATTGTAGTTAATCACTTGGGTAATCTATATCGTTCCGGTTAGGGAGTTTCAAGGTGAGATTTACTATCAAAAATCAATTACTTTTGCAGGATTGATGATGATCTTAGCTCTGTCAGCGAAACCAAGAAAACCTAACAAGGGCTAAAAACAGAAACTGCCATAGCTCCTTTCTCAGGGATGCATATTCATATCTAATGTAGCGTATCGCAAGCCAGATTCAGCCGAAATTTCATAAACTACGCTGTTCGCAAATAACTTGGCGTGAAATATGAATAGAAATTGCGATATCGCGATACGTTTTCTCTCCAAATCTTCATTCCTTTATATTAAAGGCTCTAATGTAAGATGTTCGGTTGCTTATATCAACTATACACTGAACTGTGCAAATACAAAAATCTGATTTTCTTATTTTTTTTTTTTTTTTTAAAGTTCACGGTTGCTAGAAGGTTTGTTTTTTCAGAAAATTTTTAAGTTACGGTTAGATCTGGTCAGTTTTCGTTAGATTGGGTTAGTTTTTGTTTAGTAAAAATGGACGTTGCGTGAGGCGACTGGCTGAGAATAAATCAACGAAACTTACCTCATTTTAACTTTCGGTCTTGAAATTCATTCTAACCAGCTCGTTGTTTATTTGCAAGTGATTTGAACTATTTTTTTGAAGAAAATTCATTTTATGATTACTTTCGTCCCAGCCCCTCGTTTCTGTATCGTCATTTCGAAACTGTTCAGGCGCGCGTAGGGGTTCGCGAGACCATGGTCTTGGTCTCGGTCTCGGTCGCGGTCTCGGAATCGAACCAAAAAACAGTCAGCTAAATTGTCTATCAGCACAGCAAACAATATGGAAATGATGACAAAAGCAATCGGCGATGCAAAACTGGGGCTGAAAGTGAAGGACAGCAAGATGGATGTTGAAGTGAATGACATTTACTATGTTCCTGGTTTGAAGATGAATTTACTGTCAGTTAGTCAAATTGTTAAGAAGGGCAACCATGTGACATTTGACTCAAAAGGGGCAAATATTTTCAATGCAAATAATAAGTTAATTGCCACAGCTACATTGGAGAATAACTTATTCAAATTGGATGTTTCTGAAGAACAGTCCTTCTTATCTCGGACCAAAGATAAGCAGTGTAATTTATGGCACCGACGACTTGCATGGGCATGCGAATTCAGCCAGTTTGAATAATCCTCGGAATAAACTTAAAAATGGACTTGCTGCTGGAATCAACTTCACAGAGGAATTTGAGCCCGATTTTGTATGTGATACCTGTATGATGGGAAAAATACACCGTTCACCATTCAAGCACAGTGAGACAGAGACATCAAGGCCTCGTGAAATTGTACACTCCGATTTATGTGGATCAATGCAAGAAAACTCGCTTTCTGGCTCAAGGTATGTTTTAACCTTCCTTGATGATTATACTTATAACGCTTTTGTGTATTTTCTGAAGAATAAGAGCCAAGTCATCGAATACTTTATAATTTTCAAAAGTTTTCCCGAAAATCAATAAGGGCAAAAAATAAAAATTTTGAGGACAGACAATGGTGGTGAATATGTTAATGCTCAGTTAACTGGTTTATTAAAAGCAGCAGGTATACAACATCAGCTGACAGCACCGCATACTCCTCAGCAAAATGGGAAAGCTGAAAGACACAACAGATCTATTATGGAGAAGGCTCGTTGCTTACTTATTGAAGCAGGATTACCTCACATTTTTTGGGCAGAATCAGTGAATACTTCTGTTAGCTTGCTGAATCGTCTACCAAGCAGAGCTATTGAAAAAACACCTTACGAAATATGATTTGGAAAGAAGCCATCTGTATCATTCGTCAGAATCTTTGATTGCAAAGCATACGCACATATCCCTAGCCAGAATAGACGAGAACTAGACACAAAAACGACACCAGCAATGTTTCTCGGCTACAGTCTAGAGACGAAGGCGTACAGGCTATATGATCCAAAGAAAGGTATTGTCTTTGTTTCAAGAGATGTTGTTTTTGCAGAAACAGAGAAAGGCAATACACTTTTGCAAAAGAGCATTACAGAACTTGTCATGGAGAGAAAAGATTTATTCTGTCTTCCAGAAAGTGACATTGAACCACAAGAATTGGACGATGAGGACCAAAGTACATCGAGTAAAGAGGACGTAGATCCAAATCTAACAGACCTTGATGCGTAGGATGGTGCAGAGAACTCCGATTTTAATCCAGACGAGGATGTTGACGTTACAGTTCCCGTTGTAAGCCCACAAAGAGAAAGAAAAGTACCCAATGCTTTGAGAGACTTTGTTACTTATACTGCTGTTCAAGAAGCACAGGGAGATCCAACTGATGTTGCAGACGCTCTTAATAGGCCAGACAAAGAACAATGGAGAAAAGCCATGAAAAATGAGTATGACGCACTACTAGAAAATGGTACATGGGAATTAGTAAATCTTCCTTCCGGAAAGACACCTCTGCAATGCAGATGGGTTTTTAAAACCAAGAAAAAGGAGGATGAAACCCAATGCAAAGCCAGACTAGTGATAAAGGGATGCGCGCAAAGAAAGGGAATTGATTTTGAAGAAACTAATTCGCCTGTGATACGATATAACTCGATCAGGTACTTATTGGCACTTGCCGCAGAACAAAATTTGTACATAGACCAAATGGATGCAGTCACAGCATTTCTACAAGGAGATTTGACTGAGGAAATCTATATGGTAGCTCCAGAAGGATTTGAGAGTTTGAACAAAGTATGTAGAGTGAAGAAATCCCTGTACGGATTAAAACAAGCCAGCCGAGCTTGGAATCAAAAACTGGAAGAATTTTTGAAGAAGAGTGGATTAAAACAAAGTGAAACAGACTCTTGTGTCTACTACAAGATAGATCACAATGTCACATTGATATTGGGAATCTACGTGGATGATATGATACTTTTGTCAAATAACAAGGCAGCTAGGAATGAGTTAAATACACAGCTTATGGAAAACTCCAAGATGAAAGACATCGGTGAAGTGAGTTCGATACTTGGATTTCAAATAACTAGAAACAGAGCTGAGAAGAAGATATGGATGGATCAGAAAGCATATTTGAAGAAAATTCTAAAGAGATTCAATATGAAAAATTCCAATCCAGTGGCAACGCCGTTAGCTCCAGGTGAAAAGTTAACCAAGGATCAGTCACCAAAGAATGAGAAGGACATTGATATGATGAGGAGCAAACCGTACGAAGAAGCAGTGGGCAGTTTGTTATTTGCTTCGCAAATATCAAGACCTGATATATGTTACGCAGTGAATCATCTTGGTCGCTTTAATCACAATCCAGGACCTACACATTGGGCAGCGTATTCTACGATATATCATAGGCACGTTGGATTACAAGTTAGAGTTCAGTGGCATAGCGACGGATAACACAGATATGTATGGTTTCTGTGATGCTGATTGGGCGAATGACCCGGAGGATCGTGGATCTGTGACAGGATACATATTTTTAAAGAATGGTTCTTCGATTTTTTGGAATAGTAAGAAGCAGACCACAGTAGCCTTGTCTACAACGGAGGCCGACTATATGTCGATGTCGATGGCAGTTCAAGAAGCATTGTGGTTAAGAGGACTCAACAGAGAACTGACTTCAAAAGAGGAACCAACCTTGTTGTATCTAGACAATCACGGTGCACAAAAGTTGGCAATGAATAGGGGATATCAGTCCAGAACCAAACACATAGATGTCCGTCATCATTTTCCAAAGGAAAAAATCAGCAACAAAAATTTGAAGTTGGCGTATGTGCCGACTCAGGATATGATAGCAGACTCCTTAACGAAACCTTTCGATAAAGTGAAATTCTTGAAGTGTATCAAGAATCAGGGACTTATTTTAAATAGGGAGAGTGTTGTGAATAATTTATAATGACTATATTCAATAAGGTCTGCTGTAACACAAGTTGAAGTGGCACACTGTATATGATGTAACGCTCTCACCTGTCTGGTTTTTGACAATCAATTAAAAAGATTGTCAATCAATGTTCAGTTGAAATATTCTGTATTTTCGCTTTTGAATCATATCTATCAGTTATTAAACCATAGTCAAAACACGCTAAACTTTTGATTCCAAGAGACTTTGCATGATTTTATTTCGGTATTGTAGCAACCGGTTGGAACGGTTCCATGACCGTTTTTAAAATATTTAGATAATTTCATATTGTCCAATTCGGTTATTAATCTATCGCTGATAATTTCCCCTTGACAATCGAAAAAGTTCAAAGAAACATCCATATCAGAGTATATAGAACGAAATTAGTTTCTCTAAAGAATGTGAAAATCACATATGTATAGATAGGTATTATACCTCCAGCATGGACCCAAAATTACCCGCGTGTCCAGAGATAATGATTGCCTGACTAAGACCTGCTTGGAACGATCATTTCTCGCTTGGAACGCATTTTAAGTAGTGCGCATGCTCGTGACCGTACATAGAACGGTTCTTGTCGGGGTTGGAACGAACCTAATAAACTATGCATACAAACAAACAACTAACAAACAAAAATAAGAAAGTTGTGTATTTTAAAATTCATAAACCACAGTGATCATGCGATCTCGCGGGTGATTCATAAAACCACGTCGGAAAAGTTCGGAATGCGATGCGCTACGTTAGATATGAATATGCCTCCGGGATTGAACCCCTTCATTGAAAAAAGATGCAATCAAACAAGGAGGCCGGAGGCTCACATTTGTTTTGGCAATGATGATTCCATCAGCATAGTCGTGTATTGAATGAATGGTTCATCTCAATTTGATCCTAATATTATTATAATAGATAAGCAGAAAGTACCACGTGAGTCTTTTCATAATTTGACCCAGCTTCATGATTTGAGATAGTTGATGAGTATTTTTTTCTTATTTTCTTTTTCCAAATGTTTGCTCACCACGGCTATTGGGGTACCACTTCTAAACTATTAGAATTCCCCTGAAGGGTCTTACTATACCTATACATACATATCTATAGCGTACATGAAAGCATTAGCATTGAATGATCAGTTTTTTTATCTGTCGAGATTAATTTTTCCAGAAGCGCCACAATCTAAAAATAGCCGAGCAGCAAAAGCCGGCAGCTTATCGACAGACTTCCGCAGGTTGTCACATGAACTCTTCTGCTGACTGGTCGTCATGACGACCGGCATCAGCGCCGGTCGACGTCTTCAATCTCTGTATTATTTTCGTGGCCTCGCAGGACTTTTTCTGAGTAAATTACTGTTGATAGAAAATAGAGATTGGAGAAAGCGAATTACGTTTTCATTTGCAAAAAAATGTCTATTGTGTATTGCACTTTCCAAAACAAGGAGGAAGGATAAATAGTGGAAAGAGATTTCAATGAGGTGGACTGATATATGAACAGATAAATGAATGAATAACAGGTTTAAAACAATTTAACGCGTAAAAAAATGGGATGGGACTCGATTGAATACGTGATCAATTACCATGCATCAAGAATCCACTAAAGTCTAAGTATAAGAAAATGATATCAAAAACCAACAAAAACCATCTCGGAAAATTGTCTTCAAAATCATTCAACAGATGACGCCATGATCTAGCTCTCACCTCGCTTGAATTCTCTCACTTATACAAATCTAGTCACCACAAAGCAATAACTTTTTCAAAATGGATCCATTACTTATTGACCTAGTTTCCGATGACGCTGCCGAAGAGATAAATGCTTCCCTAGACAAAATATGCAACATAACCTTTAGTACAGTGACATTTGTCAAAACTGCATCGGGAGTAAACAAAAAATTTCGAAGGATAATGGATTATATCGATTTGGTTTCTGATGAAGACGACAAGATGCAAACAGGTAAAACAAAAATTAAAATAAACTTTTATCAATGTGACAGCGCACTTGCAGAATCATTGGAACCAGAAAACTATGACCTTCAGTCGAAAGATATTCAAAGCCATACAATCGAAGAATCCATATCCTCCTTATGCCCTACGGCTCCGAGACGTCGAGGCAGAGGTAGATCCAAAGCGTCGCCTCAAAGAAAAATAGTTTTCAAGTCCAGAAGACGTCGTAGAGGGCAGATACTGCCGGAACCGCCTTTGGAACCAATAAATGGCCCTTCTTCACTTCTTTGTCTTTCAACGAACAAAGTGTACCAACATTTTTGGGAAATACTTGATAGTTGTGAGTATACATTCAACAAAGCCTGGAGTATGATGGATGAAAGCACATATAAAGGAGATGAGCTCGAAAGTATTTATGCTGTTTTGAGGGACCTGGAGAAGAAAAGATTGTTGATGAGACACTTGGAGGATGGTGAGGTGACGACGCAGATGATGATGAGGATTCATACGGATACGGATATTTTCTTGAAAGAGAAGGGGGTGTATGAATTTGTGTATGCGAAAATCTAGTTAGTGCTGGTTGCCTGTTAAGAGAAATAAATAAATTCCATGTACAGACACAATCACCAGCGTTCTACTTTCAGTCGGATTTCTGCTAATGTAGAAGTCAATAATGGCCAGAAACATTTTTATCGTCGACCCTATAAAATCTGATCCCTCAGGTCCCGGTTTTATGACTGATGACCGAGTTCCACGCCCCCACGTGGACGACGATCACGATCACGACACAAGCCCATCGATTTGGCGGCCCGATAACAACCGACACGAAAAAATCATATAACGATGGTGGATGTCGGGCCAGAGTTAGATTTATATTGCAGTTTTATGATCGGGGTAATATAATTTTTAAAAGGTCCCTTTATTATGAAAAAGCTTAATGGACGCCGACAAGTAAATCAGTTATGTGTTTGGATAAGCTTGTGGTCTGGATAAATTTATAATCCATCGCTGTTACATATGGACATGTCACAGGTTTTCTTGTTGATAGTTTTTAAGACGCTTCTTGTCATTATTCAATGGATCATCAACAATCTACTGATGATTAGATTGTTGGTAGATAAATGCCACAGTTCTTGCTATATGGTGCTGATTGAAAACATCACCCCAGTATAGTATTCACTTTGCAGGCTGATCAATTTAGACTTCTGATAATCTTTTTGACTGTCAGTAATCAAGCCTGGGTAGTCAGTTTCATTGGCCATCGTGTATTTTTGTTTGTTTTCGAATCAGGAAAATAAGCTCTTTTATAATAAATGATAATATACAGGGGGTTCCATTGAAAAAAATGCAACTTCTGTCCATTTTATTTTATATACGGTAAAGTTATAGTGACTATATACAACACAGTGGCGACAAACGTGGACCCCTTCATTATTTTTTGACGTAAGATGTGACATGGATGTGTAATGCTCAGTATATATTTTGATTTATTTATATTTGCCTATGAGATTTAGTACTTGCCCTAAAGTATTTTTTTAGCGTTAATCGTGTATTTTCACTGTTTATTTCCTCACGTGAATTGGTGTGTTGTTTAACAACGGATCAATATTACTCCCTTTTCCTGAAACGTAGTTAAATTGGAAGTTTCGAAAGTCTCACTTTGACAAGACGAGAAATTCCGGCGGCCATTTTCGGCCTTGTTTATCTTGTCATTGTCGCCACTGTCTTGTATATAGTTACTGTAGGTAAACTTAACGATTGTGCCCAAAAAGCGTGCAACTACATCACTAGTTCAGAGAAACTTGCCAGTATCCGAGAAGACCAGCACAAATCGAAAAAAGTCATTTTCGAATTTTAGCACTTCCTAAACTTCAAAAAAGCAATACTATTTCCAGAAAAATCGACTCAAGTCTACTTCAGATAGCTCAAACACAGCGCCACTGTGACGAATCGTACTAAATCTAAGTTTGTTGTAGTTCCAGGAATATCGTCTCAATTCAGTATAAGCATGTGACACTTATATAAGCAAAGTCGGTTATTTTTGGTCAAAACCGTCCTGATTGCAAAAGTATCTCCATTATTTCACAAAAATGAATACTTATTTCACACATTATTCCACAGAAAATCATCACAATAATGACTTTTTCTATGACTATTCAATAATCGATGTATTATACATCCACTTTCTATTGGTTAATGTAACTCGTTACTCATACCAGTGACTTTTTTTCCATTACTCGTTTATTTTCAACCAATGAAATGATCTAATGTCATTACTCCACTGTTTTGGAGCCAATCAAAACATTCGACAAAATGTCAACCTCCAAATAAATTATTTTGAAACAGCCCATTTGACCGTCCATACTTGTTTTATAGTCATTGTCACATTGTGTTAGCAACCTAACCTCACTTTAAGTAAACTAGTTTTGAGAAGTGCCGTCCAAATGAAATTGAATATTTCAAAGCTCGCTTCAATTGTTGAATAATCATAGAATAATTATAGTATTTTACTCGCGGGAAATGCATATTACTCACTCAGATGATTACGCAAACTTCATTCTCGTGAGTAATATCCAAAATTTCCTGCTTGTTGATTGTTGAATAATATACTATTGTGCCAGTCTTTCTCGTAAATGATACCGTTTAATGCTGATTTTTATAGAAGATCGTCAAATTTTTTTGGAAATTATTTTCGACAAGTCTAACATAAATATCCTAAAACTACAGCAAATGCCAAACAACTTCCGATTCACGTCATAATTGCCACCAAGCGAGTTATTATGTGATTTGCTGGTGACCAAATTTGACCACTAGCAAACTTCATAACAACGTGCTTGGGGGCAATTATGACGTAGATCGAAAGTTGTTTGGCATTTGCTGTACAAAAGTACCTGATATGTCTTAAGATGCATGCTTCAAGTAACCTGTGAAAATAATAAAAAATTCCACAAAGGCCAGATCACCATCAATATGAATAATCTTAAAAACTTCAAATGCGATTATCTCGAGAGTGGACATTTTGAGTTGTGTCGGTCTTCTTGGTGATAGACGAACTACTATTAAGCAAAGAAAAAAGATTTTGGAAAAACCGGACCACACGGCACACGGCACAGACTCAGCAAGTAGGACTAAGTCCATATTATAGATGCACCGCAGAAAACTTTTTTCACAAAATGTTCCTAAAAGCACGATATTGGAAATTTTGCATGAACAGCTTTAACATGTATATCATATTTCCAAACAGGGAAGACACCCTACTCTTTGAGGACCCTGTATAAAATTTCTTTTTTTTATCGACAATCGTATTTTTTCAGCAAGCAAAAATGTCCATAATTTTTCTCTATCTTATAGTTTTAAGATTGTCACCCTTGACCCTCGTGAACTTTTTTTGAAGCTGGACGGTTTTTGTTATTTATTAGAAAATTGGGGTATTTTAATAATTATTTTAGAGGGCGATATGATGATGAAAATCCATATTTGAAAAAACTACGTTGATGATGAGACATCGTAAGTACAATTTGAAGACAATATTATGTTGTTGAAAAAATCTTCCAAATTCAAACTATGTCTTCAAGATAAATAGGTTTTGAACAATTTTTACGTATAGTTAATTTGGGCGATTTTTACAATAATTAAATTCACTCGGTACCTCGCAAAGTCAAACTTATGATATTTTGGAACACGTTGAAGGGATCTTGAATGAAAATCAAGAACGGAAACTTTTCTTGCATTTAACCCAGTTCGTAGCAGAAACCGTTTTGATGTTAGCAATAGTACAACACGCTATTCAAGTCACCCTGTATACAGCATGTCCGCGAATGCGATTATCAAGAAGAGGGAAATGGGGACTAAAAATTGAAGGATACGACAAAAAGTCATTCTTGATAAAAAAACAGTCTGCTTGCCGAAAAAATAGGAGCTACCATAAAAAAATTGTTTTTTATTATACAGGGCGTCTAAAAAATGTAAAAACATAAAATTAAACAAGAGGAAACAGAAATCTTCCACCTTCTAACGTGAAATGATGGATAAAAAACTTGCTCAAAATTTAGTCAAAACCCTAAAATTAACAAAAAAAAAATACAATTTTGCATGAACGCATTTTACCATCATGACTTTTATACCAGTTCATGATTACCTGTTGTAGGTATAAAAGTCATAATATGGAAGTAGTAAAATGCTGACTTGCTAAATTGTTCAATTTTTTCAAATTCTCATAGATTCAAATTTTCTTCAGTAAGTTCGGATTCGGGATTAGGTCTAGATCTAGAAGCTTTTTATTCATCATTTAACGTAAAAAAGACAAAAAATTACTGTTTGCTCTTGTTAAATTTTATGTTTTTACATTTTTGAGGCGCCCTATATAATAAAAGTCAATTTTCTCATCGTACCTCCTATAGTCTCGGCAAGCAGACTTTTTTTTATCAAGAATGACTTTTTGTCGTATCTTTGCATTTTCGGCCCAATTCACCTCTTGTTAACCGCATCCGCGGACTCACTGTATAAATCCTCAGAAAAGATTAGAATCAAGTGAATATATATAAAAGGAAGTTATTATATAAAAAAAATATAGATAAGAAGGAAGACATAGGGTAAAGTCGGGTGAATTGCACCAATCATCATATGTATTTTTCTCAATATGTACCTCGCTAGTGATTGGTTCAAATATGAATGAAACAATAAACTAAAGTGATTTCATATGTTTCTATCAAAATGCACAATGAAAAACTGAGATACAAGAAGTTCAGAATACTTAATAGGTAAGCTTTTAGACAAAAATGTTGCAAACGGTACAATTTAGCCAACCAGTTTGGTAAATTGTACCACACGGTTACGAAAATTGTACTGTATCAAACGGCATCATCGAAATACCCAATCGAGCAAAACAAAATATCCTGACTAAAGCATTCTATTATCGATTTAATTCAAACACTTTAGGACCATAATATGCGTAAAATCATAGACGTTGATGACGTCTATGCGTAAAACAGAATATCATTCTAATAAGAATCTACGGTGTGTCCACTCTGAAGTCGCCCACCCTGTATTAGGTATCGATGATTTTTTGTTTAAAACACACATTCTGGAATTTTATCAACATCTTATTAATTACAACGTACAGGAAGACTCAATGAGCAGTATAAGTATTAAATTAACAAATTAACAAAAAAAGAATAGTCAAAACAGTAACATTTTTTTTTTTTAATGTGAACAGGGAGGCTTTTGGTCATTCTGATCGAGATTCCGTTGTCAGTTTCTTCCTAAAAAATCCCCTAACACGATTTTCTGAAATTTTACCCACTTGACCGTCCATACTTGTTTTATAGTCATTGTCACAAACACCCAAAACTACGAACGTCCCTGGAACTGATTTGGTATAATGTTCAAAAATGTTTGACAAGACCTAACAAAAAAAAAAAAAATGGTATTCGGTTAATAAACAAAAATGTTACAGGGGTGAAAGTGAAACACTTCAGAGTGGACAACCTCTGTATAAGAATTAAGATAATATGCCTGTTCATGAACCCAATTTTAGTCCAAATTCTCCAGTTCTATACTCTCTTATTGCTATATTCATAATTATACTCGTGATATAAGACTAGTAGTATTTGATAACCTTATGAGGCATGACTGAAATGGAAAACATGATCTTGTCCGGTACAATTTAACCAACCGTGGTGGTACAAATTTTCTGAACCGATATGATTGACAAAAATTGTTTAGTTCCTTCAAAAAAAGTTAGGTTTAGTTAAGTTTCACTAATTTATAATCATGTAAAATAAAAAATAATCGATAATCACTAAAAATGCTATCCCAACTACCAAAAAGACTAATACTTATTGTGTAACCACTTTTGATTGATAAACACAAATTTACAATTTTACGAGATACCGACACTCACTGCTTTTGATTAGTTCTTGTTTTGACATCAAGAGGTGTTAGACAAATTAACAGATGGCACTGGAGGTTCAGGATTTAATAAATATTGAGGTGGTACAATTTAAAAACCGATACAATATACTCCACTTTACCTTACTTCTTAAGTTAATCAAATTAAATTTCTGGAATTTCATATGGAAATCCACTTTTGAAGGTCTGTTTTTATGTTCATTAGACAAAATGGAAAAATTGAATCAAGATTCTTAACGAGGAATTGTCATGAGTGAATTAGAGTTCATTTTTGCTGATACTTCTAGAGAGCTTTTTTGATTTAATATCTATCATATTATCATTATTATTATTATAAGAATGATCTAGTTGAAATAAATTTACAATAATTCTTTTTAGATAATATAGTACTTACTGTACTCTGTAACTTGGAACCATAATATGAAAAACTTTTCCATGAGTTATTAGTTTTTGGCAAAAAAGTTTTGTAAAGTATACTTCACATTGGGAAAACTTTGAAAATGTTATGTCGATTTTCTCTTTTCACAGTATACAGTATCGTTACGCCTCCTTGCGGCGATCCTAGAAACTAGCATTTTCTGTTGGGTACATTGATCAACTGATTTTTCCTGGGTCTCTATGATGAATAGTTCATGAGAACTGGCACTTTGTCGCTGTAAATGAGTTACCCTGTACATGACAAAAAAAATTGATATGTGATGATTGTTTTTTAGATTCCAGAGCATATTAATGAAGGATAACTTTTTTTCCTAAATAATAATAAAAAAATTTGACTTTTGAACTTTGACTCCCACGTTTTTTTCAATCTTCTATTTATCTTATACATATTTTTTTTTATTTTCTTCAGGAGATTCTCTTTGTTATAAACTTGTAACAAAGCGAGAAATTGTAAAAAAATTTCAAAGCTGAATGCAGGTTACAAAGTTTACTGTATAAACTTGATTAATTCATGAGCTCATTGACAAAAGTCTATCTCTATTTTGAATACTTCAGTTGATTCAATATCACGATGATTTCATTACCGTTAAAAAAGTAACGCTGCGGACAGGATTCGAACCTGTGCGGGCAGAGCCCAATGGATTTCAAGTCCATCTCCTTAACCACTCGGACACCGCAGCTCATGTATGTTATAATAGTAAAATGCATTGAGAGTTACTGATAAGTTTCAACATTTTTTTTTTTTAGATAGGGAAATTTCAAGACTTCAAGGGAAAATTCAATCAACAATGTCATCCGGAATAATATGTCATATTATCTTTTAAATAAGTTAATATTGATTTTCTCATTCTGAAAATTAAGAAAGGCAATATTATAACGTTCGTCAACTACCTATGAAAGATCAAGGGTAATTTTTGATAATAATAATTCTTAAGAATGAAAACCACCAACCACCTCACATAAATTCCTCATAGACTGGTGAAGGAGATCTCAACCAGGAACGTTTTATTCCTGGCACCATCTGTTTGGAGAATTGTTAACTACCCAAGGAAATTTGTGAATCAATATCTCTTTCCAAGTTCTTGCCGGAAGGCCTACAAATATGCCGCACATTACTTCGTATGTTCAGGTCATCTGATTCAGACTAATAATTATGAACATCTCCATTGATGGATTGTTTGACATTTTTATTTATCGGATCTGAACATTGTTTGCCGTCCCTGTTGAACCTCATAAAAGTAGAGATTTTGGGAACCGCCAAGCTGTGAAGATGTTTTTTAACTTGATTGATTCCTTTTTTGTTTGAGCATTTTGTAATAAGAGTATATTATAAAATGGTTAAGAGACATGCCTGAGAAGAGGAGGGGGCAAACGGGACCAATGTTCAGGTCCTGGAGGTCATGGTTTTTGCAATCGCCTACTTTCAGAAGTTCAAATCAGAAATTAATATAAAAATCAGAATTTTCTTCGAATTATTTATGAAAATGATATGATGATAACCAAAGTCAGAAGGTGCATACAACATAAAGCAAATTTTTATAACAGTGTGTTCTTTCCAGCACGGCGCGGCGTAGGAATTTTGGATCGAACTATGGCGAAGGAGGCGGTACATTATTATAGATATATTTACTTGAGGGAAAATCTTATGGAAAGTCACTTAAGGGGAAGTTGAGGATAAGTTGAGTTGAAATCACTTGTGGGGGAGATTAAGGGGAAATCACTTGAGAAGTCGATTGGGAAAAAATTTAGAGGAAGTCGCTCGAAAGGAATCAAGGGGAAATTACGTGAGGGGGGATTAGACAGAAATTCCTTGAGGAGAAGTAACTTGAGGGGAAATCAATTTTCAATTCTAGGCATTCACTTCAGAGGAAGTTTAAACGGAGAGGTTGGTACAGAACCGCAATAAATGTCTAGAGTTACATCCATGTGAGTAGTAGTGCCCTCCTTATTTACCCAGATTAGGGTAGTGGCTAGAGTTGCATCGGTGTGAGTGGTGCCAGCTGCCTTACTGATGAGTCCAATTTCGGGACGAAACCGGTATAAGGAGGGCACTACTCACATGGATGTAACTCTAGACATTTATTGCGGTTCTGTACCAACCTTTCCGTTTAACATCGGATAACCGTAAAACAATTTCTCTTCAGAGGAAGTTTGTTGTAAATTCCTGGCAGAGAATTGAATCATTCTTTTCAATTCCCTCAACCCAACTTGACACAAGCTAACCAATTGAACCAAATTAAACCAACTCAATTTCAGAAAGAATTGATGCTCAACAAGGCAAATTTTGGCAACACAGGGACACAGGTACAACTTTGGCCAGAAAACTGTATTTTGTCCACCTTTTAACCTTTCTATTTACTTCCGCCAATTTATAAAGATACTCTGACGACAACACACATGTTCGGCCTGGCGTACCTAATAACTGTAACGAGAAAAAGAGAGAAAGATGTCGGCTTTCGCGAAAGTAATGTTGGGTTAGTTTGAGTTAGTGGTTCAAAATATGCTCATGGGTAGACTAAATACAGTGGTTCGAACTATTTTCATGGGTGGCAAAATATAGTGGTTCAAGGTATGTTCATGGGTAGACAAAATACAGTGGTTCGTATCTCGAATTTTGCATGTTTTGAGTTAGAAACGAAAATGTATCAAAAATGGTGATTGAGATTGTGCGTATTAGGCAAAACCTTTCATGTCGATACAAGATGATACGTGGTTTCGTTTTATCAAAGTTTTTCACCTCATTTACGAGATTTAAGCTATTTGTCAAATAGTTGTTTTTGTGTTTCCTCTAAATTGGAATTTTGGACTTACGAGGTTTTGACTTTAGGACAACGATATATGACTCTAAGACAAAAGAAGAAAAGGGAAAGAGGTTTTTGCTTCAACCACTTGTTGTATAGCGAAGTTTCCGTTTTCGCGCGATTAAAGCAATCAATTAGAAGAATCAACAATTTTTTATTATTGCCAAAATTCCTGGATGTATTCAGAAAATTAAAGTTGACTTATATTTTCCCATAGGGCTTTTGAAAAAAGAAGACAACACATGGACTGATTAAATGGAGAATACTCTACACCTTCTACGTACTCACTTTCCTGGAAAAGGCAATAGACCTACCCAGGAACCAGGAACCCCTCCCTATCCTCAATGCGGACTGGAAAACGGTTGACAAAGTCGTTACCGCTGAAGCAATCGAGTGTGCCATACATTGACTTTAATACTAAGCACTCAATGGTGCCATAGGTGAGTTCATTCCATACAAGGCTGCAGGACCTGATGGTATTTTACCGACGATGATGAAAAGGGCTAGGTACCTGATGCAACCTTGGCTAAAGAACATCTTTAGAGCAAGCATCGCCTTGGGACACGTTCTAAACGCCATGGTAGTCTTTATACCCAAAGCTGGGAAGGAGGACTACGGGCTGCCAAAAACCCACAGGCCGATTAGTCTAACATCTTTCGAAGCTAAAGCCATGGCAAGCGGCAAGATTGATTGATGGTGCCTGACAGAGGAAATCCTTTCAGCATCTCCTCTTCATAGGAACCAGCATGCCTACAGAAAAGGCAAAAGCACGGAGTCCGCTCTCCATGCGGTAGTGCTGAAAAGGCCATTAACAACAAAGAAGTGGCTCTAACCGTATTCTTTGACGTCGAAGGAGCATTCGATAGGGCCAAAACCGGCGCTATTTGCAAGGCGCTCTTCAGCAGGAGAGTTCCGTCTTCCATCGTGAGGTGGGTCTGGTCCTCCCTTCGTGACCGACAAGTAAAAGCGTCCTTAGGAGGCTGCCAGATAGAGGCAGAAGTCCAAGGAGGCTGTCTCCAAGGCAGCAGCCTCCCCACCAGACTATATGGTGTCTGATAATGCACAGCCTCCTCACAAGGCTGAATGCAGAAGGATTTTACAACAGGCGGACGCGGACGATGGACTGGTGCTAGTGAGGGGCAAACACCCAGGGATCGTCTGTGAGCGGATGAAGCTAGCCTGTAAAATAGTAGAAACATGGTGTGAAGATCTGAGGCTGTCAGTGAAACCCTCCAAAACAGAGCTCATTCTCTTCACCAACAGAAGGAATACCCGGGAACTCAAGCTACCCACGATGTACGGGACCACACTGTCTTTCAGGCAGGTGTTCAAGTACCTCGAGGTGGTGTTGGGAAGCAGGCTAACGTGGAAACCCCACGTTGAAAGGACAATGAAAAAAGGAACAGCCACACTTTGGTTACTGCGTCGAGTGGTCGAAAGACAGTGGAGCCTAGAACCCCAGGTCATGCATTGGCTCTACCAGGCTGTCATCAGGCTGAGGATCTTATACGGGTCCGTGGTCTGGTGGCCGGCAACCGATAAGACCACTCATCTACTCAAGCTAGACCGAATGCAAAGGATAGCTTGTTTGGGCACAACATGCGCAATGAGGACCTCGGACTGCCAGAGCTAGGACTCTGATGGGTGAAGAGGGAAGCGATGGCCTTCTAAAGTAGAAGACATGGAGGAACATGAGGATGGAAATGGCCACACCAGAATATCATCACTGATGCGGTGAGAGTTATCGCTTCTATCGGCCAAGTAGACACCCACGGACTCTGAAGGAGCTTTGAGGTGCACGTACCAAGTAGGGAAGAGTGGCTGAGCAAACCGATGAAGGCGCCGGTCAACACTCAAGTCTGGTTGACACACAGGTTCGACTGGAGCCGGAGTGTTTAGGGCTTACAGGAACACTGGCGAAGCTTTTCCCCTTGGAGGACTCACAATAGTCTTCCAGGCCAGCGATGAGGTAAAAAGAGGAATGGAGAATAACATTGTTAACCACCCCGACAGTCAAGTGAGTCAAGCGGCACTCAAAGCAATCACCAAACCAAGGATAAGCTGCCCGCACTGGTCCAAAAGTGTAGGGACGCTCTGGAGGTGCTGGGGTGAGAACAAGAGGGTCAAACTAGTGTGGGTTCCGGGGAACGGGTTCACGGGCACGGCAATCAGCAAGCTGACAAGCTGGCCAAACGGGGATCTGCCACGCAGACTATCCGGACCGGAACCATTTCTAGGACTTAGTAAACAACTAATCTCTCGTATTCTCAACGAATGGGCGTGGGAGAGGGCAGTTGAGAACTGGATCAGTAACCCATTATACAGGCAGGCCAAAGAAACGATATCAGACACTAAAAGGCCAAGGACGGCCCAAATTGCTGAACAAGAGCAGGAAGGCACTGACCACCATCGTTGGCATTCTGACAGGTCATTGCAGACTCGACAGACACCTGCATTTGTTGGGAATAAGCGAATCACCTCTATGCCCCCACTGCAGAAGGGCGGAGGAAACCTCCTACCACCTGCTGGGAGTTTGCGAGAGGTGGGGTCGCTTGAGAAGGAAGGTCCTATAGGAGCAGCCACCATCCCCAGGGAAGAGTTGGGGTACCTGAGCTGGGATGGTCTGCTCCTATTCACGACAAGAACGGGCCGGTTTGAGTAGTTAGGATGGCCAAGCGGGGATGGTGGAAAAGGCATACTCGCCGGGCTTCGCCACCCCACCTATACCATTACCATTATATTTTCCCAGTCATAGATATTTAACATTTTACTCAAGAAGAACAAAAAGTTTATGAAAAATTTCCAATCCTCAAAGATCAGCCATTTTAATCAACTTCAGTATGCCTTTTACTGCGAGAACTATTTTTATCACTGGAGAAAAAGAGACATAGTACGTATGAACAAACAAGAATGTTCTGACGCATTTTCCAGCGCAACCCACCGGAAAATATCCTTAAATACACAATGAGTTTAGCTTAGAATTGCTTACAGAAGAATTCTATCCATGCTTGCTGTCTCGGAAAATGAAGTCCGTACCAAAAATCGTCACTGCCTCCTGGACCAACAGTGTGCTTCGAAATGCCAGGACATTTCACCCAATGCATATCGAATCACCCGTTTGGCTCAAAAATCTTGAAACACACCGTATACAAATGAAAAATGACTTTTTTATGCCAAACTATTGTACCTAGCATCATTAATTCGGAACATTTTGATTTTTGAGTTGATATGATTAGGATAGGTTGAGGTTCTTTTTGGGTTGTAATAAACTGAACAGTATTTAATTCATTATGTACAGTATAATATCACAAGCAGTCAGTATAATATTGTAGAACACTCAGTATTTCTGTTAAAAATGATAAGTAAAAATGGAATTTTTGAGCAGTAGAAGTACTATTTGGCCTGTATTTCTATGTTCACTATTGTGATTCTAATGGTCAGTAAAAATTTATGAAATGTCAGTATGACTTAGCTGGTAATAATTCCACAAATGTACAGTAAGAAATAATAAATGGCAAGTATGCAATAGTCAGTTATAATTTTAACTAACTCAAACTAACCCAAACTTGATACACATAAACCCAAACTAAATCCGCCTCTCAAAGGAACCTATCTGACTTCTTCATCATGACATAAAGGCAGAGTGTTTTCTCTTTACTAAGTTGTGTTTCGTTCCGTTGTAAAAATGTTTGTATTTATACGGAATAAAATATATACCATTATATTGTTTTACTGTCGCTTTATTAATTTTATGGACTGTCCATTATTTTCACCAGGCATTTACTAATTTATTTGATCGTTTTTTTATGATACTGACTCTTGATTATTTATATCTACCATTTATTATTTTTACTGACTACTTCTTTATGTTACTGACCCTTCATTATTTTTACTGGCCATTTCTTTATATTACTTACCGTTAATTATTTCAACCGACCATTTATTATTATACTGACAATTTATTAGTTTTACTGACCACTTCTTTATGTTACTGACCTTTCATTATTTCAACCGACCATTTATTATCATACTGACCAAGGGAAATAAAATAATGGCAAAGAGTACTGTCCATAAAATTGAAATACTGACCATTTAATTTGTTGCCGTTCTTTTTTAAGGCTTCAAGGAAGATGTGTTACTTTGTTTCGGAGCATGTAAACATTTGAATCTCAATCTCAATGGAAAATAAATGGGTTTTGAAGTTTCTATGTTTTGAGATTTCACAAATAACAAATCATTAGTTAGTTAACAGTATAATGTGTGTATCAAACATTTGGTAGGGGGTGGCAGTGTGCCTTGAACCTGAGACGAAAAGGCTCCAGTAGCTTGGAAAAAATGAATGAGATGAAAGTTTCATGATTGTTCCTGAAGATTTTATAATAACTAATCGGAAGAACAGGAAGAACATTTTTGAAAATCTCTTTTTTTTAATTGAATGCCCTATATTTTATCATAGATTCAGGATATCCTCATTTTCCTCTTTTCAAAAATGTATACACTGCACCAAACAATTAACCGGGCCAAAACTTTTATCCTGCATCAGTTCAAAGAATGTGATTAGACATCATTTCGTCGTCGATATTTGCCCTGCAACGCCACTGCGGTGTGCTGCGCGAACGCGGTGGAAACTTATAGACAGTTCTAGAAGGATCTTGTGTATTCTTGCATTTTCGGCGAAGGGGCCGGCCTGGGATGTAAGTATAAGACTTCGGAGGCAGCCGCCAGCCAAGTTAAGTTCAGTTCAGCTATTGATTGGACGCGAAATATAAATCGTAAACCATAAATAGGCTGCGATTGTGAACATAAATATTTGTGGTTGAGCTGTGGTGACTTTGAATAAATAAATCAAAACTGGACAAGTGTTTTCTATAGCGAAAAATAGCACAATAATAATTGATAATGCATTCAAAACTTGAATCCATTTGTTAGTTTACGTGTCCAGGCGATTTTTTTCAAAAAACTATTTAGTGCCCCTTTTTCACGTTTAAGAAAAGGGTTAGTTTCAGTTGGTTTTTCGGCGCGATTTTTGATAAAAATGGCTAGCACTATTCCAAAGAGGGGCACAAATCATGTACTTCCTGAAAATTTCACAATAATTGAACAAAAGATGGTCTAGCTATATCCTGAACCTGGCAAAAATTACCCTTTTTGAATAATCATGAATAATAGGAGAAGGAAGTTCAAAGAATTAAGCATCGCGGGACAATTTTGTTGGTAATTTTCATAGGCGTATAACCAAGGATAAACGTCTATGGTAATTTTTCTAAATGACATCTACGTTATGCAGCAAAAAGCAGCAATGGAAAACTGACATGCTACGCTGACGACACAAGTTTACTGACTGGAAGTCTGGCAGCAAAATAGTCTCTGAAAACAATTGCAGATCTTGTTGAATGAGGCAATTTTTGTCTTTATGAGCACAGCTGGTTGGTTTTCCCAGAATAAACTTCTCGTGAATCAAAACAAGACCAATGTCATCATCTTTGAAACGTTCAAATTCCTTATACACAAATGAAATAATAAGCACTTGATGATTTTATCGTGGAAACTCAATGATGTGTGTTCTGGAATAAGAGTGATCACTTACATGTATTGCAAGCCATCAATACTCGCCTAATTGAGCGGGTACCGATAGCAATTCTTGAAAGAGTGATACAAAAATAGACCTTCTGAATGAACCATCCAGGACATCCATTATTTAAGTTGAATTATTACCAGAAAATAGATGTCAAAGATTTTTCTTCCATGTCATGATACAGATTCCACCATCCATTTCCATTACATGTGTTTATATTTATTTACAATTTAAAACCAAGGGTCCAAATAAATCACTCGATCTTTATATACCAAAATGTATTCTCATGATTAGGAATAGAAATAATTTTTCTATGACTATTCAATTATTATAGATATATTATACATCCGGCTACTTTCTATTGGTGATTGTAACTCGTTACTCATACCAGTGACTTTTTTTTCATTACTCAATTGTTTTTAACCAATGAAATGAACTAATGTCATAACTCAACTGTTTAAGGGGTAGCAAGCAGCGTATAGAGATCTAATCCGGATTAAGACTTCATCGCGATTAGATTTCTACGGTGCATATAGGGGTAAGAGTGAAACATTCGACATTATGTCAACCTTCAAATCCATCATTTTGACCCTCCATACTTGTTTTATAGTTATTGACATTGTGTTGACAACCTAACCTCACTTTGAGTACAATAGTTGTCAAAAAGTGCCGTTAATTGAAATTAAATATTGCAAAGTTCGTTTGAATTATTGAATAATCATAGGAAAAGTATAGTATTCTACTCGCGAGAAATGGCTATTACTCACTCAGATGATTAGGCTACTCGATCCACCAAAGGCTTGTAGCGCAAACTTTCATCCTCGTGAGAAATATCCACCATTTCCCACTCGTTGAATAATATATGCCATTATGGCATTCGTGGGTTATGTTGAGAACAAGTCACGCGAGAAAAGTTTATACATTTTCAGTGACTTAGGAGACATAACACACGAGTGGCATGAAATGTTTTATCCAACACATGACAGTTAAGACTGTCATCATAAATGTCATTTCAGACAATAAGTAAACTATCAAATAACGCACTCTCGTGTTGTAATCCATAACTCACTATTGAAGCACAGCTACTCCAAGCCCCATTTTTGACCACCCAAAATCTTTGAAAAAATATCAAAACATTGCGATTTGCTACATGAGTGTTATCATATCTTCTCGTATGTATCTTACTTGGTAGCACTGATCCAAATTGAATAAAAGCTGTTTTGATCAAAAATTAATATCGACGATCATCACATTCCACTTCCAGAATCTTAAATGGCAAATCATATTATTTGAAAGCTATAGTTATACAGGGTGTTTGATTAATATTGCGAAAAATCTCAGTATGAGTTTCCTTGCCTAAAAATGAGAAGAAAACTTCCTATAAACACGTATCCGAAAATGCTTCATTACAGAGCTACAGGGTGTTGAAGTTTTCTTTTTATTTTTGTTTTTTCTTAACAATTTTTGAAGCAATGTCGATATTTTGATAAAAATTAATGTTAAGGAGTTTTTTGTCATGTGAAATTCGAATTGGTTCAAAGTATGGCTCTTACTTGTGGAGGGCGCTACCTACAATTATTTCTCCAATTATTAGGGGCGTACCTCTATAACATTTTAAGCAACACAAAAGATTTATTTGTATTTTCCACGCAGAAAAAGTATACTTGTTAAAAGTCGCTACAGGCAACCATTCTCGAGATATTCGGATTTGAAATAATAAATACATCTGATTTTGAAATAATGGCGGAGGTTAAGTTCTAAAATATCTCCTATGATTGCTACATGTCTTTAGTAAAAAGATAAAATTCAACTAATGAGTCATGTTAACAACAATTTTTATTGAAATATTATAAAAAAATAAAAAAATGGAAAAAATGAAAAAATAAAAGAAATCAACACCCTGTAGCTTAACGGAGCATTTCCGGCCACATCTTTATGGAAAGTTCTTTTTTTTATAACAAAATCACATGTATTTTTTATTTCAAATCCAAAAATCTCGAGAATGGTGGCACAGCGATTTTTAACCAGTATACTTTTTCTGCGTAAAAATGAAAAAAAAATCTTATTTTTTACTTAGAAATATATTACAGGCACGTCCAAAAAGTAACGGCTGTTCATAATAGAAAAAATAAGTGTTATGGTAGAGCTCTCTACAAGTTAAAGCCATACTAAGATCAAATTCGAATTTCGCATGACAAAAAACCCCCAAACACCAATTTTTATCAAAAGATCGACATTGTTACAAATACTATTTAGAAAAAACAAGAATAAAAATAAGACTTCAACAGTCTGTAGCTCTGTGATGAAGCATTTCCGGACACATGTTTATGGGAAGTTCTGTTCTTATTTTCAATCGGGAAAACTCCTCCCGATTTTTTTCGCAAAATTGATGAAACACCCTGTGTATAGACTTTGGTTATATGTATACAGTGGTTAGTCATCATTCCTTCTTGCAAACATGACAGACTTTTTGTTTTGTATTAAAATTAATGTAGAAAAACATATTAAGGAAGTGTCGGTGAAATAAATCAAATTCAAGTTTTCTATTATAGTCGACTCTCTATAAGAAAAACCCAATGAAATACTGACGTGTAGTAGGCATAGACTTGAAATAACAAGAAAAGTAACAAAACAAATATTGCTAACCCCAACATCTCCCTCATGAAGCTATTTACTTTATTTCAGCGCCGTTGTCATGTGCTCTTAATGTTCTAGAGCTTTATGAAAAATACCAGCAAAAATAATTTAATTAAACTACCAAATCATCAATCTTAAACACCTATAATTCCGTATTCTCAGTTTTCCGTCACAAATGACTTTTCTGTCGTTTAAAAACATTAGTGAAGGTGAACATTTGTATGAAGCTCTACATTTCATGATGAAATATGGCAACATCCGGTCGCAACTTTGAGGACGGACCGGCTGACGCATTGTTTACAAACGTCCGCTTAAGTGAGTTTAATGCGTTTATAGATTGCTCATTTCTCAATTATTCAGAAAAAGTCTTGCTCTGTCTGTTCTAAATTGCGGGATTTAGTGTTTAATTGATAAACAATGCCTAAAAAGTGTGTAGTGTGTGGCCAGAGAAAAAAAACATGCGAAAATCGGGCGTTTCACCGGTAAGTAAAGCTTATTTCTCAATTATTCAGAAAAAGTCTTGCTCTTTCTGTTCTCAATTGCGGGATTTAGTGTTTAATTCATAAACAATGCCTAAAAAGTGTGTAGTGTGTGGCCAGAGAAAAAAAACAGGCGAAAATCGGGCGTTTCACCGGTAAGTAAACAAAAACAAAACTGGCCTCATCATTGTGTTGGGACCAAAACATTCAATGCTAAAGGTATAGGCGTTACGTGTCTTGTTATTTTAATTCTATGGTAGTAGGTATGAAGAGATAAACAGAGTGTGAAAAAAGCTTCGACCATATAAGTTACAATATATGGTCGAAGGAAAAAAGGCCCGGAATGCATAATACACAAAAACTTTCGATACTTAATTTGTAGTTCTTGAACAAATCTATCAAACTAGAATTTTTGCAGGGTGTTTCAAAAAGTCGTGGTAAAGAAAACTTCATTTTGTTTTAATGGAATGACCCTTTTTAATAGCAACTCTTGATTCCTCTGAACATCTATAACAATATTATTCAACATGTCACCAGTTTAGCAGGATTTCAGATTGTTAGAAAATAATTGTGGGATAATTCCTCGGACGCTTATTCTGTAACTTTGGGAAGGGGAGTGCTCCCTAGAGAGGTCCCTAGCTCGCACTCCCCAATAGAAAAAAATTGTATTCCTGAAAAATCAAAGTCACCGGGGAATTGCGACGAGGGAGCAACATCAGGGAAGTGGCACAGTGGTGCCGGTTTGCTTAACCAAAGAAATTCCGGAAATTTTGACGTACAAGATTACCGATAACCTCAATTTGACAATTTTCTGTTTTCGTTTGCATTGTGATTGATTAATTTTGAGATTCTCAGGTTTATCGCAAAGAAATCGATACTAAATCAAAGCAGTTGTGTCCTTGTGTTGTGAGTTGTGGCGTGGCGCTGAAGAAAAGGGGTGATCATGTTAATCATGTTATGACAAAGATCCTTAATCGATTCTTAACATTCGTACACACTTTCTGTCTGAACTGTAATAATGGAATTGTCTGGGGCCATCCAATCTGCTACCATCTCTTCAAAGTCCTCGTTAATCATATCATTCCAAAGCATTAAATTGAGGTCTCCAACATTCATAGCAGTCATAAAAATGATGTTTCAACACAACTCGAAAGATTCATAATCCACCAGCGGACAATTCACTCCATAATAAAAACTATAACTTGACGTACTGAAATGACACGGTCAAAAGTGACAGTGACAGTTAAGAGAAGTTCAAGTTCTCCTGGAAACAGCTCTCTCCCTCAAATTCATTTCAAGAACCACGCCTACTTCTTCCGAGAAGTTTCACTCCCTCAAGTTCACAATAGGGACCCTTTTTCATGGAAAAAAATACATATTTTTCGAAACATGCCTGAAGGGCTTTCCGAAGGCAGTTTTAACTCAATATTGCCGGCACAAAAATCATGAACTTTTATACACTAATCCTATCTAATCGAAAGCAAACAAATCCACCTACTAATTATTGTTATTAATGCTGGGACTCCAAAATAACACAACACAATCGAAAAATCATCCAACAAATCACCGTCACCCGCCGTCGATCTGCTCCTGATTAATGTCAATTATTATTGCAATGTACTTCAGTTTTTTTTTCAATTCTTGAAAACGATTTATTATTATTATTATTATCATCATTATAAATTCAAAAGCGAATGAGCTGAGATTCTAAATGAAACGCTAAAAAAACCGATAATCTGTTGTTACATCAAATCATTGGAAAGCTCTTTTTAGACTTATTTCATTCTGATGGGATAGTATACCCACTACTCGTAGTTGTGGAGAAATTTGTCCAACCGGTTGATATTGTTGGTGCCACAAAGAGACGAAAACTATCATCATAATATTCATAATAATATAATGAAGATGGTTGGTAGTTAGGAAGAATGGCGCTGCTACTAAGGCAATTTATATATATATATATATGTAGTGCACGTCTAATACAGCAGACGGGATCGTAGGGTAGGGAGCGGGGACCGGTTTTACATTACTTGCAATGGGACCTACATTGTAACGTGGACTCCGGACCACGGTCATCAACCCCATCGGAGCACAGACTGATCTACCAGTGTGTACTGGAGAAACAGCCGCCCTCGCGGTGGAATCCACCGACTGGCAAGTGTGTATCTTTGTTCTTCGTTCCCTACAAGAATATCCGATTCTCTCCGGCCTGGTTACCGGCGTGAATAGGGAGAACAATTATACCTTTTGCACTCTGCCGTGTGGGATCCGCTAAAATACCAGGCATTCGACTTTTTACAGTCTATTGCCATTGCTGGGGATCGAACCCAGCACCGGGCCGGTTCCCTCTTACTGACCCAACGTTTTACACGTTGCGCCAGCCCGGCCTAACATATAATGAAGATGTATTCATAAACAAATAAACATAACCTAACTTTAAATGTCAAGCGAGATCCGCTTTCGAAAAAACGACAGTTTTTTAAGCTGAGCAAAACACGCAGTCGCTAACGTGACGCTTTACAGCAGCATTACGTTGAGCTAGGCTTCTTATCAAGCAGGGTGGGACCGCCTAAATGTAGCCATTGTTACTTCGGCGATCACCATGGAAACGCCATGTCAACCATTCTGACCAATCAGCCCCTGATTAGATACACGCATATTGCTATCTTTCGAACGTACAAACATACCTTCCCTTTTATAAATGTAGATAGAAGATTTCCACTCGGAATTTCAAACTAATGGTGAAAACAATGACATAATTTTTCTTCTGAATGTTTTTTACGTATTCTTAAAATAGTTCATGTCCAACATCGGTGGATTGATGGGATTTTCTCACATTGAAATGAGTTCAAAATTTTAAAAATTTTCATCAGTGGCGTATAATGCTGAAGTTGTTAGTGGTAAAACTATAGAAAGTATTATTTCTATGGGTAAAACCAACCACATTGTTATTAATGGCGATCTTGTCGCCAAATATTTTAGCATTTTTTTTGATAAGATTACGCCAGGAATTACCCCACGGATTTTACATCACACTGTAAATGACGACTTTTAATGATGCATTTTTCTTAATCCTAACAAAAACCACGATTTTTAGGGCGAATCTCTGTTTGAACAACAAAAAAGTCCGGCTAGACTCTGTCACACATGACAAATATATTTTGAAAGAACTTGAGCAAAAACCAGGATATGGCATTTTCAGATATGTATTAATCGAAAGCAAAAGGGTGAGATTAAAAGAAAGAACAATTCTTACAGTAATTTATTTTTAATTAGAATAATACATCGATTAACTTAAAAATACGCCCGGACGTTCACAGCGAACTTAAATACAGTAATTAAAAACATCCTACTTACATTATAAATGTGCCCGGGCCCTACGAAATTGCAATAATATTACGTTTCTCAATTTTGTTTCATGTTTTCTTTAATCCAAATACAACTTTCGATCTGTTAAGGAAACTATGTCATTAAAAAGTTGAACACATCGGATATAATAATTGAAAATATACAAACGGGGGTTTATGTTGTTCTTAACTCATGAATGTATTTCCGCTTTCAGTGTTCTCCAGGGAGAAACTGCTCAAGTTGAAAAATACCAAAATGAAATTCATGAAAAATTTTATTATATTAAATATATGCTACAAAGTTTATTTACATTTGTCTGAATATCCGCGACGTTTTTACAATTAGTCAAGATCCAGGAAATGCCTAAAAAAAATAATTGCATTCAATTTCAAATACGAAAATAGTCTAAAACCTAGATACAAACCACATTTACTTAGTAACACTCTCCACAAATCGCTGTCGGGAACATTTCATGTCCCCCCCAGTGATATATCATCTAAACATTACCGCCTTAAAAAATTGTCTATAGAGGACAGGTGTTTTGGTGCACCCTGTATAACGGAAAATTGAATGGGTAACATTGAGAGTATATACCTGGTGGAATTTGCTTTGGGAAATGATAATCTCTTTTCCTTACATTCGACATACATGTATTTACTTCATTTTTATAAATTATGTGTAACTGGCACTTAACTACATGTTTATTTACAAAAATAAGTCTATTTCTTACTGACGTAGTTTGCTTGTCAAAAAACCGGTCCGGCGTTTGGCAATGCAAGGATTGGGAGTCAGGAAAATTCCTATAACTATAAGTAAACCCGTATATCGAATTAAGTGTAACAGAAATTGGTGGCTACTGAAATTCTGGAAGAATCCCCATCATCACCAAAAACGCCGGACTCAAGTGGAAACTCAGTAAAGTGCCGTCGCAATTTTACGAAAATTTACCATGTATCACAAGCCAGCTTTCAATTTAAAACCTTGGGCAAGTAAAAATGATTATCCGACATCACTAAAAACGCACATCGGTTGACCAGTGGACAAGTTGGAAAACGTATTGAAGATTATCTACCTTATGTGCTTTTTCAGTGAATCAGAGCAAAAAAAAAGACTGTCAACAAAAAGTCTACAAACTAGGCGACAAAGATTTAGAAACGTGCAAAAACAACTAAAATTGCTCTAATACGTATATAAACAAACAATTTAGAAAAAAAACGTAAAGGGGACAACATTCGGCAAAAAATCTGAAACTAACATCAAAAAAAAATTACAGTTAAACAAAATACAACGTAATCGTCACATCATCACATTTTGGTGCAATATTACCCATCCAATAACAGGGTTGAAAATCTATCCTGAAATATTTGGCATAAAGATGTTCAAATCAGCTTGGGCACTTTACCTTTACAAACGCGCGTTATTCGCGTATCAAAATATCCAGGATAAAGCTATATCAGGAAGCCAACGTGCTTAGAGTTTACAGAAGACTCGGAATTTATATATATATGTACACCTAAAGTTTCATCGCTTTATGACGATTAAATTTCAACTGGAGATCAATAGAAACACACTTTAAATTCACATTTAGCGGAGTAAACTGGGATTGGAGCACTAACCAAAAAATTAATTGTCCATGGAGATTCGTTACATTCACATCACAGAGCTCTGCACTGTCAACGTGTCCTAGAAAATTGTATTCGTTGTTAAAATGGCTTCCTAGGGCACAGGCTTTTTGGTTTAGTACGGGCGCAAACTAAAAATATCAGTTCGGTTTTTCTTGCGTACTGCGCCAACATGTTGTTTCTTTACATGGGGAAGACAGCGGGTCTTGGAGGAAGAAGTGAAGAATCATTATCTCCTATCTCTATACAGCAGGTATGTCTGCAGCGCTTGCGGTAGCTGCAAGCCCATTACTTTTTCTTCTAAGTGTGCTTTGCCTATTTTTTGACGAATCACTCTTCGGCAGAGGTCCATCAATGGTAGTGGTTCAGCTGATGAGGAAATGAGGAAATGTCAATTACTAACCAATTCAGATACAACAAAGTTTGTCAATTTGCAATTTATCAACAAAAAAAAAGTAGTGTTCCCGTGTCCGATACAGAACTAATTCGCATGCGCAGTTGACAAAATCGAGATATTTTATCACTGCGCATGCAAATGAGTTCTGAAAGCATTCGGAATGTGTTCATACCCGACACGTGTATAAAGCAAGTAGTTTGTTATAAAAAGTTTCACTTATTGTTTAAAGTCTATCCCGATACCTAAATTTGGGGAAACAGGGTGATATCCCCAGATTTGGGTATCAATTGGGTAATATACATTTAAAAACTTACCACCCACGTTATCTGCGAAAATGGACAGATTGTCAAAATTCCAATGATCTAATAACTATAGATGGAACATAGCAAAATGAACATGAGGACAACATCGAACTGTGTTGTTTTCCAAACTCACTCTATTAAAAGTATTACTACGCAGCAAAAATATTAAAACATTGTTTGGAATCATTTTTCAAACCATTTTATGTATGAATTTAATGAAATAAGTTGATGGTAACCTTTTTGTTTAAATTGAAACATCTCTTCAAGATTTGTTGAAGTATTTAGGATTTAGAAAAACCAGTAATTTCTTCTGAAAATTAAAAAAGCTGAAGTACGGCAACGCACCAAGATTGGGTACGCCCCAATCGATCGGATTTTGTCTACACGTTTCATTCATATATCGTCTGATTGGCGTCTTTTGTTTTTTGAGTTGGGTTTGGTGTTGACTTTGTGAATGTTTATTGTGTTTCATAATTCCGGTTTAGTTTGTAGTGCTTCATTATTTACTTATATGGTATATTGAAATGACTCGCTAGTGTCAAGCTTGCAGTAAATAAGAATTTAAGATTTCTGTGAAATAATTACGCCACTGGCAGCTTCGCGTATAGTAACCGAAGCACATTCCAGTGAGGTGCAAACGTATCCCCACTCAGTGCCCCGCTCAACTCCTCCTCACGTCTCTTCTATGTTCAATGTTGGCCACACAATTTTTCACAATTTAGGAATGAAATGTGTCATCCATAGTTATTAGATCATTGCAAAATTCGCCCAAGCACGTCAACAGCTTCATGAGGGAGAAAGATTTTTACGAAAAATTAGGTGGCGCTAGTTCAACTACCTAACACCCAAATTTTTTTAATGGGGCATGTAATTATTTTGAAGGGCTTTCTACTCTGAACATTTTGACGTATTTTTTTTTAAATTCAACTGATAAAATTAGTTCTCTGACGCATAGATCCCATGAATATCAGGAAAAATACTGGTGCACCATAAATACTTAGTAAGAGGATGATGCATCATCGTTTTAAGACATTCACACTTTTTTACAAAATTTTGTTAAAAAAGTGTAAATTTTGCACAAAGTGAATCAACTTACTTATTTTGAAAGAAATTTTGTTAAAAAAGTGTGAATTCAAAAACTTTTCACGAAATTCACACTTATCTTTGAAAAATTTCGTGAAAAAAAGTGTTAATTTAGTAAAACGATGATGCCAAACCGGATCGATTTACTGAGTATTAAGGTGAATCTTTATTTTTCTTGATATTTATGGGATTTATGCGACAGAGAACTGATTTTATCATTTTATTAGTATCATGTCTATTTCAACTTGAGATGTGTTTAATTCCGTAACGGCTAAGTAAAAAATTTAAGTCAAATGTTCATAATAAAAAACCCTTCAAAATAATGTATCACACGACCCCTCGTTCCATTCAAAGATTTTGGGGTGGTAGCTCTGGGGGTTAAGAAGTTGAACAAGCGCCACCCAATTTTTCGTGAAAAAAACCTTCCCCTCAATAAATTCGTTGAAGTGTATCGGCGAATTTCAAAAGTCTGTCTATTTTCAGTAATTTCGCAGATAACGTGGGTGGTGGGACTATCAATTAACCTTGGGTGGTGGGTGGTAACTTTTGAATGAAAGGGTGTTACTTAATGGTATGTCATAATTTTAAGGGGGAGTTCCTGGATGAATTTTAAGTCAAAAAGGTCATATAAACTTAAAATGCTTGGTTTTTAAGATACAGGGTGTTAAGGATCTATTTTATTTTCAGTTTTTAATACATTTTCCAAAGACGATTTGAGATATTGGACTGAATTTTGCCACAGGATATTATGGTATATAAAATTATGACATACCATCAAGTAACACCCTGTAAATAGGTCAATTTACGGGCATATTATACAGGCTGTCCCCACTCAACCGTTGAAAACTTCTAGATACAATGATAACCGGGCGTCGCTTCCAAAATAAAGGATAAAAAAAACGAATTTTTTCTTGTAATCATGAAACAGGTATTGATGAAGCGTTTTGAGCTATTGGTGCGGATTTAACTTATCCGCCGGTTTGGAGAACATGTGTTGTATCTTGTAACTCAAGAACCTTGCAGAGTTATCAGTTTAATCAGGAAAGAACTAGACATCACGGGTAAGATGGTTTTGATGGAGCAATAAATGCTCTCTCCAACGAGACAAAATTGGTTAAAATATATTTATATATATACGAGAAAGCTTTTGAGTCTTTTCTTTCCGATGCACAATCTTTGGAATAAAACCATACCGGAAATGTTCAGTTCTGGGAACGGTCGTTTTTTGCCGAAAAGAAAATTATACTCAATGAGTCGGAAAATTCGAAAAAAAAAAATCTTGAGAAAAAAATGGCTTATCATTTTTTCTCGAAAATACAACACAAGAACTCTATTTCTGAAACGATGCGTTTGCGACATTTCAAACTAATGCTCCAGTTAAGCGGGGACACCCTGTATAAATCAAAAACGATTTTCACATAAACACATGAACTCTTGAAATAAGAAACAAAATATCAAACTCTGTTCATATTTTGACCTAATTTGACCGGTCAAATGGGTGTTGGTCAATTGACCCAATTGACCGCGGTCAATTGACCATACCCAAATCTAGATACAACAAAAAGAATACTCACGATCCAGTCCACCAATATATCTCATAGTTATCTCGCAGTGACCCCAAACCGCACTAACAATTGGATAGAGTTTCTTGCCCTTCAGTCCTCTGAAGGCTACTCCCAGGTACTGGCCGTCAACAACGAAACTCAGCGTGCCCTCGTCCATGTCCAAAACGACCAAGAATTTATCGGGCACAATGAAAGTTTCGTCCGGTTTCAATAATGCCGGATACAGGATTCCTGGATGAGTCTTTGAGTCGTGGTACAATTTGTTGCGCCCTAGGTCCCAGCCCCAGGAATTGTCTGTACTCCCAACTAAGCTCTGATAACCAACAGAGTGAAGGGGGGCTTCTGCGGTTGCCACACCCACCACAGCGTGGGTGCCTCGTTGTCGCGTTGACCAGCATACTTCCCAACAATGCAAACCCTGCAAAATTAGTTTTGTATGATACCTAGTGCCTTGGAGAATACCTTGAGTATACAAACCTTAGAAAATCCTACTTTCCCCCTTATACAATCCGTGCTTTGTGCCACGGGATGTCTGTGAAACGTCAGTTTGTCGTCTTCCTTAACGAATATATTTAGAGAGCGGTCATCCTGGTTCCAGCTATATTTAAGTTGTGTCTCACGCAGGGCCGGCGGCATGTCCAACAGCATGTCTAACCGTGGCGGTCTTGCAAAGTCTTGTGCTAGTTCTCTAGGAATGACTGGTTTGTAGGGGGCGGCCGCGGCGTCTCTGCCGTTGCCCGTCTTTACTCCGTTACTGACCTGTGATTGATCAATGTAAAAGTTGCATGAGATAAAAAGAAATTACCTTCTGGCCCATGCTCATACCCCGCGCGCCCCTTCTTCCGCGCGGTCCCGTCTTTGTACCCCCAGAAGCTGGCACTACGGACGTTTTGTAGGCACGTCGTACTTCAACGGTGCCGCGGGCACCGCCACCGGCTGGTTGCCCACCGCCCGCGACTCCGCCGGCGCTGCAACCCACGTTTCTTACACCACCGGTCCTGATGCTGGTTTTATACCTGAAAAAAAAATTAAATGTGTTGAGATACATTCGTCAAAATTTGCATTATCCTCATTGACCCGTCTCGTGAATATGGTAGAACTATTCAAATTACAGTTAATGATTATTAATGATCATCACACATCCGTCTCTGATTTCACGAATTGCAATGAATCAGGTGATTTTGACCGCAGTCCCATGCCAATTCAATGAATCATGATTCAAAGGTGTGACGTCGAATGCATATTACATACAGGATGAATCTGAAATAAGTGCGCATTTTGATAATAATAAGGTAAATAGAATTATAGTAAGATGAAAAAAAAGTTCAACTGTGGTTAAAAATGGGTTTATTCACGTAAAACATCTTGTTGGTTATTGAGGGCTGGTTTTTTCAAACATTCAAATAAATACATTTTTCTTAACTTAAATCGCCCACGCTGGCAATCATAGCAAAACACTCAGAAATGGCTAGGCAGTAAAACTATTTGCAGCTTTTTCTAAAAGAGGGCGTTACAAGATTATTTTAAAATTTCTTGTACAGTGTCTAAATTAAGTACGGTCTTTTAAACTGAGATAGGAAACTCACTTCAGTTATACGTCAAATTCAATGTGAATGGTATCATAAAATTCCCGTTTGCCAAGCGGAAATTTGACAGTTACACTTCGAAATAAAATTGAGGGTAACTCAGGCATTACTGAGATCTCAGTAAGTCTCAAGTAAAAAAGAACGCAGCTATTATTATAGACGAGTATTTTTCATTTAGGGCCAATTCTACAATCCAAGTAAATCCTTGGAATAAGCAATACTCCGTTTAACCCTATATAATAATTATGGGTTATACGGAGTATTTCTTATTCCAAGGAGTATATTGGATTGTAGAATCGGCCTTGAGTGAGGGTGTGTTTACAAATTTTAGTTATTTCTGGGAATTCGTTCAAATTTGGTATAAATGTTCTATTTAGTTCGGTTTTTGACTTAGTGAGGTTATGTTTTCATAATGTCGTTATCTTCAAGTGGATTTTGTTCAAATTGGAAATCTTGGTTCTATTTTGGTTTTAATCAAGAGATTTAAAAAATAAATGGATTCAGTGAGGTTATATTTGCATAATTTCGTATATTTTCAATGGATTTTGTTAAAATTTGGTTTTTAGGTGCTATAGGGGACATAGTTGAAGTATTTTCAAGTGTGTGAGGTTTTTTTTGCCAACTTCTGTTATTTCTCGTTTAATTTCAAATTCGGTATGGTATACGTTCAATTCAAGTTCGGTTTGAATTAAGTAAGGTTATGTTTGCGTATTGTCGTTATCTTTCGAAGTTCGAATTGGGTATGTATTGATTCTATTTTTGATTTAATTATGAAATTTTGAGCGAAAATCGATCTGGTGAGGTTATGTTTGCATAATATCGTTATCTTTAAAAGAAGTTTGGTTATGTTTTCATATTTTTATTATATACCAAGGGATTTTGTTCAAATCAGATACGTACGTCTATTTCTTGTATTGCAATTAGTTTCAGTTATGTTGTCTCATCAGAAAATTAATGTATAAACCTCGACAATAAAGTGATTTACCAGACCTCAGGAAGTGCCATTTTCTGCCTGGGAATTTCACTTTATCGCCTAGGTTTACAATATACACACTAGGTATTTACATTGTGAAAATTTGATAGCGTACCACCTTTTCTTGGAAAAAAAAACGCTCCAGGTTTGATTCCTGGATTAGTTGAACTCAAAGGAATTTCGCAAAAAGATGCTCAAGATCCTCGGATATTTGAATCTTCACACAAAAAATGTTAATTTTCTTGAACTTTAAACACTGGAATCTGTATTTTTTTGTTTGATGGGACGTATGCGGATACATGTTTCTAAACAAAAAGTGATTACCCTACTATACTCTATTCACCATGAAAAATGCGAACTTATCTCAGACTCACCCTGTATAATTATTATTGTTTTAATCAGATGGACGATCGCCCTCACATTGTTCAGGATTTTTTTTTTATGTATATCGTTCCGCTTATCGAAACCTCTACTTCACAATTTTTGAGATAAAAAGTTGAAATTTAGGACAAATTATAGAAAAATAATTGCTCGATACATACTGGTTTTTCAAAATAGTTAGGATAATTTAACATATGGAATTACAGCTTAGGAAGTTGAATATTTCTCTCGTTAAACTTTCTACGAGGTTACAAAACAACATTTACATAAATCATCACCAGATCAAATAAGTTAACTTCAACAATTTAAGACTAAAATATTTACCAAACTGAAGAAAAATGGTATATGATGACTGAAATTATGGAAATATGAATTATTACCCTTCAAAGTTGGACATGATACATGATCTTTTTCGATGGTACTAGACAACGTTTATAAAAAAAAACACCAAATCCACAACTTTTTTAACAAAAGACTGAATTTTGCGCCAAATTAAAGAAAAATACATATTGTTGGTTAAAAATAGCTGGGATGATTGAAAATATAAAATTACAGCCCCTGAAGTTCAATACTTGTCTAATAAAACTTTCTACGAGGTTACAAAACAACGATCACAAAAATCATCACCAAATCCATAATTTTCGAGATAAAAGACTGAAATTGGTACCAAATTGAAAAAAAAAGTTAGGGCCCCCGATGAATAAAAATATGGTAAATATGAGTTATTGGCCTTCAAAGATATAGTTTTTTTGATGGTATAGGACAGCGTTCACATAGAAAAAGCACCAAACCCACATTTTATGAGATAGCAACCTTCTTTGGAATGTTTTTCCAGATTCTCTAGAAAAAACAAGATAACTTTGCCCGGACAAATCTGAACAAAGAATTGAAAGCCAATCGGAGAAAAAAAATAAAAGCGGTTCTGAGGCAACATTAATCATCCGAGAACCCATAAAGTGAGAGGATTTTCGATTAGGATGCCCGTTCTCGCTCGAATGCGTCAGCCAACCCAAGTCAAGGTCATGGTCAAACAAAGTAGATCTCTCTCTCTCTCTCGATGAGAGAACCATCTGCATAGTTGTAGTGAAACTGAGATTGGTTCAGCTACGATAATTTCATACATCACTGAGATTGTGTAATAGATGAAGGCGAGGTGAAAGGGGTTCAGATTCGAAGCTAAACTGGTGACTGTAAAATGCACCAAGACCAAGAATCGAGTTTCAGTTCACATACCCAGGTCACAATTTCGAACATCTGCTCTCAAGTTTGCCTTTCCGGCTCTGGGGTAGGGACATGTCTATAGAGCCAGGTAGAAATTCTGTATGTTACTACCAAAAGCTAATGAAGATTTCGAAATTTAAGATTATACGAATACAATATCCAGAACTACATCAAGGTCAAGGACAAAAAAACACGTGCTAGATACCTTTCATCACAACTCTGTCGCACCCGATTGTTGGTAGTCAAATCCATAAAGTCGCGATAATCGTAAACTTTACTCGAAAACTTCTTCATATTACTCGAAACCGCACTGGAAATTTTCAGAAACCCGACTGATGCCGTCGTCGACATGCTCACACTACGCAGGTAGACCAGGTAACCACTACCTGAGCAGACCGAATCTTGATACAAACTGATGATCCGCCTGTACTTTCTAGCCACAACTAGGCTCAAGGATCACAGGATTTTGACCTGGACGACTCTACCTGTTTTTTATTCAGGTAATCGTTGTGGCCGTAAGCATGGGCGCGATGTGGTGGAGTTTTGTCGATATAACGATAACGTGGAAATAACCAGTGACGTACAATCAAAGTTTTATGAATTAACGCTTACCTGACCATTTCCACGCAATCAACAGCTAAATCCAGATATTGAATGAAATGACAGTCATGGCACGACATTTGAAGACCACAAATAGCAACGTTTTGTCAAGCACTGATATATTCTCGACCAACATGCCGTTAAGGAATTTGTTTTTACTGACCCACAGTCTAAAAAACGTATACAGGTGTTTATACAAAAGAAGCAATACCTTTTATACCAGGTCAGTTCACAATAAAGGGACTCAGACATCGTCACAATCACTTATCAACCCTGTGATATCCAAAGAAGCACTGAACTTATGTCCCTTCAGAACATTGACTGAACCATCCCCACTCTTGGGCGCATCTTTGTTCGATTTTGTGAGGAGCAGGTAACTTTTTGGAAATATTTGGAAATATGGAATAGAACAAGAGCAGATGACTAGAATCGACATTTAGAAAACTTTCTTTTATTACGTGTAGGATTGACATTTTCATCAACTTTGGTGGTGTAATGTAAAATTATTGAGAAACTAATATGATAGGGCAGTAAAAAATTCTAAATGGAAAACCTACCTCAGATCACTTTAAATAGAAAATAAAATAAACAAATCACCAATGTCGGGACAAGGTTAGAAGAACACTGATGGTCTCTTGAGGCAGTACTACCCTTGAACCTTCAAAACCAATATTTACCTTGCATACAGTGGTCGTAAACACTTAATCGGGGAAACTAACTCGAAAGTTTTTACAGAATAGTGCGTACCTTCCATGATCACTTTTCACTATGACGACAAGAAAGTAACTGAATAGCTTTATATAGGGTCCAATGAAGGTAGAATTCTATTCAAACTTTACAGGTAAAGGTATCTTAATCTGCGAAATTGCCATTTTGCACAGAATATAACTCTCAATGTTTAACACAATTAACGTGTTTGGGCGAAGTTTGTGTATTATCTTTCACAGGCATCGAAAAAAAACAAGATGCGAATCGTAAAACGGAAATAATTATCAAATTTATGTTTTTATAAATCATATTAGACTCTACAGGATCTTTATTAATTGAATGTGATAATCCTTGAATGATTTCAAGACAAAAAGTTCATATATGGACATAAGTCCGCAAGAGCCTAGATTTTAAGATACAGGGTGTTGAAATTCAAAAAAAAATATATTTTTTTTATCATCAAGTACTTTGATAATATTCCAGATATCTTTTTGAAATTTGGTAGTCGTCTTCCATGCATCAATATGCATGGGAATATTAGAGAGGGCGCCACTGATTTAAAAATATTCGGAGAAACAGCAGGGTGTCAATGCAATCAAGTAGATTTTACCATGCGCCGGACAAGAAAAAATTAAGAGAACAAATTGGCTCAAAAATAAATAGAGATTTCAAAAATAGTTTTTATTTTGAAAGGAAGCAGTGGCGTACAAGTTTTATCTCCAAAAATATAAAGTGCAAAACCCGTACGGACGCCACTGGTAAAAATAGTAAGATTGTTTGTACATCACAAAATGCATATTGATGCATAGAAGACGTGTACCAAACTTCATAAAGATATCTGAAACATTATCAAGGTAATCATACAAAAATCATTAATTTTTGAAAATTTCAACACCCTGTATCCTGAAAATTGGGGTCTTACGGACCCATGTCCATATGAACTTTTTGTCTTGAAATCAGTAAAGGATTATTACCCTTGATTATAGGCATTCAATCAATAAACACCCTGTATATTAAGATTCAATATTTCCTGAACGAATCCTCAGAAAGGTATCAAACTAGCTTTATTTTTTTGAAATCAGGAAAACAGCTCTTTCATAATTCAGAGGGTTACAAAATATAAAACATGGCGTCTCAGAAAAAGATTGATTTTTCTTTTTAAATAGCTAATGAAATTATTGATTATGAAATCAAAAAAAAAATCATTTTCAAAGAAGAGTTATATTATGATCACTGATGTTTTACCATGTTGAAAAGATTATTTGCGGAATTTTAAAGTTATATTGAATATCGTTGCAACAAATATAAAGTATGTGGTTCCCTAAAAAATTAAAAATTCAAGTTAATTTTACAAAAATGCCTGAATATGGAGAATGTTATGCGAAGTTGATTTGATTTTTGGCAAAATTTTTATTTAGGCATAACTTTTAATTCTAAACAACTTTTCTCTTTAACAAAACGTTGCACACTTAAATGGCCACACTGTAGACATGTATCCTAAATCCTGAATAATCTGGTTTTCGAAATACAGTGTTGAAGATCAAGAAAAAAATCGGATTCATTTTGTGTTTTGATATTTTTACGTTTCTTTCTTCTTTTTCGAGGAAACAAATCAAAACCACTTTATTACACGTCTGAAGATTGTTAAAATAAATAGAGTGTTTTTTTTTTCTCGAAAACGAAGAACGATACAAAAAACTATGAAGAGAAAGAAAGGTGTTATTTTTGGCTGCTCAATCTGAAAAGAACAGAAAATTTTGAGGAAAAGCCAGTGGCACACATTTTTGTGTCAGTTTCATTCGTGAAACTGTCCCTCTGGAAGCCACTGGAACTCATAATTACCATCTGGTTAGTGCCAATTGAGCATCTTGTTTTAATGAAAAATCTTCCAACAAAATCGGCAAAAGAAACTTTCAGTTTTCCGAGTAAATTTTTTCGTATCCTTCGTTTTCGAGGAAAAAAATCATAACCACTTTATTTCATGTCGAAAAATTGTTAAAATAAAGCGGTTTTCATTTTTTTCCTCGAAAACGAAGAAACTGACGACAAAATATCAAGAGACAAAAAGGTTTTTAAGAAAAAGCAAGTGGCGTACATTTTTCGTCAATTTCAGTAGTGAATCTGCCCCAATGATATAATAAAAATAATTGATCTTCCCTTCGGGACGCCACTGGAACTCATAATCACCATCTAGTAAATGCTAATTCAGAGTCTTGTTATATTGAAACACCCTACCAAAATCGGCAAAAGGGTCTTTGCGATATTATTAATAAATTCGATTATTTTCTAAACCTTCAACACTGTATCTCAAAAACCAGACTATTTAGGACAAATATGTTTATTAGACCTTTCCTACTTGAATATGGTTTGGGAATGAGTCTTTGGAATTGCAGCCCATCATTAAGTAACACCCTGTATATAATGATTTACAGGGTGTTTCATTGAAAAAAATTCATCTTGTGGAAAAATATTGACATTTCGAATTTCGATAGTCTTGTTTTCTTTGATAAGATTTAAAAAAAGTTCAGATGAAAATCTGAAATGTACAAAATGTGCATATCTCTCTAGATAACGCCGCTAGCATCAAATGGGTCAATTTACGGAATGACCCTGTTCACCAAATGGGCAAAATACTCGTATCTTCGAATAAATTCGGAAGAAATTATTAGTAACCTCAACTTACCAAATCATTGAAAAGAAGAAAGAAAATTTCTCCGATGGGAATTATTGACATTTCATTCAAATAAAAAAAAAAAAGATAAAAGAACCTTCGAAAATAAACAATTGAATAGAAAAAAATGCTATGTATTTTGGTATAGACAATCCTAGAAATCATCTTTTTTCTTGAATATGTGGCAGCAGTGAGCAGAATCTAACCACTGACGTTTTTCAATAAAGATATCCACTGAACTAGAAACCACCTTCCTAGCATCCCCGATCTTAGTCTATCGGACACCTTTTTTAAGGATAAAACTCATTCTACAGGGCGTAACAATATTGATATCAAGACTGGATAGTTTAAGTTGTGGACAAACTAGAATTAGCCTGTGGATAATTTGATTATTTGAAATTTGTCACAATTCGGAAAACAACTGAATTTCGGAATATGGTATGCTAAGGACCCCTGTATATTGAAAAAATGTTGTCATTTGCCATTCAACAACACAAGTTAGCTATCAAAATATAGAGAATGGGAACATTACTGTATATTTGAAAAATAAATCTCGTACCGACCATATACCATCAAATTTCCATTTTAGACTCTTTACCTACTGATGCTGAATAGAATTCTGAAACCTTTCGGACTTAATCAACATTAGGGTTTGCAGATTTGAAAACTGACCATCATAAGAATGGCCAACCAGAGACCCTATACCAAGTTCTTTTTCATCATACAACAAAGCCCGTGCATACTTCGTCGTGACCAAGAACCCAAGTGAAGGAAACGAGTCGATATTTTTTTTTATGAAATTCTTTCACAAAGAACGACCAAGAAGAGAACGGCTGGTGACTTTCAAGGATAGCCGACCAGGTGTCAATGGCACTTGATGGTAATGATGATGGCGCGGGACTTGAAAAAATCCTACTTTATGTTCATCTACCATACGTGATCGGTCCAATTTGCTGATTAAAGTTCCAAATAAACCAACGGTTTAACACAAACTGATGGTTTGTACTACCACTTAGCACTAGTAACCTTACGATAGGTGACCAAAGAAAAGGTATAAAACAGGAAATTGCTTAATTATGCAACCATCACCTAGAGCAGATGTTTGCAAGATCTATTATAGGTTGGTTAATGAAAAGTGTCAATGTCACATCGTACAATGGATCTTGCAAAATGGAGTGAAACAACCTCAATAATTTAGCCATCAAACTAAATTAAAAAGGTATGTAACAAACATTTGTAATTTATAATGTCGACAACCGATAGCCATGAAAATTTATATTCTACAGGGTGTCCCATAACTTATCCACCATACTGCAGCAGGTGATAATATAAATGAAAATATTTCGTTGATAAATGTCGTGGCAAATTCTAGTCGTTAAAAAGATACATGCAAGGTGTTGAAAGTTAAACTTTATTTTCGAATTTCGATAACTTTTAAACGGATAAAGATAACAGATTAAAAATTGGTATACCAGCGTTTTCGGAGGTGAGAAACCCGAATTCGGTATTGGTTTGAACCTGATCCGTAGAGGGCGCTTTCTACGTACTCATTACTTATCAAACAAATCTTATTCTCATTTATATTTTGAAAGGCTGTATAAGTGATTTCTGTCTCACGGAATAAAGTTACAGAGAAAAAACTTATGCATCGTAAAGTAATGGGCCTGCAAAATGAACATTAGCAAAAAAAAAATCAATCAACTGATTTGGAAACTTTGACAAAGGGCACATTGATCCAGCTGACTCAATCCTTATCACAAAGTCCCCCGAACTAATAACTGTAAAAATCACAATTTAATAACCCACACCTTCCATGGGGAAAATAAAAAGAGCAGATGGCTTTTCACATAAAAAAATTACTGTCTATGTACAAGAGGGATGTCCTGGAGAGGGCGTTACTACTTTATGCGTTGAAAGGTTTTGTTGAATAAAATAAACGACCAGCTGCATTATGCGGCGATATTTGTTCATTATTTATTTATACGCACCAAATGTGGCTAAAGTGATAGTAATTTAACAAAAATCGTGAGAATCAGGCCAATCATGGGTTGTTCTTGATTAAATATTCCTGTTGAAGGTTGAAGCTATCCGATTTTGTCATGAATAAATGGTGGAATAATGAAGGTTTGATAAATAAATATTTAAATTAATGATAATGCATGAACAACGCTCTTTCAGATTACTCAAAATTTGGTAATAAATGAATTAGTAGGTTTATATTAGTAGTATCAATTTTTATAATTTCCGTTTCCAGACAATTCAACAATAAAATGTTTGTAATTTAGACTTTATTATTCAAAAAGTAAACATCGTTTTATTTTGATACTGAATCACAAATGGATTATTATAAAATAAAAATGATTTTACAAAATTATAAATAAGTACATAGTAGGACACAAGGATCTCATGGGTTTCAGAGTTTATACCTGTACCAAATACATAGTTATTGTTATTTAGATTTTGATCATTTTTAGTGAGCTCATTGAAGTAATTGTACGGGTACTACCTGGAATTCTTTGAAGGTAAAAATTAAACTTCATCTCATATAAATCCTGCATCAAACTTCAATATAACCATTCTTTCACGATTTCCACTTGTTAGTTGGCCTCCAAGATCTTGTGATTTAACGTCGTACTGTCTGTTACACCATCAATTATTTTAAGTTTCTTTACAAAATAGAGTAGTATAATGGTTATTTTTTCGTGAAGTGTGAACATTTTATTTCATTCAATTGTTTGCATGAATAATTGAGTAATGAGTGAGTGAAGTGAGTATTATTTATTGTAAAAGTGTTTTTCAACCTAGAGATTTCCGTCTAAAAACATGGCCAAAAGGCCAAACATTCAAATTACTGGACATTTTAGCAAAATTAAATAGGCTCAACTTTCGTCATACCGAAACAATTACTTGATTATAGAGTTTTGTTTATTTAGTATCTGTAGTCTGTACACCTCTAAAAACACTAATGTGTAAGAAATTTGCTGCGGAAATGCATTTTTTTGATTTTTCCTATTTTAGAAAAACCAGATCAGTTACATGAAAATAGTTTGTTTATTGCATTCTAAAGGATTTCCAAACATATTAATTTAAAAAAAATCAGAGATATGCGTCATTTTGATTTTTCATTTAATCAAAATGATTGACAAACATAAAAATATATTTATTGGGTTAGTTTGGGTTAGATTTTGTGAGTTTAGGTTGGTTCGAGTTAGTTTGAGTCAGGATTGGTTCAAGTAAGTTTGGGTTAGCTTTTTGTATGATTATGTTTCTAAAAATGTTCAGGGTGCTAGACAGTCGCATATTTTCATTTAAAATTCAAATGATTTTGGCAAGGATTTTGGTTTTTCTAAAATCGAGAAAATGAAAATCATGCATTTCCGCAGAAAATTTCTTGTACAGTTTAACTAACTCTCATATGTTCCAGATACCAAAAAATATAAATATTTGGCTAAGAAAAATTTTACCCAAAAAATATTCAATGAATGAAACAGTATATTTATGGATAATATTTTTTGACAGTTCTGGTCTATTATCATTGAAATAATAATAAAAAAAAAACAATGTTTCCAAATCACTTGAATTTCTCGACAAATTTTCACATAATGATCAGAATGATGTGATTTGCTATAAGATATTCTATTTGTTGTAATTGAGTTCTGTTCTGTAATGAGAAAAATAAATAAGTACATGATAAAAACATCACAAACATGCCTAGAAACGTTGAAATATTCAAAATATCAAAATGATTTCGACCTAATTAATTTACTATATTTTATAACATTCTTCTGATTATCTAAGAAACTGAAAATGTTTAATTTTTTTTTAAGTACATATCATGTATTGTACAGGGTGTTTCAGATTTTAATCGGGAAATCAGTCGATGGTACTCGCAAAAAAAGTGATGAAAGTTTCTATGAACTTGTATGATTAACAGGGTGATGAAGTTAAAAAAAAAGTAAAATTAGTTGATATGTAGAATTCACGAAGTTCATAAGTTGAATTAACTGAAATATAATGGGTTGTAATAAACTGAACAGTATTTAATTCATTATGTACAGTATAATATCACAAGCAGTCAGTATAATATTGTAGAAGACTCAGTATTTCTGTTAAAAATGATAAGTAAAAATGGAATTTTTGAGCTGTGAAAGTACTATTTGGCCTGTATTTCTATGTTCACTATTGTGATTCTAATGGTCAGTAAAAATTTATGAAATGTCAGTATGACTTAGCTGGTAATAATTCCACAAATGTACAGTAAGAAATAATAAATGGCCAGTATGCGATAGTCAGTAATGATTTTAACTAACTCAAACTAACCCAAACTTGATACACATAATACCAATACAGAACACGTCAATTATGATATATAATAATAATTGTAATGTTAACCTAGTGCTAACCAACGAGCCGCGGCATATTTTTATCAATTTCGCTCACCAAAACAAACTAACCCAAACTTGATCCACATAAAACCAATACACAACACGTCAATTATAATATATAAACATAATTGTGATGTTAACCTAGTGCTAACCAACGAGCCGCTGCATATTTTTCATCAATTTCTATTACCAACACAAACTAACCCTAACTAACCCAAACTAAATCCGCCTCTCAAAGGAACCTATCTGACTACTTCATCATGACATAAAGGCAGAGTGTTTTCTCTTTACTAAGTTGTGTTTCGTTCCGTTGTAAAAATGTTTGTATTTATACGAAATAAAATATATGACCAACAATTCATTATTTTACTGTCTCTTTATTAATTTTATGGACTGTCCATTATTTTCACCAGGCATTTACTAATTTATTTGATCGTTTTTTTATGATACTGACTCTTGATTATTTATATCTACCATTTATTATTTTTACTGACCACTTCTTTATGTTACTGACCATTAATTATTTCAACCGACCATTTATTATTATACTGACCATCTATTATTTTTACTGACCACTTCTTTATGTTACTGACCCTTCATTATTTCAACCGACCATTTATTATCATACTGACCAAGGGAAATAAAATAATGCCAAAGAGTACTGTCCATAAAATTGAAATACTGACCATTTAATTTGTTGCCAAATATAATGTGGGCATTGGAAAAGTAACTAATAAATTTTTTTAAAGTAGTGATGATCTTTATGAGCAAAAGCTATACAATTAACAAATAAATAAAGATATTTCTACAAAATATATAAATGAACAAAGCGAGATGGCTGAATGAGGGCGTACTCAAAATTCTGAGTTTGTTTTAAAATAAATCACACTTTGTGTATTGATATTTTTTTTCACATTTTATTGGGTCTCATTCATTCCTAATAAGTTTTCTATTCATTTGATTTAAAATATTGTTTTCATTTATTAGAAAGTTTTTCTCTCCTTCAATTTTCTTTTTTCATTTCTCTTCATTGACCTTTATATTCATCACTTTCACTTTTGATTTTGATATTTATATTTTTTGCCAGCAGCGTTTTCTTATTTTCTTTTCCCAATTATTTCACTTTTTACATAATATTTAATAAAAATTTATGCCAAATTCAACAGTGCAAAACCAAAATCAAAAAAATATCTGCAATAAGAATAAGTGATTTTTTTATGGACTAATTGATGAAAATAATTAATAGTCAAACATTAACCTGATTTTCCTAGAACTTATTCCATAACACCCCATAAGAGTTTTTCATGATATTTAAAGGAAATTTCGTGCCGAATTCAACTGTGCAGAAATCTCGGCAAAAATCAAAACGATATCTGCAATGAGTATTTGATCAATTATTCTTCAATTCAGATTATTTTTTGTGAATTATTTGAACAAAAATTGTGTAATTTATTGTTTAATAATAAACATAAATTTTTACATTGTAACGGGCATCAAAACTGTTATTTATTTCTCATTCGAAAATGACAAAAAAGCAAGAATAATTTTTTTTTCCTAACTTGAACAAGGAACACAAACATTTTTTAATTTGAAAAAAAAAAAGCAGCAATGTACAATTTTTTTCTTTCAAAAACCTCTATGGAAATTAAAATAGAGTTCACATTGAAAAATAAGCATCTTCATAGAGCAATAAATTTGATTGCAATATTTCAAGTCGTTTTGATAAAATCTCAATTAGTTTTTATCGAGGTTTTTATTATATCCAAAAAACTTCAACTCGAAAATGAAGCTTTAAATCATAAAAATTATTATGAACTTTTTTCTTTTATTTTTGCGAGTTCTATCGACTGTTGAATAAGTTTCAATTCCACAGAAGAAAGCACATGAATGTTAGTTTGAAAAAAATCTCTGTCTTCAGAAGCCATCAAAAGTTATGATAACATGAAATATTATAAACTGAAAATAAATCAATAAGTATTTGCTCGAGTATTTGAGTTTTGTTTTTGTTTGCCTGATAAGTATGTGGAAATAATTCAATTTTTAGGTCTCTTTTGAAGTATGTATCACAATCTACTTGAAAAAATCAACATCCACTATTTTTTTTACAGGTTGATATTGAAAAAAAACATTTCAGTATTCCACATTTTTTTAAACAAAACATAATTTATTTGAAATTAAAAAAATACTCTTCCAAAGTACAAATAGATTATACCTTGGATTTTACTTATATGATACTAAATGGTTTAAAAAATTTCAATTGCGGTTCTGAATGTTTAAAGAAATATCAATGTTGATCTATTTTCAGAATCTTTGTATACACAGTGTGACCCATTTAGATTGGAAACACCCCTGTAAAATTGTGGGTTATTAACCGATATCAACAATTTTTTTTTAAAGGCTAAGTTATAAAAGGTCTACGGTTGGACAAACTTTAAACTGTTTATTTCAATTTTCAAGGCATATTACGAATCTTTATCGTGATAATAAATGGCGAATTTTTATTCGCGATTATTTTTATTAAATAAATCACTACGCCACTGGATTCAGAGTGCCTCCAAATGGCTGTGACCAAAATTTTAACAAAATATACCTATTCATAAATAACCAAGCTACGACAACTTAAAATTCATAAATTCTCTAAGCTAATGGTCACAAAAGAATACCTTGCATCAATAGTTGCCATGGAAATTGAATTTGTTTTATTACCTGTAACAATAAACTACAAATTGATTAACAAGTTTTTCAAAATAACATAACATTTTTATTGAAATTAACGGACTTACATTTGCATTACAATCAAGAACTAGTGGATTTTTTTGATAAAAAATGATGAAATATTGGTTTGATAGGTTCAATATTGTTTGCTTTGAGAAATCAAAAAAAAAAAAATCAAACAAACTATGATGTTCTTTTGTGACCGTTGACTTGGAAAATGTACGAATTTTAAGTTGTCGTAACTTTGTTATTAACAAATATATTTTTTTTTTTATTTTGGTCACAGATATTTGGAAGCACTCCAAATTCAATGGCGTGTAAAATAAATAAATAAATATTTCAAAATTTGTCCCTTCATAACTTGACATTTCAAAAAAAAAAATGTCGAAAGGTCCAATCTAAATGGGTCACACCGAGGGACACACTATAGAAGAAAAAACATAATAGGTATGTGGAGAATTTAACCTAGAATTATTAAAAGCATAACACTGATGGAGACAAATTTATCAAACGCTAATTATTGGCGAAAGGCGTTTTTGTTTTACAACAAATTTTCAATTCAATGTTCATACCGCAAATGTGATTAAACCTTACGACCGTTCCTTTACGGAAACCAACCACACCAATTGAAAATGGCAACCGACACATGTCATCTGTTGTTTATTTTAACGATTTCCTGTCAGAGCAACGCACGGAGCATACAAAATCAACCAAACAGAGTACCTCAAACATTTTAGCATGCCATTGAGTTCTTGGATTAATGCTAGCTGCGTTTTTACTCCAACGGTATTATGTCATTAGCGGTTTTTTCCACAACCAAAATTTGTATTGTGAATCTATATTCCAAAAATAAATTGCATCAAATTTAATAAATAGAGCAACAAAATTGTGATTGTTTGCATTGGCCGAGAATTTATTCCGAAATTTCGCTACAACCTTGCGCCAAGCAATAATTGTTATTTCATCGTGTATGTCATATATCTCCATCTACGCACTATGTGTTGATTCTAATGTCAAACATCGATTTTCAGTCTTATCGATTACTGAATAACAAATTAGCAGTACCATTACAAAAAGGTGCGACACACCGCTGTGCGTGTCGAGACCTTGATATTTACCTATTTTTGAAACCCTGAAAGTTAATATCAGTTTGTAGCAATTAAGTTTCGAAATTTGTAATTGAATTTGAAAAAAGCAACTATTTGCGTATAATATTCACCCATTCATTGAATTTTGAACAAATACAATTTCGGACAACACAAGTTGCTCGGCTAAAAATATATCGCAACAAATACCTGGCGCAACCGTGCAAAGTTGGGAAACAACATGGATGACCTTAGATTTAATTTATTCTAGCTGATTTTGCAACTACGCATACTGGATATACCCCGCGCAAAGACAGCTGGACATTCTAGCCCAAGTCAAACACCCTCATGGTCTTAGGAAGCCAATAACCTCAAAACCTTGGAACCAACGACCAAGACCACCTGCCTGTGGACGTCTTCCGGGTTGAAAACCAAAAAATTTGCATTTTTAGCGATACACTGTTAATGAACAATGAATGGAATTTCAATGTTTTTTTGTCAAGCGATTCTGAGATTATTAATCTACGCATGCCTACCTTTTTTTAATTATATCCAAATCCATCTTCACCACCTCTTCTCCAAACTTCATCGTTAAATTTGTGAAATTATCTATTTTATATCCTCCACATCACCTATCACACCTTTTACGTTGATAATCTGGCCGGAAGCATCAACAATTCACTTTTTTCGAAACAGTTCTAGCCGAAAGTGCGACCGGCTGTCATAAAAAAACACGTGCAGTACCGCTACGGAACTATGAAGTACTCACACCGAGTCGCCGACCAAGACCAACAAGCGACTGATCCGTTGAGCGAGAACCATCGAGCGTTGGGTTTGGGCTATGGTGAATTGTCATGATACAGGGTTCGGTTGAAGAGTTTATCAATGTTACAGGATGTGAGACCTTGAACTTACTTTTGGTAGATGTGGAAAGTGATCGGTGCACTGGGCCCAAATGATATCTACTTTTATGACGAAAAATACTCTGTTGAAGTTGATGGTTATTGAAATGATCTATTGGTAAAAATACCAATTGCTAAGCCTTGGTAGGCAGTTACCTCATTGATTACAGAGAAACGAAAATGTTTAAGCAATGAGTCGAGCGGCAGTGGACTTTTTTCCTGTCTGTGTTGGTAATAGGCGTAGCGACTTTCTAATTTGCCTTTTGTGTTTGTTCTCTTACTTTTCCCTCGCGGCGAGAGTCCAGCAAACAGCGCTGCTTTGTTTCGGAAACTCAACAGTCTATACAGGGTCGAGACTGCGTGAGTAATCGCTATTTCCACACCGATGACTGAGGAGAATGGAGTATTTTTGCGATCTGAAGATATTTCCGTTTCAAGGTTACGTACTTTCATCAGAAAACGAATTTTATGTAACAATTTACGAATTACTACTATTATCTCATTTAAAGTATTGTTATCAGTTGAAAAACGTGGCAATGCTGAAATCGGAACGGTCACTTTTACCAGGAAATCGACACGTGGGTAGAATGGTCATGGTCCGATGAAATATGGTCTTACTTTTTCATCTGAGAGAGGTGGAAAAGGCGGAATTGAGCTTTTCTTGCAATTTCATGGTTTAGCACTTGTCGATGTTTAATTAAACCCTTTTATGAGTATACAATGTGCCCAAGAAGAGAATGTGTAAAATGGGGATCTTGGAAACAATAAGAGATACAAAGATGGTGAAATTCCGAGTAGTTCCGGAGATATGCTTAAAAAAGCGAGATTTGCCGATCCTGCTTTTATTGTTTCTGACGTTATTCAAAGAGATATGGAAAAACAAAGGACACTTTTTAGCTCCACAAAACAGCGTAGATTAATGACGTTTCGTTTCGGACATTCCTATTTTGGGCACACTGTATTTTCTTGAAAAAAGCATTATCCAGATAGGACAGTAGTATATAGTATATAGTCCTATTAAGAAGTCGATTATGCTATTGTTCTAAATTGCGAGTCGTGACCATAGGAGACGTTTTTTCAAGAATCCATAAAATTAAGTATATTATTGCAGCCATTAATAATTGCCTAAACAAAAATTAAATAGACTATAAGCACCAATTAAGCAAACCTCAACGATCTCTAACGGTTTACACCCAATTCGAAAATCAGCGAACAAAATTGATATAAGCAAATTTCCAACAGCTGCTTATTTTCACACAAAATCTCATACTTGACCCGCTTACAACTCGTATTATATACAGCTCGAGTTGCAACATTCGGATTTTATTGAAAGTTGCGAGTTTTAACCACATAAAATTAGTCCACATGAAACATATCCTTGACTTTAAATTTACGCAAAGTTATTTTTGTTTATTGCCAATGGTGAATGAAGTATCAGGCGAGGTTAAAAATGCAGACAGAAAAAGGACCATGCAGTAAAAAGGGAAAGTGAAAGAATTTATTATTCCGAGAAAGAAAGCCAGATGATTCGGGTTTGCATGGGCCGCGTATTTACGTTCTATACCATTACATATACAGATGAGTACATTTCTGTAGCGTAGTATGCTTTGTATTTGTGAAACGCGCATATGTTTACTCCAAATCATACCGCGATACAGATAGACCTTAAAAGTGACATCTTTATTTTCCTGTATACTTAAAGGAAAGGGGTCATTAAATATTACAATATTTCAGAAAACCAAACTTAAACGTTACCTACATGAAAGCTAATGAGATGTTGCTTCCAATTTTTGTTTATATTTATAGAAAAAGAAGTGGAAAGAAATTTTTCTGCATTCAATTGTACACTGTTGCAAACACTCTGTATCGCGGTATAGTTTGGAGTACAATAATCGACGTATTGCAACTTCATATCCTACAATCTTACAGAATAACGTCCACTGTATCGTGGTATAGTTAGGACATATCGAGTTTCACAAATACAAACTATACCTACTATGTTAAAGAATGGAGTTCATCTGTATAAGGGTATAGAACGTAAATATACGCGCATATGTGTCAAAGCTCTTTTGAAATTTGAGCGTTCATCCATTAGAACTCCAAGAAGAGAACATTTCGAACAAAGGGTACTAGTTTTGTTTAACATCACTTAGTCGAAACACCACTGTTCCCACGCCATTGTCTTTTGTTTGCACCTTTCATTACTGCTCAAATAAATACAGGAAATTCTACATGTGTCAGCACTAGCAGTGATAAATTGTTGGCCAGCATCGAACCAACTTCCTCCATGGGCATTTCTTTGTGATTCAGGTAAACAGCTTTTGAAAGCCACAAACAGTTAAGAAGACCCTCCTATACTTTTTGGGTCACCCATGCACAGCTGAAGCTTAAATCCATTATAAACACACACTATTAACACAGCGAAGTTCCAGACGGTGTCGTCTTTGCCTTAGTACCTGCTCCGATGCTAGAGATACACATATACACACATGGAAGAACAAAGATTGTCCTTGAAACGGCTCTTCAAGGTCAGTCTCTTAGTCTGGCCTCTTGTCCTCATCTCGTCGTTGAAAAATTGCACGTCTCGAGTATTATACCGGGCACCGTGCAAAGTATGTGAGGAATTCGATTTGGGTTATTTTTACTTCCTTTTATAGGTTGATGGAAATCGAACTTGTTTGATGGGAATCGGTGGATATCCCAGCATCAGACGGCCATATTATCAATCTAATATATACATGATGTCAAAATGCAAATCCTGTCGAATTAATAATAAATCTTGCCAATTATCTGGCCTCGTTCTTTAACACGATTGCGCCATCAATTAATTGACTTGATTAGTCAGAAGATGATATCAAACTATTAACTGAACCTGAATTAAGCTGGATCTGCTATCTCCAACGCTGATATATCATAATTTGTAATGGGCATCAGTTAACTTGGGACAATGATCAAGTAGATAAACAGCGTGGTTTGATCAAAAGAACCAACCCTCCAGCCTCCAGGTGATAATAATTTTTCAAAATACAATGTGGGTCTATTGTAAAGTACATCAACCTCGATAAAGGTCTGTTCTTTGTACCTACCATGCAGAGGTTTGAAAAGAGGACGAATATATACCTGAGATCCCTTCAGCACAAATTTGTCTTTTGCAAGAAAACGTTTATAAGTCTTCGAAACTACTCCAGCACGCAATGTTCGCGTCTGGTTCATTTCAAGACCATCAGTCTCGTGTTTCGTCATTGGAGAGAGGATGTGGGCCTGACAAAGCACTCTCGAGGCATGTGGTGGTTAAAATAAGTTCAGTGGCCTCCTGTCGAGGTCTATTTTTATATCAGAGACCCACCAGAGAGACAACTTTGCTTTGGTCTTAGAGCCATTTGAATCAAACTATCACACATCTCCTTGATAGAGCAATTAAATTTACTGCCTTAACAGACTACACGGCTAATAATTACCGAGGAACAATAGGAAGTACGTATTTCATTGACAAACAATGAAGTATTGTTCTGAAACAATGGGGACGGCAATCATATAAATATGATGGGAAAGCTGGCAGACAACACTGGGGTTCCATAATGTATAAACCCATATTTCCTAGCCAAAATATATATATAGTTGTGCGTGGTTGAACATGATCCAGAGAATTCGGAAATCACAGCAATTTCGATAAAATACAAAATTATCTGAATGTCGGGCGAAAATATCAAATAACTTAGATAAGTCCGAAAATTGTGGTTAAAGCGCAATTGATTATTATTGACGTTATAAATTAAACACTTACGAGTCATACGAGCAAAATTTCATTGTACTGTCCCACTGTCCAACTAAAGCTCCTTTCAATACTTCGTATAACTGTCCCAAATTTTCCTTATCTTCCCAAGCACTATTGTCCGTATTTGACCACATCTTTACAATACTTCATTTTATTTTAAACTTCAACACTGATAACAATTTTGTACTTCTATTGCACTCCACCGAAATTCGAGACGCGTATAAATTGATAAACGCGATGTATCCTGTACGCCCAACCCACAGCGTACTGAACCGACGAAAAGCTCGCAAGCTTGATACGCTGCGACGCTTTTGCGCCGTTGTCAACTTTACGGCTAGGAGTATAGACATGTTGCCAGATCACCATGAGAAAAACGGCCCACCATCTATCTACCCAATAGATTTTTTGCTGTAAACAGCAACTGTGACGAGATCATTGCAAGGTAAATGATCTAGGTGCATCAACTTTACGATTACGACACATAAGACATTTTCTGTTTTGATTGTTTTGCGTTTGCGTCTTTTAAAATTTTGTTCTCGAATTCAATAAAGGATTTTCAAACTAATTATCAATCAATTTGTTGTATGTTCACCATATACTTATAAGTATATTATGTTTACCTGTTAAACGTTGACTTTGAAGAAAAAAAGAGGGACATCAAAAACACAAAATTTTGCTGGGATCAGATTTGAAAAAAAAATGATTTTGACCAATGTCCACTTATTTCGTATGAATTTTGCTGAATTTTTGGTGTTTCTGGGAATTATTTCGAAAATGTTGCTGTTTTTGAACAATATTCACTTGTTTCTAATGAATTATGTTGAATTCTTACTGCTTTTGACCATTTTTTAGGCAGTTTTGCTGATTTTTTGTGAGCATTTCTACCAACGTAGCTACGGTTTAGCTGATTTTTAGCCATTTTTATCTATTTGGAACGAGTTGTTCTTTTCCCTTTTTTGCCATTTTTTCAAAAATGTTGCTTGTTTTCTTGAGCCCTTAGATCAGTTCCCACATAATATTTGAAACAAATCATGCTGTTTTTTTTTTCAATTTTTTGGTAAATTTTGCTAATTTTCTTGGACCTTGTTGATTTTTTGCTGAGTTTGATCAATTTCCGCAAAATTTGGAACAAGTTATGCCCTTTCTTTTTGTCTTTACAAACTTTTTGGTAAATTTTGCTAATTTTCTTGGGCTTTCTTGCTAACTGTTCATGTTTTCGCTGATTTTGATCAGTTTCCACCATACCTATTTGGAACAAATGATACTGTTTTTTCCTTTTTTTTATCAATTCTTTGGTAAATTTTGCTAGTTTTCTTGGACCTTCTTGATATTTTTCCTGATTTCGACCAATTTTTTGCATAATTTGGAATAAGTCATGCTGTTTCTTTTCGTCTTTGCAAACTTTTTGGGTAATTTTGCTCATTTTCTTAGGCTTTTTTGCCAGCGTGTTGATCTTTTTGCTGATTTTGATCAATTTCCGTATAATTTGGAACAAGTTATGCTGTTTCTTTTCGTCTTTTTGCAAATTTTTTGCTTAATTTTGCTTATTTGTATGAGCTTTGTTGCTAGAATGTCGATGTTTTAGCAGATTTCGATCAGTTTCCACAGATCTGGAACAAATCATACCTTTTCAATTTTTTTACCAATTTTTTGGTGAATTTTGCTATTTTTTTTTGGGTGTTAATCAATGATAATTATTGATGATTAATGAGCAATAATTATTGTTGCTCATTCCATGTTCATACAACTTTTGTATTGTTGTAACGGCTACAGGGGGTGGCAAATTATAAGATTAATTCGTTTTTTTGTTATTTCTTCTTCCGTTTTATGATTTTTTTGAGTACTTGTTTCTTCTTTTTCTTTATGGTTGTTTTTTTCCTTTTGTTGTTGTTTTATAAATTTTATTCCATACACATTTTAGCATGGGTGCTGTCATCCAGATAAAAACTACAGAGGACGCTTTTTGTGGGGAATCAACGATTTAAGAGATATTTAAAATTTCAACAAAGTTAACAAAACATTTTTTACCTGAAATTCCAACTTCCAACCTTAATCTTAACTTATCTCGAACCTACTTCCACTTATCTAAGTTAACCTTAACTAATCCAAACTTAACCAAACTAATTTCAGTTTAGTTTGGGTTGAGTTGAATTAGTTTGAGTTAAAGTTGGCTGAAATTTCTTGATCCAAATTTCAGCCAAAGGTTAAAATTAGTTTGTCTTAATTGTTTTGTTAGTTTTTTCATTATTTCTCTTGTTCTGCTTTCGATCTGTAGTTCTTCACTTCAAATCAATTGAACTCAGCCTAAACTAATTCAGTTGAGGTTAGGTTGGGACAGTTAGGGTTAAGTTGCGAAAAGTTGCACTTTCCGCACTTGTTAAGTGAACTACTATTTTTTAATGGCGATTTAAATCAATGTAACGCATAGTTTCAGTCCAGATCTCATCAAAAACGAGTTTTTGACAAACCAGTTTCATCCCGCATCTCAGCCCATCTGTCCAGAATTCAAATTGAGAGATAACACCGTGATTCTTCTCATATAATAACATTAATTCCATGCACCGCTCAATAGAAATTCAACCGGATCATGGGAAAAATTGGTCTGGCTTATGCTTATTTCCAATGACTCACTGCGGTCGATTTGATTATGTATTAACATTAGTCACGACATGAAAGTTATTAGACGTTATTTATGAGTCTCAGCGAGTTTGCCGAAAAGGATATTAGTCAGAGGCACTCAAATCAACTCACTAAGCCCAAATTATATTATTTGTATACCTACATCTTGCCTCTATAGCATCAGATGGGACTGAAAGGCACATAAGTTTGACGTGGGTTCGAGCTCAAGACGTTTACATAAAACCGGAGATAGAATGTTGGGTGAACATTGAGTTAGATTACATCAAAACGACGTAGAGGAATGATAAGAACGTTTCCAAGGAATATAGGATTCAAGGCATGAAAAACAAGCAGGATATGAGTGCATTACTCCCAGTTATCGGCTTATTTTTTTTTCAACGGTAACGACATATGATTTGCGTATCTTGTATTGTATGCCGTATCACAAAATGACCTATATTTTTCACAGTTCAACTATTCTGTTGTAATGGGATTGTGCAAAACGTGCATTTATTTTGAACCCCTCCGAAATGAGAGGACAAAATAAATAATCATTTAGCCTTGTGTATCCCTTAGGAAACCTTTATTGGCCTTCCTGGGAAAATGAGGAGAAAAATACATCCAGAATTTTATATTGGATCAGTACTGATGCTTCCATGAAGGTCATATCACTTACGAGTAGTGGACATTCTTACCTGAAAAAAAAAATGAAAATTAATTTCTCGTAATCAATAAAACTACTGGTATTAATTTTTTATCATTCAAAACGGTAAATTACCTCAGCCGCAATCAAGATAATTAATTTTAACCATCCATATGACATTCCCAAGCCATTAACAGAGGATATAAAAACCATATGGTATTCCTTATACCGTATACCCACCCAAAAACTCATACATCGTTCTCAACCATCGAATTTTTAGTGACTACCTCTCTACAGGTAGAATCGTTTGAAAAGTTGGGCCCGGTGATTCAAGTGAGAAAAATATTTTTTGGAAAGGCTACTAACCTTCTGAAATTCGTTATTCTTTACGTTGTAGAACTTGGTTCAAGAAACATTAATTTGGAACCAAAAATATAACTTGTGGTTATTGAACGTGTTATTATTTTTTTTAGCTTCTATAGACATCAGGACGAGCATCAGGAGCTTGAGAAAAGTTTTATAGCTAAAACCTTCAGACGAGTTAGATTTACTGATTATATTACTTCACTATGTATTGACCCTTCTTAATGTTTGTCCGAGAGTTTGTCATTTTATTTGAAAAAGTATTTTTTCTCCTTTATCTCGTTATCAACAATGTATATATATCACATTATAATGATAATGAAAAGTTCAAATATTATAAGATTTGGACATTTTAACATGAAACCTACTATAGAGTATCTAGATAAATAATTCATAGGTATGAAAAGTAGGCAACGTTTAACGCAAAATGTTTAGTAAAACAAAATCAAATCCTCTATAAAATGACGCGAGATTAATTAAAATCGGTCAAGCTAGTCAAACATTTTTGCGTTTTAAATGTTTAAAAAAATCGCATATTTCAGATTTCACTTTAACTTTCAGATAAAAACTTCCAAAAATTCACGAAGAAAGTAGATCAAATTCACTTTAAAATAACGGAAAAGGTCAATCCAGAAAAAAGTTAAAGCGTTTTAAATAATTTGAAGATTTCTTAAAAAATCGGATATTTTGGATTTCGCCAATCCTTTCAGATGGCGAAAAATCCCAAAAATGCAAAAAGTGAATCAAAATCCTTTTAAAATGACGCAAGATTGGCAAGATTCATTAGAATCGGTCAAGCCAGAAGAAAGTTATAGCGTTTTAAATAATTTAGAAAATTTTTAAAAAATCGAATATTCTGGGTTTCGCTGAAACTTTCAGACACAGACAAAAATCACAAATATTCATGAAAATAGATGATTCATCAAAATCGGTCAATCCATTAAAAAGATATAACTATAATGTCCTAAACAATTTGGAAGAATTTAGAGAAAAAATGAATATTCTGGACTTCGCTAAATCTTTCAAAGATAAAAGATTACAAAAATTCATGACGAAAGTAAATCAAATTCCCTTTAAAATTACGCAAGATTCATTAAAATCGTCCAAGCCAATAAAAAGTTATAGATTTCAAAATAATTTGGTGAAATTGGAAAAAAAAAACAGATTATATTCATATCATATTATTCCCTTTAAAATGACGAAAGATTTATTGAATCGGTCAATCGAGTTTTTTGAATTTTGCTTAAAATTTCAAAGATAAAACAACACAAAAATTCATGAAGAAAGCGAATCAAATTCTCTTTAAAATGACGGAATATTCATTAAAATCGCTCAATCCAGTAAAAAGTTATAACGTTTTAATAAAACAAGAAGGAAATAAAAAAAAAATATATCTTGGATTACGCTGAAAATTTCAAAAAAAAACACTATCCATGAAGAAAGTACATAGATCAAATTTTCTTTTAAGAAATCGAATACTTTAGTTTTAGCTATAAATTGAAAAAAAAGTAAACTGAATTCTCTTTGAAATGACGCAAAATTCATTGAAGTAGACAAATCCAGTTAAAAGTTATAGCATATTAAATACATAATTTGGTCAAAGTTCAGAAAATAGGATAATTGCCGATTTTGCTAAAAATAAGAAAATCACAAATCTCAAGAGAGTAAATCAAATTTAGAACAACGCAAGATTCATTCAAACCGGTTAATTCAGTAAAAATATATCGTTTTAAATAATTTATGAAAGAAATTAAGAAATCGGTAATTCAAGATTTCGCTAAAGCTTTCCGAGAAAAAAAATCACAGATACTCATGAAGAAAGTTGATTAAATTCCCTTAAAAATGATACATGGTTCATCAAAATCGGTCAATCCAGTAAAAAGATATAACGTCCTAAATAATTTGGAAGAAATTTAAAACATCGGAAAACTGGATTTCGTTAAAGCTTTCAAAAAATCACAAAGATTCAGGAAGAATCTAAATCAGCTTTTTTTGAAATGACGCAAGATTCATTTAAATCGGCCAATCCAGTAAAAAGTTATTGCGTTTTAAATATATTTTTTTAATTTGTTAAAAGATCACAAACATCCATAAAGAATGTAAAAACTAGACAAAAAATATTAAACATTTTAGAAAACAAAGTAAAATATTTTTTAGCGTCAAACTGTGTTATATTGGCGATTTTTGTCAATTTTTGCTATAATTTAACTAGGGAAGTCCAATAACTAAATGATACTGCTCGAAAAAATTAGAATGGTGTTCAAATTTGTCTTGTCCAAGGTAGCGGTTGTAAGATAGTTTTGAATCTAAACAAACTAAGGTCACAAATCTAGCTTAAGTTCAATCATAAACTTCATGGTTGAATTCCCTTATAGTAAAAGCACGGTAACCCTTTACAGTACAACCATTTATTCCCATGAACCAACATACCCAAGAAACCGGTTTTGGGTTTACAAAGTGAATATTTTGACGAGCCCTTATGGTAATAGACGTCTGCTCCTAGGAATTCCTAATTGGAATAGATAAGCACCTTCAACGGAAAAACTATTGTGTAGCGCCTAAAATTAAAGGCCTCAAGCAAGCACCACTTCCAATGACCCATATCCAAATGACATAATCCTATTGATGGATGCACTTCTATTTAACATAGAACAGAAGCCTACAAGGTACTGATTTTCTATTGAACATCATCTATTGTTTCCTAATAAAAATCAGAATTGTTTGCCATTCACGGACAATTGCTATCTATGCTCTAAGGTTATGAAAATCTGGGTCATTGTCTCGGTAAGGAAATAGATTGTTTCTCATTATTTTGCAAAAAAAAAATGTTCAACCTACATTGGATAATATTAGATTTTACTGATAAAAAATCATGGCATGGTGATTTAAAGGAAGTCGAAAGACTCGTTGACTGGGCTAAAGCCAGGTATATAACGAAAGGTCTCGGCAAATTGACACATAAATTTCTATTTAGAAAGGTTTTTGCCATTAGGGAACGACATGCAGACCATAAAGACGACAAATTCATTATAACGATAAAAGATTCCCTTGGACGAGATGGGAAAATAAAATGTCCTGGCCTAAGGGCAAAGTAACGACAATCAACACGAAGCAAAATTGAAAATTTATATTTTCATTTGATTTCTCTATGAAAAATTAATTCCATCACAACAATAACGTGTGGAAAATGGATGTTGATTTATTTGACGCTCTTGCTGAATAACCGTTAAAAAATCACAGTTTTTTTCGAAATGTATCTATGCATTTAGATTACCAATAATAAGTTGCAACAAATCTCAGTTACAAAATATATTAAACCCCTTTCTCTTTTCGAGGCAAAGCACTTTCATTTCTATTTCCCAATAGATTTTTCCTACGTGGAGTAAGATTTTTCCAAAGTGGCCAAGGTGAACTAGCTGCATTTTTCAGCTAGGAAAAAAGAAATGGCGGTGTACGCCATGTAGAATGTTCAGCCGCAGGTAATGGGATACGAAAATATTGCCAATGTTGTAAATGGGTACCAGGTGTGACAGTTCGGTTAATATGTAGAAACAGAAGGTCAGCTTGTATTGCTACAGAATTTTCGAAACTCGACTTCAATTATGAAATTCGGAAAACTAGTATCGTTTACTCAATAAAACAAATCTAAATCACTTTTGGACATGAATAATACATTTTACAACAAACTGATATTAAACAACCATGTTTTGATGTGAAAAATATAAAATTGATGGGCCAAGGAATAAAGTTTGAGCTGATTTGAATATTCTCATATTGTATAACCGTGGAATTTAGAGTCCGTGCAAATAGTGAGGAGTAGGTACGGCGCGATAAACCAATTTATGCTCCAGCCTAGCTTTTGTAAGCGTTTATATAAAGGTATTGTTGCCTCCAAAGATAATTCATATTCCTACGAAAAAAGAACAGTGTTTTTGTGGATAATATGACGAATGTTTTGTGTTTAGTCTGGGTCTTTATGATTCTTGAACCCTTCAAAGAAACAATGAAATTCTTGATTTGTACAAAAGTTATGTACTTGATGCTTGCAAATAATGTAAGGCGATTTTTTTTTCGATATTCGCGGTACGCTGGGAGACAGGACACAGGACCGGACTTTAATTATCTGAAACTAGTTTAGTTATTCAATTATTTTCTTTTCGTTATCTTTTGCCTTGAAATGTTGTTTAAGTCGTTATGGAACAAACTTTTTTATTGTTAGGTCGTGTTAAGTAAGACTGGTAAGTTTATATTAAGTTTATATGTGCTGTTGTCATTCATAGTTTTCGGAATGAAATTGATTTATTTTCCAGGTTGAAGTATAAAATGCTGGACAGTTGCATAGAGTGGATTGATTTTGGACCATAGAAAAGATTTAGGCACAACGTTATTGACTCCAGTGGCGTACAGTAAAAAAAATGAAGCGCTTCTATTGTATGTATGTATTGTTATTACGCCACTAAAATACACCTCCAGAGTAAAGAGTTGCTACTTGGATTTGCCTATCAAGCTCATGACTTGCATATAAAATTTAAAAATATGGTTTAAATCACATCATGTTGAAGTAGCAAATGTTCACTGCACGCCACTGGATTCAATAACTTTCAATGTGTGCCTAAAAGTTTTCTCTGGTCCAAAATCTCTATACAACAGTGTCAAGGGAGGACTCTCGGACTCCGCCCTCCGAGAATTTTGAAAAGAATCCCGTTTTTCTATTTTTATAAATAAATATTCTATCAACATGATTTCAAATAAAATCGATCAAACCAAACAAATCCATTCAATATTAGCTCCACGGCATATTACGACATAGAAACTTTCGAGGGTGTTTCTTTATTTTTAATTTTCTAAAAATTACCACAAAATAAAGACCAGTGCTGCCTTGGGGGGCATTTATTTTTGTTAAAGAAATGAACGCGACTGATGTAATTTGATTTTTGTCATAAAAGTAACAACCAAAAATACATATTTTTTGCCTATTAGATTGTTTTTTTCGTATCTGCCCTCAATTTCGAAAAAAAAACTTTCAAACTTCGCAAAACATTTTTTTTTTAACGGGTAAAGTCCGGGGTAAAGTGGGTAGGATATTCTAAAACAAGTAAAACGAGTTCAAATACGAAAAAAATTTAGGTGGCAAAAAAAGTTGAATTATTGGTTGATTCATTCATTAAAGAAAAAAATTGGAAGTCAGTGGCGGTAATAATTCCCAATAAACGATAATTTCAAAAGTATAATAATTTTTTGCAAATGTTGATGAGTTTTAGGAAAAGAGGTATTCATTTTCATTGATCTATAATTCTCGCGATCTATAATTCTCTCTCAAGACTAATTCCCAAAACATTAGCTGGAATTAATGTATTCGAAATATCAGCATTTTTAAAACTGTAGAATTATTTTCACGAAGAATTATGAAAACCAGCTAAGTAATTCCGGAATTATTCAAAAATAAGTAGGTAATTCCATCTCTTCGGGAACTGGGAGCTATTTGAGCAATATTTTACCAGAGTCAACGAAAATACTAGGGAAAATTATCGCTGGATTGAGCAGATTTGATAACATTTTTAGGGTATTATCACCGCTTATATACAAGAACCGATAATGATCGTTTATGGAAACTGATTCTGGAATTACTAAACATAATTAAGAGCCTCGTTAAGAGCAGTATTATTATTATACCAGTATTAATAGTTTTGAGTTTCGCGGAATCAGTATTTTCTTCATAAATATCACTCATTATAATCTACTCTTCTAAATTGTTTACTTTCTTTTTTTATTTAAATTTAAAAAAAATTATCTCTAAAAAAAATCTCATAATAAGATCATGTGTGTTGAAAGTTAAAATGTTGAAAACGCACAATAAATAATAATAAAATTGAGGAAAAGTATTAATAACATGGAACGTTCAAGAAAAACAATAAATTGCATGAAAGAGCAAATTAAATGGCTGTTAAAGCGAAATAAAAAAATAATAGTGTTAATAATGGAAAATAGAATACAAAAAATTGGGGGAACAAGACAAGGAAAATATCTACTGAAATTCAAAAAAATAAGAATCTTTAAAAAGAAAATTTAGATAGGACCGTGAACTGAGAGCAAATATGGAAAAAAAAAATAAAGATCAAAAATTGGTGATCTGCCATAGCTCCAAACTAAATGAGTGAGAAGAACAATAATTTTAGCGCAGAGATTAATTTCGTCACTGTACTCCCTATAAATTTCACGAACTCGACAGTTTGAAGAAATGAAAAAAATGAATAAGTAGGTAGTGAAAACCTTCTTGAACATGCTCATATTTATTGAGTAAATAAATTTATTCATTTTTTCAATTTTAGTTTCTTTATATTTAAAAAGTTAAATGAGATAAAGAAGTCGAAAAACAATTTTCTCAAATTCCGGAGATTCAGTTTTGTTACATTAAAAAATGTCATAATTGAGAAATCATTAATTGAAAAAATGAGTAATTTTCAGGAATTTTAAAGGATCACATTACAAAGATAAGAGATAAAAATGACAAAGTTCTATATGTGACACCTGGTATAAAGCATGCAACGAAAAAACCGTTTGATAACTTTCACAAAAATGTTGAAAATGTATTGCAATAGTAGACCTTGGGTTCGATGTGGGCTAAAATAATTCCGAAACAGCGAAATGCAACCAGCCAATCGACCGATATATTAAATGTCTTGGTCTAGACCTTAATTCCTTGGTAAATGTCTAAAAACCTATAGGCCAAGTGACTAATAACTGGGTATGCCGAACCCTTCGGTGGTATATTGTTTTGTCGTTAATTATATACGAACATAATGGTAGATTTCGTCAGTTTTGCTTGATTATTGATCAGCTGGGTGTATGCAAATGCATTTTTTATCAGCTGCTATGGTTGCGTCATAGATTTTTCAATAAAATACCACGTGAAAAATAACAGGAAAACAATGGGTATAATTTCTTCCAATCGACCCTCTATTAGTGAGAGTAATAATTGAATGTTCGCTCTACTTTTCTACATAATAACATGACGTAACAGTAACAATAATATAACATCTGCTCGTCTGGGCATTTGTTAATGACGTACGCTGGATTCAAGATGGCGGAAAGATAAACCCTTGAATAAAGTTAATTTTTATGGACGGCATGTGGCCATATTGTGTTAATATACAGGGGTGAGAGACTAAGTATCAAAATGTGCTAATCAGTTTCGAATCTACCACAAGTTCCTTGGAGATTCGGGAAGAGTAAAAGCTATCCATACAATGTTTATATTTTATACTCGAATGTAGGGATGAAAAAAAAACGTGTTTTTTGAATTGAATGAAAAACAAAATAAAAAACATTTTAAAAACGGTATTTTTTATTTTTAGTTGTATTTTATTGTTTCGTGAAACTCAATACAAACATTATACAGGGTGATTCATGAGGAAATGTTCAATACTTCAGTTACATAATATTCACTATTCAGGGCTCAAAAATAAACATTAAAGTTTATATAAATTTGAAGGGCGTTCAAGTTTTCATTTAATTTTCCATTTTTTTTTAAATAAAATCTAATATTTTAATTTGAATCCCGTTTTTCTTGGTCACTCCATCACTCGAGAACCGCTGAACTAACTAACTAATTCAGGTCATTTTTTTTAAGAAAAAAATCCTTTTTCCTGAAATATGAGGAGTGATGTTAAAAAGGAAAAATTTCCCCGAAAAACCTGAGAAAACACTTTTTTTGCTCGCTGATTTCCCAGCCAATAGATGGCAGTGGCTATTCAAAACAACCACTGCACTCACATTTTGCATTGTTTTTTCAGAATCATTCTCATGAACATTTCGAGGAAAATATAGGTTTAAATAAAAAAAAAATCGTCAAGGACAGCATTATGACTATTTTTGATGGTTTTTTCAATAAAAATATGTTTTTTTATCGAAAATGATTCATTTTATCGATTATGAACAAGAGTACCTTTTTTGTAGCCTAAGGTTCAGGCTATCTAAATTCATTTTTTTCAAGTCTTTATCATACAGGGAGTTGGAAATTTAAGCATTAAAATGTACAACCTAGTCCGCCCCTGGTAAACTAAACAAGCTAATTATGTTTTAAGGGCAGTATCTCAAGAGGTAATGTTAACTGTTTATCACATTGAATTTTCATCAAATAATATTAAGTGGTTGAAAAGTTATTCAAGAAAAAATTATTTCCAGTGGCGTCCTTTCGGGACAAGAAAATTTTGGAAAAAATTTCACGGGAAACTGTCATCTTATTTTTTCAATGTTCTATCTGAATCCGAGAGATCTCCCACATTTTCCCTGACACTGTACATATCAAGACTAGGATATCTGTTGAGAGGAGTAGTTTCTATTTGAAGTTGGTATTTGATCAAGAAATTTTAAAAAAATTGTCGATTTTTGCATAGTTTTGTTATTTGCCAAAGGATTTTGTCAAATAAGACATGTAGGTTCTAATTTGGGGGTTGATTAGAAAATTTAAAAAAAAAATGACTAAGTGAGGTTATGTTTGGGTAATTTTGTTATTTTCCAAAGGATTTGGTTACAATTACTTATGTAGGTTCTATTTGAGAGTTGATCAAAAAAATTTAAGCAAATTGACATAGTGAGGTCATTTTTGCATAGTTTTGTAATTTGTCAAAGGATTTTGATCAAATAATATAAGAAGGTTCTCTTTCGGATTTGATCACAAAATTTAAAAATAATTGACTAAGTGAGGTTATATTTGCATAATTTTGTTATTTTCCAAAAGATTTTGTTCAAATTAGGTATGTTGATTCTATTTAGGATTTGATCAAGAAATTTGAAGAAAATTGACTTAGTGAGGTCACGCTGGCATAATTTTGTAATTTTCCAGAAGATTTTCTCCAAAATACCTACATGTAGGTTCCATTTGGGATATGATGAAATTAAAAAAAAAAACGAGAGATACTTAAAAAACGGAACAGCTGGGACATTTTTTATAATTTTTGATACGTTTAATTCATCTGCGCCCCAAATAACAGAATAATTATTATTTATCCATCGGAAGAATAATTCAACAAAAAAAAAAGAAAAATTGTGAAAAAAAATCATTGAACACAATATTTTTTATTGATTATAAGGCAGTATGAAATATGCCGAGTCACCTGGTCTTTGATAATTTAAACATTGGAGAAAATCTTAAGGCTCTTTTTACTTTATGAACTGTTAGAATTAAGATTTCCATCATAGTTGTATCTGAAATTTGTGTTTATATTTAGCAGTCAGGTCTTATCGATTGGTACTTGTTTTCGTGAAGCAGCCCAGTCCGGCGTGCGGCGTGAACCAGTTATATTATATTATTGTCCGGAATTCTTTTTCTAGTTTAGTCGTATTGGAGCATTGTAAATGATAAGTCGCATTTTGTTCAATAGACGCTTTATCGAAATACCGCGAAGGGTTTTCATTTTAACAGGTTATGGGCCCAGTTACGTGAGCCTTAGTTTGAAAGCCCTTTTTTTTCGTCGTGTTTCGTAAAAAGTAAACGCGCGTTCGAGTCGTGCAGTAAGTTGTAAATTCCAAATACGTTCGAGTCGTATATACGGAGTTTTGCGATGGCCAGTGTAACAAAAATCGATTGTGGAAACATCCCAAAGTTTGACGGCTCAAACTTTCAACTATGGAAATTCAGCATCCAGATTTTGCTGAAAGCCGAGAAGCTCATGAAGATAGTGGACGGGACTGAAGAAGAACCGGTCGAAACAAGTTCAGATGCGTGGGCTAAATGGGATACAAACAACTCCAAAGCTCAAGTTATGTTGTTGTCAACAATCAGCCAGGATCAAATCCAATATTTGATAAATTGCAACAATGCAGCGGAGATGTGGACTCGTCTGATGTCGATACATGAACAGAAGACAGAAGTGTCAAAAGAGTTGCTATGGCAGAGGTTCTACGAATACAGAATGCCCGAAGGTGCAAAAATGGCAGAGCATATTTCCAACATTGAAATGCTCGTTAAACAACTGAAAGATGTGGATGAGAACATAAGTACAAGTGCAAAATGTTCAAAAGTCATAAACAGTTTGCCTTCTTGCTACAATGCCTTCAGGACAGCTTGGGATTCAGTTGCCGGCGACAAGCAGACTTTTGAAAATCTTACGGCCAGGTTGATGAAAGAAGAATCCAGAATGGACAGTGCGGACAATGAAACGTCACGGCTTGCTCTGCAAGTGAAAACATTGAAAAGTCAATTTGAAGCTGCAAGTTTAAAAGACAAGACGACCATAGGTGATCGAAAGAAGAATAGTACATGTAATTTCTGCAAGAAAAAGGGACATTGGGCGCGGGAATGTCGGAAAAGAATTGCGTTGAACAAAGACAAAAATGGTGAGCAATCTGTTAGCAGTCGTTCGGCCTACTTTTGTGATATCTCGGCATCGTACTCAGCGAGTGCAAGAATGAAGAAAACTGAATGGATTTGTGACTCTGGTGCCAGTGTCCATATGACGAGTGAACTTGAGTGGTTTGCAGAAGTGAAACCTGTCTCACAACCGATGCATGTCCAAATTGCAAATGAAAAACGAATTGCAGCAGCTGGAACCGGAACCATACATATTGAAGCACTTGTGGAGGGTAAATGGATCAATCGAACCGTCTACAATGTCCTCTACGTCCCAGAACTGAGGAGGAGTCTATTTTCAGTGGGAGTAATGACTGATCGCAATTTCACATTCCATTCATCTAAAAATCGCTGTGAATTTCGAGACAGTGATGGAAAGCTATCATGTTACGGTATCCGAAATGACGATTTGTGGGTGATGAAATTCCGAGTGAAAATGCCGCCGGAGTGCAACGTGGGTAACGCTAAAAATTCACTAAAATTGTGGCACGATAGACTGGGTCACGTGAATTGTAATGCCATCAAGAAAACAGCTCATCGGGATATGGTCAAGGATTTGAAGATTCATCAATCTGAAGATTTTTTCTGTGAGCCGTGTCAGTTAGGTAAACAAGTCAGAAAACCACACAAAAGCCTTGGAAGAGCCAGAAGAGAGCAGCCCGGTGAAATGATACATTCTGATGTTTGCGGTCCAATCAACATTCCTTCACCGAGTGGATCGAGATATTTTGTCTTATTCAAGGACGATTGCAGTGGCTATAAGACAGTCTATTTCATGAAACACAAATCCGAAGTACTCAATAAATTCAAAGAACTCAAAGCTTTGATTGAAAATCAGACCAACAACAAGATAAAAGTTCTCAGAAGCGATCAAGGAAAAGGGGAGTATGCCAACAAGGAGTTTGAAGCTTTTATCAAGAAGGAAGGGATTTTGCACGAATACTCGGCAACATATACACCTCAACAGAATGGGCGGTCTGAGAGGGAATTGAGGACAATTGTGGAGAGTGCCAGAACAATGCTAATAAATAAGAATGTTCCCCAAGAACTGTGGACAGAGGCTGTCAATACAGCAGTCTACATTCTAAATCGAACAGCATCAACTCAGGTGGAAAATATGACCCCCTACGAAAAATGGTTTGGAAGAAAACCAGATATAAAACATGTGAAGATTTTTGGTTGCCCGGCTTACATGTTTATTCCACCGCAATTTCGCAAGAAATTGGATGTTAAGTCGAAGAAGCTATTATTTGTTGGATATGAAGGCCATTCAACGAATTATCGACTGTGGGATCCTGAAAAGCGACGAATTGAGGTTAGTTGCAACGTAACCTTCAATGAGAATGGAACATTCAAGATCGAAGAACCAAAATTCACACTCATTTTTGGAAGTTTTGGTGAGAATGACGATGTTCAACCCGAAGATATTCTACCATCAGAAGTAGAAACTATTGAAACCGAAGAAGATATAACCTCAACAGACGAAAGTGTTGGCAATACAGACGAAGACTTTGAAATTGATGAGCCCATTGATGTTGGTGATAATGAAGACATCGAATTAAGACAGTTAAGAGATAGAAGCACACTACGGCCACCAGATTATTACGCAAATTGCTCCATCTTAGAACCAGATTCATACGAAAAAGCAATCAAAAGTGAGGACTCCATGAAGTGGGAAGCCGCCATGAAAGAGGAAATGGATGCCCTGGAATCAAACAACACATGGATTTTGGAAAAATTACCTAAAAGTGCGAGATTAATTGACAATAAGTGGGTGTTTCGTGTGAAGACTGATGTACACGGAAATCCGATACGTTATAAAGCGCGGTTAGTGGCACGTGGATTTACTCAAGAAAAAGGCATAGACTATCAAGAAACCTTCGCGCCGGTGGTTCGCTATGATTCAATTCGCGTGTTGCTAGCTTTAGCTGCAGAAAAGAACCTTCGAATCGCGAATTTTGATGTGCAAACCGCGTTTCTCTATGGTGAGTTGAGTGAAAATGTTTATATGAAGCAACCAACAGGATTTGTTAATCAGGAAAAACCAGATCTGGTATGTAAACTAAATAAAAGCCTTTACGGACTAAAACAATCTCCCAGGTGCTGGAATCAAAAGTTTGTCTCCTTTTTAAGTCAGTATAAATTTAAACAACTGAAATCTGATATGTGTGTGTTTATCGGATGCTTCGATAACGTAGAAGTATATCTGGCAATTTATGTTGATGATGGACTTTTATTATCCAAATCCGAAAATGCTATTGGTGAATTAATAAAAATTCTAAATCAAATGTTCAAAATTACCGTGAATATGGACAATAAAAATTTGCAGTTTGTTGGTATTCAGATTGAACAAGACATTGAAAAAGGAACTATCAAGTGTCATCAACAACATTATATTTCGCGGGTGCTCGAAAAATTTAATATGAACTCAGCAAAACCCCTGTCAATTCCAGCTGAACCGAGCATACGTTTAACGGTAGCTTCTAATGATTCTGTTTCTAATCTGAATATACCTTATCGCGAGGCGGTCGGTTCCTTGATATTTCTTGTGACCGTTAGCAGGCCGGACATTTGCTTTGCCGTGAATCAAGTGAGCAGATTTCTAAACAATTGGAAGGACGAACATTGGCAAGCAGTCAAAAGAATCTTCCGTTACCTTAAACAGACAATAAATTATAAGATTGTCTATTCCAGAACTAAAGATATTGAAGCTATAGGTTACACAGATGCCGACTACGCTGGTTGTATAGATACAAGGAAGTCAATCAGCGGATATATTTTCATGCTTGCAAGAGGTCCAATCACATGGAAAAGCCAAAAGCAATCAGTCGTGGCCCAATCAACCACCGAGGCCGAATACATAGCTTTGGCCCTTGGTGTAAAAGAGGCTTTATGGTTGAAGTCTTTTCTTCAAGAAATTGGACTTCCAACATCAAGGATGAAGATAATGGTGGACAATCAGTCAGCGATCAAATTGAGCCAGGCACATCAGCTCCATAGCAAGACCAAGCATATGGATGTAAGACTTTGTTTTGTGCGGGATGAGTGCGAAAAAGGCAATATACTCGTAAATTACGTCAGTTCAAAAGATCAATTGGCCGATATACTGACCAAACCTCTAACAAAGACAATTTTTAATCGTCTCATTGAGGATATTATGTATTGTAAACTGTAACTGGGAAAAATGTACTTAGTAGTTTAAGTTGCGCGTTTGTATTGGATTGTTGATTTTATTTCGATTATGACTGATACAAATTTCATATAAGTGGGAGTGTTAGAATTAAGATTTCCATCATAGTTGTATCTGAAATTTGTGTTTATATTTAGCAGTCAGGTCTTATCGATTGGTACTTGTTTTCGTGAAGCAGCCCAGTCCGGCGTGCGGCGTGAACCAGTTATATTATATTATTGTCCGGAATTCTTTTTCTAGTTTAGTCGTATTGGAGCATTGTAAATGATAAGTCGCATTTTGTTCAATAGACGCTTTATCGAAATACCGCGAAGGGTTTTCATTTTAACATGAACAACCAAAACTTTTTGGTACGGCCCTGTATCACATTTCTAAATAAAATAAATTATTCTTTTGTCATTTTCACGTCAAAAAAGTATACCTGTTAAAAGTTGATGCGAGCATGGTTTTCGAGATACATATTCGATTTAAAAAAAATTCCATGTGATTTTTTTATCGCAAAATCTGAAAAATAAGAACTGAACGAAATGTATTCAATTTTCAATAACATTATTGTTTTTAAATTGAGTTCAATAGATGATAAGCTAGGTTTTATGGTTGAAAAACAATTATACTTTTTATGTGTATTTGATAAAAAAAATCACATGCGTTGAATTTTTTTAAAATCCATTAGTTATCTCTAAAACGGAAAACGGTTGCCCGAATCAACTTTTAACAGGTATGTGTATACCATACAAATAAATCATTTGTTCTACTCACAAATGTAATACAGTCTGGTACCAAAAGGTTATGATGTGTGTGTTCGAAAGAGTAGAAAGACATGTAGGTGGCGCCCTCTACAAGTAATAGCTATAATAGAAACACATTCGAATCCGTCATACCAAAAAAAAAACGGATACCAATTTTCAATCCAACATTTACATTATCATAGATTTTATTAAAAAATAGAAAAAAAAAATTAACACCCTGTACCTAATTCGAAAATAGATATTAGGTATATTGTGCCAAAAATTGAGTTTTTCGACAAAAAGTTTTTGGTTTGAAAAGCTTATCGCAACACTTTAAATTTGAAAATATTATACAAGGGGGCCAAAAAACGAGAAAACTTTTGGTCGAAAAATGAAAATGTTGGTCCATTATACATACCTATAGGGTTAAGGGTACTCTATCCGTGGACAGGACATAATGTATATAGACTTAATTTTGGGCCCTGAATACGTACCTGCAAGTATTGACATTTCTTCATGAATCACCCTGTATGATGAGCTGAAGTTTCATATTTCATCATCAAAACATTGATTTTGAACTAGAATGACACTGACATGATGCGGAAGATTTTGTAAAATGTTTAAATTATAATAATTTATAAAAATAATTATCGATACTCATGTACTTAATTGAAAATCTCCAATATGCCAACTGCAAAATTTTTCACATACCTAGATAATATAAAAAAATAATTCCGGAAGTAGTTCACTCAAGACTCAAGACCTATAATTTTGATTTTGAGAATGCTGTTTCTTTTATTTTTACAATAAACGGTTCAAGTTCAAATAACAGCTATATTATATTTGTAGCTCTTTGATTCTTTTTATCTAATTTTTTACTCAGTAAAAAAAAACCTGAATACTTCGTTTTATTTTTCATTAGGAACTATTTTTTTATTCTTCCCATCTCTACTCAAATGTACAACAAAAATCAATGATAAGCCCTCGTAATGGCAGCCCTACAGTAATTAACCCACAAATTAAATATTTTAAACTTTCTGCTTGCATAGTGGAACACCATAGGGTACTAATTAGTTTTGGGTTGTGTGCAACGGATGTTTTGCGTTGGGTTCCCTTTGTGATTTATCATTTTAGTTCGAGTCTCATTTATACCATACCGGCTCACATGAATAAGGATGACAGCTTTGAACTGTTTAATTCAAGATATCAATTTATTTTGTACTATAAATCCATTTAAATTTCCCAACAAAACCCATCAAGGCGACGGTAAGTCTCCAATTGTATTGTTACCAATATACAATTGTTATTAACAAATTTTCACATCGAGTTACTCAGTTGATTTTGACGTAACCGTCATCGTGCAGCGCCACTGTTTCGATATTATTGGGCCAAGGTGGTCGGTCTAAGGTTATATCCTCCGCAAGATGGCGACCACAACGTCTCACCATTGTGAAACATCGAATTGTGAAAATCTAAAATACACCCGATCTAAAATGGAAGTCGAAGCGATTTATTGTCATGTGACGCTATAAAAATTCTATTGTCTAACATATGTTTATAACGACCTGGACTATTTTTTATTGTCACCAACATGACAATGGGTATTATACTGGGTTGTTCAATTATCACGTTTCACTTGCAAACGTACATTTTTCGGACACCCGCTACATGCTATTGTTCCAATTGTTGCAGATTTATTTGCTTATCGAGTTAATAATCCCATTGTTGTCAATGTGTCACACCAGACATAGTGTAGGTATCACCTCAAAGAGCCGAAAAAACACATAAACTATTATTTTAATGTATGCACAAATATTTGCATAATAGTTTCTTTAAGTAGGTCGACAGTAGTTACTTGGAGACCCAATTATTGCAAAATATGGAGTTTTTAGTGAATGAAGGTTTTTCGGCTTTAACATCTGATTATTTGTAACCAAATCCTTGAATTTTATGAAGAGTAACATGCATTGGACCCTATACGATTAAGTCTGGGACAGTGAATTATTTATTCAAAAATGTCACATTCGTATTTATCTAATTAATTGAGCATTAGAACATAATATATCGCAACAAGTTGAAGTAATCGATTTGTCAACTACCAAGAGTACACTTTATTTATTAATTCTAAAATAAAACTCCCACTTTCCCCATTACTTTTGTGACATCGTCCTTCACAAAACAAAAAGAGTCTGACTATGGTGGTGTTATGAAAGCAGCCGCTGCTCTCGATATTTTTATTGACATTTTAATTCCATTCGAATCCCACGCAACAAGGAATAGGGTCTGCCCTTGACATCCATCCACTTCGCCTTGCTTTTGAGCTTGTACCGACTTTCTACAACATTTGGTTAAAGAGCAAAACTGAATGATAAAAATAAATTCAGGAAGTTGAAGCAATAAAACCGTCATCTACTCATAATCGCATCCAGAAATAAAATACGATTTCCCATGGGATATCGCTACATTTATCATGCGTAATTTGAGATAAGTAAGCCTGAAGGATTTTTGCAGATATGATATGACATTTTACAAACAGAAGGATGTGGTATTTTGGCACTTAATATCAATAAATTATCAGCTTCTCCAGGAAGTCGGGTCTGGATTGGAACAACTGTCACCTGGCCGTAATAACTTGACTCGAAAATAGCCAGGCGACGTCTAGGTGCTTTAAAGTTTCCGTGATTTTGTGAAAAAGCACGAATTAGATAAATTGGATCTAAAACGGTTTGGTTTTGGGATATGTTCCAAAATGTAACAAGTTATTAATTATCGAGTTATCCAACTTTTGGTTAATTATTTTTGACTTTGATTGGGACAAACAAAACGGAATTTTTAATTTTAAAATATTTATTTGGTTGATGTTAGATACTTACTTTCTAAAATGAGTCTCGCAGTCACAAGTTTATCTGAAGAAAATTAAAAAAAAACCTTTACTTATAAAAAATAATCGTAGGTGCCAAAGTTACCCTCCAGTACCAAAGTAACCCTGATTTACAGTACATATTGAGAAAAAGTGGTTTTCTGTGGACACGACAGTGAAACTGCATTTTACTGCCTCCAAAGAGACGAGAAAGTAGGTGTTTCCAAGGCTAAGCCTACAAAATACTCAAAAACGGCTAGGCAGTATTTTATTTAAATAATAACTTTTTCTAAAAGAGGGCGTTACAAGATTTTTTTCTGAAAGCATGAGCATGTTGCATAATGTTATATTATTAAATTCAGATAATTCTTATAGATTCTGAGTAAATCAAAGCATATACATTCAGAGAAGGTATACAAAGTGGAAATTTTGACAGCCAGTGATGATTTACCGACTCCGTTGGTTATTTTGAATGTTTTTTTTTTTTTTCGGGGAAAAGTGCAATATCAATATGTAGTGTGTATTGAATATTAGTGAAGCAGTGTTGATTGATAACAGGTAAACTGCCTAATATACATGTGATTGTGTGATTATACATAACTAACCTAACTAAACTTATCCTAAGTTGAAAAAATATCAAAACAGTTTAATACTCTTTTGAGATTTTCTAGTTTACCGACAAGAGTTGGAAAATGTTTTGTGCGTTCTGTTAGGTTCTGAGAAAATTTGTTGCAAGTAAAGACCTTATATAAGGACTGACTAATCTACCTACGGTCGAGTGTAAATATTTAAAATAGACTAGAACATTTCGCTAATTTAATATGTCAATAGAGCCACGTACAAACAATAAAATAACTCGTTCCGGAACGTATTCGAAATACATTTTTCTGTGAGTCACGGATAACTCAGACTTCGCCCGAAATAATTTTATTTTATTACGTGACGTGTCTCTACCACTTTCTTTATGGTTCTGATCTTATTCAAATGAGTGGCCGATTGGAAAAAGGATAACATTCCAAAAATATGGTGAATCAAAGGTGGTAAGTTTTTTAGTATTTTTCTTATGTTCCCGCTGAGGGCAAAAACGATAATATCGCCGGTTCCCTTCACATAATGATTTTGTTGTTGGGCGGAAAAAGGATAATATTCCTGGAACGAATCATGAAAAGCGCTTTTTTTTACACGCTTGTCGAGCCAAATACCTTATATTTGATAGTCTATAATCTAAGAAAAGAATTAAAAGTATAGTGGGTAAGTGACCAAAAAGACTGAAAAGGATCTGAATATCATTTTCTAAATTGTTGGTTTTCCAACTGAACAGTAATTTTTCATTAAGATACTATTTTGTTTTGTTTAAATAAATTTTTGTATTGTTACTGGAAAAAGGTTATAATTTTTCAACTTTCAAATACCAATATCTAAATACCGGATTCAAATCAAATGTAATTTGTCAAAGAGTACAATATAAAAATCATCACAATGTCCGACAATGATTTTTGTAAAAGTGACGGTTTTGCCTCAAAACAGTTTTTTTATTTCCGAAAAACAAACTTCATTGAAATGTTATCCTTTCTCCGTTCAAATGTTGTTGATTGCTTTGAAGATTGAAAATTGTTGAATCAGATTTCAGATTAACCCGGGGATTAACCAAAGAATATTATTTATAGAAATCGAAAGCTACATTCACCACAAACCTAATAAACTTTTACCAAAATTAATTGAAAATGTATCATAGTGTAGTGATCCATGTCGAAATTTGTTGTTGTAATTTATTAAAAAGTGATTAACATGATATACACAGTGGCGAAAAGGGGTATTTTACAAAGTACTCGTGGTGCCTGGCAAATTTACATTTTGAAAAAATTCTATTGATTTATCAAAGTAAGAAAACCGGCTTCAACTCTTAGTCCAAGAGCTGGTGACAAAAATGTGCAAAATTTTCTCAAGACTAGTTTTTTGAAAGTAAGTACGTTACTTCTTGGTAATTTGTAGGATACCTAGCACTGGGAGGTTTTTTCTGGAAAGATTCGGAACTTTTTGTATTTTCAAAGGGCATTTTATCGAATACAAAAACAAAAACTTTGACATATTAGAATGGAGAATGAATGAAAAATTCAAACTTAACAAATTCTATGTTCACCATTGGCCATTGGTATCTTGGACATACAGGGAAGGCATGTAAAATACTCACAAATGTCTAGGCAGTAAAATTATTTCTAACTTTTTCTAATAGAGGGCGTTACAAGATTATTTCGATATTTCCTTTACAGTGTCTATATAGATTATTATAGACGACTATTTTTCATTTGGTGAAGGTATGTTTGCGAAATTTCGTTATTTCTCAACGGAATTTGTTCAAATTTGGTATACAGTGTAGAACAGCCAAATGAAATAAATTCGATAACTAATGAATGGGACCATTTCCGAAAAAATGCTGGGGCCCGTCGATTGATATTTTTGGTTGTACATTTTTTCCAGCCAAAACATTTTATACAGGGTGTGTCATGTAGCAGTGGCTGATACCAACTTTGTTATTTTAAATAAAACACCCAGTATATTATTCAATTTTTGGATTCTTAAGGGAGTTCTGGACATATGTCATGTACTATAATATCCTATACCACAAATTAAATAATATACAGGGTGTTCTTAAAAATAACAAAGTTGGTATCAGGTACTGCGACATGACATACCCTGTATAAAATGTTTTTGCTGGAAAAAATTTACAACCAAAAATATCAATTCACGTGTCCGAAAACGTTCCCATCCATTAGTTATCGAATTTATTTCATTTGGCTGTTCCACACTGTATAGTTGGGTTTGCTTTTGATTTAGTGAGGTTATGTTCGCATAATGCATAATGTCCAAGATAATGTCGTTATCTTTTAGTGAATTTCTGTTCAAAATGTTTAATTTTGGTTTTAATCAAGAAATTGAAAAAATAAATGATTTTAGTGAGGTTATGTTTGCATATTTTCTCTATTGTTTAATGGATATAGTCATTGAACTCGACTCTAAAGAACTGGAATGTTCACGAATTTGAAGATGCGACGAAGAACTGTGTCCAAAAATGTGGGAAAGAGAGAGATAGATGGATTGCAGGCAAATTGTTATCCCTTCTCTTTATAATAACGCATGTACCGTAATGGACATCATCTGATGAATGCAATCTACCTACCTCTCTCGGCTTCATCTCTGCACCATTACGTGTTCATTCAAGTTCTTTAGCTCCAGTTCAATGGATTGGTTTTGATACGGTTGATCCTTGTTTGTTTGGATATTTTACCAAGTGAAACTTTTTTTTTGTATTTGTAGTGGCCCTATAATAAGTGTAAATGGTTTCCATATTGATGTGGCAGTTTTCTTTGTTATACACGTTACCCACACGATTCAATTATTATAATAGATTGTCACCATATTTGTTAAGAAAAGGCCCATTTAAAATTATCTTTTTACAATAAATTAAAGATCTCTCAAACACCATTTCCAACCACAACTTTAAATCCAAACATTCATAAAGCAAACTTCATGTTACATTATTAACGAAGTCTATTTTCGGCGGTTTTGCAATTCGAACGTTGTCGGCCTCATTGATAAAACGGAAGCAGCGGTCACGACTATCAAAATCAATATTTTCATTTATGGCTCGATGTTTCGCTTTATCAATCGGGAGCAAAATTCGCTTAATAAATTTGCCAGATTGATGAATCGCTTGTCATTTTGATTGCGTTATAATTTTGGACAGATATGAGTGATTTCATTCGTGTAACTTTCATGTAAAATCTAGAAAATGGATTTTTGGACGGGGAAATTTATTTATTGTTGACGAATTCTGAAATGACTAATACATATTCTTCTTTTTTATCTCCAAAATTGGACAAAACTTGGAACAAATTCATTTAAAAATCAGATTTTTTCTCAGAAAAAAAACGCCCGGAGACGTAAATTTTCTCGTGAATTTTTAATTTTAGTTGCGATTTTTTAAAATCTCTAATCTATTGGGATAACTTTTGATTAAGTAAGCAAAATTCAAATTCAGACAAAAAATCAAGTCAACTATCACCTCTGTTACTTGAGAATTCACATATAAAATGAAAAAAACCTATTTGAAAAATGGAGTTAGCTGTTATAACTTGTTTCTGGATCACCCTGTATACATGAAATCATCATGAAAAAAACGGCAACTAAAATAAAAAATGTACGTAATTGAATGCAAGATTTTATAGATAGACAGGCCAGGCAGGCTGTTAAGTAAGAAAATTGAAGGTTTTTCTATCGTTAAATACATCAGTACATTCAATACATCAGTACATTCTCCCTAATCCTACTTATTGTCCTATTCCCAATGTTGCCAAAAAGTCCCATGAAGAAACTGCACAAAAAAATAAAGAAGCTAAACATCAAAGTCAGCTTCTGTTTTGCACTATCATCAATACGGGCGGTGCCAATGACCAACTACATTACACAACCAAAACAAACAAATCCAAAAATGAATCGAGTATTTACTTAAAGCAGAGACAAAGCTACCGGAATATACGCACTCAACGCTACAATATTTGCACAGATGCCCCTGGATGCACATGATGTGAAAGCAGGTGGACATCTCGATATATCCTGTATAGTGTGTACAAGAAGACACAAAAGAGCGTTTTGTCTGGTGGACACAATGCCATGGGATCGATATTTTAGAATGGAAATGTGTGAAACTAGAGATAGCATCGCTGGAAATAGGGTAAAAAATTGAGCAATTTTTTTGTTATGGGGGTTGTACAGTTAGGAAGAGAGAACGGCTTCAATGGAATGCGTGTACGTATTGTGTGAGTCTATGTTCAACATTCAAAGAGTCAGTTTTGGCTCAGTATGCTACTGCGCATGCGTTGTTTGTTGTTTGAGTCGTATTCAAGTTCGGTCTGAGTCTACCTTGAGCAATGATTAGACAAAAATGCGAGGTTATGTTATGTTATTTATTTAAATTCTTGAAAATTTTGACAAAATAATACATATCGGTTGCCATATTTTCTATTTGACTTCGAAATCGTGCTGAACGTATTTTGTTTGTTAAGCTAATTTTGAAACAATTAAATCATTGAAACTTGTTACTTTGACGTTCATGAATTAATCCAGGAAAATACGTATTACTCCGTTATTTTTGGTTTCAGAAAAAAAAAATCATATAATAACCTTTTATGTTCAAAAAAGAGAAGCCAATGGATTAAGATAAAAAAAATACGTTTGTTGAAATAGATCGAGAACGCGATGTTCAATTGTTTTTTTGTCAGCATCACGTTGATCCGCAGAAAAATACCACTAGTTTTCTCATAAATAATAGAAGAAGTTAGCAATAGTGCAGACTTAAGTTTGATCACCCGGTAGGTACAGGCAAAACATTTTGTTTTCAATTTGTATGCTTTTTCTAAATAATATTTAAATATGTATTTTTTTTTAATGTCCTGTATTTTAATGTTATTGGTTGGTTTATTCATGCAAATCATTCTATAAAATCAGTGATCTCAAAAATCCGTATTGTTACACGGTACTAAATAAATTGTTACTGCCATGGCAATGACCTTTTAACAGACATTTTCAACCTTCAACAAAGTCAAACCATGAATATTATTCAGATTCCGGACAATCCAGTATAGAAGCTGATTTAGAATACATATTCCATGTTTCTACTTGGTTCTAAAATTACCTCCAGTTCTGTCTATCTACAGGGTGTTTGTGTTTCCCAATTACGTACACAAAATTCTTATTCCCAAGCTGATTTCATGAAAAAAAGTCAATATAAATATGGTTTCGGAAGTGCATTATTGTTTTTGAAATACAGGGTGTTGAACTTTTATTTTGAAAGTTGACAGACTTATTTTTAGTTTAGGCCGAGCTAGGTAAATATTATAAAGACCAGTGCCGTTCCTGGGGGCATCCTACCGAATATTGTTGTTGAGTAAATATCAGTGGCGTGACATTGTCGTGATTTTAATTTTTTTCCAGGATGAAGCAACCAAAAATACAACTTTTTTGCCTCCTGGATTTTTTTTGTATCTAGATTAGTTTAAAAAAAAAAAATCTCCCATACCCTGCAAAATATTTTTATTTTTTTTTATACGGGTCAAGTAGGTACTTAAAAACATGACAAATGAAGCCCCATACGAATACAATCCAGGAGGCAAAAAAGTGGTATTTTTGGTTGCTTCATGCGTATAAGAAAAAAAAAATTACAATAGATTCAGAGGCGTACATTTATTTTATTTTTTCCAGTTCAACACCCTGTATCTTAAAAACAATACACTTCCGGTTTTATCTTTATATCTACTTTTTTTCATGAAATTAGTTCAGGAATACGCCCTTGAATTTAATGTACGCAATTGGGAAACACCCTGTATATATCTAACAACTTCATGTTGGGTGTTTCAAAGACTGATTGATTTTTAGAAAAACATCGAATTGGTCAAAAATAAAAATGTATGTTGTGTGTTGTGTGTGAAAAAAGGAAGCGGAAAAGGGAGTACAAAACTTTTCTCTGGCGGTGGCGAATTTGAGAGACCCTGTACAATGTAAAACATATAGGAAAAAACTGTATCATAGTAGTGATAAAGAGTTTTTTTTTGTTTAAAATACAGGGTGTTTCATAATATAGCACATGCAGGACTTCAGGAAGCGATAGCTCGTCCAAAAATATGAAAACAAGTTTGAATTAACTTACCCTCTGAAATGCACCATTTTCGCGAAACAGGGTGTTAAAATTGAAAAATAATCGTTTTTTGCGAATATCTCCAGAACCGTTTATCGTACAGAGAACAGCTTTTGTGAGCATTTTTTACTATTGATAAGCTATGTTTTGTGCAGAATATATTTGTGTTCAGTCATGATTGGTGAAGGCTTTGAAGGGATAGTGGGTGTTTTTATCCCCAACTTCTCCGCTACTGGAAAAATTACTGCTTTGAGACGCTCATTAGAACCGCCCATGTTTTTCACAAAAAAAAGGAGCTCTTGATCATAAACCCTAAAGTCGAATGTTTTCGAGAAAACATTCTAAACATTTTTTGAAATATTTTTTTCTCTTATTAATTCAACAAAATTTATTAAAACGTCAGATGAAGTAACAAAACCAAACGTTGGCTCCATAATTGAAAAATGAATAAAAAAACGTTAACAAATCAAAAACAGTTAAATTGAATGTTGGGAATGTCCGCCGTTAGCTTCAACCAATTTCAACACCCTGTATCTCGAAAATGGTATATTTTAGAAAGTTGATTGATTGACTTTTTTTCATATTTTTGGACGAGCCCTGTATAAAACTTAGTTTTTAACTTAGTTGAGTGATGGTGATGGAATAAAATTAATAATCAAAAAGAATGTTTTGATTCCAAGCTGTACTCACTGAAAATCGTGAAAAATTTTATATTGAAGCTGGAAATTGTTTGGCTTTATTCATAAATAAATTAATTTTTTGAAAATACATGAATTTATCGATTTATATTCTATTCAATGTGCTTCACAAATATGTTTAGGTATTCATTATGTTTCTCCAATACTTGATTAATTCAATATCGTCATAATCTGAGGTTCAATGATCTCTAAATTATAATTTACTTGAAACGTTTTAATTGCTTATTGATATCGAGGAAGTCTTTTTATTTTTCTATAAATTAATGGACCATCCAAATTATTTTTTAGGTTTATGATTAAGTTTGATTTTACTACGTGATTATTTTTATGTGAGTAAAATAAGGAAACAGAGGTTGCCATTAATTCTCCTATTAATAATTAATACATATTTAATTATGTAAACAAAGCCCAACAACAGATAATACATCACATTGAAATTTGCGTACAATATTATGTAGCTCAGAACATAGAACGACTAGAACCAGCATAAATATACCCCAGAACTTGGGAAAATTGTTTTTTTCTTAAAGAGAGATTAACGAAGAAATATTTTTATTTTTGATTGTTTTAACATCGTTGGTGTTACAAAGCAGTCAAATGATCATTGTCGAATCTTGTTAGCTGTTAGCATAAATGAGTTTTTCAGCTGACAAAAATATCAAATCGTCAACGTTTTTCAATAACTTGGAAGAGCCGGCAACACTGCTATGAGTTTCCTCTTGCTGTGACTTATAGGTATGCCAAATGTATCCATGTGTAAATAAGTTATATTATCGTACGAATATTCCCGTTGATTTTAATCTTCTAAAATGGGTTTTTTGGAAATCGCATAGTATAGTGGGATTACCAATTTAAAAAAAAAATAGATGACTCAACCAGTTGTATGAAAAACTGCAAGAATATTCATTTATTAAAGCAACAAGAAGGAAGTCAACTGGTCATGTTTTGAAAAAGATTCGTTAAACAAAAATTATTTTGGCAGCTATTTCAAAAACAAATGACCCATTACTAGTATTATTGACTAACATTGAACTACAACCGGAATAATCAATCTGCATTGGATGACTGTCAACATCATCCATGAAGCCATAAACAACATCTAGCGATCAAAAATCGCTATTCACTCAGACACGTTATAAGTCCCAACCTTGTCTGCATTTATCACACAGTTAAATTAACATTTATAGATTCTAAGTACTCAATTTATTTATAAACGTAAACAGATGCTCGAGTCATCTCTCGCGCGCAGCCTGTAGTCGTTTTTTGATTCCATTTATAAAACAAAACGAGAATTAAACTCACGATGTTAAAAAAAAAATCAAGATCTTAAGGTCAGTGACACTCACGCGCGTGCTGGCAACCTTGAAATGCGACGGCTTTCTTATTATTGTTGCTATAAATACGCACCAGTCGTCTCCTGTGGTTCTTGCTTGTTGTTGTATACAGGGGGTTTGAAAATAGCTGCATTGAAATCCAGGGAAACAAATAAAACAGAGCCATAGATCAATTACGAACTGTTCTCTAAGCTATACATCAAGCTGATTGATGAATGTTTTTTGGTGGTAAAAATTGGGATAGTTTTGTACTTGGTACAAAGACTTCTACATTATTGGATTTTTGTTATTCAGCTGCTTTAATGAAAATTACGCAAAAACAGAAGTGGGAGCGGGGAGCGGGGTAGAAATGATCGTACTTGAGACTTCCAAATTGAAATAAGAAGACCTTGAATTTACTTGATAATGATAAGCAATTCCTATATAGTACTGTTCGTCGACCGACACTAAAATGATAAAACAAAATCTTGAAAGAATCGGGGAAATACAATAAAGTTTAACAAGCTTAAAAGCACTTTTATCCTTAAAAACAGTTGTAATTGTAAAAAATTCCAATAATAAAATGTTTCTTTGATATAACAGCTGTCTGTTATTTTCTCAATAGATACCCTAACTGAATTTGGAAAAAAATAGGAAATCCTTCACAAAAGTCTTTGTATGCCGTAACTTTGCTTTGTGCCTGGGAAATTATGGACAGCCGGAATCATTTTTGATAATCATTTTCAACAACCTTCACCTATTATATTATGGGACGAAATTGAGGTTTACTTTAAACACACTATATATTATTCTATATTTTTACGATAATTGAGGAGTTTTTTGTGTCAATTTCTACCTTGCAGAGTGCTCAGGAAATCACTGACATCATAAATCAACTTTTTAAAAATTTCAACAACCCTCAATTATTATTTTATGGCACGAGATTGGGGTTTGATTGGGACACTCTGTATATTATTTCGAATTATCACGATAATTGGGGAGTTTTTTTAGTCAATTCCCACCTTGCAGAGTGCCCAGGAAATTATTGACAGCAGGAATCATTTTTTTTTTAGTTTCAACAACCTTCACTCATTAGTTTATGCGACGAAATTGAGGTTTACTTGGAACACTTTGTATATTAATTTAAATTTTCACGATAATTGGAGAGTTTTTTTCCAACTTGCAGTGCTCAGAACATTATTACAGCAGGAATCAATTTTTTAAGAATTTTCAGCAACCTTCATCTATTATTTTCTGAGGTGAAATTGAGCTTTATTTGGGTATATTATTTTATATTTTTACGATAATAATTGAGGAGTCTCTTGAGTGATTTTTCACCTTGCAGAGTGCTCAGGAGATTACTGACAGCAGGAATTATTTTTTTGCCAATTACCAACAACCCTCTCACTTACTAGTTTGATGGACAACATTGAGGTTTACTTGGGAAAACCTGTTCATTTTTTCATATTTTAATTGAGGAGTGTTTCAAGTGATTTTTTCCTTCAGGAAGTAACTGACAGTAGGAATCAATGTTTTGATAATTTTCAACAACCCTCTCGCTAACCATTTTGATGGACAAAATTGAGGTCTATTTGGGACGCTCTGTATAATATTTTATATTTTCACGATGATTGAGGAGTGATTTTTCCCAATCTGTAGAGTGCCCTGGAAGTTACTGACAGCAGAAATCTATTTGTTCAGAGTTCTCAACAACCTTTACTTATTATCTTATAGGAGGAAATTGAGGTTTACTTGGGACACTCTGTATATTACTATATATTTTTACGATATTTGAGGAGTTTTTTTGGGTTAATTTCCACCTTGCAGAGTGCTCAGGAAATTTATCATACCAAGAATCAATTTTTTAATAATTTTCAACAACACTTATTATCTTATAAGAGAAAATTGAGGTTTACTTGGGACACTCTGTATATTATTTTATATTTTTACGATAATTGATGAGTTTATAGGTCAATCTCCACCTTGCAGAGTGCTCAGGAAATTATTTACAGCAGGAATCATTTTCTTAAAGAATTTTCAAAATTCTTCACTTACTATTTTATGGGACAAAATTGAGATTTACTTGGTATGTAAATTATTATAATTTTTTCACGATATTTGAGGAGCTTTTTGGAATAATTTCCACCTTTCAGAGTGCTCAGGAAAGTAATGATAGCAAGAATCATTTTTTTAATAATTTTTAACGAACTTTACTTATTATCTTATTGGTCGAAATTGAGGTTTATTTGAGACACTCTGTATATCATTTTTAATTTTCTCTATACTTTTCTTTTGAGAGAAATTACTGACAGCAGGAATCCTTTTTTGATAATTTTCAACAACCTTCACTATCATTTTATCGAACCAAATTGAGATATACTTGGGACATTCTGTATATCATTTTATATTTTGTAAATTGAGGATTTTTTTGGGTCAAATTCCACCTTGCAGAGTGCTCAGGAAATTTTTGACAGCAGGAATTTTTTTTTAATAATAATTGAGGGTTACCTTACTGACAGCAGAGATTAATTTTTGGATAATTTTCGACAACCCTCACTTACTATTTTGATGGATAAAATTGAGGTAAAGGTGTACCTACTTAGGGACGATTTGTGTATTATTTTATATTATCACGATGATTGAGAGGAGTGATTTGAGGTTTTTTTTTCGGCTCAGACTGCCCTTGAAATAATTGACGACAGGAATCAATTTTTAATAATTTCACATCATTTCCAGGCCCAAAATTGTACACAATATATTTTTGCGATAATTGAGGAGTGTTTTGAGTGATTTTCATCCTTGCAGTGCTTGGTGTCCAAATTTTATTGAGGGTAACAATAATTTAGGATACCATCAACGAAGAAAATTACCGGACTTAATTGTGTTCTATTTTTTTAATTAAAAAAAAGGAAGTGCGACTCGTCAACATCAGTTTGGATAAGTATTTGATATTGAAAATGGGATCAAAGAAAATTTGAATAAAAACACCTTCGAATATTACAGTCCGGCAACGCCGTAATGAAAATGTCAATGCGCAAGTAAAACACACGCACAGTAAAACTTTTTTGTGCTTGTGCTTGAAGTAGAACGTGACCTCGCAGAAAACAGGCGATTTCAAGTCGTGCAATCAACAAAAATGTAAACAAAGCCAGGACTTTGAGTGGCCACATTGTGTCAAATTTCCTTGTCACACACATTATCTACATTATTTTGTTTAATTGTAGGATTTAATTATTATAGATGAAATCACCTAATTTGTTAAAAACTCTTCGAAATTGGTGATCGGAAAATATATCTTTATGCATCTGTCCAAATATGACAGCTAGGTTAAACCATTAACTATAGCTAACTTCCTCGAACAGAAGTCAAACCAATCAATAATCTCACACCATATTGCTGATCGATTCCCCATTTCCGCGTAGCACTCTAACTGTACCAACATATGACTCTAATGACCTGAGCATGAGAAAAATATCAGAAAAGCCAGAAGGAAATGCCGTGCGGACAAATTAACTAAAATGTTACAGTTATAACCTTATATAGACTAAAAAGTAACCGCACAGACTAGCCGACTGACTACGTGGGTATGTAGGTACTTCCTATGTTTTATTGATTGTTAATTGGTACCACTAAATGTCAGCTAAATTGATACTTTGGTGAAATGTCATCTAAGAAAAAAAATTCAGGTCATATTAAATACTTTAGCAGATTATTTTTTTTTCATATATTTCTCTTGAATAAACTACGCCAGACATGCGGTGGTTGACGAGCTACCGAATCAAGATTCGCCTTGTCATCCACACGTGTGGGATTTGCCAATATCCGAGCGAAATGTTCAAAAACACCAATCAAAAATTGTTATAGTTCACCCAACTACAATCTTCTCATCCACACTGGGCGCTGTTCGAGGAACTCGCGTTCGGAGTTCGCCAACTACCGCATGTCTGAATTAATCCATTGCAACCGTCAAAGCTGCGACATCAACTTGATATTTTCAGTCAACGCAAAACTAGTTGATAAGATCTCAAGAAAAGTTTGGTTCAGCCAGATCAATTGGAAATATTTTATTTTTTGTATTAATTTTGATTATGTATTATTTCAATTAACTGTGCCCTTCACAGTTGGGATAACAACTTGAAATGATGTTCACAGATTAAGGGCAACTATAGTTCGTTTGACTACACATTTCGATCATATTATTATAATTAAATGAACTTCTCTACAATCAATAATACGAAAGCACAAATCTTAAAATGAATATATGTTTTCATCATAATGACCTTTATCATCAGAATCGTCTGCTGAGCTGAACACTAATGGTGTATCGATTGTCTGTCTAGAAGAGCCGATTAAACGATACTTGCATTATTCAAATGGATATAACGATAATGCACTTCAAACTGATGGACTTTTGTATAATGCCTTTGCATTAGAACAGTTTATAGTATATAATGTAGATTCTATATTTCAGTGTTATAGACTGAAAATGTAGTCTAACCTTTTAAGTATAACTCGGAACCTAGTTTTTCTATTCTTCATAAAGGCACTGTGAGGGGAAACCCACCTGGAAAAGAAAAGTAAGTATTAGTACACATAGAAAAACTCTATGGTATTGAAAATAGTACATTATTCAACGAGGTAATGATGGTTATTACTCACGAAAATACCAGATCAATATGTAAGACAGAAATCGTTGGCCTTGGCAGCTATTGCGCTTGCGCTCCGTATACATAAGATCATTTTACATAATATGAAATATGAAACCACAAAATACGATCTTTTTTGCGGACCCAATTTTTTTTAAACATGTTTTTTTATGTTTCCGTTCTGATATCTACTTAACTAATTGAGCGATCGACATGATTTTTTTTTGGTTTTAATTCACACAATCAGGCGCTTTTTTCCAAGCAAAAATGACTCGTATTTTTCATTTCAAATAAGCCAAAAACGATATCCTCGGGACTTTCGATTTTTGACAAACACATTTTCAAAAGACGCAAAACTTTCTTGTTCTTGGAAATTTCATAAAACGTGCAGCAAAGAAAATGTAGACTAATCCCCGAAACAGTTTTCAGTAATATAAACACTTTGATAGTTTAGGAGCTACGATTTTTTAATGCACACGGAGTTTTAAAATTCGGTTGTTATTTGCTTTTATTCATCTCTTATGGTTTTCATCTTTAGGTACCGGTTTGATTTTCCTTAAATTTCTTTAGGTTTTGGTGATGTGTACTTTCCATGTTTTTTATTTATTTTTTTTAATTTAATTGTTTTAACGCTGTTCGAAAATGCTCTTTGTTTCCATATTTTCTTACAGATTTATCTAGTTTTAATTTTTCAAGATTCAGATTTTTTGAATTTTGCCATTTGTTTTGTTATCTCCCTCAAATTTAAGACAATTTCAACGAGTAGGCAGGTAATAATAAGTGATATGAATAAAGAAAATACTAATTCCATAAAAATATTGATTTCTTTTTCTCCAAGAAACTAAAGTTGCTTGTAATTACATACCTATACTGCTCTTAATTATTTTTAGCAATTCCGGAATTAGTAACCATAAATGATGATGATTATTATTGCGCAGATCTCGCTGGAATTATACAAAATACAAATTCCTTGACAATGCAAATTCTGCCATACCAGTAGAAGTACTCATTTTTATGAATATTTTCACTTTTGATTATTAATTCCGGAATTAATTCTTATGAGCGGTGATAATCCCCTCTAAATGTTCAAATCCAATCTACTGAATCTAGCGATATTTTTTTTGCCAATATTTTCGTTGGATTTGGTAAAATATTGCTGAAATAGTTCCCAGTTGCCTAAGGAGTTACCTACTAATTTTTGAATAATTCCGGAATCACTTAGTTTCCATTTATGCAACAGCGGATGGAACTTAATATGTTATTTTCTTTGGGAATAATAAATTAATATTATGCACATCAACTTTCGGAATAAAACTGTTTTAAATGAATAATGGTTTAGTAAGTATGAAATTTGTGATGGTCAATGGTGATAATTATACGTATACCTGAATACTTTATTTTACGCATGATAGTTATAGGTGTCATTATATGGCATTTTGGAAAAGTAAAGTGTGAAATAACAAACTAGTGTTTTATGATCCATAACTCACTAGTCACTAGTGAGTTATGGATTATAACTCACGTTCCCGTGGCAACCAAACAAAGGATAACCTATTTTGACCAAAATGTAAACATGTCACTGTCTAGTCATTCTGACACTGAAACTGAATTTCTCTATTTGTTGGATAAAACATTGTATGACACTCGTGCGGTATGTTCCACAAGTCACTTGAGAATTTATACGACTCGGCCTAACGGCCTCGTGGTACAAATCTTTAACGCGTGACTTATTTTCAACGCACTAGTACCATAAATATATAACTATAATTCTACAGTCCTAAAAACGCCGATCTTTGGAAAATAATAATTCCAGATAATATTTTGGCAAGTATAGTTTTTTGAGAGAGGGGAGGAATGTCTTTTTTCCTTAAACTCAATAACACTCACAAAGAATTATTATCTATATATATTATAGAAATTATTGTTTATAGGGAATTATTACCGCAATACCGACTTCATTGTGATTTTTGATTTTTTCCAAAAATCCAAAAATACAACTCTTTTGCCTTGTAGATTACAGATACGAAAAAAAGTCTAGGAGGCAAAAAAGTTTAATTTTTACCCGTTTCATGGGAGAATAAAATCAAAATCACAACAGTCAGCAGCGTGAATTTGTTTATCAAAAATATTCGGTAAGATGTCCTTCGCGACGCCACTGATCTTTATAATTTTTAGGAAAACAGCGATTAGGAAACACGCTGTATTAAACATCGATAGCCATTATTGAATGGATTTGTTTAGTTTGTATCATTTGATTTAAAATAATGTTTAAAGACTGAAAAAATACTTATTTAAAAATGTATAAAAACAGGATTCTTTTAAGAATTTTCAGGAGGCGGATTCCCAAGATCCTCCCTGCCGCCCTTACGTAGTGCAAACTTCATTCTCATGAGTAATAGCCATCATTGAATAAAATACTATTATAATTTATCATTTGAGCAAGTGCTGCAAAGTTTGACCTTATCAGTTACCGCAATAACAATAACACTAGAATTAGTTAAACGCCTTGTCATTCTGTTTGAATGATAAATAAACATTATTTAATCAAGAGAATATTTACACCTTTTACGGTATTTAGAGATAAAACAGATCAATGCAACCAACCTAAAATTCGTTATGCTTGCTGAGGTTCACATGAGGTAACGTTAATTCTAGGAATAGAGGATCCAAGATTTTCTAGAGTTGGGATTTCAATCTATACTAAGTTTCTCCAGCCGGAATAGTATACGTCTCGTTGCCATTACCCCAAAAAGGTCGCAAGGAAATGCCAGAGCAGCCAGTGAAAAAGAGACACTCAAGTCGCAAGAGGGCCCATATCGATTGCAGAGTGCCTTTTCGGCACATAGCAACCACACTGAGAGGCCCGACCCCGAAAAGTGTTCCAGGGGTTCGCCTCAGATACGGGGGTATACAATGAAAGGGTCGCCCAGTCAAAATATACGTAGCAAAGTTGCGTTTGAACGCATATGGCTTATGTCAACATTACCCTTTGGTATGGTTGTTAATCTTTGATAAGGGGTTTTCGGTGTGGTACATGTGCTGGAATAGCAAAAGCAGTTTATGGATAAACACTATTCAATATTTTGGTGATAAGGTCATTACAGTTCACAAAAGTTGGAAGGCTACGCTCAATTTTATTTCCATGCAGTTTGTGACTTTTTGATACTCAAGAGCATAGACTTAAAATAATAAGACAAGTAACGCCTATACCTTTAGCATTGAATGTTTTGGTCCCAACACAATGATGATAGGCCAGTTTTGTTTTTGTTTACTTACCGGTGAAACGCCCGATTTTCGCCTGTTTTTTTTCTCTGGCCACACACTACACACTTTTTAGGCATTGTTTATGAATTAAACACTAAATCCCGCAATTGAGAACAGACAGAGCAAGACTTTTTCTGAATAATTGAGAAATAAGCAAACTATAAACGCATTTACCTCACTTAAGCGGACGTTTGTAAACAATGCGTCAGCCGGTCCGTTCTCAAAGTTGCGACCGTATTTCATCATGAAATGTAGAGCTTCATACAAATGTTCCCCTTCAACAATGTTTTTAAACGACAGAAAAGTCATTTGTGACGGAAAACTGAGAAAACGGAAGTGTTTAAGATTGATGATTTGGTAGTTGAATTAAATTATTTTTGCCGGTATTTTTCATAAAGCTCTAGAGCATTAAGAGCACATGACAACGGCGCTGAAATATAGTAAATAGATTCATGAGGGAGATGTTGGGGTTAGCAAAATTTGTTTTGTTACTTGTCTTGTTATTTTAAGTCTATGCTCAAGAGCATGGATCTTGACTTCAAAATATACATAAGTGTGTTGAAACAGTATGAAATCTTGGGAGGTCAAAAGTAAATTTGAAAATAGGCATAGGTACTTAAAAACACAAGAAATCTGTTTTCAATTCCAGGCAGTTACTTCAGAGGAAATTTGTTTTCAATTCCCGACGGTTACTTAAGGGAAAATTTCGGAAGTTACTTTAAGGGAAATTTGTTTTCAATTCAAGGCAGTTACTTGAGGGAAAGTTACTTAAGGGAAAATTTGTTTACAATTCCAGGGAGTTACTTGAGAAGACGTTACTTAAGGGGATTGTTTTTTTCAATGCCAGGCAGTTTCTTGAGGGGAAGTTACTTGATGAAAAATTTGTTTTCAACTCCAGGCAGTTACTTGAGGGGAATTACTTAAAGGGATTTTTTTTTCAATTCCAGGCAGTTACTTGAAAGGAAGTTACTTGACGGGAAATTTGTTTTCAACTCCAGGCATGCAGTTACTTGAGAGGAAATTTGTTTCCAATTCCCGGCGGTTACTTTAGGGGAAATTTCGGAAGTTACTTATTGGAAAATTTGTTTTCATTTCCAGGCATTTACATGAGGGGAAGTAACTTGATAGAAAAATTGTTTTTCAATTCCATCAGGCAGTTACATGAGGGGAAGTTACTTAAAAGGATTTTTTTTTTCAATTCTAGGCAGTTACATGAGGGGAAGTTACTTAAAGGGAAACTTGTTTTCAATTCGAGGCAGTTACTTGAGGGGAAGTTACTTAAAGGGATTTTTTTTCAACTCCATGCAGGCAATTACTCGAGGGGAAGTTACTTAAAGGGAATTTTGTTTTCAACTTCTGACGGTTACTCTGGGGGAAGTTTCGGAAGTTACTCAAAGGGAATTTTGTTTTCAACTCCTGACGGTTACTCTAGGGGAAGTTTCGGAAGTTACTCAAAGGAAAATTTGTTTTCATTTCCAGGCATTCACATGAGGGAAAGTGACTTGAGGGGAAATTAGTCTTCAAATTTGAAAAGTAGCTACCTGGACAAGTACTTGAGCTTGAGGATAAGCTTCTCGACGAGAAATTTGTTTTCAATTTCAGGCAGTTAGGTACTCTAAGGCCCGCTATCTTCATGTCGGGATAAATAAGCCTTATCTAACAAATAAGATTCTCATGGCTAATTTTATCCGACACCCGTATCTTCCAAATATTCCATGTTTGTATTTTCACGACATTTTAACTGCCAGATAACTTAACTTTAAACGATAGGTAATCCTTCAGAAACAGCCTAACTTGAATGTTGGATGCCAACATCACAATACCAAAGAGAGATAGAGCAATATGCAGTCGTGTTATTTAGAAAGAGACGGGAGAAATCTTTTATGCCATTAGCCGTTTTTCTTAGCAGGTGTCGCGGGTGACAGAGTTGACACTGTTGACAGTCCGACTACAGCTCTCTACAAAAAGTGAGGTTATCAATTACGATGATTTTCATTTAAATGTTAATAGATTTCCGCATGATCCCCAAACTTATTCCGCAGATAAAAACGTTACTCCGAGGTATGTGTGACAAATAAGCAATCCGAAAGATATATAGACTATTAATCTAATATAGATAACTATATTAAAGGCTGAAAACACCGCAAATTTCGATATCTTGGAGATTCATGATCTTTAGGTGAGGATACCGGGCTCAAGGGACGTTATTTAAGGGGAAATTTGTTTTCAATGGCAGCAGAAGAAGATTGTTCTCAATTCCCGGCACTTACTCAAGGAAAGTTACTTGAGAAAAACAAGTTTTCAATTCCCGGAAATTACTTATTTTCAATTTCCGGCAGTTACATAGGGAAAATTGTCTTCAATTCCCCCAGCCCAACTTGACATGAACTAACCCAACATGATACGAACCAACCCAACATGATACGAACCAACCCAACATGATACGGACCAGCCCAACTTGATACGAGCTAACCCAATTTGACACAAACTAACCCAACTCGACACCAACTAATCCCACTTGACATAAACTAACCCAATTGGAGACAAACTCAGTTTTAACTCGAAACGAACTAATCCAACTTGACATAAACTAACTCAACTTGGCACAAACAATCCAACTTGACACGAACTAACCCAACTTAATACAAACTAACCCAATTTGACACGAACTAACCCAACTTAACACAAACCGAGACTCAAACTAACCCAATTTGACACGAACTAACCCAACTTGATACAAACAAAAAAATATCGTCACAGCCGATACGTTTTGTCGAAATACCGATCAATGACGTCAATAACTGCTGATGACCAATTCGTTCAGGCGTTCGGCTACGCTCGGTAGCTGTATATTTTTCGGTTATTTCCGACAAGTATTTTCGCCATATGGACTCCGGCCAGCATCCCAAGCATATTTCTGAATTCCGACGAAGCCTGAGTATTTAATTACGATGTGCGGTCAAATTAATATAAGGTGTTTTTTGAAAATAATTCATTATTTACTAATAAAGTCGTTGAAGAAATTCAAAAAAACTATTATGTTCTGTAATATATTTGGGAGGTCATTGACCACCCTATGGAGGAGCCGCCCTTGGTATGAACTAGATTTAAGTTCTTTAGCTACATATGAGCATAGCCAGTTCGTTTTCACTGTTCAAAAAGTTCAATTATAGCATTTTTTCAATAGTCGATTTTAGCCAATGAACAAAAACAAGGAATTTGGTACATTTGGTTTTTCAATACCATTGCGCTACATTCTCTGTCCATTATTGAAGGCTAAGAGATACTGAGCGTGAAATCATGACACTCTATTGCATAAAGAACTGAAATCCACACTGTATTTAATACACATTCATTACCTACTTAACTATTTTCATTGTAATTACATTTTTTTCATACAGCACGCGTATTTGTTGATATTGTCACTTTGTCATTCAATACCGAACCTTGGCATTCACCAGATGAAAGGCTGTTTTTTTCCTGCTGTTTTGATATAACTTTTCAGTAAATTATTATGGCAGTTATATTTGGTGCAGATCAAGAGATTAATCCAATTGAAACCGTTCATTGGATAAATTAGCATAATTATAAGTTTGAAATATTGGATTGGTTTTGGAACGGGAAATGCCATCCACATTATTAATGATGACGATAGTGAGTACGGAAAGAACATTTTCAGATGAAATGTGGGTTGTTCAACTGTATGAAGTCGAGGATATGTTTACAAAAAGGTGCTGGTAAACAAACCGGGTAAAAGAGCGACGGCTTTACATCCCGTGTGGTTTTTATTAATGAACTGGTTCGCCTCGCTCTGGCTTATGTGAAACTAAGAGGCCTATTAGGTTATCAGTTTTTCGGAAATCGAGTATACAAGGTTCCACAATAGTTTGGATTTTCACATTGTCATATTGGGTGAAAAATCTATCCGCTTCTTCAGAGCGACAGTCACGTTACTCCTCATAAACATCATACATCGAAACTGTGACCTAATTTGCCTTTGTTTGGCACCAAAAAAATGGCGCCCGTGGATTTGTATCATTGTGGATCTTACTGATTTTATGAATTTGACTTGCTGTCAGAAGGTCATTCATTCAAGTGCATTGTTGTCAAGATACCTACAGGGTGTTGAACTTTAAAAAAATAAATAAAAATGTACTCCATCGAATTTATTGTATTTGTATTTTTGTTTTAGATGTAGATACGCTACTTGGTGTAAATTATTTGACACTATTAGAATCGATGCACAACCCAGATTTGGGGTCACGCTGAGCAACCAGTTTTGCTGCTATAAATAGTCACGTCCAGCAAGAATATGGGCATAGCTTATTATTTGTAGTGTAACCCCTCTCACCCTTCTCAACCTATAGTGAATAGTGTAACCCCTCTCACTCTCCGTCTACCTCCAGTCCCGATCCTTATTGTCTCCCAAGGGGTGACGCGTTGGAGTATATTCAATAGAGAACATGCTCGTCCTAAAATTATGATGGTAGGAGATTGATTTGAATATGGTGGGCAACAATATAGTGAAGTTGCAAACTGAGTTCTCTTACTGTTCGACCCAACTTCGTTCTCGAATCCAGGTCAAGTCGCGGAGGCCCAATATGACATCTTACATGACAATATATTCACCTTTTTTGAGAAAGTCTCTGTTGATGTTATTGGAACATGTAGACATATGATGCTCCGCCACATGGCGCAAGTGATGTCAGTAAATTTTTTAACTGAGCACCATGCATGGATCAAATTTGATAGGTAGAGGAAATCCATGGTACGCTAATGGGAAAGCCGATTGACCGATTCTGGGTCTCCGGACTTCAGTCCCTTGGACTATTTCTTGTGGGGATTCGTTGATAATTTTGTAAATGGTACGCCTTCTGGAGCTTCTAACGAGATGAAGGAAAAAGCTGTTAACAACGATGTGTTACGTAAAACCCAGGACATCTTCATAGAGCGCATCCATATTTGCTTGGCCGCTAAAGAGGACATTTTTGAAAAATAAATTTTGCATAGATATTCAGGGATCCCGCGAGGTAAGAGACAAAATTTCACTATGTTGTCTTTAGGTGAATTCGAGTCGAAAATTTCTTTTGAACATGGGCCCGCAAATGCTTCCTTATACCAAGATGATTTTTTAAAATTGAATCGTGTTATTTAGCCGAAAATTACAATAATGCCGAAAAAAACAATTTTTCAAAGTGTCAAAAAAAAGGGTGTCATGAAGAAAAAAGTCAAAGTGTCAATGAAGCATTTGCGGACCCATATAGGACATTTTCCTAAAGAACCGGTATTGAAAATTTGTCTCTTACCTAGCGGAACACCCTGTATACATGGTTTTTGATTTTTTTTTCTGATTATTGGATACCTGTCTGTTATTATTATTAACTGGAAAGAAAAAAAACACCTTATACGAAAGGTGTTCAGAATCCAACAAAAAATTCAAAAGTGCAACAATATATGGGGTGCTCCATTTAAAATAAGCCAGAAAATTGATGCTTCATAGCATATTATATATATTCGATGCTCAATTATTTTTCTGATAAATAACCCTCACTTAACTTACCAAGAAGTACTCCAATTATGGACTTGCACGACCTAGCGTCAATTCAGAAGGTGCAGGCGAATTATAGCATATTTTTTTGTATTAGATGTTCAATTGTTTTTCTAATAAATTATTTCCCACTGAAGTCTCCACAATTTTTGTACTTACCGTTTTGCAATATCGTACCTACAATTGCATCCAAACAAAATAACATTTTTCTGAGAGTTTGAAAGAGTGCACTTTTAAGCACAAGTGCTGAAAATTTACTCCATAGCGAGAGTAATCTTGGTTAAAAAACATGTCAAAGTCCCGACGCATTTTTTTTAAAGCTCGTAGACCGGTAACCAATGTGGAAAAGAACTACTTTCTGCACTTGTTACGCCAGTACTACCTTTGGTTATACCATACAAGGGATGATAAATCTATTAAGTCATAATTCTTCATGATTGCTTAACATTATTAATTATATATCAATAACTATAACGTATTAGGTCTAACGCAAGTGTGTTTTTTCTTACATCAATCGATCCATCGATATCATCTTCAAAATGGCCACTTGCTGACTGTGACCCGCAAATTACCATGGAAATTTCCATACATATTTCGCACCATCTGGTCCAAATATGTTAAGTTGGCTATGAATATGAAACAATGTGTAACCTTTTTACGGAAGTTTGAAGAGTTGTACATGTTTTGTTTAGCAAATAGAACTCGTAGTAGTTTTCGATCTGTGCAAAAATTGGCAACGGCTATAGTAATCTATTTTTTTTTTAAATGTATTCCTTCGATCTCCGATCTTCAACCACCAGGATGAAACAAAAAATAATAAAAAAATATAAAAGCTCTTTATGTATTGTATATTGTATACTACCCAGTGAAGTGTAAACATCGTAGGCCCTAACCCAGCAGGCATACGCCAGCTGTTGCCCTCGAAAGGGCTCGACAAAAAACTTGTCGCGGCAACAAAAAGTCATTTTTTTCCATAAATTATAAACTATTTTCATTGATATGAACTATAATTTATTTATAGAAATCGATACAAACCAAACGTGTGAAGGATGTGGATTAACTTGTTCCAATCAAACCATAAAAATGAGGAAGTCTCACAACGATCTCGTTTCCTCACGCGCATTCGATTTACCATGGATATCACTTTTTAGCCGTATAAACTTTCAAGGAAACGATTGAATGATCGGTTCATTTGTTGGGAATTTGCAAATGTCAACTCCACGGCCAATTATCCCAAATCCATATAGATGCAAACTCCCGTGACAGACGGAGACAATGTTGTAATCAATGCAATACTAATAGTTACATGTCCGGCCAATTAAACTACAAGCCACGGACTGTCCAACATGTCCATTCCTAATTTGGCCTGTCCTCAAATAACATTGTGTGTGTGTGTGCGAAATTTGCTTACCGACATGGAATCGAGCATGCATTTGGATAGATTTTGGTCGAGCATGACATGGAAGATAAGCGATCTCAAACAATAATCCAGTAAAGTTATTTCGCCCCCTCGATCGCCCCATATAAAGTAAAATAAAAAAATTAGGGGCAAGCTGATTTTTCAGGGTTTGTTAGTGTAAAATTAGCAAAATCGGATTTTTTTATGTGGGGAGCATTAGGGTTTTTTTTTTAATGTGCTAAAACAAAATAATCAGTTGCAAATTGAACATAAGAACATTCTTAGTGGAGCGATTTCTTGAGTCTATCGTGTCGTTTTTTTTTTTGAGTAGAACCAGGTAAAACCTGTAGGGATCTTTCAAGTATATTTTGTTGTAGTCACGATCATATAAATCAACAAGAACAGAAAAATATCAATAATTCAAGAAAACTGTTTTTTTTTGTATTTCCCCCGCCATATCTCCAAAACTATCAAAGATACCGATTTCTTTTTTCAAATTGAAGAATGCATTCTAACGCTTCTCACAACATAAATGGTTTGGATAAAATTCGCATTTTTATTTGTTTAAAATCCAAATAAACCAAAAATTTATTTTATTTACATTTGAGACACCACAAATGGATTTTATAAAATCTGAAAAACAACTTCATTTGACGTAAAAAAAAAGAATGTTATTGACAGATGAACCACTGTTTTTTAGTGAAAACACTTTATGAAAATTGCCATGCACAAAACTGGTTTTCCCATTATACAAAAAGAAAGACAAAAAAATCGAGAAACTGAACAATTTAACAATCAAATTAGCTGCCTCCAAGTGAGCATGCTTTTTACCAGCATTTTGTAAGGTCAAACTAAACTCAATCTGTAATTCTTTTTTATACTATAAGATTTATTTTTTTGAAGGTTGTAAGTATGTATCAAATGAAAAAATGGTACAGTATCGATTCAAAAAAAGTCATTTGGTCAATGACCTCCCTGAATAATACTGGAAATCTGTTTGGTAATCTATTATCGAACTCCATTATATAGTTATCATCACTACAATTATAATAATAAATGATAATAAACTTCAAACATCTTTTAGATCGTTCCTTAGGTACACATAGGTACTTTAATCCTGCATTCCGTTACAGGCAACCAGCAATACCGGCTCCCGGACACAGCCGCATGTGCGGCTTGTGCCCATAGCAAATAACGATGTATTGTGTCTTTGTATACAGAAACATACGGAAAACAACGCTGTCAAAATTTTCGAATCATATCACAAGCCTGATATGAAAAATGCAACACCGGTGTAGCATTATCTTTAGATACAGGCAGGACTAAAGGCTGTTCTAAATGTGTCGCAATTAGGTACCGGCTTGATTGTTTCTTCGGGACATTTTTCTAGTTTTTTTGTTGTTGAAAGTCTGCATGACTGACTTTCATGGTGTGTATGTGTTTTGGCTGAGAAGTTGAGGATCAATAATTAAAGGTATGTGAGTAGTTTTAGCGAAATGAGCCGTTTTAGCTGTGAAGCACAAAAAACTATTTGGTATTTTTTTGCGCATTGATCAAATAACTATTCACTTATTTATAATTGAGTTTTTCAGGAAGTAAATTATGGTTTAAAATAATTGTTCAAAAACAAAATGATAATAGATTTCACGACGAAAAAATTTCCGGAATGTTGCACTTTTTTTTACTTAAAAAAAACAAAAATTCTTGTTTTGATGTCCCTTACCACCCCTTAAAGTTTGTCTGTATCTGTTCGGGACACCCTGTATTGCTTATACCAAGGCTCATACAGAAATTGTGAAAATTTACTTGTTTCAAAAAATCAGTGTACACGCCGTTCTTGTCATAATGTTTCGAAGATTTCGAGACAAATTATGGATGAAATTTCGGACATTGCAAATGCTAATAACTCATTTTTTCACTCATTTTTTATCTTTTTTGAATAAATTTTGTATGTAGATAAATCTATTGTGATTCTTCTTAATTATTATAGTAAGTGATTTTTTTTGTCCCAGCAATATTGAACAAGGGTAAATCAAAATGTTGATTTTGTATTGAATTAATTATTTAAATATTCACAAGTATTTTATGAACTATAAACAGGGTGTCCCACCGGGAAACAGATCGATCTGTATACGGAAAACTATACATAGGAATAATTTGAAAATTTCACAGTATTCCAACATTGATGGGCGCAGTCGAGCTAAAATATTTTCAAGATGGGTTTTCTGTCAACAGTGTCAACACCATAACTAAATAAATAAATAGCCCGGATTTGACGCCGCTTGACTCTTTTTTGTGGGGTTTTCTGAAGAACAAGGTCTTTGAAATACCTGTCTGTGAAGAAGAGTTAAGATACCGAATTATTGAGACCATTCAAGAGACTAATAAGAATTATCCTCACTTTATTATCAATAGCATAAATAAAATCGAGCGAGATTATACGCAGTGCTTGGAAAAGGATGGTGGGCATATCGAGCAGTTATAGTGTTGTGTTTGGTATGATGAAATAATAATATAAGATTGTTTCTATATGTTTGTATGCTTTTTTTATATCCAATTTCTATAAGAAAATTCTGTAAAAAGGCAACATTCAAAGATCAATATCTTTTTATACGTCAATTTTAAGTATGGGGTATGCTACATAGAAAATATCAACAATTTTTAGGAGAATATAAAAATCGAATAAAAAAGTAGGGTTCTCATTTGAAATAAGAAAGTTGGACCACGCCCAGACTTTCTGAGGCACCCTGTATATGCGAAATAGAGTTTTTGAAAAAATCTACTCAAAAGCATTAAACTTTTATCTGGGACACTTTTTTCAGAAACGTCAAATAAAAAAGATAAGGGTGGTGTCAATATAATATAAAGAGAGACCCTGTACCTCGCCCTGTACATTTATTTAACAAAAATATTCGGTGGGATGCCCCTCGGGACGGCACTGGTCTTTATAATTTTGACCTAGCTAGTTCTAAACAATGCTTCTATTACTAAAAATAAGTCTGTCAAATTTGTTTCTATGGACTTTTTTCATGAAATTAGCTCAGGAATACGCCATTAAATTTGATGTTCGAAATTTGGAAACACCCTGTATATATCTACAAAATTTACAAGGTGTATTTGAAGTTTTTCTTTCAACACTGTATAGAATGCAAGAAAATGAGAACATTTTTCAAATAAAATAATGTTCAAAATTGCTTTGTTTCCGAGATAAGTACAGGGTGTTACAAGAAAAAAATGGCTTTTTTGTCATAACTCCAGATATTTTCACAAAATTTGGTACACTTCTTTTGACCATTAAATTACATTTTTTTATGTAACAGTTTTTGAATAGATTCCGCCAGTGGCATTCGATTTGTATTGATTTTTTTTAATGAAAAAAATAGTACGCCCCTGCTTTTCTTGAAATCAATATTATTTTGGATATACTCATTTTGGAGTTAACTTGGACTCTTGATATTTTTTCGAACAAGGAACAGTTTTCGTTTAAAGAAATAAAAGCCATTTTGATGCAGGAAAAAATCAAATATGGTGTGACTGTTTTTTTTATTTTTATATTTTTCAGTTTTCGAGAAAATTTTAATTTAGAAATTTGCTTCTCCAATTGAGTGCTGCATCCTGTTAAAAGACCAACTTCAAATTTTCAAATACACCCTGTATAAATGAAAGCTCAAAGCGAGATGAGGGCGTAATTGAAACATTAAATAAATAATATTTTATAAATAAGTGTATAAACAAAGTATAAACATCCAAGCTTAAAAACACATGAATGTGTAAATTGCATAAAAATGAGAAAAGAATCGAATATTAAAATAACGACAATAAAAGAAAAAAATATTCGTATTGTCCCTCTTTCGGTCCCTCTTTTGTAAATTGATACCTATGCCATACCCAAATTCAGAAGAATGATTCGATTGGTTTTCTGCTTGGTTTTCTGATACAAAAAATAGTCAATTCACAAAAAAGTTCATAAGGCAAAGGTATATAGTATTAATCTTATTATGAACACCTTTGATTTGATAGATTTGCAGAACTAAACAAAAATTACGAAACTACCTCACTTTAGCCCCAGTAAAGATATCGGTTTTTCAAAAAGAATGATATTTTCAGGAGTGATTGTGGTCTGCGTCCTGACCTCCTGAGCATAGAACCAAAAAATCTGACTCGAAGTCCTGGTACGTTTTGCGCTGAAGTTTCCCAAACATTTTTTTAGAGCAAAATGACCTGAATAAAAGTTATAGAGGATCAAGAACTGAACATTTTATGATAGCTCTAATACTAAACGAGTTACAGCTCACAGCGCATCAAATGACAAAAATGAGCTGACAAGGAGCGGTTTGAAAAGAATTTTTCAAAAATATCCTGGATGAAAGTTTCAGAGAGGCAAAGGCTGAACAACCTTTCTTCATAACTTTTTTCATGATCCCTAAAAGAATGTTTTTGAAGCCACCCCTGTTGCCAGTGGAATTTTGTCATTTGATGCGCTGTAATTCGTCAAGTGTTACAGCTGTCAAAAAATTGTATAAGGCAAAGTTGCTCAGTTTTTGATCCTCTATAACATTTTACTTTAAAAACATTTTTGCGAAACCACCTCTTCAGTGCAAAACGTACTAGGACTTCGAGTCAGATTTTTTTGTTGGATGCTCAGGATGCAGTCCACAAGCATCTCTGGAATATCATTTTGTTTGGATTTTTTTTTGCCGACCCCTATAAGCCGGCGACAACTTTACTGGGATAATTTATCCCTGATCCCAATCTGTTGTAGAACAACTATTCAAAAAAATACCCCTATTGCTCGTATTCCCTCACATAAACATTTCCGATTTTGCTAATTTTGATTTGATACGCACAAGACAGTCGTTGTTAAGCCCTGGAAAAATCAGCTTGTTCTTATTTTTTTTATTTTCAAATGACAATTTCATTGGACATAAAGGGGAGTGAGTTATGGATACAAGATTTTGAATTAGGAATTAACAAATAAATACTGTATACATCTCGACTACTCAGCATTTGCTGCATTCCTGAAAATGTACGCTTGTGGCTGGGTTTCGAGCCATAGTTAGTTAGTTTTAATTGGTTAAAGATAGAACGAACATTCCCCAACATTCAAACATAATTCCTCATGAGGATTTGGGGATTTATCATTTCATGATCCCCGTATTCCAGACAGGCCATTATCGTTTCTCTCAGCGAAGGGTCCGTCACAAAGGCCCTAATGGCATCATCCGAGTTTGTCATCGTTCTTCATTACTATCTGATCAGAAATTATAGACCAATCGTGAAAATATGACTGTCTTTTATCACGACCCTGTCAAAATCGTGTGGCAATTTTTCAGCTAGATCCAAATTGCTATTGGCAACGTTAATAAGAGATATTGGCAGCAACAGCAATCGTGAGCAGGATGGACAGGGGTTTTAACTAGAGGCCATCGACCTCAATTCGCCATCCATTTGCCGAACAAAAACCTTTGGAAGGAGGGTGGCAAATGGGCCCCTTGTTCACCCCGTAGCAAATTGCGAATGAACGCACGAACCTTCTATCGATTCGGAACAAGCATGTCGGAAAATAGTTATTCTTACCGATATTATAAAAACGTTAATTAGATACACGAATTACTATTTATGAATAATTGGCTGGTGGTTGTGGCGGCATAATTGATTGGTGGTGGTGATTATTATAAACATATATCGCTGTGTAGTTGATTTATGACATATTGTGTCAGATGTGCAACAGAGGAAAATGTATGGGGTCATTGAGATTAGTAAATATTTAGTTCATACACCACAAATAACCCACCTCGTCTCCATACCACCCAGAAAGACAGCAGGAGTCCCGACACTCCTCCCGCCTCGTACACCAGCGACTAGTCGAATGTTCACCGAATACTGTCCTTGAACGAGCGACGCGACGATGTTGGCCGGCGAGTACTGGTGCACTCCCTGATGATGCCTCAAAAGACAAGACGTCGCTAGCGGTTGCGGCACCAAAGCCGGCACCCAGATCACCTGGCCCCCTACACCCCAGACATAGAGGAACTTCTTGCCGAAGCACTGTATCGGCAGAGGGGGTACACTCACACTCACTCGGTTCTGTTTGGTGGAGTACGCGGCGGCGAGTACCGGTACAACGGCGCCCCTCGATAAGGTTAGGTTCCCGTCGGATGGATTGCAAAAAACTCGTCCAATGGGTAATTGCAGGGGCGACGTTAACATGACCGCAGAACCCGCTAGGACTGATGAACGGAGCCCGACGTCGGCGACGAGACGCGAGGGGCAAACGATTGCCGCCTCGAAGTGACGGTGGGGCCGTGCGTTGTTGTCAACTTGCATTTTTGGCAATATTTCATTAAACCTTCCCGGAATTTGAGGCAAAAAACCAAAATTAGCAGGTCTGAGTCGTGAAGAATCAAATCAAAAGCAAGACAACTCCCCGATGTTGAATTTAAAAACGTTACGAGCCTCGAAAAATAAATATAGATCATACACAAAAACAGAATTGAGCAAAATTTCACAATTTCACACCACAAAACTGAAAAACGATTACAACAGTACCAAACGCCGGTACCACACGGACAGTACAACGAAAGTGAAACTTTTATTTTATTAATGTTTATGTAGAAGAGAGAGCCGGCATTCCAAATTATCACTATAGATATTACGTAAATGCTCTTGATGCATTCTCAAGCGGTCCGCCTTCGAAGCCTTGATTGATTATTATGAAAATCGGTATAATTAGGATTAGTTAATTTGCATGCAGGAAACATTAATTGAAATGTTTATAAAAACGTGGCAACATCGCGAGGTCCGCCTGCGCCTTTTCGTTCAATGCCAACGGGTGAGATTCACCAAGGGGTGCGAAAATCCTCGCGATGCCACGTCGTGCTTGACAATGAAAATGTGAGAGAAATTGCGATGTTGTGCGAAAATTACATTCCACAGTGTTTTTATTCTTGAAATTTGATGAATAGAGCAGACTTTTATCATAAATAAAAACACTTCCCAAGCAAACATAGAAGATCAAATTTACCGCTTCTTGACCTATAAATAGGTCCTACATTTTTCCCTATGCGGGGAAAGAGACTAACATTATTTGATAGGTTATTTCCATGATTAAAGGTGAATAGAGGAACCTTCAACCTGTTTTACGTCAAAATTTGGAAAATCTGACCGTATGTTGGTCCTCGATGTAACCAATTTCTTACATGTTTTGTAATAAAACAATGACAGAAAAAATATATCTGCATATTACTGCGTGAGATGGACAAGGATAAAGAATCATGGTACAGTCAAAGTTTACTAATAATAAACAGTTGGACCACTTTCGAAAACGCGCGAAACCGGCTCCACCCTTCTACCAAAGTTTACTAATAATAAACTTCTACCAAATTTTACTAATATACAATAAGTTAGGTCAAAGTTTACTAATATACAATAAGTTAGGTCACTTAGAAGTCGGCTCTTTGAAACCCGTATACAAGCGCGGCCGCGGCGTCAAAGCATGCCGCTCAAAGAAACCCGCCCAGCGAAAATGGTTCAAAGCGACCGACAGACGTTCCGAACTAATGGGAACTGGGCTCTCCAAGAGAAACGAAGTAGAAGGGTGGAGCCGGTTTCGCGCGTTTTCGAAAGTGGTCCAACTGTTTATTATTAGTAAACTTTGCTTCTACTTCGTTTCTCTTGGAGAGCCCAGTTCCCATTAGTTCGGAACGTCTGTCGGTCGCTTTGAACCATTTTCGCTGTGCGGGTTTCTTTGAGCGGCATGCTTTGACGCCGCGGCCGCGCTTGCGTATACGGGTTTCAAAGAGCCGACTTCTAAGTGACCTAACTTATTGTATATTAGTAAACTTTGGTACAGTCGACGTGCACGTGTAAATAATGGAGTTTGAATTTTGTCACGTGTCGTAGTGGTATAGCAATAAAGACAGAATATTGGTTATAATTTAGTAATATTCCACCAAATTCAAAACAAATAAAGTCTTGACCTTGAAGGTAACTTTTTGGTAATTTTGAAGTAAATTCTGACTTCTTTTTATACTTTAAATGTCGATGTATATTTATGACACAATGCAAGCATGATTAGTTCTAGTAACCTGCGTGACTTTATTCAATAACCTATAGGAAAATTATCTTATTGGACATAATTTACATAATATGTCCTAAATAGGATAGAATTTTCTCGAGTTCAATGACTAATGGCTGTTTATGACAATTAAGTCAAATTGTAAGGCAAAACGAGGTAGCTTCATACCAAATCAAGACGTTGTTGTTTTCTTCTGGTCTAGAGTACTTGAATTGTTTGTTGGGTTAATGACATAGTATTAACATGATAAGTCTTTCCCCATAAACAAAAACATCTGCCTTTTGATAATTATCAACCATTAGGCTGATTAATCCCATCATCCACGAGCGGTGATACAGACTTTAATTCATTTAATTAGCTTCAGCGCAATGGCGCCAAAATGAGCAGACTGAAGTCAAAACATTGGAAAGTAAATCGACCAATTTTCGGCATTTTTCAGCTGTTATGAGATGTGGGTCATCTGATAAGTCATAATAGCTTCTGCTTTATAGAAACCAACTTGTTCATCCTATATACAGGGTGTTAATTAAGTATCTGGCCAAACTTCAGGGGGTGACTCTTTGAGTGATTTTAAGGTAAAAAGTTCATGTAAACAGGTGTCCGGAGATGCATAGTTTTCAAGATACAGGGTGTCAAAAAAATATATTTTTTTACATTTATTTATTATTATCTCAAACACCTGTTGACCGATTTTGTTGAAATTTGGCAGTATTATGGACTATGATAAGACGCTAAGTTAGAACCAATTGATTGTTGATTATGACTTCCAGTGGCGTCGTAAGGGGCAGTTTGACGAATAAAAATAACAAAAAAAATGTGCGGAAATGGACACCTGTTTATATGAACTTTTTACCTTAAAATCACTCAAAGAATCACCCTCTGAAGTTTGGCCAGATACTTAATTAACACCCTGTATATATTAAAATGACCCGAAAAAGTTCTTTGATCGCGTATCAATTAGGAACGGCGAAATCGATTTAACTGATTCTTGCTTTGTTGTGTTCGGGTTAGTCAGAAGAAGGTTTATTAAAAAAAATGCTTGAAAAATTCACAGGAAAAGTCGGAAAATGTCTTTATCAATTTGTGTTTGATTGTTAAGTTAGATGATAAACAATCAATTTTACAATTCGTTCACACGGTAATGGTTTCCAGAACCAATCACCATCTAATAACTTGGTACTGTCAGGTTCCTCACTTAATTTTCAGCAAATTATTTTTTATCAATAATTACGGTACTATACAGGGCTTTTCACTTAAAACTCCCCACGTCAATATCTCGGAAACGAATAGGAATATTTGATTTCTGTAAAAAGTAGTCAATGTATGGGGTCGAGTAGTTATTTTCCACAGTTAAAAAAATTCGACGCCTACCAAGACTAAAGCGTCGCGACGCATCGAAAATATCAATCGATTGCAGGGACTTTGAAATTACGCGCATGCTAAAGTACATGTTATTTATAAACTTTTTTGTTATTCAGTCGAACTCATTTATTCTACTCAGTTTTGAGATATACAGTGTGTCCAAGATAACGATGTCTATCATGGGGATCTTGAAAACCGTGCGAGATACCAGGTCGGTTAAATGGAGGCAAAGTTGCGTATTTTGATGCTTAACAAAATGCCGTTTTAAAAGCCAAGAAATTCCGACTAAGTCCGAAATTATCCAAAAAAAACCGACATTTTTCAAAATTGTTTTCATTTTTTTCTGACCACATTTGAAGAGATATTTCGAAATGAATGGACCTTCTTCATTGCCACTTTTTGCCCTTTACAAGATAGCGTTATCAAATTGAAGAACCGACGTTTCGTCTATGAGCAGCCATCATCAACTTTGTTTTTTCAAATACGGTCCTGGATTTTTTATCACGGATTTTGAGAGCCTCTTATGTTCCTAAAACAACGATGTATCGCACTTATTAAAAAAAAGTTGTTTGTTTTTGATCCTATTGAAAATGTATTTTTTGTCTCTCTCTAACACATGAGTTCTTATGGAAAAATCCACCAACATAATTTTTTTGAATAATTGCGATACATTGTTGGTTTAGGAACATAAGAGGCCCTCAAAATCCGTCCTGAAAAATCCAGGACCGTATTTAAAAAAACAAAGTTGATGATGGCTGCTCATAGACGAAACCTCGGTTCTTCAATTCAATAACGCTATCTTGTAGAGGGCAAAAAGTGGCAATGAAGAAGTTCCATCCATTTCAAAATATCTCTTCAAATGTGGTCAGAAAAAAATGAAAACTATTTTGAAAAATTTCGTTTTTTTTCGGATAATTTCGGACTTAGTCGGAATTTCGGCATTTTGTTAAGCATCAAAATACGCAACTTTGCCTCCATTTAACCGACCTTGTATCTCGCACGGTTTTCAAGATCCCCATGATAGACATCGTTATCTTGGACACACTGTATATCTCAAAACTGAGTAGAATAAATGAGTTCGACTGAATAACAAAAAAGTTTATAAATAACATGTACTTTAGCATGCGCGTAATTTCAAAGTCCCTGCAATCGATTGATATTTTCGATGCGTCGCGACGCTTTAGTCTTGGTAGGCGTCGAATTTTTTTAACTGTGAAAAATAACTACTCGACCCCATACATTGACTACTTTTTACAGAAATCAAATATTCCTATTCGTTTCCGAGATATTGACGTGGGGAGTTTTAAGTGAAAAGCCCTGTATACTTGAGGAACCACGTCAAAATCGAGCCTAAACCTTTTCGGAGAAAAATGACAACGTCCTACATTTAATTGAATATTTCCAGAACCAATCAAAATATCGAGTTTAATTTGGTACTGACTAAATTTTAAATTTTTTATCTTGAATAATTACGGTACTACTTGAGGAACCACGTAAAAATCGCGCCGAAACTTTCTTGGGGAAAAATGACAACGTCTAATTTAATTGAATATTTCCGGAACCAATCAACATATCGAGTCAAATTTGGTACTGATGGGTTCCTCACTAGATTTTCAACAGATTATTTAATATGAATAATAACGATACAATTTGAGGAACCACGTCATATCGAGCCTAAACTTTCTTGGTGAAAAATGACAACGTCCTATATTCAATTGAATATCTCAACATATCGAGTTGAATTTGGTACTGACAGGTTCATCAGTAAATTTTCAACAAATTATCATATATGAATAATTACGGTACTTCTTGAGGTACCACCTCAAAATCGAGCCTAAACTTTCTTGGGGAAAAATGACAATATCTTACATTTAATTGAATATCTCCGGAACCAATCAACATATGGGGTTGAATTTGGTACTGACGGGTTCCTTACTAGATTTACAACAAATTATTTGAAATGAATAATTACGCTTCTTCTAGTGGAATAACGTCGAAATTGAGTCTAAACTTATTTCTTGAGGAAAAATGACAACATCCTACATTTAATTGAATAAGTATCTCCGGAACCAATCAACATATCGAGTTCAATCTGGTACTAACTGGTTCCTTACTAGATTTTCAACAAATTATCTGATATACTTGAGGAACCACGTCAAGATCGAGCCTAAACTTTTTTGGTGAAAAATGACAACGCTCTACACTTAATGTACAATTTGCACATTTTTTGGAAATATGAAAAATATAAGGATTAGTGAGTACTGATGCCATCGATTTTTGAAAAATCAATCTACGATCTCTATTAGTGTGGAAATCACCGATTAAAGAGCGCCAATCAACATCCACTACGTCACAGAATACATTATCTTTCTCCGTCTAGCGTATTGACTGAGATGACTCTCTCTCTCTCGGGAGGGTAATATGGCCCCTCCTCGTTTTCGATCATAGACTGAAATTTGCGTTTTCTTTTTTATTTATTTAGTATATTTTTGGGTATTTTGGAGAAAAAAAAATCGCTGATGACTTTCTAATATTGTCTAAAATACGTATATATAAAATTTCAAGCCATTTGAAAATGTATGCAAATTGTCCATTGGATATTTCCGTGAGGTATTAGTGAGGTTATGTTTGCATAATTTTGTTGAACAGAAGATTCTTTCAAATTAGACATGTAGGTTCTATTTGGGACTTGATCAAGAAATTTAAAAAAAAAATGACTTATTGAGGTTATATTCGTAAAGTTTTGTTATTTTCCAAAAGGATTTTGTTCAATCAGGGTGTGTATATACTAGGGATGTCAATCCCGAAGGTCTTTCTCAATCTCGGGATCTAATCCTGGAATAAGAATGATTTTATCGAAACCTAAAATATGGAAATCGACTAAAAAGAACTCATAAATTAACATAAACCAATTCATTGTAACCAGAGATGCGTTTCAAGTTTATACATTAAAAAAAATACCTCAAAAATATTGTCAGACATAAGTATTATAACTAGAGAACCGCTGCAACGATTTTTATGATTTTTCAAATGTTTGATTTGTCTCTGCCCTGTATGACATTAAACACTGTAAAAATAAAAAATAAAGTAATTATGAAACAAATTCATCCGACACAATATTTATTGATAATGAGGCAGTATGAAATTTGCCGGGTCAGCTAGTAAAAAGAAACAAATTTCTACACTCCATTAATAATCATCTAAAACCTAGTCTAAAACCCTCCAAGTAATTGAAATCAGCCCTTCTTCAAGCTCTTAAAATGTTCTTTTAACTTTCTGAAAAAAGATAACATCGCAACCCCGCACCTATCAGAAACAGTAGGGGTTGGCAGTCGTTCAACCCTTGTAAATTTGTTTCCAGACTGAAACTTTGCCAAAAAGGAAAAACAACTTTCTTTGTTATATTCCACTCCAATATCCGACTAATTCGATTTCGATTTAGCCATTTAAATACAAAAAAATAGTAATGACAAGTCTGGCATTGCCTTAATTATTGTAAATACAGTTCAAAGGTTGTAAAATAAGAAATTTCCACTATCAAGCCCATTTCATAACATTACAGTTTGGTAATGTAATAGGTCCACTCTCACTTAATACCAGTCGAAAGGAGATTGTCTGAATTTTGACCGGAATTATTCACTCTTACTTTCAAAGAATCGGTATAGTTTCATTACAATTTATGTCTGCCGGTAGGTAAAAGTCGATAGATACTGGACTTTGCTAACAAGTTCCATTACGAAACAGTGAGGGGGTGTTGGTTGCAGGAAAATAATCCACAATCATCATGATGTTTTGCACTTTGCAGCACGTGCTTCTTGTTGTAAAAGACAAGGTGCTTCTTGGGGAGTCAACCTGCCAAGAACCAGCTGGAAAGGTGGTACCACAATTATATCGGGGCAGAGAAATCAATGACGAACTTTCTTCAGTAACTTTGTGTGACGGCCTGTATAGTTCTGTCCATTATTGCAAAATAATTACCAAAACTGAACTTTTTTAATGGCGAAGCCCCTTGATTTGTCTTTGAAAGTAACTTGTTTTTACTCCATACCTAAATTCATGCTTGGAGAACAAACAATGTGTTAAAAATGGCGATAAAATCCCAAAAACCTTTCTCAACGTCTGCAGCCTTGAGGTGCCTTTAAAACCATCTATCATTGGATGTAGAATGGATTGCAAATTTAATTAGTTTGGAATTTGTAGGTGCAAAATCAATTATGCTCACAATCATTTTAAAAAAAGGTTAATTTTGTTTTTTCGTAATTGAAAGGTATACTTCGAACTGCTACGAACACGGTATCAAATACTATATCTAGTTAACTACATATCACTTACAATCAATTAATCAAAATACAAATTATTCTGTTTATTCACTCATGATAATAATATAATTAATTATTGATGCGCGCCTTTTGATGGTGAAAAGTTTCAACTTGTGGACATCGGCCCATCTTTATCATTTTTAATAATTATGTGACAATTCTGTTTAAACAGCTTGAATATGTAATGAATGTATTTCAAGTTTCAGACTTCAGAACATACCCAATGAATTTTTAAGATTCCACCTACGTCCTTGTATTAGGAAAACATTTTAGCTAATTCACTGATTTTGTGAAACTAAAATCTGCACTTCCTAATTACTTTTGTTTATAAGTAAAATTTTAAATATTTGGTAAAGAAAGATTACGTATACTGCCCGTCCTGTAAAAACTGTTATTCACTTAGACAGCGAGTAAAATGTCATAGAATCACTCTCACTTATTTTTATTTTTTCAACTAAGGTTCGAAGAGTCTGACCTATTGATAAAGATACAAGTTTAAAAAAATAAATAAAAAACAATTAACCATGACCCTGCACCCTTCATAGAAAATTTGCACGAATTTTCGAATAACTTGAATCTCTGAAAGTCATTCATTGGCTTTTTTTTTTCTTCAAAATACATAATACCAAAAATCATGTATTTAATGTTTTGTTTGTTTTGTTATTATCGCGTCTAGTTAAGTGGAAACCGACTATATTTCGCCAGGTGACCAAAAACGGGGCGCGGCTCAACTAACGCAATGTGGCGTCATTACCCTCACAATTAGAGTCACGAATCTCTCATCTGTTTATTGTTTATACAGGGTGTTTACGGTGTTGTGATTTTTTCTTTAATGTTTTTTTTCTACACGTTAAAAGAATATGATTAACGCTAAAACGCCTTAGCAAAAGTTGAATAATAAGAGAGATAATGAATTTTTTGTACGATTTTATTTTCAAAAATGATGACACTAAATTGCAAAATTACTGCTTTACAGCAGTTGTTCAAAGTTATCGCCCTGTTGTTGAACGCAAAGTCTCGCTCGACGTATCCATGAATTATTATAATTATTATTATAATTATTATTATTCGACTTTTGCTAAGGCGTTTTAGCGTTAATCATATTCTTTTAACGTGTAGAAAAGAACATTAAAGAAAAAATCACAAGACCGTAAACACCCTGTACAGTGTGTCCAAGGATAGAGTTATAGGAAGAGGAAAAACTTTTTTATTTGTGGGTTTAGAAAAAGTCGATCTTTATGAAAACGTATTGTGTTGAGACTACAATTTCGAATTACTACAGGATACATCAATAATAAAAATTTTAATGATTTGGATTTCGATTTTTTTTCGAAATTTCATAAAAATATTTTCAAAACCGTGATTTATTACACCAATTGTGCAAAATAGTAGTATAATTTTTTATCTCAAAGTGGTTAATTTCAAAGCTACTATTAAAATAATAAAATATAAATTAGCCTATTCTAAATAAATGGAATGTTTTAGTTCCTTTGCATCTGTCATAATTTTCTCATAAATCTGCATAATAGTAACTAATATATTTCATTTATTTAGAACAGGCTAATTAAATTTTATTATTTCAATAGTAGCTTTGGAATTAACCACTTTAAGAATTTTTTTATTAGACTTTTTCGCACAATACCATTTTGAATATATTTTCGTAAAATTTCGAAAAAAATCGAACCCAAAATCATTAAAATTTTTATTTTTGATGATTGTATCGTATACATGATAGTCATCGTGAATTTAACTAATTTATTTAAAGTCACTATTTATGTACACTTACGATTACACTGATTTATCCCATTCTTATCCCTAATTCCCAAATGTCAAAAAGATCTGTGATATACGAGCTAATTAGAATGTTTAACCACCTACCAAAAAGTGTGCAATCTTTATCTAGTTTCCCTAAGTTTAAGAACTCTGTTTGTGATATTTTATTGAATAAAGCTTTTTATACGTTGGATGAATTTTATAAAGATAAACTTTATGGCTAGAAAATTTTATTTTTTCATTTAATGTAGTATTTTTATTGTGATCATTGCCCTATTTTAAATATTATGATATATAGTTTTAGGTTAAATTTTATTACTTTTTTCTTTATTTTTTTCTATTTATTGTACTTTTAGTCTCCTTTTTGTTTTTTGTGATTTTATTTTTAGAACATTATACTGTGCTTTGTCTGTTAAACCATTGGTTTTTTGATAATAAAGCTAATTCTGATTCTGATTCTGATTCTGATATCCACGTTTTAATTGTTCATTCACAATAGTTTATATAACACGACTCAACACACAACAAACTAAACGCGTCGCTCTATTTACTCAACTTTATTTCCGGATATTCTTCAAGCCACTGCATTTTTCTCGACACATCGACGCTTTTCGAGAATTCCATCGAATGCATCGGCGTTGGCCACGAACCCGCGCTGGGAGGACAAAATAGCGACAGAATTGTGACGCGTTCGGGTTATAGCCTGTACGTTTATGTTCCGGCAACACATAATTCGTCACAATACCAATAATTATTATCATATTTTTTTTTGTCTGGAGTCTGGACTCAGGACATTTATTTTGATTGCCTACTACCCTATCAACTAGGTATCTCTAATGATTTTTTTTTAATAAAAAATTAAGGTACTTGGCTCATGAAGCATCATCATGTTTTTGAAAATTTTGACCACCCTGTACATTTGAAATTTGAACCCCATGTTTTCATCGGAAATCTCGTCACTCACGAGATATATAGGCGCTATTATGGTGGGCTGTCAGACGCTATTGTCAATAATCAATTACCACATTATTAAGCCACATTATTTAAAACGTGAATGACATTCCGGAAATTTGTGCAAATTGTCCAAAGTAATCAAGATTTAAAGAAAATACTAAATCTTCTTTTATTCCTGCCCTCAAAAGTCAGATGTGGACAAGTCAAACTGATAAAACTGGTGGTTATTACCAAATCCACTTCTCATTTCCAAGCCACTGGAACGGAAAGAATTATTGTTCCTTTGAAATAATACCTATTCACCGTTCGATATCCAACCGAAATAGATTGTCCAACGGTTATAAAATACCAATTGTGTGTGGTAAATTACCACCAGTCACTTTTTCTCTCGCCAGAGGTTTTTTTACCAGTTTCGGTCTCTCCAACACTCTCCTTTTACTAAATGCCTTCACGCATTTTCTGTGTGACTATTGCGTTTGAACAAATTGATTAATTGCGTACGCGTTCCTTTCTAATTTGAATACGGCCAAATTTGGCCGCGCGAATACGAGATATATTGCCTCATGTGTGAGAACAATGGTAGAATGTCATTCTGTGCTACTTTCATTTCTATTTGATTTTCAGGATTTAGAATGCAGCCTGGCTACGCCGCCCTCATCGTATTCTACTATCCCTTTGACTGCGCCCTCCTTTTCAAAAAGACAGTTTAGTCCAATCAATACGAAGCGGCTGCGCTCGAATCCACCCTTCAAGAATCAAGTTCGGACACACGTTTATGTTATCACATGGAGTTTTTACGGTCTATAAGTGGATTGGTAGGTCGTAGATAGATCAGCTGAGGTGATGATTGAATCTGAGCCGTAACGAGTGTGTTTGACAAAAAATGTTTCAATTCTGCGAGTTTTGTGTATTTAGTTTACTATCGATTCCATTGTTGAAAGTTGACAAAACAAAACATAAATCTGACTTTTAATTCGGATAAAATGTCTGGCGACAGGATTTTCTGAATCGGGAGCATAGGCGGCACTGGCGAGTTTTTGCATTTTCTAATGGATTCTCATTTCGCGTGGCAACCGACGATAAACCCCATAAAATATGTAAATAAAGCGTTTTTCTTTTCGAGCGGAAAATTGGGCGGGAGGAAAATGGTTGTAATGAGTTTCTTTAGTTTATTTCTTGAGTTAGGTGGAGAAACGTGCCTGTTGTTAATAGTGCAACATCAGGAGGGATTAATAAAAAAAAAGAAAACATTTGCTGTTCCAGCGTTATAAATTAAACACGATAACATCGTCCGGAAACAGTATTAAACTGGGAATTTTGTTGTTCTTGATTTTGTGAAAGTAATTTATTCAGTCTTAGCCGGTTGAATGATGAACGATGACATTGAACTACTACTCATTTACATACTTTATGTAATTCAGGTCTATGTATGTGTATTATTGTATACCTACTCGTGATATCCAAATGTTTGATTATATCTTCGAAACACAGTTCGAAACAAACAAAACTCCGATCTTATCGCATCGATAAACAAAGTATCGAATAGAAATGTAGCGCCGAAAATAAATTCACGAATGAAAAACATGCGAATAGAAAATTATTGACAGTGAAAAATAGATTAGTATCGAACGCTTTAATAAAAGCAGAACATCAAACGATCAAAAAATCCAGAGTAATGAGTGATCCAGTTCAATTGACAATTAGAAAATCAGTGGTTTGCAGCTGCAAAGTCCGTACTAATATCAAGCGGAATGACGTCATATGGGGAGTAGCGGATTGATCGTTCTCGCGCCATCAGAGCAGTCAATTATTGAGTATTTAGTACTTATGATGATGACTTTCAAATATTTGATAGAATACGTTTGTATATATATGAAATTTCATGTTATTCAAAATTTCTAACTTGAAGCTAGTTCTTATAAGGCTTACAATACATTCATCAATACCTCAATCAACTGCAGAATCGTTCATCATTCATCATTTATATTAAAATAAATTTTGTCAGTGGGTTTCGGTAGGTTCAAGGAACCTTAGATGCAGAAAAAAAACAGTAGAAGTTTAAGGTGCTATAAAGACTCCTGTGCAAACATTTTTTATTGCAACATGAAATATGGATCTCTCGGGAACAGACATAAACGAGGCGGCTAAAAATATTCCAGACGAGCAGCATAAAGATAGGGAACATTATATCTATCAGGGTTTTTGTAACATTTTATCATATTGTGGATTTTTACATAACTTGGAAAGCCCACTTCTACAAATAACTAGATTTGCACACATCAAAGTGGACGAGCGCTTATCACGACTTCTTCGTAGAGCCATGCATCCACTTATGCGGTTCAGCACTCGTTATTCATAGTTGGCCGATTAACGTTGGAATGCGCCAAAAACTATTGATTTCCGTCCATCTCTATTTGCATACTGACGATCTACTTATATTTCGATCGGAGTTTGGCAAATGCCACAAGTGTAGGTACAAGGCAAAATTAGATCCGGTTCAGTATTCATCGGTAGTTGCCGGGCGTTTTCAGGTTCATGTGCCCAATGTGCATAGACCTTTTCTGCTCAAATCTAAGACCTCTTTGGTCTCAAATCTAAGACCATCGCGTCCTGTTGTCAATGCCTTAGCATGTAGCATGCTAAGGGGTCTCAGTTTCTTCGTCTCGCCCACCCCTGTTGCTTAAGGAATGCCAATCATTGGGTTCCCTATCGGCCTGCGTGTGCGTGATGAACCAATTTTGGCAAGTCGGTTAGCCTAACTCTATTATGGTTTTGCATTATCTTATGCCGAACCTCTTTGCATTCTAGGACTGCTTTGCAGTCCACTGCATTTCTAACAACAGTCTTTAATGCTGAAGTGCTATCTCAACAAATGTTGAAAGTTCTGTGATTCGTTTCGCTATGCGCATTGCGTTATAGCATAAATTTCGACCTGAAGGATGGTAGCGTGCATCCCGAGCGAGAAGGTAATTTCACTGTCCCTCTCGTCCTCGTGAGATTCTGCTCCTGTGCCTCTCTGATGCTTAGAGCCATCAGAGCAAACAGTATTGGTATCAGCACTGCTCCTCAGTCTCAGAAGACAGTTCAAGACAGTTCAGACGGTATGCTGTCCTGAGTGCAACGCACTCTCTACAAACCGGTGAAGTTAGATCACACTGTAAATGGCTTTTCTAGAACGCTCTTCGATGTTCTCTTCCCAGGACATATTCTGGACTAAGGTTACTCCTTGGTATTTGACAGTTTTTCTGTATTCTAGGACTCTGCCCGAGAGCGATTTCTCCGGCTTGAGTACTGTCCTGATTTGTATTTTCTAGTAAATAACAGGATTTTGATCTTTTTAGGTTCATCCTATGTTCTTTGAGGGAACACCAATTCTCTATTATTCTTAGAACTCGCATTGTGGAAGATGCCCTAAGCTCCTGGATGTAACACCACGACGTCACCAGATCATCAGCATGGGCCTGTGTATATAATCCCGAATCATTTGGCTGCTTCAGCAGGTTATCCACCAAAAGAGTCCAAAGGAGAGGGGCTGGCAGCCATAGTTCTAACATGTTGACCGCTTAGTTCGGCAAATATCATCCTTTGTTATGCATATTTGCTATCCACTGGGTCAGTGTCCTTTCTAAGCCTCTTGAGATCTAATGCTCGACAGAACGTTTCAAAAGAGGTGTTGTTAAATGCGGGTGGTTCGTTGATATTCCTTCACATACTGTTAGGACTACAAGGTGACGAGACATTATGGTACAGGAGTTTCAACTGGGCGGTGGAATGGGGAATGGGGGATGTGGTTGATCACCTGACATTTGGAGCTTAAGTCATAGGTTCCTGGACAAGAATCTGCCGCAAATCGGATTTGAGACGCACTTTTGGATGATGCAGGCACGGTTTTGAGAACATTCAGAGCTCCTGGCTCTGGCAGACAAGAACAGGCAGCTTTACTGTTCTTTTTGCGTTATCAACTGTTTGGTCCACAAGAACTGGGGTTGCAAAGCTTTTTGGGATAACACATTGCCAGAAAATCATCAATAACGTTTGTTCTACTCCAATATGGGGGCCTTAAGAAGAATCTAGAGGGATCTCCCGTATATAGCCATGATGGGCAAATAGTTCACAACTGCATTCGCAAGTTCCAGGACATCTACGATTTTTTGTAGTATTATTTTTATGAGGTTAAAAGACTTACGGATTGGTGATGGACACGCAGACGCAGTTGGGATTATGGTTGATGGCTCTGCACTGGGCGTTGAGGCCACAAGTATCTGGTCATGGGTTTTTGCACTTACTCTTGATGCAAGCTTGGATGAATAGACAGCGTTGGCAATGCATGCCAGGACAAAACTAACTTCAAAGTTTCACAGTGCTTTTGACAAGAGAAATAATTTGAAAACTGATTGTCTGTCAGTAGGTATGTCATGTTCGAAGCTTGTTGAGGATTATACTTCCTTAATCTTGATAAGCCACCAATCAAAACCCATTTCAACGGAAGTCGTCACATCATTCAAGGTTACCACGTTGTCTTCATCAACTTCCTCATGGTCCATTTTTTTAGTAATATCTCCAATCTTCTACACAGAACGCTTTCCTGCCATCCTTCCTCTGAATCTTTCCTCTCGATCTGTCATCTCATTTTTGCAGAGAAATCAATCCGCTCAGAGGCCACAAACGAAAGGAAAGAGTGTTGGTAAGTCATCTGAAAAGAATTTATTCATTTTGCTTTATCCTGGGAGAACGCGTGTTTGTCCTGTCGGATTGAAAAGTCGGTACATCGTGACTCGAAAGATGGAATGCAGCTTCATTATCTTGCCCACTAACTGGCGTTACCACAGAAAAAAACTCCGGTTGTCCTGCATGTCGGAAAGATGGAATGCGCATTTATTACTAATTCTTACTAACTGGCGTTCTTTACTGCGAGATTCGACCATGAGGGAAAGAATGTCAGGAAAGAACACCGGTCTGTGGGCGGCTATTGCATAGCCTTCATTCGGAATGGTCCATCGTGTTCCCTTTCTTTGAAAGGTGGTACATCGGCCACTTAACCTGAACCATCCCATGGTTTTTGGGAAGTTCAAAATTTGCACGATGTCAAAGTTTGCCGCTTCTTTCAAGTCTTTGAGGTTGATTTGTCCCAGATTTAAGATGCGTCTTTCTTTAAGAGCCGGGCAGTGGCATAGTTCTATGGTTTCATCCTCTTCGATGCAGTCCTTGCAGATGTCATCAGTCCCTGGACCTCACTTTCGCAGCATTGATCCGATGTCACAGAGTCCTGTGATTACTTCCTCTAGGAAGCTCACAAAGGATTTACTCTGCTTTAGTTATCTTGTTCCATATCCAAGTTTGGCCACAGAGCTCTCGATTTGTTGCAGTTATCTCGATAGCTCCACCTGTCGCTATGCGGCTTTATCACGGGTTTACCCACTGTATCCTTCAATAGTTATATCTTTGATATCGATGAGTTTTCTATTTTGGCTACGTTCCTTTTCATGCCTTCCATTTCGTCCCCTTCGATCTGGATATGTGTAGAGTAGAAACCCAAAATAGAACGAGTTTTTTGTTATAACAGTCCATGCAGCAACGCCGCACTGAAAACGTCAAACGTCAGGGGATAGTGAGGATGCTTTTTTTCACGCGGTTTGTTGGAGTAGGTATTTCACGTTACTTGCAGAACCCATTTGGACAAAATTGATTCCCAAAGACAGATAAATCATGGAGGATGATTGTTAAATATATATGTGCCACCAAAAAACCCAGGAGGTCCAAGCAGTGAATTAAGAATAATTATGATTATGAAAGAAAGTGATTCGAGATAATCAATTTAAATAACAAAACAATAAAAATAACAGACAAGAACAACATTTCACACAACATGAATGTGGCAATACATGTTTTTCAATAGAGATGTTTTGACTGGTCCGTCACAATCCAAACAAGATGAATTGATAGGCTAGTTCAATTAGCAATCACCAGCAGATAGAAATACAATCCCGAATACATATTCATTATAAAATGATGTAAAAGCGATTGGTCCAATACTGATGGCCGGCATAACATTGCGTATATAGCGAGGCACACATCAACGCAACATGCATAAATTAATCCAAAACCGTCATTCGGTTGGCATGGGGAAAAGGGTGGCGGTGGCGGAGATGAAAGGGTGATATACAGAGGGGGATGGGGCAGAATTTGGGGGTAAATCGCGTAGCGGAACGGGGGCTATGGACATAATAATTGCACGAAGGCCCGAAGTCTAAATATATGGCGTATTACTCGCTATATAGGTATAGGGCATTGTAACCCTTTGATAATGGGGTACGGATTTGGGGGGCGGTAAAGCCTGGGGGTGGTGTTACAATTAGGATTGTGTACGGCTTCCTTCAAAAGTGACCACGATTTAGCTGATGTAGATCTATGACATTCTTCAAACATTGAACAACTCCTTTCCTTCCTTTCTTCAGATTTCCGCACCAATTTTCAATAATAAAAACTCAAAATTATTAAACATATTTGCCGTTCATTGAACTTGATCATAAGGGTTGATAGAATGAATTTTTATTACAATCCGGCAACGCTGGATCTATCGAAAGATTTATTTGTTTTTATGCTTTATTGTTTTATGCACCAATTGGTGTCTGTCACTCGCCAACAAGACGTTTTTTTTTTGTTCGTGTAGGGATCGAACTTGAAATTTGGCAGACTTATAGATGACCGTACCTAATAGGCAGAAATCCATGAACGGTGTAGAGTGATGTGGCCCACTGACCATCTTCAACTGGAAATCTTCTTTCCAAAATGTTCAGTTCTTCAAAATCGCCTTGGTTTTCGGAATATCTTGAATCTTCCATCTCTCCAGCATCTGCAGGATCTTCATAATAACCAGAATCTTCGTATTCGTAAAAATCTATAGAGCTTTCAGAATCTTCAGTTTTTTCAGAATGTCTAGAATCTTTGTATCTAATTATTGTATAGGAATCCTCTGAGACTTTAGAATCTTCAGTGTCTTCAAGGAGTTATGAAAATTCTCAGAACCTTCTTCGAAATCTTCCTTCTTTTTCAAGTTGTCTAGAATCTTCCTATAGTCGTGGAAATCTTCACATTCTCAGTGAACCAATAATGTACAAAATCCAATGAATCATTAAAATTCTCAAAACTTCAGAATCTTCAGCTTTTCCAGAATGTCTAGAATCCTCGTTTTCGCAGGAATTTCCAGAGCCTTCATAATCTTCAAAATAAAGAAAACAAAAAAAATCATCAACATTTTCAGGATTCAGTTTTTTCAGAATTAGTAGTGATCGAATACATAATCCAAGGAATCACGAAAATTCTTAGAACCTTCTTCGAAATCTTCCGTTTTTCGAGAATGTCTAGTATCTTCCTAATCGTGGGAATCTTTACAATCTTCAGTTACCTTGAAGTTAACAGGATCCAAAGAAAATTCTTGGTCATCAATATCCCGTTTTCTTCTTCGTAATCGCATGAATCTTCTGTGTCTTCAAAATATACAAAATCAAAGAAACAACCAAAATTCTTGAAACATTTCCCAAAACCTTTAGGTCGTTCGGAACGTCCAGAACCTTCATAGTCATAGTAATCTTCAGAGAATTTGGGATCATTGTCTTGAAAATAAACAAGATCCAAAGAGTCAATAAAATCTTCAGTTTCTGACCCTTCAAAATCTTCAGTTCTTCGAAAAATTCATAGAGCCATCAAAATTCTTAGAGTTCTCCCGATTTTCAAAACTGTCAGGCTCTTTTCCATAGCAACAAAATCAGAAAGATTCGCCAAAATTCCAAGATTTAAAGACTGCTAGATCAGGAATTGATGATGGCTTTGCTATCTCGAAACGTCGAATAAATGAGGGTGATAAGTCGTTAATTGATGGATTAAGGATTGAACTTATACTCTATTGAACGTATAGGAAGACATTGTTCGACTATTGAAAAAAAAAGTTGATGATGACTGCTCGGAGACCAAACGTCGTATCACACTAATTTAATGACGCCATTTTGTGTAGGGCAATGAGTGGCTTGATGAAGTGACATTTATTATGGAATATTCCTTCAAATAAACCCAGAAAAACACAAAAACTATCTACTGCCGCCTCCATAGATATCTCATTTTTTAATATACAGGGTGTTTCCTCAACATTGGCAAACATTTCAAGAGGTGATTCGTGAGGTCTTTCCATGAGAAAAAGTTCTTTTAAACACTTATCGAAAAATGCTTCCCAAGGGAGCCACGCACCCTGAAGACCGTTTTTTCTAAATATTTCCGAAACGTTCATACAAAAACTATGAAATACGTCGCATAAACTTTTGATGCTTGAAAAGAATTTGGTCTCAAAATTTCAAAATTTTAATCAGGGGCGTACCATACAGGGGGAGTTTTGTAAAATATTATTAGTTTTTCGAAAAACCGTTCATTCTTGGCTTTAGGTAGATCATGAAAAATTGAATCAATAATTTCCCTCGATCCGACCCAGTTCAGAGCGCTCCGGTAGGTATCGTGAAGACTGAAGACGATTTTTTTTTAAACAAATTGATGAAAGCATTATACTTTCAAATTATAGAATTTTCCATTGTGGACATATTGTTAGATATTCCATAAACATAACATGAATAAAATATAGTTTTGCTCACCTTTTACACAAGACCTCCTAGTTCTGGATATTCGCATGGTGAACCTGAAACTATGAATACAATTTTAAACCAATATCCTCGCATCATGCCATTCATAGAAATAAAAACTGACACCCGTGCTAATTGCAATCCACCTAATGATATTTCATTCGAATTACCAAGGTTATGAAAACAACAATTATTACTAAACAATCACTCGTAATGCGCGAAATGACGTAATTTTTTGTTAAATACACATAATTTAACATAAGTAATTATAAATAGCGGTATGCGTACAATGTCCACCACATATCTTGGTTTCGAATATCACGCTAACTATAAATATTTGAATAATAAATGATAACAGGGAACGCGGATACACACAAAAAGACCAAAATAATAAAAATATTTCACCGGACTCATGTCTTCATAAAAATGATCTCCAATGAAGAATGGATAATCGATTGATAAAATTCATACAAATCCAAGGTTAGAAAGAACAATATGGCAAAGTGATTATTCTGTTCACTGTCCCATGGTTTTTGACCTCGTGGGTAATGCCCAATTACCTTTCATAACATGCCTGAATCAATCAGATTTCTCAGTAGTTGATGGGAGTACCCGAATAGTTATTTCTAACGCGTTCATTCTGAATTCATCCGATTTAAGTATGCTCCGATAAGGAATAGCAGCTGTACACCCATCACAATCTCCCACAACGTTGTTGATGGAAAACAAAATAATCATCGGGTACCCGAGAAAAGAGAAGGCACACCATTTGTGTGACGTGGTTACCCGTCCATGGTTTTGACCGCTTCGAAGGTAAGACCGACGCATTTTTAATATACCTGAAACACCCAGAAGGTCTGATGGTTGCACTCAAACGACTATACAGGGGAGTCTGATGTGAAACGGCCCAGATGGGTTTCAAAGTTGACCTCTTCTCTTGTCTGAGCAACAAGGTAATGTCATGGGTTAGTACCTACCCTTGGATTCACACAAAATATACTACGAACATTGAATAATTGTACCCTTTGCCTTAGAATATTGTGATCTTGTAAACATTAGGTATCCACGTATTTTCTACGAATTAAAAAAGTTATATTTCGTTTTTCTATTCTAAAGACGAAAAATTCTAGATGAATCACTTCTTTGCAGAAAAAGAGGACAATAGAAGATTTTCCAAAGATTTCGATTTGTTCCAGTTGTGGGTCATTGAAATCCACCATGTCAGTTTATGTTCATGTGCTGCGCTTTCTAACGTTACCGCTAAAGAAGTTGAAACAAAAATATTCAAACGAGAAAAACAAGTTTTCAAAATTTGATGTACCTACAACTGATCGCGAATTCGATATTGCCCATGTCAAGTCACTACTTACTGAACAACAACCAAATTTGAGCAGTGTTGCCAAGTGGATCTCTTTTTTTTTTATCGAGAATGGGTTGGTGTTAGTTTTGTTTAGTTTGGGTTAGGTTTGGTTTGATATGTGTTGATGTAGGTTGATTTTGGTTGGTTTGGTTTGGATTTGGTTAGTTTGTTTAGAACTGGTGAGTTTTTGTTGGTTTGGGATAGTTTTGGTCAGTTTCGGTTAGTTTTGGTTAGTTTGAGTTGGTTTTGATTTGATGGTTGGTCTGGGTCAGTTTTGGCTAGATTGGATTATTTTTGGTCAATTTTGGTTAGTTTGAGATAGTTTGGATTAGTTTTGATTTGAAATGTTGGTCTGGGTCAATTTTGGTTAGATTGGGTTAGTTTGGGTCAGTGTAGGTTGACATTACAATACAATTTTTGACATATAAGTTTGGATAAGTCTGACAACAACAATGTCGGCTTCATAATATAAAGCAATGTGACAAAGGTGTCATTCGAGGGAGTTTTTGCACTGAATTCTGTTGATAGAAATTCAGTTTGTTTTGGAATTATTTTTGTGTTGGAAGTTAAGATTGTTCTATGACCCTAGACTCAAAAAATTTCTGGATAGCTATATAATCTTAACAAGCATCACTGCATGCATTTTTCAAATTTTAAAGCAGAATTTCGGATTTATAGAACAATTGAAGCTGAAAACAATGCTAGATGAACCACTTTCTACACAGAAAATATTGGCAAAACAAACTACATTTTCATCCTAATTCAGTGCAAAAACTCCCTTCAATGACAGCTTTGGCACATCCTTACAAGCTATATTATTACGAAACTAGAATGCAATGTTGCCAAACATACCCAAGAACCATAACTCTGCATAACTCTTTTTGTCCTTATATTTCAATAGTCTATAACAAAAAATTAAAATACTAAACTAACCCAGACTATCCAAAACTAATTCAAACTGATCAAAACTGACCCAATCTAACCAAAAGTAACAAAATCAAACTCAAACCAACCCAATGTTACCAAAACCAACCCAATCAAACCGGAACTTAGACAAACTAACCAAAACTAACTTAGTGATGGGCAAATTTCCGGGAAGGAACTGTTCAGGAAATTATCGGGAAATTTCACCGGGAATTTCTCCAAGAATTCCCGATACATTTCTGTTAATTTTAGCTTATTATTTATTCCATTTATTCATGACAAGCAAAATGAATCAAGAGAAAAATTAATTTAAAATATCCATTTTTTATTAAAAAAAAACACATTTTCTAGCAGAAGCAAGACTCTATTAGATTGCTGTCAGTTTGAAGACCACGTGAGGTTGTCCAAGAAACATTTTCAGTTGATTGAATATAACTTTTTTTCATGATTTGTCCCACATTTTCTATAAGTTTTTTTTTTTTTTTTGGGAATATTGCGACACAATTACAGAATAAACTGAAGAAAATCAACAAAAAATTGGAAACAAATCACACAAAACCGATGAAGCAAGCTTTTGTGAGTTGGCAACGTTGCGATCTGTCATCAATGTCAGAACGAGGGAGGTATCAGGTTCTGCTCATGTTAAGACATTTTCCTTTCCATTTATTATGATAATTGGTAATGTTTGGTATTCTAACGGATTTAGACTCATCCTCACATATTTTCTATAGTAAAAAAATTATTAATTGAAAATTAAAGAAAATTAACCAATGATGCTATGGTTTTTGTGACTTGGCAACTAGCTTGGCAACGTTGCAATCAGACAATAATGTCAGTAGCAAGGCATCAAAGTAACTATGTATTTTTTATTTAAAAAAAGCCGTTCTCATTGGTTAGAAATTAAAAATGTATCTTTTCAGACAACAAATCTCAGATACATATATTCCGTAATAATTGTATTAATTTAGTGATTTCTAGTAAAATTCCCGTTTTCCCGGGAATTTACAATTGGTGACATCCTGGAATTTTCCAGAGGAAATTCTCCGCGGAAATTTCCCGGCTACCCATAACTAAACAAACTTCAACTAACCCATTCTCCATTTTAACCAAAACCAACACAAGCCGACCTGAACCAACTCAAATCCAACTCAAACCAACCCAATCTAACCAAAACTTACCCAAGCTAACCAAATTTAACTCAAACCAGAACTAACTCATTCCAACCAAAACCAACCCAATCTGAACAAAACTTACCCAAAATTGACCCAATCTGACCAAAACTTACATTCACGGCGGATACCAACCTTAACTCACCCATTCTAAACAAAACTAATCTAAACCTACCCAAATCAAACCCAAACCAAACCAATCTAACCAAAACTTGCACAAACTAGCCCAGCGCATCTGGGTCAGTTTGGTTAAAGTAACTCAACAGAAGATCAGCGGGTGGAACACGCGAATTAACAAACAACGTAAAGTGTTTTTCCTACAAGAAAGTCAATCACCCAGTTCTTGGAAAAGCATTGGGTTGATCCTTGTTTCATAACTTGAACGAAGCCAGGACGTCGAGGTTGCCATATTGTGTCAACTTTCTTTGGTTTACACGTCATCTACACTATTTGCGAAATCGTAGAATTCAATTATTATTATGCAGATTGTCACCATATTTCTTGACAAAGACCTTTAAAGTTTGTGATCAGAAAAATATTTTTTCACAAAAAATATGAAATAAGAATACCGGTACATTTTATTATTTTCCAGTAAGCATTTGGCATTATTGACAGCGAGATGTTGACCTCAAACAACCTGTCCTTAGTTTGACAGGATGCTGATTCTATTCGGTCAATATTCTAAGGTTGTACCAGTGCGATTGTAAACCATTGGCAACTTCTACGAATTCAATCAGTTCAAAACTGAGACTTTCTCCTTTTCAAGTACAATACAGGGTGTTTTTTTTAACGGGACAATTAGCCTTAAATGGGAAAGTATAAATGATAGGCTCATGAAAATTTGTACACATGGGTTATCGACCACGATCTATCTTTTAAAAATAGTGGCAGTTCTCTGCGACTTTCGGTAGTACCGGTACTAGGTACCAACTTCCTTATTTTAAATGGCAACCTCCATTTTTTATACGATATTTAGATTCTTTGTTCAAAATTAAGGTAAGGGTATGTAGCAATGTCTATGGCTATCTTTGACCGTTTTCGAGAAATTTTGATTTTTAGAAAAAATTTGACAGTTAAGGGGGGTACTTTGAAGCTGTGTAGCTCAGTGACTATTGGACGAAAATTAATGAAATTTTGGGGGTGCCTATAATAAATGCTGTTTATTCAAGTGATGATAATCATTTTTCAGAAAAATCTACAGGGTCTTCACAAACTTTGAAAAAACAAAATCTTCAGTTTTTAACGAAAAAGTTAGTTTTTTCAAATGGAATGCCCTCTTTTTTTGTTGAGATATGGATTCTAGACAAAATTCTCTTTCGATTAGGTATAAACTATCCTATACCTAAAATTGCTATTTTTCAAGTTATTTACATTTATCTGAATAAAACAGCAAATCGTGGTTTCTATAGAAACTTTAATAATTAAAGCTTTCAACCCTATTGCCACGTCTTCCCAAGCAAATTTCAATTCTTCTGAAAAATTCTCTTCCTGTTGCTCTCCTGATTTGTTCGGGTGCTAAAGATTGCAACGCATTATGGACTCGCTCTAACATGTTCTCCTTTGTGGTGATTGGGTCTTTGTAGACGGTCTGTTTGATGTGTCCCCAAAGAAAGAAGTCCAAAGGCGTCAAATCAGGAGACCTAGGAGGCCACATGTGGGGACCATTATTGCCAAACCACCTATCCTCGAACAAATCATCAAGTTGTCTTCCAACATCGTTATTATTATGGGGCGGTGCGCCATCCTGTTGGTACCAAACATTCATCCGCTGTTGAAGAGGCAAATTGTCAAGAGCCTCGTCCACAGTGGTATTCAAAATATTAAGATATCGAGCTCCATTCAAATTTTGGTCATAAATGACATAACAGAATATTTGGTCATGCTTCAAGGCACAGAAAACATTGAAACTCCACATATCTTGGAAATTCCTGTCTCTTACTGCATTAGGTTTTTCCGTTGCCCAATAGTGACTGTTATGCCGGTTGAACATACCATTTTTTGAGAATTTTGCCTCATCGCTCCATATAATATTTTTCAAAAACTCTTCATCTTCTTGACACTTTACTACTATAAACTCGCAGAACTCCACCCTGTTTGGAAGATCTGTTGGTTTAAGATTATGAAGAAGTTGAAAAGAAAATGGTTTATATCTATTCTTCTTTAAAATTTTATGAATAGATGACCTTGATATATCCAGAAATTTTTCAGCGTCATTGATGGATGCTGTTGGATGGGCTTCAAAAAATGATAGAACGTTTATCACCATATCTTCATCTTCTGCCACTACACTCTTCCTGACCCTTTTCGCAGTAAAACTTCCCAACGTTCTACAATTATTCAACACTGCATTCAAATTTTTTCTTGTTGGTCTTCTTCTTCCGGGAAAACGTACATGGAACAAATCTAAAGTACGATTCACGTTCTTGTGGCATTCTCCATAAATTATTATCAAATTCAAATAATCTTCGTTAGAAAAATTGGCCATAATAATAATTATTTGAATCTTATAAATGAGTGATGCTTAATTTGACAATTTTATTAGTTATGAGTTTCTATAGGGATATTCTGTCTTAAGTTTCTATAGAAACCACGATTTGCTGTTTTATTCAGAAAAATGTAAATAACTTGAAAAATAGCAATTTTAGGTATAGGATAGTTTATACCTAATCGAAAGAGAATTTTGTCTAGAATCCATATCTCAAACAAAAAAGAGGGCATTCCATTTGAAAAAACTAACTTTTTCGTTAAAAACTGAAGATTTTGTTTTTTCAAAGTTTGTGAAGACCCTGTAGATTTTTCTGAAAAATGATTATCATCACTTGAATAAACAGCATTTATTATAGGCACCCCCAAAATTTCATTAATTTTCGTCCAATAGTCACTGAGCTACACAGCTTCAAAGTACCCCCCTTAACTGTCAAATTTTTTCTAAAAATCGAAATTTCTCGAAAACGGTCAAAGATAGCCATAGACATTGCTACATACCCTTACCTTAATTTTGAACAAAGAATCTAAATATCGTATAAAAAATGGAGGTTGCCATTTAAAATAAGGAAGTTGGTACCTAGTACCGGTACTACCGAAAGTCGCAGAGAACTGCCACTATTTTTAAAAGATAGATCGTGGTCGATAACCCATGTGTACAAATTTTCATGAGCCTATCATTTATACTTTCCCATTTAAGGCTAATTGTCCCGTTAAAAAAAACACCCATAAGCCGCAAAGAAATGCACTGAATCGTGAATCAAACCGCATATTTTTTCAGCGATTCGTTAAAAAATTATGGCCTTTCAAATATAGTTTAAAATTTCGAGTGTACCATTCTTTGTTAAGAAGTTTAGTATGAATTACCTCACGAGATCATCTTGATGTAAGGTTATTATGCGGTAGTCTCAACAAGACATTAAAAAATCTTCTAAGAACGTTTCTCAATTTATTGGAATTACATCAACCACCCACAATTTTTAATGAAAATTAAAACAGTCATTTAAAATGAATTGCTGATAACAGGTCCAACGGTTTCCATAACAATCTGTTTCAGTAAGTCTAATTTCGACGAACATTGAAACTATATTGTATTATATTTCGTTGACTCTAAAAATGTCACACAGTGATTTTTTTATTTTCAGGGATACAGGAGATGTGGAAAAAAACATATGGTCCGGCTTACTGTGTTGTTGTTTCTTTTTCTTGATTATATCCATTTTGGCCTTCCCAAATGGTCCTTTCACAAGACCCCATCCAGCAGTATGGAGGATAGTTTTTGGAATGAGTGTTCTATATCTACTAGGAAGTCTGTTTATTCTTTTCCAAAATACCGAAACAGTTCGGAAAATACTGTATTGGTTGGATCCGAACTTGAAGGTAAGATATTTTTCACTGGAGATGATAGAATCTCTTGTTATTTCACCACAGATACAGGGTGTTCCATCAGTATGTACCAAGAATTTGGCATTACATGTGACGTTAAATTGTTCCCCAAATTGTAATACAGGGTGTCCCATAACTTATCCGTCATAGAGCAGCAGGTGATAATATAAATGAAAATAAGAAGATTTGACTAATAAATGTGTTGGCAAATATTAGTCGTTGAAAAGATACAAGGTGTGTTGAAAGTACAACG